>CM053750.1:16837638-16853209 GCA_028658305.1 Pachyuromys duprasi | reverse complement strand
TATTCTTATTATTTTAAAACGAGATCTCTTACTAAAGTTGGAGCTCAGAGGTGGGCAGTAAGCCTCTGGGATCTGCCTCTCCCGCCTCTCAGTACTGGGATTACAGCTCCTTCTGTTAAGTGCTGGGGACCAGAGCTCAGGGCTTCAGGATTGTGCGACAAGCTAGCTCTTTACAGACAGAACCACGTCCTTGGTCTCTTCAATGAACTTTCTATGCTAATCAGAAGTTTCATCCACTTGCTCAGTAAATATTTTCCCAGTGGCCCTTTATGCTTGACACAGTGTAGATACCGGGGGGGGGGTAAAATAACAACCCAGACTATCTAGAGTGGGAAAGATGAGTGACCAGCAGGCACTGCCCCCGCAGTGGCAAAGGGTGGCCTAAGCACTCCGTGGAGGGCTGAGCCAAATCTGTCAGGGTTGAGAGTCACTGAGACCTCTTTAAGCCTCAGCCTCACGCTCAGACAAGTCCCTTGAGCTAACTTGCTAAGAAACACAATTTCTGCTGCAAAATCTGATAAACTCTGGAGTTTTACTCATGCTCTGCTGGTAGGCAGAAAGTCACCAGAAACACAGGAAGCAAGAGAATTACATTTAAAATACCCAGAATAACAACATAATACGTCTTCAGCATGATTTCTAATCAGGATTCAGAGGAACAAGGCTGTCTGAGATTATCTGGAATTGGCTTTTATACCACAATCAGAGGAAACCTTAAAGATTAGGAAATATGAGAAAAAAAAACAGAACAATCTCACTTATAATCAACAAACAAATGGAAACAAGAAGATAACATTTATTCAGTTCAGCAAGTATTTCAAAACATAGGATCAGGCTGTCCCTATACTGACATGAGCATAAATTAGTACGTTGGTATCATTTTCTTCCCTTCTCTTGTTCTTTTATAAAAATTATTCACTTTACATCCCGATTGTAGCCCCCTTCTCTCCTCCTGATCCTACCCTCCTTTCCTTTGCCCCCTCCCCCTCCCCTATTCCTCAGAAATAGGGGAGCCCCCATACCAACCCACCCCAGCTCATCAAGTCGCACCAGGACTAAGGGTGTCCTCTTCCCCTGTGGTTCTTGCTTTCCGAGACAAGGCATGGTGTGGTGGAACCTGCCTTTAATACCAGCATCTGGGAGGCAGAGGCAGGTGGATCTCTGTGAGTTCATGGGCAGCCTGGTGTGAATTCTGAGACAGCCGAGGCTACACAGAGAAATTCTGTCTCTTTGACTCATCAATCCTTTCTAGAATTTAGTTCATTTAAATGGAGATATGTATGTGATGGTTTTTGATTAAAAAAATCATCAAGATATCAAAGCTAGGGAAAAAATGTCCAACAACAAAGAATGGGGTTAACTAAATGACCAAGTGCCACACAATCAATCATTTCAGATACCAAACACATAGGAAATAATAATTAATAGCAAAAGAGGGCTATAAAGCTGGGTCAGCAGTTACAAGCACAGGCTGCTCTTCCAGGCCACCAGGGTTCAAGTCCTAGCATCCACATGGTATCTTATAACCACGTGTAACTCCAGGTCTGAGCTCTCTTCAGGCTTCCAAAGGCACCAGACACATGCATGGTGCAACAGGCACACATGCAGCAAAGCACTCATACACATACTAGAAAACAATGCATAAAATAACAAAACAATTGTGGCAGTATCAACATGAATCATGTTTGAATGCATTCTCTTCTGAATGCCGAGGAGTTAACCTGACAGTAAAAGCGGGCTTTCTTTAACTTCTCTATTGAATTTTCCAGTTTTTTTTTTTCTTTTTTAATGACAAGTAGTGAAGTTTGACCCATTTACTTGGGGGAATCTCAAAATAGGCTCCTGGAAGAGGAAGGAGAGAGGAGAGGCTCAAAGCATCCCAAGAAAAACCAGTTGTCACCCAAGCCTGACCTGATGCTACCTTCCGGGGTGACTCCCAGGCCTGGAAGGCAGTTGGCCCAGTGGACAAGGATTGACAAATGCTTTTCAAGGGTGTCATTTCCTGCTGAGTCTGAGCCATGGCTGATTGTCCAAACAAGCCCTCCATTCTGATCCCAGGTTGGCTTGTGAGGCCCGTCAGCCATCAGGTCTTCAGACATGCTCTCATTGGCTCTGCCATCACGGGAGCTGCTCGGCCCCTCCGGCATCAGGCCTGGACATTCACATGCCTCAGGGGATTCCTGGGTAATGTGTGAGCAATTGCTTCTCGCTGCTATGGTTTGTTAAGTTCTGAGTGTGCCAATTAATTCTGCCAAATAGGAATGGTATCCAGATACTAAAACGCATCTGGATATTTCTTGGAAGCTTCTTTATTGCTTTGATGTATGATTAGCACTTAAATTAGTGCAGGGGATTGAACCCAGAGGCCTGTGTGTGCTAGGCAGCTGAGATACCCGCAGCTCTACTCAGTAGACTTTAAGTAAAGCAGATGACTTTCCATAAGTGGGCAAGCACTATTCAATCAATTCAGAAGGCTGAGCTGCCCCACAGAATACTGTTTACAAACTACCCTTGCAGTCAGGGCCGCTGCTAGTTCTCCTCTCAGACAGACCTACTCTCCATGCTGTGGTCTTGCTGGTCTTATAAGCGTGAGCCAGTTCTTTTTTTTTTTTTTTTAAAGATTTATTTATTATGTATACAATGTGTGTTTACATGTACACCTGTACTCCAGAAGAGGGCACCAGATCTCATTTCAGATGGTTGTGAGCCACCATGTGGTTGCTGGGAATTGAACTCAGGACCTTTGGAAGAGCAGCCAGAGCTCTTAACCTCTGAGCCATCTCTCCAGCCCCCAAGCCAGTTCTTAAAATAACACCTCCACAGGAGCTTTCCATCTACTACACATTTCCATTTCTCCCATACGTTCTGGCTACGTTTGGACTCAGATGGAGGCAGTAGGATATCTCCCCCTACCCCCCACCTCCTTTTTGGCATAAGAGCGATGCTTTTTCTAACAATTAGGACCACATAGTCCTATTTGTGTGATGTAATTAAATATATCAGTGCTCTGTGCTTTCCAGATGTTTTACTGCCTACTCACTTGAAAATGGCTGAACTGACTTCAGCTCATTGTCATGTCTCTTGAGTTCTAAAGCTCTCCAGAAGGAGTGGTCTGGGCATTCTTATGGAGTGTTCCCAAAGAGGTGATGATAGAATTAATTCTGAAATGACAATAAATTGGGCATGGTCATTCATACCTATGACCCCACCCGCAGCAGACTGACAATGAAAGGAAAATTCAGGGAGGAAGGATAATTGGAGAGTCTGAGGTTCGCGTACAGTGGGGTAGTCATTCCCATTTTTCTATACAGTGAGCACAGAGCTTTTCTCTTTCTTACTCTGGACAACAGTTCCCAATCAACGAGTCCGAAGTCATTCCTGAGTCCTCTGTGCACTTACTCTCTTCTCTTCTTTTTTATAGGGCTAGCAATAACAGTAGCCATGCACCTGCCCCTAACTAGCCTTTAGGCCCTGAAGGGCAAGGGCCAGGTCTCTCTTCTGTGCCCTCACTCAGCTGTGACCCACCACAGCAGCTTCTGTAATGTGTTGTGTCTTGTGGGTGACAAATGCTTGGATGAAATTCTGGAGAACCCAGGAAAGAGAACATTAGAGGATCTGAGGGTCAGTTAAGATGACTTTCAAGCAACACCTTGAAAGGTACAGACGGCAAGGTCACACCAGGCCCAGAGCATGCCCAGGAAAGCAGGCGGATGCGGAGCTGGGTGGGCACATACACTGCAATAGAGACAAGACTTGGACACCAAGCTAAAGAATTGAAACTTTACTCTCTAGGGTTGGTCCTTTTACCCTGCAGACTACAGAACTGTCTAAAAGGGTTTTGTAATGCAGACCAGACGAATGAGCCAGAAATGTGTTAAATGTTCAATATGTATATTCAAGGTAGTATAGAATTTGACTGTCACTCTTAGGATTGTTGTGAGACACGGTCTCTTTCCATAGCCCAGGCTATCCACTAACTCAATGCACTTCTCCTGAGTCAATCTTCCAAATGGTGGGGTTACAGGTATGAATGACTGGGCCCAATTGATTGTCATCATTTTTATCAATCAGTAAACACTGATTTCACAGGCAACTGGTTATATAGTGAGACCCCCCTCCCTGCTTAAAAAAAAAAACAAACCTAACCACCTCAAACAAAAAACTACTAAAAGCACAATTATGAAAATTTAAACTTATTGAAAAACTTCAATATTCATGTGTGTGTGTGGGAGGGGGCAAGAGGGTACATAGGCACCACAGCATGGAAGTGGAGGTCGGAGGTCAGAGGTCGGAGGACAACTTTTAAGAGCCAGTTCTTTCCTTCCACTCTGTGGGTCCCAGGGACTGAACTTCGTTTATCAGGCTTAGTGGCAAGCACCTGTATCCATTGAGCCCTTTCACTGGCCCAGAATTTGTTTGGGGGACAAGGTTTCACTATGAGGCCTTGGCTGGCCTAGAACTTGATACATAGACCAGGCTGGCTTCAAACTCAGATCCTAGGATCAAAGGCATCCATTACCATGCCTGGCAGAATTTTTGCTATTAATATCAAAAAAGGTATCTATTATGGTAGGCTCCTGTTCTCTGTTCTCTGTCTTCTCCTGCTTCCAAGGTCTAGCCCATTTGCCCTTCTGAATGAGAGGTAAGCATCTTCCCTAGGGTCCTCCTTGTTGTTTAGTTATTTTTTAGGACTACAGATTTTAGTATGTTTATCCTATATTATACAGTTAATATCCACTTATGTGACTATATAGCATGTGTGTCTTTCTGCTTCTGGGTTACCACCTCAGGATGGTCTTTAGAGGGCCTCTGAAAGACTACTGATCAGGGTATCAAAGCAGAGGATGAGACTCATAGCCAAATTTTGGGCAGAGTGCAGGGAATCTTATGGAAGAAAGGAAATAGAAAAACATGGAGGGAACAGGAGCTCCACAAGGAGACCAAAAGAGCCAACAAATATGGGTACAGAGGGACCTGCAGAGACTGATACTTCCACCAAGGACCATGCATGGAGAGGACCTAGAGTCCCTGCTCAGATGCTTAGCACATGGTAGCTCAGTCTCCAAGTGGGTTCCCCAGTAAGGGGAACAGGGGCTGTTTCTGACATGGACTCAATGGCTAGCTCTTTGATCACCTCCTTATGTTGGGGATGTAGCCTTGCCAGGCCACAGAGGAAGACAATGCAACCAGTCCTCATGAGACCTGATAGGCTAGGGTCAGATAGAAGGGAAGGAGGACTTCCCCATCAGTGGACTAGGGGAGGGGCATAAGGGGAGAAGAGGGAGGGTGGGACTAGAAGATGAGGGAGGGGCTACAGCATGAATAAATTATAATACATAATAAATACATTTAAAAATTATTGTTTTAAGTGATAACAGCTAATGATTTTTTTAAAAAAGAAAAAGCATTTATTACATTTACCTCACAAAACAACACATTTCAACATTTTAAACAATATGAGTAAACAAAGACGACAATAAAAAGGTACACCCAGAGGTAACCAGTGTTCATATTTGTTAAGCTCCAAGCCCTTTTCCCATGCATATTTCTAAACAAAGCTGTTGAATTTCACACATGTAGTTTTGACCTTATATATCTTTTCTGGCATTTGCTACACATCTGTGGAGTTATTTTAAATAGCTATGCAGTATTCTCATTTCCCCCATAAAGTGTAAAGAGATGTGTGTCCACCTCTCTGCTATTTCAGTAAGTTTCAGTTAAAAGTATGACAGTGTAGAACCAACATCACGACCCATGTCTATGACATTCCTGCATCTCTAAGAAGTTGCCCGTGGCTATTTAGGGGTAACCTTTAAACCAAGCTCACTCTAGAAATAACTGCTTTTCATTGCCTGGTTTTACACACTTGCCTTTCTTGACAGGTCATATGAAGAGAAGCACATGATGGTATGTGTTTTGTACACCTGGCTGTGTTCACTGAGTGTGTTTCCGAGGTTTATCTGGGTCGTGCTGTGGCCACTTGTTTGTTCTTGAGCTGTTTTCTGCTAATTTGTAGTTCTCTGTTTCAGAGCCCATGCCCACTTTTCCACTGTGGCTGGAAGGATTTCATGGGGAGAGGCACAGCCATTCTCAAACTAAGCCGGGTCTGACAGCACTGGGAAGGACAATACTGTCTTAGGTTTCCAAAGAGGACCGTCAAGCCTTCTGCCCTGGCCTGGGCTCAGAGCATGTATGGCACTGATGAATAATTAAGATTGTTTATTTGAATCAAGTTTTAGTTTCCTTTCTTCAAAGAATGACATCAATTTCCAATTTACTTTCTAAAGCAGTTAGTCCTTTAAAGTTCATCTTTAATGGAGACATTCTTTACTGATGTAGACAGAATAAATAAAGAAATCATAGTTTATTTAAATGTTGCCTTAGTTGCTTTCCTACATCAAGAGCCCCTGCAAGTTTCTCATCCCTCAGATAAAAGTGAATTACTGTTTGCAAATTAGTATTTTTTTGAACAGGGTATTATCTCTGTAAAGATTTTTTTAAAATGCTAGGTATGGTGACACACACCTGCAATCCCAGCACTCTGCGGACAGGCAGGACACTGCACAAGTCTGGGGCCAGACTGCTCTACACACTTTCCCCCAGAAAGGGCTACAGAGTTGGCCTCTGCCTCAAAACAATAAAACAAGTAGCTAAAAAAAAAAAAAAAAAAAAAAAAAAAAAAAAGCCTGTAAGACTCATCCCCAGGCAGAAACTCTGAAAAAGAAAAATGTCCTATTTGGATCTCAAATTAACTATTCCTAGACTGACACCTAACCTGGCCCTTCCAGAAATAAAGGCTCAGCTTTGGTGAGAGTAGCTCTCCAGGTCACACAGAAATCAGGCATAGCGCCCATTGCTCTTCCTCCAGTTTACACTTCCTGGCTGTCCCAAATGGCCTGTGTAGGGTTCCTCATTTGTATGGGCTACTTCCTATCTGAGGCTCCAGATTCTGTGAAGTTCAAGATCATCTTTGACTACATGGTAAGTTCAAAGTCAGGAGAGTCTACAAGAGTCTAAATAATAGTAGTAGTAGTAGTAGTAGTAACATATTAAAAGGTATCTATCTTATCTATACTAAAGATTCATAGTAGGCAGGTCTATTATGGCAATGTGTACACATATTTCTACAAATCTTCTTTGTCATGATTTATCCTAGACATCTCTTAGGAAAAAATTGTTATGATTGCTAAGTAAATAGTAAAGCAACAACATAAGTGATTCTCTTTGAACTCTATCCCTTCAACAGGTCATTCATATTTGTCCTTCTGTGGGAGGGACCTTCTGGTTTGCACAAATAATTTAAGTGCTACAATTAGCCTGGGAGGTGGAAGAGTTTTACACGGAAAACCATGACTCCCTTCAGGAAGTCCCACTTATACACTGGGCCTCTACACTCAGCTCTTCAAATCACGTGCCAAAGGACTCAATGGAGACAGAGCACCAAGAAACCAGAAGCTCAGCACTTCGGTGGCACCTAAGGAAGGTGACTCAGTGGCTGGGTCACAAGCGTGGACAAAGGACTGCCAGGGTCACACCTGGCCTGTTCACCACAGCACGCTCAATGCTTAGCACAAGGTCAGGCATCTGGTAAGTACATAAGGACTAAATGATTAATCCAGAACCTGACTGACCCATTTTTTTTTTTTCTTTTTGTGTTATGGGAGTTCAAATCTGGAAACTCATACTTGCCAGGCAAGTGCCATACCACTAAGTTATACCTCTAGCCTCCACATTTTTTTAGGGGTAAGAGTATGTAAGAAAATCCTAGATAACAGCATCTAATATTCCTTTCTATTTAAGTGGAATCTTGACTAGTTAATTAAAGAAGTGTATCCTTAGACCTGCTATGACTAGCCATTACTGGACTGTCTGGGATTGAGAGTCAGGGGGGATGTCGGAGGGGTACTCCTCACTCCTGCTCTGGGACTATGGGGCGCAGCCTGTGAGAAACATGGCGCCATTTCTGACCTTTAAAACAGTCTTATTTTTACCTTTTCAGAAGAGTTTAGAGAATCAAAAAAAAAAAAAAAGGTATTTGGAAAAAAAAGTAACTCAAAGAAGTCAGAAAATTAGTGTTCTTTATTGGCGTAAAAGGTTCTGGAAAGTTATGACTTCTCCAGGGCTTTTGGCCAGAAGCTGGGTAACGATTACCTACAGTGCCACATTCATGAAAAATATTCTTAGAGGGAGAGAGCACATTAGGTCCCTGCGATGGTCCTTCTGGGTTTCAGTTAACGTGACATATGCCTTTCTAGGCCAGGATTTTAAGGCTGGCTCCTTATGGCCTGCCATGAGACCAGGCACAGTCACTTGAGAAACGTGGCCCTGCAGGGGATGGCGCCCGGCTGCTTCCGCCTATGGCCAGGGCTTAGAGGCAACAGCAGTTCCTGGCCAAAGTCACTAAACAAAACTCCAGAGAGATTTTTCTTTAAAATAATTCTGATTTGATTTCTTCTCTATAAAAAGACAAATCCCCCGCCCCCCATTGTTTGGTAGGAAGTATGTCACTGGGGGTGAGCTGTGACTTTACAGACTCACCACACTTGCACTCTTGGTTTCCTATGTGTAGAAGAAATGTGACTCGGCAGCCCTGCTTTGGTGCCTGCTCTGATGCTTTCCAGGCCATTTCGGACTCCCTCTTTGGAACTGTAAGCCCAAATCAACTCTTGCTTTTGGTCATAGTATCTTATCACACTAACAGAAACAAAACAAAACACTATTACATCAATGAATGTAAACAGTTGACATTTTGAATATTCATATTTGAAGAAATTAAAATTTTGGGAACTTTATGTTTGTAGCACCCAGTGTATTAACAATTACATCCTACATTAATCAATGATGCTTTCTGTTCAAGAGCCAGAGGGGATAAATACTTCAGGGTTAATAAAGAAGAGAGAATAACAGCATAAGGAACAGTTAAACATCACAAAATATGTTTTAGAGGAAATCTGCCCCAATAGAAAGAAGTACATGTAATGGCTCGCTCTATCTGCTGGTGAGCACACTGAATGTGATTTGTCCTTGAACCCTCTGTCCTCCTTTGCCACCTCCTCCTCCTCCCCCAGCATTCACTGCCCTATGCACTGCTGAGCACATACTTTCTTCAGCACATTAGAAGTTCCTTTAGGACATGCGCGTTGCCTTACGAGGCTTTAGCTCCTCCAGAGCAGTGAGCGCTGCTGACTGGGCCGTACTGGAAACAGAATAATTAAGGGAATGATAATGAAAAACGCACGCCAAACATTTTCTTGCTAAGTTTCAAGTGGAAGCAGAAAAGAAGCCCACTGCTGCTCAGTCGCCATGCAGCATTTCTAAAACACGTTTAATGCGCAGGAAGCATTTCCCTTTAGAACAGTCTCTTCCAATGGGTACATTTAGTCCTTATTCCAAACACAGTTTCGGAGTGTGCTGATGGCAAAGGCTTTGCACGGCTGTCCACAGGTATAAAACGTAATTTCTCCCTTTCTGGCTTATTATTAGCACAGCCCAAA
The DNA here is from genome assembly GCA_028658305.1 of Pachyuromys duprasi. Classification (NCBI taxonomy): domain Eukaryota; kingdom Metazoa; phylum Chordata; class Mammalia; order Rodentia; family Muridae; genus Pachyuromys; species Pachyuromys duprasi. The sequence goes on along the minus strand of CM053750.1, from coordinate 16,843,715 downwards.
TTCATCCTCAGGATTTCTAGGTAAGACCTCTCTAAACAACTCATTTTAAATCTTAGTGTCCTCAGCTGTGTGTTAAAGAAGCTAGCCACATTAGAGCAAAAAAAAAGTGAAAGCAGTTTAATCAGAGAGTTCAAAGCGGAGAGTGTGAGCTTTGCTGCGTGTGGGCTCCCAGCTCGCCATCCGTCATTCTGAGCCAGGGCACAGTCACAGGCCAAGGGAGCCTCATGGAAAGAAACTTGAGGAGACAAAGCCATTTGGCTTGTTTAACAGGACATTAGGAGGTCTAAATTGTCGAGTCTCCTTAAGAAACAGAAGCATAAATTCACACTATTTTCTGTCCAGAGGGTAGCACCCCTTGCCACGTTCCTTTTATCTACAAAATGGGCAAAGACATACCCAGTCATCTTTCACTGTTAAAACATAACACATCTTTGTTGTGGTAAAGCATTCAAGAATGTCTCTGGAATAAAAGCAGTAAAAATTGTCTCTAAAATTCTCAGAGACAAAGGAAACTTCTAAGAACATACAGAGATTAAGTCGGGATATGTCTTAAAACACCAGCTCTGACTCAAATGTCTCTTAATAGAACAACACTGCAATCATGACCATTCCAGAGTTTTCTCCAGTAGCAAGGCACTTCCCCATGCAACCCAACTTCCACAGCAGTTTCTGCTAGCCAGAGCTTTTAGCGCTGGCTCCATGAGAAATGTTAACTAGGTTCAAGGTTTGGGCTATTAGCTGAATATTAAGGTTTGTAGAAATGAAATGACATAATGTCTGAGGTTGGTTTTTAAATAATCCAGTAGAAAAGAAAAAAAGCGGGAGGGAGCAGGTGAAGCAACTTCAGCGAAGCCTATGATTACTACACCCCGGGATGGGTGTGCAACAGTTTCTCATATTATTCAATGTGTGTGTGCTTGACAGTTTTCATGAGACTTTAAAAAGTGTTAGGAATTACAGCTCCTTATAAACATAGAGCTGTGCTCTAATAGGATTAAAGCTAAGCTGAAAGAAATTAAACCTGGTCTTAAAACCGGGGCTGTTTATGAGGTTTATAAAAACCATTTCACCTGTTTTGTTCGTTTGTTTGTTTTGGAAGGACATGACACAAATCTGTATGGTGTCCTAAAAAAGTGGATTCATGATGCATTTTAAACAATTTAGCCCAAATTAGAGAAATCTACGTTTGTGGTTGTGGGTAGAACACAGACTGTTACATGAAGACAGACACCTGGATTCTGGTTTAACTTCTCCTAGTTTAGAAGAAAAATGTGTAAAAAGAGTATTAACTCTAAGAATCTGGATTTCTCAATCTTCTTGTCAGAAGTTTTTCTTCCCTTCCTGAGCAGTAGATGGTGTTGGCTCCTGGAGGTCACACCTGAACTAGGGCCACTCAGAATACGCTGGGCAAAGTCCTACCCTTTCTAGCTATTCCCTTTTCCTTCTGAAGAGCCTCGTATATCTGCCTCTCTGTTCGTGCTTCCTCCATGGAGCTTCATGACAGTCGAAGCAATTCTCAGGGGCACAGAAAGCAAGAGTCCCCTAGGTTTATGAGGACAACCATTTTTGTTCATGTGTTGGTATCTGGCTTGGGAAATGTGACCTCGTCTAAGCCACTGAAACTGGATTACAGTTAAGAGTAGGACAGCAACAGACTCTGCACAAGTTTATCCGACGCATACTTTCTTTTGTTTTTCTTTCTTGTCTGTTGGTGCCCTGAGAAGAAGCTTTCTATAGCCAGCCTGGTCTACTATGAGTTTCAGGACAGCAAAGGCTACACAGAGAACACTGTCTTAAAAAAACAACAACAAAAAACAACCCCCCCAAACAACCCCCACCAAAGACACAATCAAACTGGCCATGAAACTAAGGATGATCTTAAACTTGAGGTTCTCTTGCACTACCCTCTAAGTGCTCACTGACAGGTACCAAATACTCCACTGCCCTTATTTTGCACACATTTTCTGATGGACTGATAGTATTTAATTAACTTTTTGCTCTTCAGATTAGTATTTGGTTAGGAATTCATTCCATTAATAATGATGCCATGGAAACTTCTTCTAAAATGAGGTATATGTTTTACTGTTGGAAACAGTACAGGTTTGGGCAAACTGTAGAAACAGTCCAGCAAGTAAGGAGAGGAAGAGAGTACACTGAATCAGAAACAGGCCTGGCAACATGCCTCAGCCCAAGACCCCTGAGATTCCTTGCTGTAGGCAAAACATAGCCACCTACCTTGTACTTATCAACAGAAAAATCAGAGTGATTCTTCCTGCATTTTTACTTGGATACATATAAATGAGGGTCTGTGAGAAAGACTGTCCTTATTACTCCCCACTCCAGTACAAAAATACTTATCTGCAGACCATCCTTCCCCTTGCTTCCGGTTATCTTAGAAAAACACTTAGCATTACAGCAATGACAGCATTTTCAAGTTCTTTTATGCAGAACTGTTGCCAAGGTTCAGAATACCATGAGAAATCTTGAGAAAACAGTTTTCACATGAAAAACTGAGCAATCAGGTTCGCCAGGCCCAAAATGATGATGAAAACATGAAAGACTAACTTAGGCCACGTCAGCCGCTCTTCTTGGTTGAGGAAAATGATGTAGGTGAGAGAAGGGTATATGAACACAAACGCCAGGCCACATGCTGCTCCCGAATATCTGCAAAATAAAACTTTCTGCGTCAATAGTCTTACTGCATTTTTGAGGATTTATAATTAAGGTAAATACAGTTGGGATTTAAATTGTGCTCAGTCTCATTTGGAAACAAAATTTGCTATTTGTTACTGACACTTGAGTTTAAAGCTTGTTACATTTTAAATTAAGAAAAATATTACTTCCTGCTTGTATTTATAATATCTGCATGGTAAAGAGTTTTTAATTCATCCCTTAAATCTCAGATCTATCTGGAGACAGGCGTTCATCTTTGGTGTTTTTTGAGAAAGGGTCTCAGGTAGACCTTGCTGGTCTTGAACTCCTTATACAGCTGATGATGCCCTTCCCCTTCTGATCTTCCTGGGTCTACTTCTTAAACTGCAACACCACACTGCCTTATGAGGTGCTGGGGATGGAGCCTGAGGCCTTGTGTGTGCTAGGAAGCACTCTACCAAATGAGCTACATCCCTCATCCCCATTTTTGATCTTTATAAAGTCATTCCAGGTTTATGAGGGATTGGTAGCATCTGTGTATGAAGAAGAAAAGATGGATTTGCCACAACATTAAATGTAATAATCAAGGATGACAAAAATTCATAAAAGAGTTTGTGACAGAAGCAGGCAATTCTTCATTTTCTCGAGGAATACTTTAACAGGAAATTTTAAGTCCGTTACATCCCACAGGTTCCACACAACACTGTCTCCCACAGTCCCTTCACTACCAGAGATCAGCAACAATGAAATTTAATGAACATGCTAACAAACACCAGAAAGTATACTTGAAGACTACCAGTATTAAACACTTACAGAAAATTCAATAAAAAATCAACAGCAATGAGGGAGGGGGCTACAGCTGGGATACAAAGTGAATAAATAATAATAATAATAAATAAAGAATTTTAAAATTGACAGCAACAATGATAATAAAGCATGAGGTGTACAAGCATACCTTATGATCCCTCCTATGTTTGGGTAGAAACAGGCCATGGTCACTCCAGCTCCCACAATTATTAAATTAAGAATCAGCACATGGAAAATGCTAGAAAGTAGAAGAGAGTTTATATGAAAGTAAAGATATGAAACAGGTAAAGTATAATCAATTTTTAGGACAATAAAATTCATCCTTAACATCTTTAAATGTTTAAAATGATTGGCTTTAATCTGCCAGCAAAACTGAAACTTACTACTTAATGCTGGTAATCCAATTATATAAAATTATATAAAAACGCAAATGTTCTAAGTGCAAACTAGTAGTATGCAGCAGAATGCACAGTCTATCTACAATTTTGTTTGGAATATCTTGAGAAACAAAACATGAAGAAACATATTACGATAGTTATAGAAAAATAAGAAAATTGTAGAATAAAAAAATCAACAGTTTATCTGACAGACACAGAAAAATTATTAAAAATAACACTATTATTTATGTAGATAACCAAAAACTACCTAAACGATTTGGAAAAAAGCTAGCTGAATTATCATTAAACAAGAAAATCTAAAGGGGAAAATGGAGGGTAACGATGTATGGAGGAGAATATTGTCAATGTATGAAAAAGTAAGGAAAATTACTGGTTATAATACATTTTGATAAATTACAGAGATATTAGGTGTCAAGATTTTATTATTCACCCAGAATTTCATCCTTCAACTTTCTGGACCTTTGTTGTTGTACTAAAGGAAAACAAGAACAAAACAACAACTTCTGTTTCTTTCCAAAGTAGTGGCTTGTTCTCCAAGTGTGGCCGTGAATCCTGTCTCAGGGAGACTTTGAGGGAAACACTGTTCTCATAACAGTGCAAGACACTGCTGTATCTGATATATCGGTATTCTATAATGGAGTTTTGCTGCCAACACTTTCAAAAGAAAGTAAAACAAGAAATCCTTATTAGCTATGTCCACGAAAAGGCTGGGATGCAGCTCAGGGGGCAACATTTGCTCAACACGCTCAAGGTCCTGGTGTGACTTCCAGCCACCCGTGGGGTGCAAGGAACAAAGCTCAGTTTATTGAACCTCAACCCTGGAGTATACATTTTTAAAAATATTCTGTGTGATCACACGGGAAACGATCAAATACATCTGCACACTAAAGGACACGGATGTCTTGAGGAAAAGCAGCTGTGCAGCGGAGCTGGACCAAACTGTCTGACCCAACAAATGCTACCTTTTATCAAGATGCAGGCTGGACAGCAGGCATTCACATCTGGCGAGAAACTGCCATTTCCTTCAAGTGAATGGTGATGAGCTTGTCGTTTAAGGAAAACAACAGGCAGTACTTGTTGCTGACAATTACAATTGAGTTTTCAACAAAAGCTAGGATTTTAGAGAACTTGGCATTTGCTATTGTGAGTTTGATGGTTTTCCAAAATGTAAAGACTCTTTGGGATGAAACTGGTAGTGATATTAATGCATGTGAGCTTGAGGGATGTATAAAGAAGTGTCTGAACATTTGAGAGACCTACAGAACTCTGAATTAGTATTAACCAAATATGATGTTGCAAGTCACTCAGGACAGAGGAGCAAGAGAGCCCACTGGTTTTAAATTTTTTAATTCATTATTTTTTTATTAATTACAATTTATTCACTTTGTATCCTAGCTGTATCCCCCTCCCTCTTCTCTTCCCATGCCCACCCTCCGTCCCTCTTCTCCTCCCATGCCCCTTCCCCAGTCCACTGATAGGGGAGGCCCTCTTCCCCTTCCCTCTGACCCTACTCTATCATCATCAGGACTGGCTGCATTGTCTTCCTCTGTGGCCTGGTAAGGCTGCTCCCCCCACCTCAGGGAGAGCCAGCCACTGATTTCATGTCAGAGACAGTCCTTGTTCCCAGTACTAGGGAACCCACTTAGAGACTGAGCTGCTATGGACTACATCTGTGCAGGGTTTCTAGGTTATCTCCATGCATGGTCCTCAGTTGGAGTATCAGTCTCAGAAAAGACCCCTGGGCCCAGATTTTTGGGTTCCATTGCTCTCCTTGTGGAGCTCCTGTCCCCTCCAGGTCTTTCATCTCCCCTTTCTTTCATAAGATTCCCTGTACTCTGCCCAAAGTTTGGCTATGAGTCTCAGGATCCACTTTAATACCCTGCTGGGTAGAGCCTTTCAGAGGCCCTCTGTGGTGGGCTCCTATCCTGTTCCCTGTTTTCTTGCTCTTCTAATGTCCATCCCATTTGCCTTTCTTAATGAGGACTGATCATCTTACCCAGGATCCTCCTTCTTGCTTAGCTTCTTTAGGTATACAGATTTTAGTATGTTTATCCTATATTATATTTCTAATATCCACTTATAAGTGAATATATACCATGTGTGTCTTTCTGATTCTGGGATACCTCACTCAGGATGATCTTTTCTATATCCCACCATTTGCCTGAAAATTTCATGATTTCCTTGTTTTTAATTGCTGAGTTGTATTTCATTGTGTAAATG
>CM053750.1:16709433-16837538 GCA_028658305.1 Pachyuromys duprasi | reverse complement strand
TCCAGTTTCTGGCTATTATGAATAAAGCTGCTATGAACATGGTACAGAGCTAAACAGAATTCTCAATAGAGGAATACTGAATGGCAGAAAAACACTTAAAGAAATGTTTAATGTCCTTAGCCATCAGGGAGATGCAAATCAAAACGACCCTAAGATTTCACCTTACACCTGTCAGAATGGCTAAGATAAAAAACTCAAGTGACAACACATGCTGGAGAGGATGTGGAGAAAGGGGAACCCTCCTCCATTGCTGGTGGGAATGTAAACTTGAACAACCACTCTGGAAATCATCTGGCACTTTCTCAGAAAATTTGAAATAGTGCTACCTCAAGATCCAACTATACCACTCCTAGGCATATATCCAAAATATGCTCAAGTATATAACAAGGACATTTGCTCAACCATGTTCGTAGCAGCTTTATTCGTAATAGCCCACTAGGTTTTAAGGCAACCAAGTTTCCGATTATACAACTCAAACCAGGAACTACACTGTGCCAAGTTTCCTCATGGCACCAAAGATGAGTACTGAAAATTATCTGACAAGGCTATAGAAAGTACCTCTTCTTTTCCAACTACACATCTACACGAGGCTGATTTTTCTTCATATATAAGTGAAATAGCAGTATAACAGACAACACAGAAACAAAAGAGTTCAACTGAAAACCAGAAAAGCAGACGTTAAGGAGTTTTTAACTACAAAACAATTTGCTTTTGGGATTACTTATTTTTCATAAAAATATTATTCATATTAAGAAGTAATGGTTTTGTTATAATTTTTTGGGAGGAATTTCAGGGTCTTGGGAATGCTACATTTGTTTTCCAAGTTGGTCTGGAAACTTGGCCCTTACTACCTAAGTAGGCAGGATTACAGGTGTGTGCCTTTATGCTTGAAGTTACTGAATTTTTAAGGACAGATACCTTAAAAATCTGTTTTAATTTTTTACATTAAATATTGACAGGCGTATCTTTGAAGATGAAAGTTCCTGGCAATCCTTAGTAGAATTTAAGAGTATAAAGAAGTCTTGAGTCCAAAAAAGCATGTACCAACTGTGGAGCATGCAACTGTAGGGCAAATGATGGCATGTTCTTGTCAGAGGGAAGAAACACAATGTGAGCACAAAAGGGAAATCTCAGACTGCTTTCCATGAAGAAAAAGCACTTTGACAGCCACCATTCAGACAGAAGGGATGCATTTGCCCAGAAATATTGCATTTATGACTTCACTGAATTTATTTTAGTTTGGAGAAACAAATACTGTGGAGTTAATGGAGTAACAAACAGAAACTTTGTATTTCCTGAACCCCAATGTTCTAGATTAGCAGTGTTAGAATGGTAGCTTGTTATGCCTTTTAATGTACAAGAAGAACTGTAGCAACATATCAGGAATAGTAGCTCTTGACTTGAAGTGTGTTATGAGGGACAGACTACAAACAGGAACTGTTTGTTTAATATTGGTTAAGAGTTACTAAGAGTCTTGTTTAGTATGTTATTATAAATGCAATGTTTTCCTAAATTGTATTCTTAAGTTTTCTTAAAAGTATTTATTCCAAACATACATATAACCCACCATTTGGAAAGCTGAGGCAGGATTATTAGTGGCAGGCTAGCTCTGGCTACACAGTGATACCTTCCCTCAAACATCTTCCCTCTCAAAGCTAATTTATCCCTAATGAAATATAGCTAGGTACTTTTTGCTTTTAATAACATTTACCATAAAAGTTAACTAGGGGACTGTGAGCAATCTTCAGGAAAACCTGAAAACATGATAGTGCTATGTGGCAATCTCTCTTGGGTAAGGGTAAGTAACTACCTGCTCTTTCCCAGATGCACAATTCCTCCATGCCCATTAAGAAGTTAAAAGTCCCACAGCAGTTTAAACTTGTTATATGTTAAATAAGAATTTAAACTCATTCAACTCTAAACAATTGAACATTTCTATAAAAATATACAGCTATTAATAAACATACATGTATTAATATCCAATAATTTAAAGTATTGGCTCTCATTAGTACACACACCAACATAGGTTAGAAGTGCTACAAACTTCTTAGCAGGGTATTCTTAGTAGCAGTAAAATCCTCACATAAACATAAGAGACATCAGAGCTCACTGACTCTCCTGGAAGGAATGGACATCAAATTGTCCCAGGCAAGGGAGTGGCTGCTCTATTTAAAGCTCTTCTGGGAAAAGGACACTGTGATCTCTCCTTAGTAACCATTTTCATCAGGCAAATTATTTTTTATAGCAAAAGGATCAGTCATACTTTAAACTGACCTGTTTGCACAGTCATTTGCTGCTTGGCACATCTTGCTGGTCAAGAGAAGAACCCTTACCTAGGATAAACGTCACCGAAGATATGGCTCAAGAGCTGAACGCGAGCCAAGTAGCCTAACAGTGGGTACACAGTCATCATCTGGAAGAGCAGGAATATCCTTGCAATGAAGGTCAGGGTGTCACCGCTAGGGAAGTTGTCTAAGAAGTTCTAATCCAAGAAAGATAATGAAGTCATGTCAAAACTCAATTCAGTGCACTTAAATTCACAACATTTTCTGCTTATTTTGAACATAGGCAATACCCAGTAGTGGTTTATGAACTGATGCCCATCTACAAATTGTTTGCCAACTACTTGTCAAGAGGTGAGTACAGAAACCAAAATTACATATTTAGAAATTGGTAAAAACAAAACAAAACCTGATACTGGCATATTCTGTTTTATAAATGTTCTGGTCTGAAGATGACTCCACAATAGAACAATAAAAAAAAAAAACTTTATTCTTCACAACAGACAGACCAAGAAACATGGCTCTATAAAGTTCAAATACAATAAGCCAATCTGTCTCTAATTTACTTAAATGATAAGTTAAATCGGATGGCGTTGTATCTTCGTTCTAGCGTTCTTGCTTTCTCTCTTTGACACTGTGGCACTTTCAAAGAATGCGCGCACGGTGAGAGTGCACCTGTCACCTGGCCCTACCGACGCTTGCAGGCTAGCACTGAGCAGGGAGGATTTACTTTTTACACTTAGGCTCGCGTTCTTCATTTCAGTTTGGTATCTAAAAAGGTGAATTCGGATTTATACTTTTCCTTTCAACTATGAAGGCCACAAATATTCCTAGTCCCCTCAGAAGGATTATTATGTGGGATTATTCCTATCGAGGAGAATTTCAGCAAACACTCGGCAGCTAATACACTTCCACAAAGAGGAGGCCGTTCCCAGCCACCACACAGCCGCAGCCTCTCTCTCCTTGCAGAGAATCAATGTTGCCGAAAGGCACCTTTTAACTGGCTTAAAACACTCTCACTGGACTCCCAGAGGGTTTCCTGTGACTTAAAAAAAAAATCACCTGCGAAATGCTTATTTTTTAATCAAAAATTCTTTAATACCTGGAATGCTACTATCTCTATGTTGCACTGCAACTTCTTAGAGAAGGATTTCTTTCTGTCTCTGGTTCTCACTTTTTAATATCTAAATGGTCTGTCTTTGTTTTACTCCCTGGTACTCAGTCTCTAAATGAGAGTCCTATCTGTCCTTAAAGTCTGGTGACTTAAAATCGGTTCATCCAGAACATTTCCCCAGCTAAGCTTTGGAAAATGAAAGCCCTCAGTGGATTCTTGGTGGAGGTTTTAGAAGTCCATGTGGTCTATACAGAGAGACATACTTATACATGATAGCGGTCGTTCGAGCATTACAAGCTGCCGAGTATGCAGCACTTTATTCCAGAGTTCATCTAAAAACCAAGTGCAGCATGGCATGTTTTATGTTACCTGATGCAAAACAAAGTAGCAACTTGGAAAGGCTGGGGAAGGTAAAGGTGTTATTCAAATCCAGGCCTGATTACTCTTGCTACACATACAAAGCCACACAGACACAGTGTGTGTATATACACAGTACATGCACACAGTCTTACCTGCTCAATACAATCTTTGGATAATGGAGGTGAAGGGAATGAAGCAAAAACCAGGACACCAATATAGAGATAAGTCAATGTCACGAGTATATAGGCAATGCACAGGTCTCTTACCTGTATATAAACACAGAGTAAAATGCTCACTCAATGCGGAGACGTTCACAGTAAGTCTACGAAAACATTCCTGGCTAAATCCAAATTTATCTTTTAATTTTGTATATGTTTGTATACTTCCTAATTTTCACAGAATGCAGCAAAACACACACACACAATTTGATTTAATTACTCTGCCTAAATTAAACAAACAACTTGTCTGGAGAATGTAGACTGAACTACTTGTTATAGGACACCGGAAGCTAATATAAACTGTGGTTTAAATACAGCTGAAGTTCTAATTTAATTTCAAAAGGTAACATTTGCCAAATTAAAAAAATAATTATACTAATAAAGACAAGAAAGTATAAGCCACTTTTGGTTTGACCTGAAAAAATTTTTAAATTCTTTTTTAGCAAATTAGCTCATATTATCAAAGTATGTGTAAGCCACAGGAATGGAACATGCTAAAATATATTTAATAAAGAAGGAACACTAGTTAAAGAGTAGACAAGTAAGCATTAAGAACAAGCCTTAAAAACTTCAAGAGTAAACAAATGGGCATTTAAAAAAGCAGCTGTCCAAAAGCTGTCCAAAGCTATTACCGGAACCAGCAAACAAACACAGATTATTAAATAAAGCAGCCTGCTCTCTTCTGCTGCTGTTCCCATCCTCCCAGTGTATGAACGATTAAAAGCTCCAAGGGACTGAAGGCTGCCAGCTGTTAGAGCCAAGCAGAGCAGATTCCACAGCTTGAGAACTGTCTCCATCTCCACTTAAGTTACAGCCAAACACTCCAACACAATTAAATTGTAGCAACAGGCCTATTCCCTTTAGATAGAAATTACTTGAAGGCTAGGAAAACAGATTAGAGAAAAATTACATGCGATTTGGAAGTTTGATAACACAGCAAAGATGTTGAGATACTTGGAGTTAGGGAACATTCTCGGTTTTTTTTTTTCTGGGTGACTCCTAAGATGGGCTGAAGCAACAACGCTGTTTTATACACTTGAGACTCCTAAATCTCAAACAAACAACAGAAGCAAACAACAGCTTATGAGAAACTTAATGTCAGGTCTAAAGTGACACGCAGTGTAGCTAGGGACTCTATCAGAAAGGAGATGGTGGCTAGGCCTTTGGAGCTACAGAGGTTTATGAAAATTGGTCCCAGCTCTTAAAAAGCTCTTCGAGAGCTTGTCCACTAGAGAAGTCTTTCTTCTTTAGTCCATGAAGCTCTGGAGTCCGGTTCAGACTAGAATTCAGCTTCCCCTGGCGTTGTGTCCTGCTGTGTGTGGATGAGCCAAAACAAATCAAGGAATTCCATTTTCATATCAAAAAGGAGCTAGCTTCAATGACAGTATTTCAAAGGCATTCCAGTCTCCACCTACTCAAGCTGGCACAAGATTTAACACAGCCTCCTTTACAAAAATTTGTGATCTTTCTGTATGCAAGTGTTTTTGTGTTCGTGCAAGGGCTGGAGTGGGAGGACCCCTGTAGCTGGAGTTATGGTGGGTGCGGGCTGGCTAGTGTGGGTGCTGGGAAGTGAACTCAGGTCCTCTGTGAAAGCAGCACATTCTCTTAGCTACTGAACTGTGTGGTGCAATTCAGCCTTCTTAAGAAAAAAGGTCTTGGGGAGCTGGGGTGCTGATTCAGTGGTTAAAGCGCTTGTTACAGAAGCATGAGGACTAGATTTCAGATCCCCATAAACCCACAGCAATGCCAAGCTGGCCTGTAATTCCAGCCTCGGAAGGGAGAGATGGGATCCCCAGAGCAATATGATTGGCAAGATGAGTCGCATCTGTGAGCTCTGGGTTTGGCTGAGAAATTCTGCCTCAATGAAGAGGTAAGAGCAATCAAAAATGATTCCCAACTTCAACCTTGAGCTCCACATGCCCGTACATGTGCGTAACACACACACACACACACACACACACACACACACACACACACACACACACACACACACACACACTTACACTAGGAGAAACAAACAAAAGACAAAAACCTTGAGAAGCCAAACCAGCTTTGTCAGAGAGAGAACAGGAAGAGGATTTCACTGACAGTCTTTAACTGGTGTACCACCTGACTGTATTCCTATTTTAGTATATGTGCAGCCGAAGCGAGCACAACCTGACTGTATTCCTTTCGTCTGACTTCCTGTAAACCATGTACCTTAGTGAAATTTCAGGAGACATGAATGTTGATTCCAAGGCTACGGTGCCAGTGCTTCCCAACCAAACAGGGTTCTTCCTGCTTCTCTGTTCTCAGGGCATTGGCCACACAGAGAAATACTCATGTTCTAACTGCCATTAACTTACATTATAAAAACAATCTACTTAAAAGATTTAGTACTATTATTTTTTAAATTATGTGTGTACTTGTGTTCGTGTGTTGGTATATGCACGGGAGTACTGAGTCCACAGAGGCAGTAGAAGGGTGCTGGATTATTTAGAGCTAGAGTTACAAGCAGTTGTGAGCTGCCCAGTGTGGGTGCTGGAAACTGAACTTGGGCCCTCTACAAAAATAGTCCACACACTTAAAGGCTGAGTCATTCATTATTCCAGTTCCCAAAATAATCATGTTTTTGAAAAAAGTTCTCATTAAAAAATGTCCCTTGACATTAAAAAAATATCCAAGTTTAAGAGTTCTTTTCTCCAAATAGATCCATACCACTGGACTCTGAGATCCTGAAGACAAGGACTGTGTCTTTTTCATCTTATACTCCCAATACCCAGGACAATAATGAACACAGCAGGAACTTGTTGGAGAAAACGCAGGCATGAGCTGGCGACCAGCCTCCCTGGCACACTGCACTTGTAAATAAGCATGGCGTACCATGCCCCAGAAGTCAGAACACTGAATTCTGAAGTAATGTGAGTAGGGTAGCTGGTTTGCAGGCGAGTCTGCACTCCATGTCTCGTTCAATGTGCTTCCTCTGCATAGAGACCCTGGCGGTTGGTAATCATTCACTGTCTGATCTGAGGTGATGTTCTAACCAAGTCAATGGGCACTATATAAGTGGTTGCTCACATGCAACAAAGCACACACCGTTCCCTGAAACTGTCTCCACAGTGGTTCTTCTCCATGCCCTTTAGCCACCCACACTCACTGTGGTCTTGGCTGGGTGAAGTCCTGGCAATGATGGCCGGAACTCATCATATAGATAAAATGTATGTCTACCAGCATCTATGCAAAGCCCCACAGGCCATTTCATCTGATCCTCATCAAACGTTACAACACAGCTGCAATCTATTTCTTTACAGATGACCACAGAAGTCACAAAAACTTGCTCGGGGTTACATGGTAAGTAGTTTGGTGAGGTCAATATTTCAACCTCCAAACTAGGTCTTTCTGGTGCCACATTGTGTACACTTGACAACTATGATGAAGAGTTTGCTAGTCTCTGGGTATTTAAACCGTATCTATTAACTAAAAAAGAGATCCAGAAAGGAATAACAAAGGATATAACAGAGAAGCACAATTAGAGATACAAGAGAAATGCTAGTGTCTGCAAGGACAGCTCTGAGTCATGTACTCAGCACAACTTGGAAGCTGTGTCTGTTTTCATGTGGAAATACTAATGAACAGAAATAAAGTAGCTGAGGTTCAACATGATCTGGGACTAATGCTACCCATGAATGGCACACAGTACTTCATATATGTTTATTTTCTTAATAGGAATTAACATTTTAAGAAGTTCAAATGAAGTACAACTGCTTTTTACAAAAATAGTTAACTAGGTCTGGCAGTATGGCCTAGCAGGTAAAGGTACTTGTTCCTAAACCTCATGACCTGAGTTCAGTCCCCAGGACCCACATGATGGAAGAAGTGACCCGACCTCTATGTGTACACACAGTATTTGTACACACACAAAATAAACAGTTGTATAAAACTAAAAATTAAAAAAATTAAAAAAAACTTTTACAGTTAGACCATTACTTCATACTACAGTTTTAACTAAGACACTAAAAAGGATTTAAAAAAATCCATTTAAACACTGGCATTTAAGTCTTTCTTTAAAAAAAAAAAAAGACAGATTTTATTAGTACATCTAATATACTAGTTTTACAAAGGCCTTGCTGGCCCAGTCAGTAATTCCTGGTGCCCAGCATTCCACCTTGATCTGTGTGTGCACTGCTGGCTCTTAAACTCACGCCTCACGCATGTGTGCTAAGCAGGAGCTCTACCACTGAACACCACTTGCAGACCCTTAACTGTTCTAGTAAAAAGACAGAGACCTCCTAGCCTGGGGCAGGGACATGGCACCCATGTCTCTAGCCAGTTCTTAGCTTCCCATAAAGAGGCACGCACCCTTCCAAACAAACAGGCCCAACTGTCTAGAAAAGCAATTCTATTGGAGACTTTTGGGAGGAACAGTCAAGCACCGACAGCCAGTTTTCAGATGACAGTGCAATGCACACATTACTATGCAGCCCAAGCCTTGAATGCCCATTACAGTGACAGAAATTATGATGGGTGTGTAATCTTTGACAATTTTGGTTAAAATATTAAGCTTTTAGTATTTTGCTACAAATGGAGAAGGAAGTGAAAAATATTAAAATAGGTGTTTATTGAGCATTGTAATTTCAGCAACAAAGGGCCTGGGGATGCAGCTAAGTGGTGTAGCATTTGCCCACATACACAGGGCCCTAACTTCAAAACTCAGCATTGTTATAAATGAACAAATAAGTGAATCAGAAATATTAAACATTAGAATGTTTTGTTTTTTTAACTTTAAGAGTACTTTGAACTACACATCTCTCTCCAACCTGTTCTTTAAGGATACTGTCTCCCGTAGCCCAGGCTGGCTCGAAACTCACTCCGTAGCTAAGGATAACACTGAATTCCTGACCATCCTGATTTCACTTCTGTAGTGGTGGAGTAGCAGAAGTGAGGTGGGCTAACACTTGCATCCTTTGGGCGAAGGACTTACGATATGTAGCAAGCATCTTTCCAAGGCCTTAGTGAAGTGTACTTCACCTTTGCATGGTTTCTAACTTTTTATCCTTGTGCTTTCAATATTGTGAGAAATCTTCAAGAATTCTTTTAATGTGACGTTTTCTGACAGTGCCACTCCTGCTGGGACAGCTTTCTTCTTGTTTTGAAAACCAGTTTCCAAATTTACTTTCCTTCAACTCCTCTGGAGGTGTATCCGGAGTCTCTCAAATTGAAGCAGTCACAACATTTCTATAATCGCTATTTTTATAACTTCATTTATGTCTGATAAAAATTCATTCTATCATTGTCTCTTCTGATTGTTGCATTTCACCTTTGTATGTAACTCCTTTCAGTTATCAGTTTTATAAAGTACAATGTTTCCTGCTGAAGGGGCAATACACTCTCTGTTGTAGACTGTGGATGACATGCAAGTGAACTGCAGTGAGAGTTTGACTTTTTTAAAAGCTCAGTTATAGTGTGTGAAAATGTTTTTGTTTGAATCCCGGGTGTGAGATGTGGTGTTGCTTCAGTCTGTCCACAGCTGTTAACTATGATTGCCTCGTGCACTATCAGGGGCGTGATCTTTGGCAGCTGCAGATAGTTTAATTCTGAGGACTCTGGAGAAGGAGTAAATGCCAGGACCCAGAGGGGGACAGGGCACTCCAGGAAGAAGGTGGCTGCTGCCCCTCCCTGCTGCCCCTGGTGGCTGCTGCACTCTGAAGAAGCTGGAGATGCCCTGACTGCCCAAAGGAACCCAATGACCCTAATCAGCAGGAAGTAGTCTGAAGAGAGACCAACAATCCCTCTCCCCACTAATCTCCTGTCTCTCCTACCTGGTGTGAGAAGAAATTGAGGTGGAGTACAGAGGTAGAGATGTAAGAACCCAAATAAAATAGATAAAACAAATACGCCCACAGTGATCAAATGTTGGCTGCGTTGAAAGCAGTAATGTGATTGGTCACTAATCATGCTGTGCACAGTGGTTTGTGAACTGAGGGTAGAGACCATTACTCTACGAAAGGCTCATAATTCAAATACTGGGCTAACTGAAATTTGAACCATACTGGGACTCATGTAATCTGATCTACAGTAATTAAATTTGTGCATGTAGGAACCATGCAATGTGAGAATTGGCTAGAATTTGACTCCTTATTAATCCCAGCATTCAGGAGGCAGATCACTGTGGTTCCAAGGCAGCCTGGTCTATACAGCGAGTTCCAGGCCAGCCAAGGCTGCACAATAAGACCTTGTAAAAAAACAACAAAAAAAAAACAAACACAAAACAAAAATGAAAACAAAAAACCAAGACTTTGCTAGTAAACTACTTTTTGTTTCTTTTTAAAAAAAACTTGGTCTCACATAGCCCATGTTGGTCTTAAACTTACTATATAGTGGCAGATGACCTTGAACTTCTGATTTTCCTGTCTAGCATTTGGGAAGTAGAGGAAGGTTAGGCTTTTGATTTCACATTTAAAAATTTTAATGTAGGTATTTAGAGCTGTGTTATGTCCCTCTAAATATAGCTTTAGGGACAATTCCATAAGTTTTGGTATTCTGAGTTTTCATTTTCAGTAACCTTCAAGTATTTTAAAATTGTTCTTGCGACTTCTTCATTGACTCCTTGGTTGTATAGGAAGATGTTGGTTAGCTTTCATATATTTGTATTTTCACTCTCTTCTGGCTACAGAACATACCTGGTGTACTTTTTCCCCCATTTACTGACACTTGTCTTCTGATTCAGCTTGTACCCTGTCTTGGCAGTGTTCTTGTGTATTTGGAAGGAGTATACATTCTGCTACTGAGAAGACTTTATGAACCTGAACTAGATGAAGTAGGTTCATGAAAGTTTTCATCCTTTCTACACTTGTAATTTTTTGTTTGTTTGTTCTACCAGTTCTTAAGGAGGAGGGAAGAATATTTCCAATTATAATTTTAGATTTGTCTACCTTCAGTTACTTCATTTATTTTAACTTTAATTACATTGTATTTAGTGTGGTGTGTGAGTATGCATGTGCATGTGAAGGTCAGAAGACAGCTGTCCAGGGTCAGTTCCCTCTTTCACTGAAACTCAGTGAACTCAGGTTGACAGCTTTGCAGCGGTGCCATGTTGCAGGCCCACTTCATTTATTTTAAAGTTCCATCACTGGGTGAATATAGACTCAGGATTATTACATTTTCTTCCTTTCTTCTTTCCTTCCTTCCTTTCTTTGCAAGAGAATGACTGTATTTCAATGCGTAGGAAGATGTTGGTTAGCTTTCATATATTTGTATGACCCGACATTAAAGCAAACACTTCCTCTGCAATGCATGATGACTTGCTTATAGACCCATTCACAAATAAACTTATGAAAACTAACAGACTTAGCATGGAAAGTGAAATTTAAAAAAACATAAAAAAGAACATGAATGGCGAACATTATAATCTAACAGTACTTTATTAGTAATATTACATTATCAGTAACTAAAAAGAAGTGTACTGTTAACTAATATCTTTATAGTTTTAGTAAATGGCAAAATCTAACTCAAAGACGGGAGGCACTTATTAGGGTAATTACTCAAATGTAGAGTTTATATACGTCACCACGGTACTTCCAATCCAATCGGCCCACAAGGATCACAATGTAATCGTTCCTCTTCGATGCTGCCACTTTGCTAGTCGTAACACAAGTGCTCCACTTGCCTATGGTATTCTAATGTCTTTATATTTAAAATTTCTTAGAGATACCACGAAATTAATTTTTTTACTAACAAATCTGGTAATGTTTTCACTGTAGTGCTTGGACTATTTACATTTAGTAATTATCATTGTGATTGAGTTAAATCTATTTAGTTTCTAGCACTATTTAGTTTCTTTCTTTCTCCCTGCCTCCCCCCCTCTTTGTTTTTTTGAGACAGGATTTTTCTGTATAATAGCCCTGGCTATCCTGGAACTTGTTTTGTAGACCAGGCTAGCCTCAAGCTCACTGAGATCTACCTGACTGTACCTCCTGAGATGCTGGGATTAAAGGTGTGCACCACCATGTCTGGCTAGTTTCTTTTTCACATATATTTTTTGTTCTCCTTTTCTTATCCTTAGTATCTTAAATTTTTATTTTATGATTGGAGTTTTGTCAGTTATACGTCTTTAGGTTCTCCATAGCAGTCTATGGGTCAAATGTGACCCACTGTCTGTTTCTGTAAATAAAGCTTTATTGAGACATATATGTCACCCATTTGTTTATCTGTCTGTGGCTGTTTCCATGCCACAACAGCAGGATGGGGAGGGGTAACAAGAACATAAAGCCTAAACTATTTACCATCTAAAATTTTCATCAGTGGTTACCACTGATCTATAGTTTAGGCTCAAAACACAAGATATAGAAATAAATTGCATAATTTTACTCAAAATATGAAGTGCTTCAGACATCGATTGAAGTCTATCATTAGGAAATAGCATGGTTAGTTTCTCAGGTAACTACTTACATTATTTTCCTGGTTCTTGTTGTTTTTCAAGAGTGTAATAATACAATTGTGAATAAAGAAAGCAAGAGTAAGCACTCCAGTCAGCTGTGGAAACTGAATTCTTATCTCTAGGAGAAAAAGAGACAAAAACAAACAGGTTAAAATGTCAAGTAAAAAGTGAGTATTAGCAGCCATTATAAGCAGTCCCCTCTTTATTATTTTTTTCCCTCAGGGAATACAAATATTCAAGTGTTTATCAAGTCTCTCAAGGTGAGCATTTTATGTGGGCAAAACACTTAAAATAGAAAGAAAAGGAATTAAAGGATGTGCATTCTGTGACTTTCAGTTATCCCTAGCTGAGATCCCACAATTACATTTAAATTTAGGGTCTGTCTATGACACTAAAATCTTCTATTCTTCTAATACCTGAGTTTGTTAGTTCCTCTAGAAAAAAAAATCACAGAGAGGAAAAATGCCTACTTATGTTTCTTGGGTGACAAATCTAAAATGCATTTCTTAAAAATATTACTGGATAAGCTAACATATTTTTGCAGTGGGATGCAGTATTTAAAAATTATGTTGTTAAGATTTAATATCAGGACAAATGCTTATGAGTCAAGTAGCATGTCAAGAATGATTTTGCTTTTGTTTTTTCAAAATGTACATAAACACCCATAGATTATGTACTCAAGAAAAGAAAGAAAAAAAACTACTGACAGAATCACATTGGTTATCCCTGGTTTGTAGGATTTATTTAAAATTAACCACTTAATTTTCTGAAATAAATAGTTAAAATATTCTACGACCACAGTTTGGAGGCAGGCAATTAGCAAGTGAACAATTAGTTAATATGGCATCAGGCTACAATTTACTTGGCAACAATGGTAGGTCTAGGCAAAGCATGTGGCAAAGTAGAGAACAATCTACCTCAGAGACAGCATGGTGTACAGAGCAGAACTGTAGAAAAGGCCAATGACTCTTTGCTACACTGTTTTAGGATAGGAAGGGAGATCCACTAAGAATGAATCACCAGCTCTAAACAAAATCAGAGGGTGAGGTAAATAAACACATACTGTTTCATTTCTCTTCTTTTTTTGTTTGGTCACTTTCTCAGCCTCCTGAGTTCAACACTCAGGTCACAGGTACAAGTCACCATGCTTGGCTTATTCTGTTTTCTGCCACATTTCCTGTTTCCTACCTTTTATCTGTATTTTTATCTGTGGATGCAATTCACCATATATTGCTTAGGCAAATTCTTCCTTTGCTAGCTTTAATAAAATACCTTTAGTATCTTTTAAAAACAACTTTCAGTGAACTGAGATCACTTCTACTTAACAGCATTACACAAACCTGATGACAAAAATCACTATTTTAAAAAATGATGACAAAGTCACGAGTAGATGAAATTACTTGCTTACATTTTTAACAGAAAATTAATAATGAACTCTTTACCTAGAATCCAAAGCAACTAAGTAGAAAAAAAACAAAACAAAACAGACCAATCATGGTGGTTCATGCCTGTAATCTTAGTGCGTGGGGGGCTGAGTTTGGGGCCAGCTTTGGCTATTTGGTACATTTCAGATTAGTGTTGGCTAGAGTGAGATTCTCTCTTACTCAGCATCTGTCCCCATCAGCATCTCATTATATACAGTTAGTAACTGGCTAGAAGTTGTAAGAAAACAAATGAAATCCCATCCACATTAGCATAACAGACTTACGTTTGGTCTATGAGTACCTTCATTTTTACTAGACAAATGTGTATTCACGAACCAAATTTGACACACTGCTGTGGAAGTACAATGCTCAGCCCTCCCTATGAGTGAGAACCTAAGCAAGGAGATAGTTAGCTGGTAGTTTCTGGCTGCAACCCTTGGGTGTCTGCTGCCCTCTTCCTGCACTAGTCACTCTCACACTGGACAGCTACTAGCCAGCCTCAAGTGTTGCATTGTATTGGGTCTGGGAACATTTGTGTAACCCTAGACTGTTCTAGAGGCAGTATTTGAACTGAGAGTCATAGTGGGCCGGCTAGGACTTTCTGAATTTACTTCTGTCCAATCCACTTCCTTTCCTTCTCCCCCTTCCCACATATCCCAGCTATGTCTGGTCCTGCTCCTAATCCCTTTCATCATTCAGAAGTGCTGCCCCACCACATTTCTTGCTCATCTAACACCACTTTGGTGCCTGCTTACAGAACCTAGACAGATCCAGTTGGTGTTGTAAGTGCTCTAAGAAACTGGGCAGTAAGAATGGATTCGAGCCCTGAGTCACTTATTACCAAGCGTTCAGTTATCTGTGCTGTGTTTATGCTAGATCCTGAGGTTTTTGTGTGTGTGTGTGTGTGTTGAGATGAGCTCTCATGTAGCCGGCTGGCCTTAAATCCACTATGAACTTGAGAAAGACCTTAGCTGCTTTATCCTCCTATATGTACTAGAGGTGTGTGCCAACAAATTCAGTTTTATGGGTGCTGAGGATCAAACCCAAGGTCTTTTTGCACACTAGGCAAGCCCCAGATGAAGAGTGGTGGCCTAGCCCCAAAGGTTCTGACAGTGTTCCACTGTTGATTGGGAGTGACTGAAAGGAGGGGAAAGCACCCCTGACCTCATCCTTTTTTTTGGGTAACATTTCATCATGACAGCCTCACTATAAATTCTCTTTTCAAGCAGAGAACTATAAGACTATTCTTCCTTCTCCCTGCTTGTCTTCTAAGGACATAAAAGCCTATCTTGCAAGTGTGGGAGGAGGAGGAGAAGGTCATAACTGGCCTTTAGAGTTATATTTAGTTTTCAATAGAAGGGCTTTTCTGTCCAGTTCCTAACATTTTCTCAACAACTATTCTTTCACTTGAGGCATTCAAATTCTCATAATTTCCTAAATGAGTCATGTTACTTCAGGCCTTAACTGCATGGCACATCCCTGAGAATTCTGCAACTTCCCACTTAGAGATCTCCTTTCTGCCCTTAACAGATTCCTCTGAGATCCCCTCTCTGCCTCCTCTTGTATATATAATCTCCTTGTACTCCAGAATCCTTTGTGTATCTCTTTTTATTATGATTATCTTATTATCTCTCGGAGGGCAGTGGGTCATGTTTTATGTAGCACTGTGAGGCATGAAGCAGGAACACTATTTTCAGAACTGAAGTACTCTTGGCCATGGACACGATCAGAATTCTACTTAAATTTGGATCTAAACTCTACTATTTCAGAGTTGAGATCTATTAATTTTACTTTGACTGGTCTCAAAGAAATCGCCCTCTGTCTATGATGCCTTGTAAACGTGGTCCTTTTCAAATTAAGGCTTTTGCAATTAACTGACAAATACTTTTTGAACAAATTTTTTAAAAACCTAAGATTTTTCAGTGTTATTAAAATATAATTCATGTTTTACTCATGTAAATGGTTGTTAGTATATACTGAATTACAGTACTTCGTTCCTTTCTAATCCTGAATAATATTCCACCATGGTGATAGATCATACTTTATATACTCACCAGGAACAGACATTGGGTTGCTTTCACTTTTATGATTATGAATAATGCAGCTATAACCACACACACACACACACACGCCACTCTAGGGAGAATTATGGCAAATACGCCTTTTCAAAGAATATATAATTCATGCTAGGTTATTGTACCATAATTAAAGAAGATAAATTCACAAAGAATTTAATGAAGCCCTAAACCACTAGTCATTTTCAAACCACTTAATCTTTTATTTTGAAAATATGCATCAAAGGGATGCAAGCTAGATGGAGCTGTGGTGCTTGCCAGGCATATGCAAGGCTCAAGACTGATTTTAAGCCCTAGGAAGTGGTGAGGACAGGGAGAAGATAATTTTCACCTATACCTGACAAAGTCCTCATATTCAGGATATATAAAGAAATATAAGTTAAACATGAAAAATAGAAAACTACTCAGAGAAACGCTTTACCCAAGTGCAGACCCATGTGTCTAGGGGCATATGCAAAAGCACTACCTTGCTTGGCATGATGACACACACCTGTAATCCCAGCAGTCAGGGGGCTGAGGCAAGAAGATGGCTGAGAGTTTGGGGCTACCTGGGTTGCACGGAGAAACCTTGCCTAAACAATTAAACACACAGAGGTACCCCTTTTATTAGCTATCAGAGAAATGCGAATAAGATCCACAATGTAACACACAGATGTATCAGAAAAGCTAGGGGAGAAGAAAAGACAAGCGCTGGGGGGTGGGGGGACCCAGAATAGCTACCACCCACAAACAATGTTGGGAGAACGAAGTGGGCACAGCCACTGGCCAAAGCTGTGGGCAGCATCAGCAGAGCACAGCATATTCCTTGACCTAGGTTTATACCCAAGAGAAGGCAGCCAGATGTTCCCCCAAGATATATGAGAACGGAAGAGTACTGCAAAATGAAACGAGTAGCAACACATTATAGACTACTCAAATCTTCGTAAATGCCAAAAGATAAAACAAGACTGTGGCAGATAGACAATGCACTACATACAGCACATACATCAGCATGGAGCAATCTCGAAGTGCAATGATAACCGAAAAAGACGGACCCTAAAGAATATATATTTATGTTCCACTTATATGATGTTAAAAAAGCAAGCAAAATCAATCTCTGGTATGTCATTCTTACAGGGAGACCCTGACTGGGGAGGACGAGGAGAACCAATCACTGGAGTTTTGATCTGGATGCTGGCCAGGAGACAGGTACAGTTTGTGGAAACTAAATGTACACATTTTTTGCATATGAATATTCTACTTCAATATTAAAGTTCCTAAACAAACAAACAAAAATTAAAGGGTAAGGAATATACATAGAAGTAGCTAGATGTTCTATTTTATTTAGAAATACTATTAGGTGTTAATGTTTGGTTTAACTACAGTCTGCTCCTAACAAAACTATTCAAAATACACAAGCAGGAAGAAGTTTTGTTTTCTTGTTATATTGGAACAGAATAATGCTTTGAAAATAGCAAATCAGGGCTTGGGTGGGGGAGGCTCGGTCAGTAGAATACTTGCCCTGTAATCATGAAGACTTCAGGTTAGATCCCTGGCAACATGCTTAAAACAAACAAAAAACCAACCAACCAACCAACAACAACAGAAAAAAACAAATCAGCACTAGAGAAGTGGAGTCAGGAAGATCCTCAGGGCTACCTGGACAGCCAGGCTAGTCAAACTGAATTCACAAGCTCCTGGTTCACTTGAGACCTTGCCTCAAAAAAAAAAAAAAAAATTGAAGGTTGATTGAGGAAAACCTGTGATATGCCAACCTTTGGCCTCTTGCTTGGGCAGTGCGTGCGCGCACACACACACACTCTCTAAACTAGTGTCTAAAGTCTTTTTGAAGTCAAGTCACTTTCAAAGAATTATTATTTTTTTGATAGGTCTCACTTTGTAGCCCAGGCTAACCTCTAACTTGTAACAATCTCTTGGCTCAGCTTCCTGGGTGCCATGATTACAGCTATGAGCCACTGTACCCAGCTCAGAAACGTCACCTTTTTAAAAAATTCTTTTTACTGAATTCTTTATTAATTACACTTTATTCACCTTATATACTCCTGTAGTTCCCTCCCTCCTCCCCTCCCAACCCCTTCCTTCCCCCCCTTCTGCACCCGTGTTCCTTCCCAAGTCCACTGATAGGGGAGGTCTTCTTTTCCTTCCTTCTGATCCTAGTCTATTAGGTCTCATCAGGTGTGGCTACATTGTCTTCCTCTGTGGCCTGGTAAGGCTGCACTCCCCTCAGGGGGAGGTGATTAAAGAACAGGCCAATCAGTTCATGTCAGAGACAGTCCCTGTTCCCATTACTATGGAACCCACTTGGACACTGAACTACCATGGGCTACATCTGTGCAGGGGTTCTAGGTTTTCTCCATGCATGGTACTTGGAGTATCAGTCTCAGGAAAGACCCCTGTGCTCAGATTTTTTTGTTCTGTTGCTCTCCTTGTGGAGTTCCTGTCCTTTCCAGATCTTACTATTTCCCACTTCTTTCATAAGATTCCCTGCACTCTGCCTAAAGGTTAGCCATAAGTCTCAGCATCTGCTTTGATAGTCTGCAGGGCAGAACCTTTCTGAGGCCCTCTGTGGCAGGCTCCTAACTTGTTCCCTGTTCAGAAACGTCATCTTAATTGCAGTTTTAAGAGTATTAATTGTTGAGTTAGCCTGGCGTGGTGGCATATGCCTGTGATCTCGGCACCATGCAGGTAAAAGGAGGAAGAGTAGGATTGAAGGCTACCTTCAAGTACACAGTGTATTAGGTCAGCCTAGACTACATGAAACCCTGCCTGCTCCTGCCCTGGGGGAAAATACCCAACCAACAAAAACTGAAACGTTAAACAACACTGGGATATGGCTCAGTCACCAGAGCATGAGCCAACCGTGAAAAAGGAACCGGATTCCATCCTCAGCACTGCATAAACCACACGAGATGGTCGGTGCTTATAATCGACCTGGGTGGGGCAGAAGCGCTAAATAATAATATTCTTAACTTGGATTGGAAAAAAAAATCAAGTTTTTATTTTTATGATTATGACAGAATTCATAGTAAGCCAGGGGATATATTGTGCCTAATTTCCTTTCATATAAAAACTCTTTTCATTGTCCTGTTTTTCTGGAGGAAAGAAATAACTTTTTTTAGTCCCTTAATTATCTAGTTAATACTAGTTCCTCCTCAAATTTTACTTAAGAATTGTAAACTCTCCCCTCTCGATCTATACAACATATAGTCCCACTTAGCACATCTGTCTACCTTTCTTTGGCTTCCCACTTGACCTAGTTTTTCCATCATCTGGAACTGTTCCCTAGATCTTTCTTTATCATAGGTGTCTTTACTTATATTTTAATGGAATTTAGGAGGAAGTAAAATCCTTTGGAACTGGTAACAGACAGGTGTGAGATGCCATGTGGGTGCTGGGAATTGAATCTGGGTCCTTTGGAAGAGCAGACAGTGCTCTTAACCACTGAGCCATATCTCTAGCCCCCCAACAGGTATTTCTTATTAGCACTCAGTGATGGCCAGGGAATAGTATAGGGTTTGGGAAATACAATAGTAATCCAGAAATTTAAAAAACAAAAATAATACTCCTCAGAGAGGAATATTCCAGTTAAAGATAACAGATACATAAATAGAAATGAAATTTTGGTATCTGAATTAAAAAACCCAAAACATTTAGAACATTTCTAGATAAATTCCTTTTACTGTAACTTTTGCTACTTTGTCAAACTCAGTAACCAAATGGATTAGAATAAGTTGGGGCCCCCAAGACTCTGACTCATTTAAATCAGGATTTCTTAACAGACAGCATGGGTACCTGAA
Organism: Pachyuromys duprasi; assembly: GCA_028658305.1. Lineage (NCBI taxonomy): Eukaryota > Metazoa > Chordata > Mammalia > Rodentia > Muridae > Pachyuromys > Pachyuromys duprasi. Next base: position 16,817,852 of record CM053750.1, on the reverse strand, counting down.
TACAAGGTTTAGTACTGACAAGAGCTTTAAAGAAAAGTCCCAAGGAGACTGGGGGTGGGTAGTCAGAGATACGAGAAAGCAGGGCGTTCATACATAGGGAACAGTGAATGCCAAAATTCTGAGATAGGAATGTGCTTGGCATTTTCATACAAGAGCCAGGAAGCCAGTGTGGCTGGAGTCAGGTCAGACTGGAGCTAAGAACCATCATAAAGACTTAGTGTCTTTCTGAATGAGATGGGAAATCATTAAAGAATTCTGTGGGTTCTGGGTTTTGTTTTGTTGTTTTTGTATTAAGACAAGGCTTACCGCGTCCTTAAACGTAGAAAGGAATTAAGCCTGTCCTTAAATTCCAGGTCCCTTATGGCATGCACCACCTTACTGGCCTGGATTCCTCTAGCTGCTGGGTATAAAATAGCTTAGGTGGAGAATACAGACCAAGTCAGTTAGGAGGGCACTACGATAGTCCAGGCAAGAGATTATTAGCTTGACATAGCTTTTTGGTGGAGCTGCTAAGAAGTCAGATTATCAACTGTTTGTAGAAATAAAACAAACACTTTGCAGATGTGTTGGGTGTGGAGAGAAAACAGTCGAAGCTGCACAGTGTTTGAGCAGCTGGAAAACTGCAGCCTCTGTTCTAAGATGGAGGAGGCTGAGAAAAGGGCAGCTCAAGCAGGTCGGTGGGTAGGTACGAACACTGAAACAAATATTTGGTTTTTGGTGTGAGCTTGACATATCCACAGACATTCTCGAGAGAGACAGAGAGAGACAGTGAGAGAGCACAAAAGTTGGACACATGAGAATGGCTTCATGGAGGAGCTGGGTGGGAGATAAAAAATGGGACCATACAGACAATACATAGAACTAGTTGATTGCATGACACTACTTAGGGGATGAAAGCCTTTGAGTACGTAAGAAAGTAGAATTAGTGACTTAAGTAAAGCTTTAACCTTTCTCTCCCCGACTATTACCTGAGAGCAAGGCTGATGTCATGTCAGGCTTACTAAAAAGCAAAGATTTAGAAATAAGAATACAGGGCAAGTGAGATGCTTGTCAGGTAAAGTCACTTGTTGCTAAAATTGACAAACTGAGTTCTCTATCCAGTGTACTGGCTGGTTTCATGTCAACTTGACACAAGCTAGAGTCATCTGAGAAGAAGCAGCCTTAGTTGAGAAAATGCCTCCATGAGATCCAGCTGTAAGGAATTTTCTCAATTAGTGATTGATGGGGGAAGACCCAGCCCATTGCAGGTGGGGCCATTCCTGGGTTGGTGGTCCTGAGTTCTATAAGAAAGCAGGCTAAGCAAGCCATGAGGAGCAAGACAGTAAGCAGCATCCATCCATGGCCTCTGCATCAGCTTCTGCCTCCAGGTGCCTGCTCTGCTGGAGTCCTGATTTCCTACAGTGATGAACAGCAATGTGGAAGTGTAAGCAGAATAAACCCTTTCTTCTTCAACCTGCTTTTTTGGTCATGGTGTTTTGTTGCAGCAACAGAAACCCAAACAAAGACACTCAATAACGCACAGGCTGAAGAGAACCATTCTCATTAGTTGTCCTAGGATGTCCACGCTCATGGCTGTGCTAAGTGTATAAACAGCTGTAATGATTACAAAAGAAACAGGAGTATGTAAGGGTCAACTAGAACTGCACAATGACGTGCCTTCTCAGGAGGCAGAGAGGCTGATCCTCTCCAATGCTCCGGTATTTAATTAGCCTTCTCACAAAACACTTGTGACTAATTTCATTCTTCAGACATTCTTTAATCACAGGCAGTAATTTTAGGATCCTAACTATGAAAATATGCTTTGTTTAATCTTCATTATTCCCTCTTTTACTACAGAAAATTGGACAATGGGAAATGAATGACTACTACTTAAAAATCTACTTAGAAATTTCTTTTCTGTTTCTCAGATATCTATTTATCCTTTCCCTGATTATACATTTTTAGAAATATTTTTATTTTGTTTAATTAGGTATAATTGTGCTTGTTGCAGGTCCTGGAAATCAAATTTCAGTTATTTGCAAGAACAACAAATATTCTTCATTGCTGTGTCCTCTTTCTAGCCCTACTAGTTATCTATTTTTACTGTGCTATCATTAGTAGAAACTTTCCTCAGTATAGCTTAATAAATAATGGACATAATATTAAAAAACAATAGTCTGGAGTATTTTTGCCAATCAGTGGAAGAATTCAATACTGTCATTTCAGGCCCCCATCCCCCTTTGGTTTTTTTGAGTCAGGATCTTACTATTATGTATCTCTGGCTGTTCTGGAACTCCTATGTAGATCAGACTGTCCTGGAACTCCCAGAGATCCAGCTGCCTCTGTCTCCCCAACACTGGGAGTAAAGGTGTGTACCACCACAAAATGCTGGAGAGAAGCGTGCCCTTCTAAGGCCCAGTTCTTTGGAAACTCAAAGCTAATAAACTAATATGTTCTGTGATCAAGTAGCCATAGTAACATCATCAGCAATTTCCAATGACCATGCACTCAATACAACCTGAATGCCTAGGAAGGTTATAACAAAGAAATAGGGAGACAGCTCCAATTACACATTTCAGGAAGTCAGGCTAGATTCTGAATAGTGACTTGGGATTCTAGACTGCTTGAGTTGGTGACTGAAGATTAGAAAGAAAGCAGACTCTCTAAACCAACAATAGAAGTGATCACTATTTTTTGATCATTAGTTTTCAAGATATTTTTGTGACAGTCATTTTCATCTTTTAATCTTTATTCTCATTTAATATAATTCATTCATTTACTCATTGTTTCATTGGTGACTTTTATGTCTTATATACTTTAAGTCTTGGTGAAATAAATTGCCACATTATAATCAGGAGAAGGAATGGGAAAGGTGAAAAATCATTTAATAATCATAATCTTAACCCCCAAACCAATAAAATTACAAACAGAAAAAATCCATAAGGAGAACAATGATTTTTCTTTTTGAAGACAGAGTCTCTCTGTGTAGCCCTGTCTAGCCTGGAACTTACAATGTAGATCAGCCAGTCTCAAAACTCAAAGCAATCCTACTTCCTCTGCCTTCTGAGTGCTGGGATTAAAGGAACAATTTTTTTATGAGCAGTATTATTGACACGCATCATAATGTTCTAAGTCTCTGTCATCCTAAGCATATTCCTTAGGTCTAAAGAATAAGTATTTGGATTTCTTAAAGTGCATTATAAACTAACTGGACTTCAGGTGTCAAGTCGAAAACAGAGACCTGGTTATTCCTAGTTGCCAGAAATACCACCTGTAGTCCTGTTTTGTTTTATTCATTTATTTTTGTTTTTCTGAGGCAGCATCTCACTCTATGGCTCAGGCTGGCCTAGAACTCAAGGCAGTCCTTCTAGCCCAGCTTCCCAAGTGCTGAAACTGGCAGGTGCAAACCACCACATCAACCCTGTATTACCTGTTTTAGACTCACATTTCATAGTAGTTAACTTAAAGAACACATTATTGTTATTTAGTAATGTCTCATTTTGACAAACTCACCTGGTACAAAAAATTCTGTTGGCACAAACCAGTGAAATTCCAGATGGAATCCTAAGCAAATAGCCTTCCAGGTAACAAGGAAAATCAAATAGAGGACAGATACCGTGCCTGTAAGGGACCAAAGAACAAACCCAGAAACCATTTATCATCTTTGCATATCTTACAGAGAATGTTGTTTTATTTTTTTAAGGTTTATTGACTTGTGTATATGGGTGTTTGTTTGTATGTGCATCTGCACATTAGAACAGGACATGGCTCCCAGGGGACTACAGCTGTAGACAGTTATGAACTGTCATGTTGGTGCTCGGAATTGAATTCAGGACCTCTGAAAGAGAAGCTAGTGCTCTTAACCACTGAGCTATCTCTCTGGCCCCCAGAGAGATACTTTAAAAATCAGGAACGGAGAGATTATTTTCATTGATTAAGCTAAATAAAAAAAAATATCTAGATTCTAAAGAATAAAAATTAGCCTTGTGATTTATCAGAAAATGAAACAAAAAATTAGGTAGTAAGCCAGAGGAGACGGAGACAAAGGACATCATGAGTCATTCACTGAATGGGAACTGTTTAGTTAACTCAGGGATTCAGTGGAAGCAACAGCAGAAGCCATTACAAAACTGTCCGTTATACAAGACGAAAAAAACCCCGAAACCAACTTATTTGTTATTGGTTTTGGGAGACATCCAACACACTGGAAAAGTCTGCCAAGTTCATTTGAAATGATAAGAAAGTTAAAAAAAAAAAAAGAAAGAAAAATTGCAAATATTTGAGAGAGGTGAACCAACAAGCTAGAAGCTACATGAAGCTGTGCCATAGAGAATTTTTAGTAGTGTAGAAATTAGAGAATTTTTTTAATCTTTTAATTTAAAAAATGTTTTCTGCAGCATTGGGAATCAAGCTCAGAGCCTTGTTGGAACATAAGCTCCAGCTCCAAGTCCAGATTATTCCTCCTGAGAAAGCAGGTCCAGTCATTATGGAGGACAATCAGATCTGTTTCTAAATGCCCTTAGATGCTATTGCTGTGAGCATGTTACAGTTTGTAAGAGGAGGGGATGGTGCCAAGGAGAAGGACAGCAGCAGAATGTCTTTAAGAAGTCTGGTTGGAAGATCATGATGTCTCACTGTGCAAACCCTCTCTAAGTTCACATGCTTGTGAAAGACTTGTTCCACTGGAAAGTCAGCAGCGAATCAGGAAACCACAAGTAGCTCTATAAGCTGGACTGTGGGTTTAGGGATTAGCTGATTCAGAGAGATGAAGACAGCAGGCCAGGCTTATATAACATCTCGTTCTCATGTTCACGCTGTCTTCCAGCATCCTGCTCCGAGGGAGACAGTCAGAGAGATCTAGCCTTCCTCCCTTTCCTTTCATCTCCTGGGAACCCAGTTACATTTTGGTTTTCTACCTCTTAGTCCCTTGATATGTCAGATAATCTGATTACTGTTCATTACTAGCTGCCCATTGGGAGAGTTTTAAGGAGGAGGTAAAATCCTATAGACTGAGTCTAACAAGTTTTTATAATACATAGCTCTATCGCTTCAGTTAACAGGATCTGAGCTTTCACTGGAGTTTTTTTTGTCAAATAGGGTCAAAACATTCCTTTGGAGATTTCTGTAAAATAGGAGCCACATACAGTGGCCTATTTCTTTAAGGAGGCAACTGTACTAAGAAATCAAAACTGAGGAAAAGCAAAAAGCAGAATAAACCCAAGGAGCCGAGCTAGGGCTGGAGTGGAACTCAGTAGTAGAGCATGTTGCCCAGCAAGCACAAGGCCCTGTTGTCTTTCTGTTTATAAAGCATTGGCTTTGATTCCCTGAGACCACAGAAAGGGACGGATGGATGAACAAATGAATGAATGAATGAGGAAAAAAATTAGCTACAGAATGATCTCCTATACCTGAAGTTAGATGACAATTCTGTGTAACGCCTGAGTGCCCGCTCCTTGGTTCTCTCTATAGCCAAGGATGACCTTGAGCTCCCGCTCCTTCTAGGATTAGTGGCATGTGTCAACATGCCTGGCTATATAATACTCTTAAATAGAACGTGGGGTTGGCGGTGGGGTGGAAACTCTTTCTTTGGAAAGTTCCAGTGTTTTCATACTTCTAAAACGGAGGATTCATATAACAGCAATTTAAATGTCTCTTCAGACTTTAGTCTATTTCCTCTAGTTGTATTCTCATAGGAAATAAGAGTTGTTCAAGAAGGTTAGATGGGAAACCTAGTAATTCATATCAAGAAAACCAAACCAAAACAAAGGCAAAAGGAACCTAAAATGGTTGTGTCCATTTTTCTGTGCCAAACTTTCTAAAAAAAAAAAAAAAAAAAAAAACTAACAGCAACAAAATCACAGGATCAGACGCATGAACAAGTTAAACAGACATGAACAGCCCAGAAGGTAACTCTCTCCCCACACCGCTGCTGAAGTCCCACAAAGCAGCTTCTTACCCAGGATGTTAAATTTGGAAAAGAACGACGGGGACCTGAAGTTGAGCAGCGGCAGGAGGAGCCCTGTGAGGTAGAAGGGCACCGTCTTGGACTTATTCCACCACCTCTCAAACTGCTGCACTTCCGTGTTGTTGTTGTAGAAAACCATGGAGCTGTTCTCATGATGGCCCCCACTCCCAGCACTTGGACAAATTACTGCAAGAGTAAGTAGGCACCATGTCAGAGAAGAGATCACACAAGCTGCGGAATCTCTGTGCCCAGGGACTGGCACCTGCTTAGCTGTTAGCGCAAATGCACTCGCCCTTCTGGAAAGGGGTTAAAAAGTCCAAACAACAGGACTTTTCTCTTAAAATTTAAATGTACTATTTGTGTGTGTGCATGTTCATTGCAGAACATGTACAGAGGTCAGCAGGCAACTTGGCAGAGTCAGTTCTCTCCTTCCACCACAAAGGTCTTGGGACTGAACTTATATCATCAGGCTTGGGGGCAAGTACCCTTACTTACTGAGATATTTCACTGGCCCCTTTTTCTTTCTTTAAAAACAACAACAACAAAACCCAACCAACCAACCAAACAAAAAACCTGTGTTAGGAAATTAGAAGCAGAAATCCCTGATCACTAGTAAAAAAAAAAAAAACCTACAGAATTTGGAGTTTAACAATGCAAACTAGTTCTGCTGCTTACCCCACTCACAGCAGCCTACGAGTCTAGGTGACACCTTGAGAACTGGAAGTCTGGAGAATGTGTTCACCTTCTTTTTGCCCCCTTCCTGTCTCTTTTCTCTCTCAGCATTTATTTATTTATTTTTCTTATTTATTGTGAATGTTTGGAAGTCAAGAGGACAGCTTGAAGAGTTCCTTCCTTATTCAACCACATGGGTCTGTGGAGTCCGACTCAGGCTGACAGGCTTGTTGCCCTCTGAGCCAGCTCACCAGTCTTACTTTAATGCTGTTTTTCAGTCATTATCCTTTTAGGATGCTGAGAATCGAACCCAGCGCTTCCCACATGTCAGGCAGGTGTACTACCACCGAATCACACTCAAACATTAAGATCTATTCTGAAACATAAAACCAATAATTTAACATACTCCTAATAATTTAACAGTGAGTCAGTAACATAATAACATTTTTTTTCCCTAACCGGTTACCTAAAATGGGGCAGTGCGTACTATTTTTAAATCCTTTTGGGAGCAGAATTGGGGACAAGGAAACAAACTGAATTCCAAACTACATACCAGGGTTGCTATTATTGGTTCTCAGTACAGTTTCTGTGTCATTAATGTGATGAATAAAATCTAAAAGTTAAAGATAAACATAGTTAAAAAATGAATGAACCATGCCAAATCCCATCACCATCTAAAGTCTTTTGTTTATAAAAGTAGTTATTTGCTGCTATAATATTGAGTACAAACTATTTCATAGTTACATAGTTTCACTTTTAGTTTTCTTTGCCTACAGGAAAGAAATGTCATTTGCCTCATAGTCCCATGTGGAAAATTTTTACGTAATTTTATGTAAGGTTAAAAAAAACAAACCTACTCACAAGGCTGAATTAATGGAAGTTAAAAGGTATGGAAGGAAGATAATGCATATAATGTTTTCCTACTTACGTTAACTTACTGAAGTACAGCTATATTTTATGTAAAGTTCTCAGGTATGCCAAAAGGGAAGCAGACAACACATGACCAAGCCTATCTGGAAAAAAATCACTTGACGTTTTCAGAAGGTACTGAACATACGTTTAGAGCTAAGGCTGTACAGCAGTTATCGTGCTTGTAAGAACTGAGGGAGACGGAAGGATAAAGGCACGTGCAGACGCTGGAGTATCCGTACCATTTGATAGTGAGTGTGGAAATGGGTAAACAGTGTGCTGGGTCTGCTGCTGCTGTTTGTTTTCAAACAAGGCCATGCTTTATGCCAAAAGGGGTGGGGAAAGAAAATGAAAAAGAGAAGAAAAAGCTATAGAGAGAATAATATCTGAATTAGAGTAATGAGGGGCTTATCATGGCTCATGCTTTCTCAATGGATGTAGAATTAGCAATAAGAAAAATTCATTCCTGAAGGAGGAAAACACGGACTTTAAGAGAACATACTGTAGAGATACACAGTTTATAAGAAGTTTATCTGTGATATTAAAATTTCATTGGAGGGTCAATTGGAGTAAAATGTCCTCAGAGGGCAATGATTTCTTAAAAAGTGGGGGAGTTAGAAAACCCTATTACAGACTATTCTAGGACAGTAGAATGTTGGCAGCCATTAAAACTAAGTGAAAGGAACATCTGGATTCCTTGTACTGTTTTGTTTATTTTGTATACATTTGAATTTTTATAATTAAAAGTACACATTGTATAATAATGAATTTTAAGTACATTTATTAAAACCAAATTAGGATATTAAGGAAAAAGTATTTCTAAAGTATGTTAAGACTTAAAAATTTTTTTAAAGACATTAAACAGAAACTTAAACTATGCTATGATCATAGAAAAGAACACCCAGTATCCGAGCACAATTATTTTTTCTTTTTCTTTCTCTTCTTCTTTCTCCTCCTTATTTTTTTAAAGATTTATTTATTTTTTTAAACATTCTGCCTGCACACCAGATCTTACTATAGATGGTTATGAGCCACCATGCGGTTGCTGAGAATTGAACTCAGGCCCTTTGGAAGAGCAGCAAGTGTTCTTAACCTCTGAGCCATGTCTCCAGCCCCTCCTCCTCCTTTTGGTTTTTTGAGACAGGGTTTCTCTGCATAGCCTTGGCTGTCTTGGACTGGCTTTGTACTCCAGGCTGGCCTTGATCTGCCTGCCTCTGCCTTCCCTAGTGCTGGAATTACAGGCATGGGCCACTGTTCCTGGCTCTAGTGCAATTATTATTAACTCCAAATCAATAGCCTAATGATATTAATTATATGTTGACTGAAAAATTGAATGCAATTTCAACCGATTTAATTGTATTGTTCTAGAATTTGACAAGTTGGTTGATTCTAAAATGAATATAAAAGACTTATGAACCTTAATGCAAAAAAAAAAAAAACCCTTAAACTAATTTTAAAGGAAGATAAAAAAAAAAACCTGAATAGACTCACCACATAAAAGTGCATACAAGCTATTAAGATGCATACAACACGATGGCTCCAAAACCTAAGTGGTGGAAGGAGAGAACCTGCTTCCACAGGTTCTCTTCTGAATGTACACGTGTGTCCTGACATGTTATAAACAGTACTTGGGTTGAGTTTTTAATACCCTCTTTCTGAGTTCTAGAGCTGATTTGAATAGGTAACGGTTCTGTGGTATGTAAATAATATGTCATTTACAATTCACTACTCTACTGTTTTCTACTTTTAGCTCCTAGTGTTTCAGTGAGTAAAGTTATTTACTGTTAAAACATCAAATTCTTCAACAACAAAGACCAGTGGATTTCATAAACTCTTCTTTTCCAGTACTGAAATTCTGAGGACATAATAATAATAGAGATTTTGAAGAAGTACTGCTCGTTAAAGGTTAATGCAGCTGGGGAGGTCGTCCAGCATGGAACCTACTGCTGCTGCTTTGCTGAAGATCATGATGTACATAACTTCTACATAAATCTGCGTATGCTCATGAAGTAGCGCTCACACCAGCCTAAGCCAGAGAACCTTCTTTTTCAGTGGTCAGTGGCGACTGCAGAGACTCCTAACTGGCCAAAGTACTGAGAATAAATGACTGTTGAATGCCCAGCCATATACAGGACAACTGTAACACCCTCTCCATGCTCAGGGAATATCCTGGAAGAGGAACAAAAAAACCCTTAGGAAATAGCATAAGTCAGGGGCAGATGGCAGGCAAGCTGATTTCTGGTAGGACAGTCTTGGTACTCTTGAACTCATAGTGGTTGTGACTATCTTCCTAAGGCTGGGCTTGTCAGAACATTTTCACTGATGTGGGGAGGGTTCCTGGGGCCCAACCCTTCATAAGAATTTACATGCAGGAAACCACTGACAAGGAGGGAGAGATTTTTGTCAGGGGTGCAGACATTGCTAACATGTGTATGCTTCAGTAAATAGTTTCTACCCATGTTCGTGTAAGCAACCCTAATGAAACACACTGGATGACCTCCCCCCCCCCAAAAGACATGAAAGTGGAAGGGATCTAGTTGGGAAGAGAAAGGCAACTAAAAAGAATGGATGGGGAACAGGAGACCATAACAGGAAGTGAATATGATTGAAACGCAATATGAAACGTCAGAAGGAAACCTGTTATTTATGTAAAAATTAATTTCTATATACATGATATTTGAGAGCATAAGCAGAGAAAAGCTGAATCAAGCACATTATCCATGATTTATAATACTTTACACATAAAATATTACAATGATACTGGAGAGTAACTGTGTTAAAGACTAAATCAATACTTACTAAAAATAAACTCTCCAGTATTAAAAAGAAAATTAGACATAAGCACCCAATAAACTATCATTGCTCCAATGAGAGACACCAAGGAGAAAAGGAGACTTGACCATTGCCCAAAGGAGCCAAAATAATGTTTGCAGACATCTGGATATTCCCAGGTGGTTGTGTCTGATGTACCTAGATAAAAATGAAAGAGAAAGAATAAGAGTATGTGTTGTTACATACATTTATAATTTGTATTCCCCCAATTAACTCAAAATATTACAGGTACTTTACCAACAAATATAAGAACACATTATGGAAAAACTAGCAACTAAAATATTATAAAATAAATAAGAAATGTGATAAGTGAAATAGCATAATCTGAGGAACAAACAGCATCATAACTTTGTATAACTAATTAGAGCATGTGACAATCAAGAGTAGGAAAACTAATTAAAAAAAAACAGAATACACATTCTCTTTTTAGGTTTTTTTTTTTTTTTTTTTTTTTTTTTTGAGATGGTGTCTTGCTACACAACCCAGGCTAACCCCAAACACAGCAATCCTCATGCCTCAGCCTCCCAGATTTCTGGGACAGTAAGCATCAGCTCATTTGAAACAGCACTAACTGTTAAACATTATTTAACAACATGCCTTCATGCTTCTTGAGTCATATTTTATGCTATAGGCCAACTTACATTTTAGATAACTAAGTTAAGGATGTAAAAGTAAAGGCTGGCATGGAAATGCACACCTGTAATTCCAGACTTCAGGATGCTGAGGCAGGAATATGCAAACTCAAGGCCAGCCTAGGCTACACAGTGAGTTTGTAAACAGCCTGAAGAACATAAACATAGCAAGACAAACAACAACAGAAGTTTAACAAATTAAAGTTATAAAATAATACAGAATTCAAATCTGAAAGATTATCCTTTTTATGAAATGAAGAGACAGAACTTACAACAGAGAAGAGAAAGTCTTATAGAAGCCACTATATTGAGTGAGAAAGTCACGAGAAATTATAGATAAAACCTAACTGCAATATCATATAGAGCACTTAGTAAAACTGTAATATAAAAGCACCAAGGAACTTGTGGATAGCTGAGGAAATAATACAAGTAAACAATACAATTAAAGAAAATCATACCGCTTTGCAAGCATAAGAAAACAGAACAGAACAGAACAGAATTGGGAACCCCAAATAACGGCAGGCTTCAAAGCAGCCTATTATTAATGTACAGCTGGTACCGCTAGAAATTAGGACAGCTTTTAGAAATAAATTTAAATTTAGCAATTGCCTTTTCTTTTTTGGTTTTTGCGTTTTGAGTTGGGGATTGAACTTTGTACATTATAAGCTCTGCCACTGAGCTGCATCACCACCTCACAATCACCCCCCTTTAGGGGTCAAAATTTAAAGAAAGCAATTCAAGAGAGTACACAACATATGTATCAATTACTTTTAGAGCGGTATTACTTAAGATAGTAAACACAGCATACAAACACGTAAACGTCCAACAGTACACAATCATTAATCAGATACAACAGTCACAACGTACAATGCAGTCATTCAACTAATTAGTAAAATTAAACAACAATGATAATAATGGTGACTGCACCCATTGTGCTTAAAAGAAAGCACTGAAGTGAGAGACAAAATTGTAATAAGATATTCTAAATGATAAGAATTCATATAAAAATACAAAGACATTTGTATAAGAACACAAAAATATTTGCTGTTCTATGGTTGGGTCACTGTAATAGTAATTTATTTACTTAGTAACCAGTAAGGAATAAGAATGCAGGTAGGTATAACATAAAATTATTTTAACTGCCATCAAATTATAGTCACTTATGCATCTTGTTCCCTGGGGGCTGGGGAGAAAAGCAGTATACAATGTGGCTGTCTGTCTGTCTGTGTGCTTGTGTGTATTATAGCATGGTCTATAAGTAGGTCCAATGAGGTACTGGCCTAACCTGCAAATCTTATCCAATGTATGTGTTCTTATGGTTCTATTTCAATGGCATTCTTACAGATGTTGGGGTGTCTAGAAAAAAAAATAACCACAAAGAAAGGAAAAACAGTTTAGCCTATAAATGTTCAATTAAGACTGGGCACTGAAGAATACAGACAAGTTCTTCATGAGTGAGGGATGGTAACCATCTCCTTGATCAGCAATTACATCATTAATGTTTGGGTGGAAAGTTTCACTGTAACTTTTATACATGATATTCATGAGTTTGTTTTCTCTATAGAATACATTGAGCATGGAGCATGGACTCCATCTTGAAGGCACATGGTTCTTTCAAATGTCCTCTACCCTTGCCAGGATGATTTCCGGTAATGACCTGTAATTTTGTGAGATATTTCTCTTAAAGTTTTTATATCTTCTGTATTGATCAGGAAAATCTTAATTGCTAGTTTATATACACTAAAAATTTCTTCCTAAATTTTTTACTAATCTCTCTCTCTTCTCAGACAGCGTTTCTATTTGGAGCCCTGGCTGTACAGGAACTTACTCTGTAGAGCAGGCTGGTCTCAAAGTCAGACAGCCACCTGCCTCTGCCTCCCGAGTGCTAGGATTAAAGACATGTGTCAACACCACTTAGTTCTTCTAATATGTTTATGGCTTTATTTTTTTCACATTTCAGTCTGAATGCCATCTGGAATATATTTTTGTGTAAGGTGTCATACAGGGATTTTCCCCAACTGATACAGTTTAACGGACATCAAATATGGCATTAAACTCATAAATCTGAAATTTGTGTTTCATTTTCCAGTCTAATTTTTTTTATTATTATCATTTATAACATTTTATTCAATTTGTATCCCGGCTGTGTCCCCCTCCCGTCAACTCCCAATCCCACCCTCCCTCCCTCTTCTTCCTCCCCTAGACCCACTTCAAATAGAAGGGAAGATCTTCCTCACCTTCTATTTGAGCCTAGCCTATCAGGTCTCATCAGGACTGGTTGCTTTGTCTTCCTCTGAGGCCTGGGTGGAGGTGATCAGAGAGCCTCTCACTGAGTTCACGCCAGAGAGAGCCCCTGCTCCCCTTATTAGGGAACCCACATGGAGACTGAGTCTTTGAGCCTGCACTGTCCTTGGTTGGGTTATCAGTCTCTGCAGGGGCCCCAGGGCTCAGTTTTATTGGCTCTGTTGGTCTCCTTTTGGAGCTCACATCCCCTCCAGGTCTTTCTATTTCCCCCTTCTTTCATAAGATTACCTGCACTCTGCCCAAAGTCCAGTCTAATTTTTATAGACATTAATTTTTTTGTTTGTTTTTGTGTTTTTGAGACAGGGTTTCTCTGTATAACAGCCCTGGCTGTCCTGGAACTCACTCTGTAGACCAGGATGGCCTCAAGCTCACAGAGATCTGACTTGCTCTGCCTCCCAAGTGCTGGGACTAAAGGTGTGTACCACCACTGCCTGGCTAAAGAATAAAATAGTTTATCCATGTGTATGGATGTTTCGCCTGAATTTCTCTGTACCATGTGCACCTCTGATGCCTGAGGCCAGAGAAGGGCATTTGACCCCCAAGAACTAGACATGTGAGATGCCATGCAGGAGCTAGGAATCAAACCTGTGTTCTCTTCTAGCCACTTAGCCATCTCTCCAGCCCTCTATTCTATTTCCTTCCCATTCTAAGATCGTAGCTTTCTGCCTTATTACACTGACTTAATACCTGGTAAGACTGATTCTTCCATATTTCTCCCCCACCCCCCTAATTTTCCTGGCTCTATTTGAAATGCGACTGAATTTATACATGTGAACTTTTTTTTTTTTTGGCGTGGTTCACAATAACGAATCTTCCAAACCACATGGCATGTTTTCTTAACTTGCACAGATTTTGTTCTTTGGGTTTAGGCAGATTGTATTTTTCTCCCATCAAATGTGTTCTCTTGCTAAATTTTATCTAAGTGCCTTAGAGTTTACTGCTGTGGTGAATGGGCTAATGTTCATTGCACTGTAGTTCTAGTTGTTGAATCTTGATTTCATATGCAGTTAACTTTCAGAGTCTCATTAATTCTAATAGTACTAGTCAGTAAACTTGCTGTACTTGATTATATCTCTCAAAAACCTATGAGTAATTATGAGCATTCCCTATGTTGTTGTTGTTTTTTATATACTGAAATGGAAATAGCTTTAAGCATTTTATAACTGTAGTGTTGCTGGTTCTGGTATGGGGATAAAGAGACTTTATTTAGGTAGCGTTTCCCTTAGAGCTTTACTAAGGTAAAGGATGCTGAACTCCATCAAATGCCTTTTGGGGGTGGTTATCAATTGATGTAACCACGGATTTTACCTTTATTTTGCCAATGTAGTGAATTATGTTCTTAATAACAAAGCATCCTTCTCACCTCACTGGAATAAAAACATTTTAAACAATCTTAACAATTTTACTTTAAACACAAGATATTATTGTCAGACATCACTGATTCTATCAAATAATGTTTGTAACTGTTTCTTTTTCTTTCTGTTTTGTCCTGTCAGGCTTTGCATTAGGGTGGTGTTAACTTTGTAAAATGAATCAATGCAAGTTCATCCTTTTAAATGTAAGAGTTTAAGAAATGCAGGCGTTACCTGCTCTGCAACAGTCGAAGTGATCAAAGAGGGGGCCATGTTTCCCCTGTCTAAGACAGCCTGAGGTAAGATCAGTACTTACTGCATTTGTGTGAAGAACTCTTCCCTTTTCAGGCAGAACCGAAACTACAGAAACCAAAGGCTTAACAAACTCAAACAGGAACTTGAAATGGCTTTTAAACAAAACTTCTCCTAAGATCTCAAACAATACTCCCGAAGTGACTGAGACAAGATTTAGCTGAAGAAAGAGACTGCTTAGTTAAGACAGAAACAACCAGAGGTTGGTTTGAACTTGCTAATAAGACTAAAGAAAAAATACATGTCTCTCTAGGTCCTAAAAGCACACACCCACACACATACACATCCTATTTATTTATTTATTTATTTATTTATTTATTTATTTATTTATTTATTTATTTAGAGACAGACTCTAGCATCGCCTATGCTAGCCTTGAACTCTTTATGTAGATGAGAACATTGAACTCCGGGTTCTCTTGTTTCTAACTTCTAAATTCTGAGATTATGGGCATATACCACCATACTCAGTTTAATATGTAAAACTGACCTAAAAGGATGTTTTTTTTTTATAGTAGCATATAATATAATAGTCCCAGCTGTTTGGGAGAATAAGTGTGAGTTGGGGCACAGATTATTTCTACTTGTAAAATCAGAACCAACACTAGCAATCTAAAAAGACCCAAGTTCAAGCTTGAAAAAAAAAACAAAACAAACAAACAAAAAAACCCCCAAAAGATTACACCTTTAATCCTAGCACTTGGGAAGCAGAGGCAGGTGGTGCTCAGTGAGTTCGAGGCCAGCCTCATCTACAAAGCAAGTCCAGGACAGCCAAGGATACACAGAGAAACACTATCTCAAAAACAAAACAAAACATAAAACCCAAAAAGGTTACCTTTTTGATTTCCTGATCAAGAATTTACACAGATAAGTAGAGATATTGCGTTTATACCTTAAGAATTGCTTACACCTTCCTTCCTTTTCTTTCTTTTTTCTTTCTTTCTCTCTCCTTTCTTTCCTTCCTTTCTTTCTTTTCCAAGACAGAGTTTCTCTGTGTAGCCTTGCCTGTCCTGGACTCGCTTTGTAGATCAGGCTAGCCTTAAATTTACAGAAATTTACCTGCTTCTGCCTCCCTGAGTGCTGGGATTACAGGCAAGGCGTAGGCCACTGCACCTGGCTACTTTCATATTTTTCTATTGGCACTTTTATACTTTTAGCTCTGTGATGTTTAGGTCAAAACAAGTAAACTATAATTGGTAAAAATCATAGCATTTTCATATTTTTCTATTGGCACTTTTATACTTTTAGCTCTGTGATGTTTAGGTCAAAACAAGTAAACTATAATTGGTAAAAATCATAGCATTCTCAACAGTTCTGACAAAGGCTTTATCTTTAAAATATAACATTTTGGCGTCAAGGAGAGGGAGAGGTACTTGCCATCAAGCTTGGGAACCAGAGTTCAATCTTTAGGACTCCAATGGTGGAAGGAGAGAGAACTATTTCCATTGAGCAGTCTCCCAACACTCACATGCACTCATGCATACAAGATCATAGGATGCAGCCATTTTGTAAGTGACACTTTATTATCTCATAAGGACATCCGCACTAATAGAAATGTATTCCCCAAAGAACACTCAGCTATGAATTACGCATTTGGACTGGTTGGCCAAAAGCTATGACTTACAAGAGTAAAGTTTTATGTGAAAGTAGACAGTTGGGGCCAGTTTAATGGCTCCGGTTAGCTGCCACCACCCTAACCTGAGTTCGGTATCAGAGACCCTCGTGTTAGAAGAAGAAAGCTGACACCTTCAAGCTGGCCTTTAACCTCCATGTGTGCACTGTGGCACATGCAGACACATTAAAAAAGGGGGGGGGGATACAAAGTGAATAAACCAATTAATAAAAATAAAAAATACAAAAAAAGTAGGAGACAGCTGACACATGTATAGAATATACACAGTAGGAGCTGTCTCAATAGGGACGTTTATTAGTTCCCGTGACAATCTGTTCTTACTTACTTATCATACTCCGTGATTTCACCACTCTGTAGCAGCAATAAAGTGTTAAAAGGCCCATCAGCACGATGACACACAGCCCAGTAGTAAATCCAGCCTTTTTAAAAGAGAAATTCGATTCCTTTCATTATGTAAGAATAGCTTCATACGCAATTACATTGTTACCCTAAACAATTCTGATAAAAACATGACTGGAAAAAAAAGCACCGCCTTCTTTTTAAAGTTATTTATCCATTTTGGAGACGTATGGGATACCCACAACCTGGCCTAAAGTTTACTGTGAAGCCCAAACCGGTCCTGTCTTGAATTCATGCTCCTGTTGCCTCAGGATTATAGGTATAGACAAAACGCCAGGGGTGGAGAGATGGCTCAGCAGTTCTGAATGCACAGCGGGCTTCAGAGCACCCATGCTGGGTGGCTCCCAGCTGCCTGGGGCTGTGACTCCCGGGGGATCCAACACCTCCGTGACCTCCATGGCACAGGTTACTTATGTGCACGTACCCACAACTCACACTCACACACAATTAAAAATGAAAAATTGTAAATCTTAAGAATTTCTCAGATAAGAGTGTACTCAAAGATTCTATTACCTGTTTTATGCCCCAGGGAATACTTAGTATAGATGTCCCCATCATGGTATTCCAGATCATAAAACTGAAAGAGAATAGCAGGGACAACATGAAGCTGGGCTCCTCACGCATTTGGGTTAAGACAGAACTAAATAACCAATGGTTTTCATTCGTGTGCACTTTAACTCATGCTCCAGGAAGTAGCTTACTCACATAGTTACTAGGCTGGTGTTTTTACCGTAGCCTTCAGTGTAACTCTGAAGCTTATAGGCAGAGCCCAATGGGCTGTACACATAGCACTCCTCTGGAGCAGGGACCACATGGTCTGGAGCGATCTTGGGGGGAAAGGAAGGAGAAACATCAGAACCAGCAAACGTACAAAAAAGATGCTTTCTATTCAAAGAAACTGACTAGACACACTTCTCAGATTTACATCGAGCTGAAACTGTTGGGGGACTCTGGTTGGTGGGCTTCTTTGGTGACAGCTGCCTGTGAGACACTTGACTACTGCACATCTGGGCCTTTGCCTTCCCTTGCAGTCTAATATGTGCTATCCTCCTGCTTCTGCTGTTTGAGTACTGAGATTATAAAAGCCCACCAGCATGCATATCTTCAAGACACATTTTAGATAGATTTCCAAATATCATAAATATTTAACATTTATGATAACGAATTAAAGGTTATTTTTTCTCAAATATAATGGTAGATATAAAGGAGAGAATTTATTCCTATTATCAAAGTGCTTTTCACATTCATGAGAAAGAAGGAAGCAAAGAATGAAATTTTAAAAACTCCAAGGAGGAGGCTGTCCTCAATTGAAGAGCTTTTCAAGAACTAAGTGGTGTTTACTTAATTCTGAGGTGAAGATGATTTTGTAAGAAACAGACAGCGGTCTCAGACTAAAGAATTGAGGAGCCAATGGACAGTGCATAGAAACAGTACATGGACTAGTTTTTAAATGCTTTAGGTAAAAGATACAGGTAACAAAGTACTTTAATGACTGATAAACCACGGACTGTAGGAGAAGACATAGAAGTATATAAACAAAAGGGAAGGAGGCCACAGAAGTATCAGATATAGCAAACATAACTGAAGAGATGGACCTTATACAGCAATGTATCACACTACTTCCTATGTTTCTTCCTAACTCCACCATTTTGGAGAGGAAAAAGCACATTTCTCCTAACTCTCCATTTTGGAGAGGAAAAAAATATCCTGTTTCCTGATGATAGTCTGTCCATCTCTGAGGGTTGTTCTTGGAGAAAAAAAATCCTTTAAAGGTACAGAATCTGACTAGTGTGAATGAACAATCTTTTAATATTTAACACCTACATATACACATATAACTTTGTGCTACGTTTTTTATTTGAGAGTAAAGTAACAGCCTCAAAAGTTGAACATGTGAAACAATTAGACAAGACTAAAAGGCATAATAAAAATAAGTGTTTAACTCCTTGTTGTACCATCTCACTGGGTAAACAACGAGAATAAAAAAGCCAGGAAGCCTTTGAGGAAGAGATGGGTTGTCAGGCCTTATTAAGAAGACAGGGCCTCGATTATTAGTACCAAAATGTCACATCCTTCTCTTTTAATGCAAAGATTAGTGTTATCTTTGTAGGGAAGAATATCCTGGATGCTATGCATGATGTGGCTTCAGAAACAACTACTTTCTACAGACACAGATAAAAAAATTATATGAAAATTGTTCTTTTCCTTTTCTTCATCTATATTCCTCTAAGATCTACATTTCCTTGTTTTCTGCCATGAATTTAAAAAAAAAACTGCAAGACTATGGACTGTCAAGAAGGAAGAACACTATAGCTGACAAAACAAACTGGGGGGAAAAAAACCAAGTAAAAGCAAAATAAAAGGATCATGGTTCAATAAGAGCTGAGAAACTCTGGCTGTGTTCTCTCACTGGCATACACACACCAAAAAGAATAAACCTCTACAAACAAAAAAGCCCTCATTCCATGTACACCTCACCTGGCCCTGAGCCTAGTCTCTGGTTCTGGACCATGCATGGGAGACGTGGAGGATGGAGTGGGGAGAGTGGCAGACTCTTAGGAGGCGTGGAAAAGGGCTACGTCCCACTGTGCCCGTGGTATAGGCGGTATTTTCATCTGAACGTTCCCCTGACACACAGGCTCTTGCTGACATGCAGACTATGCCTCACTGGTTCTGACTCAGCCCTACACAATGCCTTTTCACTAAGTGACACCGACAAGGCTGCTCTGTAGGCACACATGCACAGAGCAGATAGACAATTCTTCCCTCTTTCCAGCTCAGAATAACAATAATGGGATTTCTTTCAGAAATAAAAGTGTTTTATTCTATGAACATTCGGTAACAGTGGTTTATTGTTCTGCAAAACATGCTTTCAGGGGAAATGATTTTGGGATTTAAAAAATATGGTGTGGGTTTTATACAAATTTATTAGAAACAGATCACATTAACCTTGCCGACTGGCTAGCTGTACTAGTCATCTATCTCAGTGGCAGTTAACAGAGGGTTGCAGCTCAGTGTTGACTTAGTTTCCAGGCACTGGTGCTCACCCAGCTCTTGATGATGTCTCTGGAGCCTGCTTCTAAGACTATAGCTTTTTGAGAATCTTAATCAGACCGTAACCTCAAATGCCCCAAAGTCTTACATAATTCTATAACGGACTTCACCATCACTACTAATGTAAAGGCCTGGAGGTGGGATGTGGGTAAAAATAAAAAATGAAAACTGCCAAAGTTTATCCTACACATAGCATTTCAGAAGTCTTTTCCTGTTATCTTAGAGCCAGGTATGTGCTGTTAGCCAAGGAGAGAAGGCAGAAAGCTCAGACACTCTCATGAAGTCAGCCTGGCCTTCATGAGATGCTATCCAAACCAGCAAAGACAAAGAGGTCTGAATGCTCACTTCATATAGGGGCTACATTAGACGACCATAGTCGAGTGGTACCCACTAGAGAAGGCCAGGGATTAGTTCCTTTCTTCCTTCTTGTGACTAACACCCATTTTAACCATATTTTTAAGCTTTAAAATTTCCAAGTATCTCACATCTGATCACTGTTAAGAAACAGATTACTTACACATTTTAAAATTCTAAAATAAGACAGAATTTAGCCAATCATGAGTCCATAAGCTATGACCCATAATGCCTTTATTATATTTGTGGCCCTTTTCTAACAATTGTTTTTAATGATTATAAGACAAAACAATAAACTGGTCTGCATAGCATTTTTTCTTTATAACAGAACAATGCTAAACAGGAAACTATCAGTATATGCATAAATATATTTGTTTCTTACTCCTTTAGAAAATGTATGAAAGTATTTTTCCCTTGTAGCTTTAAAGTTAACAATTAAACAGACTAGCCAGACTCTTATGTTTTTAGTCAGTATTTAAGCTGCAGTTTCAAAAGAAATTTGTCTTTCTCAGAGCTTGTTATCTGAGATAAGCAAAAATTTTTTAAAAAGGGAAAAAAAAAAGCTCCAAGCTACAGTCAACAAAGAGTTTCAATTTTCTCTATGCAGGTAGATAAGAATGAACAAGCATGAAACATGCATTAAACTACCACTACTTTGACTTTGCATGATGTGATCTGTGGAATACCCCCAGTGAAAAGTTCAACCCCTGGGAGTTGCTCTGGGTTTTGGTGTTAACTGTTCATTTCATCTCAAGTCTAGATGAGCAGCAGAGTTTTGCCTCTTACCAGTGCCTTGTCTGCAGGAGTGGTGAGCCGGCTGTAGTAATGAATCCTCTTGTTCAAAGCAGAGGCATGGTCACTAACCCTCTGAATGGCATCATTCACATTGACGATGTGTGTAGGCTCTATACAGAAAGGCCTAAAGAAGGGAATATATACTTGACAAAAAATGTTCAGGCAAAAATTCTGGAAGTCAGCCATTGCAGAGAATAACTTCTTGTCCTCCATTTGAAATGGGATGCACAAAGTCAAGGCATTCACTTCTCACTTTTGGTGGGAAAAGAAGTCACAAAAGAAGTATTATCCTACCCACAAAATATAGTTTTTGTCTCATAATACTTTTACTTTAAACACACTTGAATCTTAAGGGATTTAATAATAGAGAAGAGATAGCAAAAGCTTAACAAAGTCATTAAAGAAAAATATAGCAAAGAAAAACAAAATATATCAGCTGTTGGACTCCTAACAATGTAAGTTAGAAACCATTTTGATTAGTTTTTTAAAATACTATGGGACTAAATCAGAAAAGCTAGAGACAAAAATATCTCACTCCTTCCTCTATTAACGAAGTTACTTCCTTTGACAAAATTCCTGTTTCTCAGCTCATGTCCTAATGACCAGTGATCTCAGCCACTCTCTCTGGGTGAGCATACAAAGTGAATCAAATGGAATGTCACAGCGCTGCAGAGCTCTTGCCTTACTTACTTCTCTTGGATCATGGTAACACTCGAACATCCTATCGTTTTGTTTGTTTCCTCCCTGACTATGTTCTGATGGACCACAGATTGTAGCTTTCAGTCATCATCTCCTGTCAGCCCCTTCGGTGTCTTTCTGAAACTCCCTCATTTGCTTTCTAAGTGCTCCATAATAAAAAGTGCAAAGAGAAAGACAAGGTAGAACTGCATGGAGCACTGGACTCCTCTGCCAACTCTCAGATCAACATGTCCCAAACTGTTGATGTTACCCTCTCACATTGTACACTGGTGAAAAGAATGGAAAACCAAAACAGACCCCCAAGAGACTAATTATGATTTCCCACATCTCCTTTACACTCACAGTTCTGAAAGAAGCTCAGAATGCATTAAGGTTGGCAACTGGCTTTGGAGGCACTGCTATCTAATCTTGTGTGGTGCAACTCAACATCCAAGAGGATGACACTCTGGTTTTCTATTTTCTAATAAGCTTTGTGATACCTGAGAAATGGTGTTGAGTTTAGTCTTCTCTTTCTAACTGACATACAGAACCTTTGAGTCACTTGCTATTTAGTCTCCATGACAACATCCAAATATAGTAGGTATCAACTAGCCAGTTTAATGACTAGTATCTAGAGCACTTACAAAGCAAATACATGGGTAGAGAGAGCAACATGACATAGTATATATCAAACATATTGGCAAATGCATTAAGTGTTATCAGGAAATTTTAAGGGAATATAGTGAAAATAATGGCCCAGTGGCTTACCAATCACTAGTGATATATTTGGTAGCCTAATATAACCACCAATCTCCCTAAAGTGTTATGGTGTGCTATATATTTCTACTGTGACAGTGATGCTTAAAGGCAATGTAAAAATATTGATATCTGGGGGCGAGGACAATGGTTCAGGTAGCAAAGTGCTTGCTCTGCAAGTGTGAGGAACTGAATTTAGAGCTCCAGCATTCAGACAAGCACAGAGGCACATGTCCTTAACCCCACTTCTGGGGAGGAGGCAGAAACAGGTGAGTTACTGGAGCTCATCGGCTAGCCAATGGAGGCAGATTGACGAGCTCCATGTTCAACAAGAAACCCTGCCTCAAAAGATAAGGTGGAGTGCAACGAAGAAAGACACTCAGCATTGCTCTCTGGCCTCTAACACACACACACACACACACACACACACACACACACACACACACACATACGGAATAGGATACTACAATAGGAAGCTCACATTCTACTGGACAGTCCTGAAGGATCAATGGCCCACAAAATGGGCCAAGAATGCTAATTTAAGGCAGAAAACTTAGACTACTAAAAAGGCCTAATACTGATAGAGTTATAGACATTCTTCTTGTGGCTGTTCGCTCTGGAATTCAATGGCATTAATATCAACCACTAGGTTGGTCTGAAGGTCTGCTGAAAAGCAGTCCGGGAAGTCCTAGATCTTGGCTCCTGCCTCAGGCTGAAGCATTAACTGTACCAGTTTAGTTGGCCCGGGGACTCTGAGAACAGAATGACTTTGAAAGCTTTTCTTTTCCAACCGTTTTCATCGAGATGTTGAGTGCCTGTTCAAACAAATATTTTGGATTTTTTTCAAAACAGATTCTCTTTAAAAATATACAATTCAGCATATTTTCAGTGAATTATTAGAAACACATGCCTAAGGCTTCATTTGAGAAAGCGAAAATATATTTCTAAAGTGAACTTTAGTTGGATCTTAAAACACTTTTAAAATGAAGACTAATCAGGACATCAGAGCTTTTTTTCCTTGGACATTCTCACTTGACTGTGCCTATCAGTGTTACTTGCCATTTGACACGTAGTTCAGCTGTACCCACTGAAAACAAACAGGGTAGATTTGCCTCACCTTGTAAATATTTATGGTTATGCCAAAGAAAAAGTGTTTTAATTTTGAGCAAAATATTTTAAAATGTGTCTCAATTCTTATATGTTCATTTAATATGCTCATAAACAAAGAAACCTCATTCCTATTAAGACCTTTTTTAGATTCTTCTCCTTAAATTCCTTAAAATCTTTTGGATTTTCAATCTATCTCTACCCTTCAACTGCCAAGCCATGCTTCTGAGATGTTTAGTAACAACTCTATGACTCATGGGAAGGCTAGTACCCAGGATGGAAATCTTGGTTTGAAATTGCTCACGTATTCACATTCCTATGGAAGTTGAGGCATTCCACCAGACGGGCTGGAATAATTTGTTTTAAAAAAAATGACAAGGAAATCACCTATTCCAAAAATGTTATACAAAGAAATTTTCAAATAATGAACCCCACTGTACTTGCTTCTACCACTTGGTAAAACACTTTGTCTTCCAGACAGCTTTTCAATAACAAGGACAGAAAAAGCCATTGTGCCTAGAAAGTCCTGCAACTAGAGAATGCTGGTGAGCCCCTGGCCCCTGGCATGTTCCTTCCTTCCTCTGAGGCCCACAGCACAACATCTCCTCACAAACCCCGGCCCTACAGTCCAAATTTAAACACAGTTGCCAAGGCTGAGCCTATATAAGCTTCTCTACTTTGACTAGTTTATTGGTATTGGTTCTGAAATTTATTGTATAAATATTATTTAAGTTCCAACCAAGTATCAAGAATTTGCATGAGATATTAAACAATGAATAAAACATAGAACCCCAAGGACTATACAGTAAACTGCTGCGGAGATAAATAAATAAGTGATTTAGACCCAGAAGAAAGAAAGCAAGTGTTTCATGCATCAATGAGAGCAAGGCAATGAGGGCTGTATGATGTTTGGTTTATGTGGGGGATGGGGTAAGGGACACAGAAGAGGAAACTAAATCATAGGGCAGACTTTTGAGGAAGTTATAGGTAAGCTGAATCTTAAAGTGCTAAACAAAGGAGTGTTTCAAAGATGGAAGACTAGCATGTAACTCAAATGCTCAGCATGTGTAAGGCCTTGGGTTCATTCTCTGGAGGAGAAAAGAGAATAAAAAAGAAAAAAAGTATGAGATATATTTTAAAACCACACATTGGTCAGGATATAAAGGATTTCACATGCTAACACAGGATTTAATTCTAAAGAAAGAAAGTCATTGTGTCTGTTTCTTTGACTGAGTGCTTCTCAAATCTCTAGCTTTTACATGTAAGGGTACCCTAGAGCTCACAGACAGTCAGAGTTCACAGAACAAGAACCTCTCCTTTATTCTCCCTCCATTGGTGGGTTCATGTAACTTGAATCCATATACATACTGTCCACACTTCCGTGAAACAGGCATACAGCCTGGACATCACACTGTATCAGACTGTGCCCCACTGTGCCTCCTTTATCCCACCTGCTGGACTTCACTGCCCACCTCATTAGCCTCACCATTCCCCAAACACTACAAGCACAGAGCTTCTTCAGGATTTTCACTACTAATTTCAGGTAAAAAAAAAAAAAAACAAATTCTATGAAGGCATTTTATCTAAATACCTGCACAGCTTATTCTTCATATCTTTAGCTCTTTCCTAAGCTGTTCCCTTCTCAACAAGACATTTGATTATTATGGTTGTCATGGCATTTAAAATTTCAACACCTCTTCTACACTCTTGCTATCCACCTCTGATCTACATTTTCTCCTTTGCAGCCACATGACCTAATACTTGACAAATATTTATTTTTCAGTCCCCTCTGATGAAATGCAAACTCTACGGGAGCAGGTTTTTTTTTTTTGTCAGTTTTGTCATTAGCATATTCTTAGAGCAAATAACTATATTTGGCAAGTCATAGGAGCTGTACAAAATGTGCTAAGTAGGGGTTGGGTATTTATCTCATTGGTGGTATGCTCAAAAATGTGGTAAGGGAAAACAGAATAAACCAATACTTTTAAGAAAAATGTATGTGTGTATACTGTGTGTAGGTGTGTGCATCGGTGTGCATGATGTACATGCATGGAGGCCAGAGATTGACATAGGGGGTCTTCCTCAGTCAGTTCCCATGTTATTTTTTAGGATGAGCCTGGAGCTCATGAGTTTGGTTAGGCTGACTGACCAATGAAACCTGACTATCTCCAGTCAAATCTTCCTAGTGGTGGATGCCTGCCACTGCCCCAGCTTCTATGTGGTGCTGGGGATCCAAACTCAGGGTTCCATGCTTGTGTGCATACACTTTATGGAATGGGCCATCTTCCCAGATCCAAGGGAAAAATTATTTTGAAATA
The DNA here is from genome assembly GCA_028658305.1 of Pachyuromys duprasi. NCBI lineage: Eukaryota > Metazoa > Chordata > Mammalia > Rodentia > Muridae > Pachyuromys > Pachyuromys duprasi. Next base: position 16,791,804 of record CM053750.1, on the reverse strand, counting down.
ACTTTAGATTACTAGAAAGAAACCAGAGAATTATCCAAGTACCAAATGTTGCACAAACTAAGCAGCAACCTGTGAGAGCACAAAAGTGGGGCATAGCTCTCCCCTCTGAGCTCTGAACGCACCCAGTGCTTTCTTTTTGTTTCCTTCTGCCCAGTGATCCTCCCTACTGAAACCTGTGATGTACTGGGTGCAGAAAGGCTCTGAGATCTTCCCATACTGTTTGGAGATCCTTCCATGCAGCCTTCAGAGCAATGGGGCGGCTCTTCTACTTTGCAAGAGGGTGGTTCAGTCCACTAGCTCTTCCTCTTCTCCCACAAAGAAATGGCACCTTTTGAGGGCTCCCGCTGTATTCGTGTGAGTGTGTGTGTGTGTGTGTGTGTGTGCGTGAGAGAGAGAGCGAGCGCAAATGAGAAACACAGAGAGACATAGAAACAGAGAGATAGAGAGACAGAGATGGGTGTTTCTGTGTGTTTGGAGCAGGGATAGGTGTTTGAATGTGGAGACTAGAATGAACAAAACAAAGGGTTAGAATGAAGGGGACACAGAAGAGTACAAAAGAAGAGAGAAGAGGCTGGGGGACTACATACTGACTGAATCCAAAGTAGCAGTATTATACCAACAATACCAGTATTTTGAGCTTTAACAGCCTTATGGAATCTGGGGCATGTGGCTCATGGCTACAATCCTAGTACTCAGGAGGATGTGGCAAAAAGACTGTTAAGAGTTTGAGGCCAGCATGGATTATATAATGAGGTCCAGGCTAGCTTGTGCTACAGACAGAGACCTGTCTCAAAGAGTAACCAACAAGAACAAAATTTGTATGAAACATCAAAATACTAAATGTTAAAAGAAATAAAACCCAGCAGATTTCAACAATACTACATAAACTAGATAAGCCTGAAATGAATTTGAAATCAGCCTACACAGTGTTTTAACGTTATTTTTTAAAAGCATACTGAAGGCTTGTTATTTTAAAGTGAATTTTTAGTGTACTGTTAATATATACACTTACTTTTATCAGCATTGCTTATTATAATTAAAGTTTCTGTGGCATATATTAATTTATAGGGTATGTGAATGTAAAGTAAAATGTAAGTAAGTAAACATAGGTATGTTGCAAACGATTGAATGCATATTCACGTTTATATGCAGTCTAGTTTTTAAGATTGCTCGTGTTATTTTTCTTAAATTATGTTTTTATTTATTTTACATGTATGAGTTTTGCCTGTATGTATGTCTGGGTACCACATGAGTGCCTGGTGCCCAATGAGGGCAGAAAGGGTATTGGTTTCCCTAGCTCTGGAGTTGCAGACAGTTGTGAGAGGTCATGTGGGTGCTAGGAACAGAACCTGGGTCCTCTGGAGAAGCAGCCTGTGCTCTTAAGCATCAACTTCATTACTAGCCTGTATTGTTACTTCTTACCTGACAAGAACAGTGAAAGAGATTTAGAATATGTAAGGGCGAATAAACACTTGGTTAAAGGTTGTAAATTCCTCATTTTAGAGTTCTAAACTGTTAACTTAGTTGAGAGTAAACATCTTCATCAAAAACACATGGCAAAGAACTTGAACTGAAAATTCTCAATCCCATTTTATCCTAATTAAATACAGATTCTACTAAGAATGAATTTAAAATTTATTTCAATGTAATTCATGTTTCAAGTGTTGGCTCTCAAAACTGCCATAGATTGATGTTTTAATTTTACTATGCTAAAGGCAGAAATATATAATCTCTCTCACGCACCCTCTTTCTGTTACAAAATGACCGGAAATAGAAATGTAAGGATTCAGTTTTTATTTTCTTTCTCAGCATTATCACTTAAGAAGGGCAAGAAAGTCACAGGAACACAAGAAACATCACAGCCAAGTTCAGACGATAGGTGTACCTGTAGGTAAACACCAACAACATGTCTTCATTTTTCTCTAGGTTGATGTCAACAGTGACGTCACCACTCCACCTCAGCTTGTATTTAGAGAAAGCGACTCCACGTTGGACATGGTGACATTCCCCAAAAGGAGACGAGGAATGTGGGACACTTCAAGCAGCTTCTCCTTATCCACTATATGTGAATGCCAAAATAAATCAAAATAGTCTCAATATACTTTCATGCAATAATAGTGAGGGCTATCAATCTAATATTTTGAAACAACATGCTTGTTTTAATTATAAATAAAGAGTAGGCTTCAAATAGCAGGGCCATGCTAATTGTTATTCTCCCTTTTATACAAATCAGCCAAAAACAAAAACAAAAAACAAAACAACCTCAAAGTATGAAATGTCCAGTTTTTGTAACCTAACCATTCCACAATGGGGGCAGGGTTGCAAAGGGGGAATAAGAAACATGATAGGCTAATGGCTACCATTTTAACCAAAATTTAATAAATGTTAGCGCTGACCTAAAAATTTATTTCGTTAGAAACTTGAAGTAATAAAAGAAGGTAAAGAATACACATAAACACACACACATAGTGGACGGGATATCTTGTTTTTAATCTCTATATATGGTACTAAAACTTGCTGCCCAGTGTGCCCTTGAACTTCTAACTTCACATAACCACCAACGTACCTAGCCTGTTTTTGCTATTTTAGTGTAATCATTCAGAAATTGAAAACCAAACCCCTGAACGCCCCTTTAAACATATCGCTGAAGAAAATGAGGCTCTTTATCATTGCCCTTAATCAGTTTTTTCAAGATTTGTTTATTTTGTGTGTATGGGTATTTTGGAGGCCAGAAGAGAGCATCAGTGAGCTGCCAATGGATGCTGAAGACTGAACCTGTTCCCTCAGTAAGAACAAGAGCTCTGAACCCCCTCCCCGGACCCCATCTCCCTTAATTTCATCTTCAGAATGCTGGTCCTGCCGTGCAAACATGTTACGAGGTGCGGCCTGTAAAGAAGAAAAGAAACCAGGGGCTCCCACTAATGGTCTCAAGGCCTTCGTAACTGAGGCTCTGAAGAGAATTTAACTTGTTCTAACTCTTTTGCCATGTGAAGACACAGCCCCTTTTCCAGCCTCCAGAACTGTGAAAAAACAAATGTACTCTCTTCTCGAATTACATAGTGTGATAGAAGCACAAAAAAGGCGGATGCTTCAGAGGCCATTTCTTCTGCACACAAAGCTTCAGGAACCATCGTGTTCCCCACAGCAGGGGAGATGCCTTAACAGGCAAAGCGCTCGCTGCCACAATCATGAGGCATGGATTTGGTTCGCAGCACCCATGTAAAGTCGTGCATGCTGCCGTAAGCCTGTAACCTCAGTGCTAAGGGCAGGAGCAGGCCCCGAAAACACACTGCCTCTAACTGAACAGTCACCTGAACATACGCAAATACCTATACACGTACATCGCACACACCATCATGACTCTCAAGAAAGGAGGATGAACTTCAATAACCACTGGCAACACTCTACACCAGCTGGCCACCTAGGTGCTGATGGCTGCCTGTGTTTTCAACTCAGAGACCATGGCATACTGTCCTCCAAGACTGGCCCACGCTCAAGCCCTGGATGACACCCTTGTCACAGGGCTCCAGTGAACTTTTATCAGGCTGTGGCCTGGCAATACAGTTCCTCATGATGACGCACAACCAGAAAAGTGTCCTGTTGCTACCTCGCAGCTGTAACTTTGCTACTGCTATGAATCACAATGTACATATTTAAAATGTAGGCTCTCTGATATGTGACCCCTGTGAAAGGGTCACTCAACCCATGGGTTGAGAAACACTGATATACAGCAAAGTTTTCTAAGCAAGTTACAAGACATTTTAGGAAAAGAAAACAAAGTGATTTTTTTTTTTTTTTTTTTTTTTTTTGGTTTGTTGAGACAGGGTTTCTCTATATAGCCTTGGCTGCTTCAAACTCACAGAGCTCCACCTGTGTCTGCCTCCTGAGCGCTGGGACCAAAAGTGTGTGCCACCACCGTTGGCAGATAAAATAAGACTTAAAAGAAGGTATACTGAAATAGGGAGTTTCACATATGCCTTGTAGGAATACAAACTGGTATAATCTTTCTAGAAGGCAATTTTTCCTTGTGATACTAAGATCCTACATTGTAGGAATATGTCTTACTTTGGTAACTACTGAGACTCTCTTAGAGGTCAAAAATACGATATAAAATTATGTAGACACCCCTTATCATTGCACTATTTAATTAAAACTGCCAACGAGCCAACGGTAGTGCACGCCTGTAGTCCCAGCACTTGGGAGACAGAGGCAGGTGGATCTCTGTGAGTTGAGGCCAGCCTGCTCTACTGAGTGAGTTCCAGGGCAGCCAAGGCTACCCAGAAAAACCCTGTCTTGAACACCCACCCACCCACACACACACACATAAAACCTGCCAAAAAGAGCAAGTGAAATGGCTTAGCCAGGTAGAGCGCTTGCTATGCAAGTGTAATAACCTGAGTTCAATCCTTTGGACCCACATAAAGACGGAAAAAAAGAACCGCAAAACTGTCCTCTAGTTCCCATATGTACAGCACTGCAGGTGTGCCCATGCACACAATAAAAATAATTATTAAAAACTCAACAGTTTAAAATACAATGTGACAAATTATATTTTAAGATAGTATTCAGAAAAAAAAATTCTGAATATAAGTTCTTTTTTTGTGATTTCAGAGATTTGTTTTCAGAGCTGGGGTACTGAACTCAGCATCTCTCACACACTTGCATATGCTCCACCAGCCTTCAGAGGCGCTGAAGGACAAGCTGCACTCTGAATGTAGAGCTAACCGTTTTTAACCCGGCACTTCACATAGCAATTTTTGCCTCAGTTTCTGTCCCTTAGGGTTTATAACAACCAAAATCCTTTTAAAAGCAATTATTTATTTTTACTTTATGCTCATCTGTGTTTGGCCTGTATGTACCCATGTGCAGCCTACCTGTGCCTAGTACTTGAGGCCATCAGAAGAGGGCGCTGGATTCCCTGGAACGGAAATTATGGGTGGTTGTGAGCCACCATGTGGGTGCTGGGAACTGAACTTGGGTCCTCTACAGGAGCAGTAAGTGCCCTGAACAGCTGAGCCAGCCTTCCAGGCCAACAGTTAAAGCTGTGGATTACCTTGTTAAAAGAGTCTAGGTTTGGGCTGGAGAAGTGGCTCATCAGTCAAGAGCACTGGTTACTCTTCCAGAGGATCCAGGTTCAATTCTCAGCACCTCATGGTGACTCACAACCATATGTAACTTTATTTCCAGAGGATGTGACCACCTCGTCTTGCTTCCATGGCTATCGGGCACAGACATGGCTGCACAAACATACATGCAGCTAAACACTCATAAAAATAAATCTCTTAAAAAAATCTTTAGGTTTGCTTTCATGGTTTGAACTTTAGGGAGAAGCTAAAGATTGCTGAAAGGAGCAATGTTAATTACAATGTTGTATGTGTGACTGTGTATGGGTGTGTGTGTGTGTGTGTGTAAGTGTAAGTGTATGTGTGTATGTGAGTGTGTGTATGTGTGTGAGTGTGTATGGGGGTGTATGTGTGTGTGTAAGTGTATGTGTGTATGTGAGTGTGTATATGTGTGTAAGTGTGTATGGGTGTGTGTGTGTGTAAGTGTATGTGTATATGTGAGAGTGTGTAAATGTGTGTATGTTAGTATGTGTACGTGAGTGTGAGTGTGTATGTGTGAGTGTGTGTGTGTGTGTTGTGATGGAGACGGAACTAGGGCACGAGCTCTTCAAGTGAGCTATATCTCCAGTCCTGAAATAGTTTTACTAGAAACAAGAAACAATTAAAGGGGGTAGCCCCCACCCTCCTTAACTTCACCGGAAACAAAGCAAAAGGTATTCACATGGGTCATATCAGTGTGAATATCCAGGCTGCTTATACCAGAGTCCCTGGAGCTCCTTTCGCTAGGTCAGGGACCAGCAGCACATATTCCAGGAGAAAAAAAAATTGGGGCCCATTGCCTGTTTCCGTTAATAAATCTGGATTTAAGCATGGCAAGACTCATGCAATTCTGGAGCATCTGTGTTACCTTCCACTCTAGAATGGCAAAGGTGAGGCCATATGCTCACACAGCCAGAAATATAGAAGGAAAGTTACCTAGCCCTTGCCCTAAGCATGTATGGTCCCCTCAGGGACTTAGAACCAGAGCAGTTTCCTGCATGCCACTATCTGTTCTGTGTCAGGGAGCATTGACACAGGTACTTCCTTAGGGCCTCACTCAGCCCGAACTCTCACAGCCTGAGCAGAGGAGGCGATAGTATAGCGCCCATCCCACGCCATCCTCAACCTGTGGGTCATGTCTCCTTTGGAGGCCACATATCAGGTATCTTACATACCAGACATTTACATTACAGTAGCAAAATTGCAATTATGACGTAGCAACGAAATAATTTTATAGTTGAGGGTCACCACAACATGAAGAACTGTATTAAAGGGTCACAGCATTAGAAAGGCTGAGAACTACTGCCCTGGCCCTTGGCAGTGTAAGTGGCATCAGCATGAGCAGTAAGAAAGCTATGACACCACAGGGTTCTTGGCAATGCTGGTTCAGAATGGGTTTAACTAGTACTTTCCTACTGAAAAATACGTTTTGAAGATATATACATATTTTTAAAAAATATTTTTAACCATTGCATCATCATGTTTAATTTTTTTGTTTTTTTGTTTTGCTAGAGGGAAGCATTGTATGTGCAAAGCATCTGGCACACAGTAGGAGCTTAATGTTTGATGGTGAAAGAAAGGGAAATGAGGAAGAAAAGGACAAAAAAATGCAAGAGAGGAAAATAGAAAAAAAGGAAGGCAGGGAAGAACAGAGAGAGAGGGAGAGAAATGCAGACAAACAACTAAGGAAAAACTTATGGAAGCCATACTACTATGTGATTTAAATTTCAATCAACAAGGATCATAAGCGTGCACATGATTTTATCTAAAAGCATCACAGAAAAGGCAGCTGGGGGGGGGGAGCTTAGTAATGTTTGCTTCTGTGTGGTGGGATTGTATTTCCTTATGTTTCCAGGTTTCATTCTAAAGACCCTTTTTATGATCTTCCTCCTAAACTTTTCCTAATTAGAAAGCAAGCAAGCAAACAAACAAACAAAAACAGAAGAAGCAAGAGGAGGTGGGAGTGGAGAAAGGAAGAAAATGAACGTCATCCTATAGACCCACAGGTGACATAAAATTTTTAAGAAAGCCAGCTTATTGTTTTCTATCTTGTTTGTATCTAAATTATAAGAATGCTGTATTTTTATTTTGTTCTTATCAGGAAAGCATTATATTGTAGATAATGTAAACAGTGTTGAAGAAATAATTGCGGACACGAGGGGATAATACTCAGTAGCACGGCATTTGCTTAGCACATAGCAGGCTCTGGGTTCAATCCCAGCACTGCAAAACTAAATGAATAATGGAAATAAGCACTGGTAGCATTTTGGTGCATGTCTGAGGAACATGCATGAACTTTTGAATTTTCATTTTGTTTCCTCTTGCACTTTACATAAAACAGAATAACAATCACATATAGTATAATTTTCTGTCCAATTTTTCTTTGTTTGATGTTGTCAGACAGGTCTCTTGTAGACCAGACTGGTCTTGAATTCACAATCCCTGCCTCTTAGCTCCTAAGTGTTGGGATTGCAGGTTTGTGCCGCCATGCTGGGCACCTGGCTAGCTTCTTTGGACAACATTGTGTTTAATGGATCTGAGTTTCACCCGCACTCCCCAGACATCTGCCTGTCTCCAGGTCCCATGTCACTGCACCAACTGCTTTATGTGGCTTCTGGGGATTAAACTCACGTTCTTATGCTTGTAAGGGACTTTACAGTAGACTAAGCGAGCGCCTTAAGACCCCAGGCCCATTTTATGTGCACCATTAGCAGTTGGCTTGAAATTAGATGACAGCAATCTTGACATTCGTTATCACTAGGAGCTTCAAGCTTTGGCGGTGCGGTTGTACCATTGCCACAAATCCCTTCTGACTGCACTTGAGTTAACAGCAAGCAGACAAAGGTTGTACCTTAACTCCTCATACCTTTTCTGCTCAACAAAGCTTCTTTGACTTGACCCTGCAAGTCAAAGAAGTATCAATCAAACTCCTAACGGCTCCCTTGGTTTTCGGGCTTCTCTTAGCAATGTCAATGAGGGAGGAGGAAAGTACAATGAAGCACAACAAACTTTCCAAAACGTGGGAAAAAAATAAAACCAAACCAACCAAACAACCAGACCTAACTCGGGCAAGCAGACAGTGAAGGAGATAATTTTTTAAAAGATATCTAGAGGAGAAAGAAAAAACATTGAAACAAAGAATTTGAGAGATGAAAAGGATTCCAATGAGACTAGAAAAAAATCTTTAAAAAAGTAACAAAGTCACACATAAATTTAAGGTTCCTCTAACACTAAAATCAAGATTTTTTTCTTTAAGCATTTAGCAAAAATATAGTTCTTCAAGAGAACAAAAAAATAACAGGAGAAGGTGGAAAAGTACAAAGGTAACCAGGCCAAGGAGGGGTAAAGAAGGTAGAAGGGAAAGGAGTGGAGGAAAACCAGGAAAAAGATGGATTTGATGAAGGTAGTCATACAAATTTGTACGTTAACCACAGCACAATACTACCAGAAATAATCTAGGTCCATCCATCTATTTATGATTGACTGGTGGCAAGCTCTTTATCATGTAATTCATAGAAGCTTAGCAAACTAGCCCTCCTGGTATAATCAATTTTTCTCTCTCTCTCCATCCCCTTACTCTTTTTAGGGAGTTTAAGATCAAATCTAGGGCCTTGAGCATGCTAAGAACACTGTCTACCACAGCCCAAATCCTTCTTATTTTTGTTGTCTATATAATCCCGAATTGTAAAATCATCACGAGCTAGGCAATCACTGTCAATCCCTGCCATAAGCCAACATCTACTAAAGTCTTTACCTTGCCTTAGAAAACTGCTTTAGTCTTCTTTTCTCTTAGGGGCCCAAATACCCATCTATCAATTTAGGCTGATCTACAGTGACACCATCTGTGGCAGCTGAAATAAACAGACTGGAAGATACTCTAAAAAGCAGGGTGCCATAAAGTACCTTACATGCTCAAAAGCATGAGGAAGGGTCTGTACTTGAACTATCCGATCCTACCCTACTGGCTTATCAGAGCACTACCTATCTTATCAGTTAGCAAGCTTGAACCTTTGGGGTGGATTTGGTATTTTGAGAATTTTTGGTATCAAAATAAAGACAGCCATGTAAACTATCTGATGACTTTCCATTCTAATACCAAGTGGACAAGAGAGTCCTACAAGAATATAATAGCTAAGTGCTGATAAATAATCTGTAGGAGAAAAGTATGTGTACAAAGCAGTCTTGGGGGGGTGAAGCCCGAGTGAGCTCCTGCCTTAGGTAACCGTGTGCCTACAAAGAATGATGTGAAAGCCCTGAACTCTAGGAAAAGGAGAAGAAAAAACAAAGAAAGACCCAGAAGGGGTAAGGCTAAAAACCAAACCAACTCATAGCAGAGTGCTTGCCTATCATATACAAGGACCTGGAAAATTTTTTTCCAGTGTTGGAAAAAAATTAAAAATCAACCATTTCATAACTTTGTAGGCTGGCTGGGATGGTCAAGTTTCCCAGGGCATAGACACAGAGCAGTGGGAAAATATGAAGCAATCCTGAACACCAGCTCCGTCAGGAGTCTCCTAAAGCCTGAGAAAGCCTACTAATTCCAAACAGAATGTATCAAATAGAACACAGGAGACTTCTAGACTTCCTGCCTTTCCATTTACATTTGTATTATTCATTCTACCCCGAAACAGGTTAAAAAAAAAAAGAAAAGAAAAAAGGTAGGAAGGAGGCATGCTGAAGAAAAAGACACCTTCCTTTTTTTCTAAAAGTACCTTACAGATCCAAATGCCTATGGCATGTATCTTATAATATCAAAACCTTTCCTCTACCGGATTTAGACTCTAGAACACCAAAAGGATAAGCAGTCTACAGCAGTCAAAAATTCTTCTAATGAACTAATTTAGGATTTGACTGCCACCTAGTGGGAGAGACAAAAACAACACAAGCTAATTATAGGATATGTACTATTCAAACATGTAATGTTTTTTTCTATCATCCTCGGGCCACGCTGTTTCCCAAATGTAAGATGATTCTTGGCACCGTAATCACGAATGCTAATTAGCTGGTATGTGTGGCAATGTAAATCAGAAAAGCATAAACACCTTAAAGTTTCACAAATATGAGATGAGGCTAGATGAACTTGGGTTTGGAAAGGTGAGCAGACTGTCAAGGAACATCAAATTAAACTATATACATGGCACAAGAGTGGCATCAAAGTCCAGTGACTGGAAGACCTGCAGCTTGGTAAGAGCTGTCTAAGTTGTATCTTCTACCTGAAGACACTGTGTGTCTGGGTTTTATTTTACATGTAAGGGTGGGAGTGTATTTCAGCAGAAACAATGTTTCCTATTACTCACACATTTTTTTTTCCATCGAATAGTTTCTGCTCTCTCAAACAGAAATTATCCCACAAGTAGAAGCAATGAGGACTGTTGAATTACAAGTGGTTGCTTTCCTTCATACATGCTTACCAGTTACGGCAGGATTGAAAATAGCGGATTCCTTCGTTTGACAAGTTTCATTATAGAGAATGTATTTCCATTTAATCTACCCTGTAAGCTTAAAATTTCAAGGAACTGAACTCCTGTCAACTTATCGTAATAGAATGCGCTCTAATGACCTACCCCTGTTGTCACAGTGCTCAATTATTTACCACAGAACTTAGAAGCTTCAAGAAAACTCTTAAGCCCTCAGTCAGCATTTGTTACTGCTTACACTCACTAATACTGGGATATACCAGTGAGAATCACAAGATCAGTTCCTCTTCTGACAGCCAGTAGTAATGACAATGGTACAATTTCTCGTGTGATAAATTTCACACTACCAGCTTTAGCTACAAGAAAAACTGAAAAGTCAAGTATCTGAAAAATGGTTAACAACATTGTAAGGATCAGCTCACCGTAATTTTATCATCTGGGCTGGAGATAGCTGCAGGTCTTAAAACTAGACTAACTTTCTGCTGCTGGAGTGGTGTTTGGACAGGTGTTGAGTGTCTACTAACATTATTTACCAAACTACCTAACCTCAGCGGTTCAGTTCCTCTCAGCCATCTAATCCTTCCCCCAGACTCCACTTATGCAAACTCTATTGCCTATTACATAGTGATTGATTTTTACATAAATGGTGGCATACTATAGATACTGATCTGCATTTCAGTTTTTTCTTTTATCAAGATAAGTTTAAGATTTGTCCATTTCGATATATTATAAAGCCACCTCCTTTACATTAGATGAGTAATGTTCCATCATATGAATATGTTATAATTTAGTTTTTCAGTCCTGGAAGAAAAGACACTTTAGTTGCTTTCAGTATGAACAATTTATACAATCCCCACCTGCCTATCTTGACATTATGAATCAGCAGCGGGATTGCCGTTACAACAAATCTTCAGCGTTGGCTGCTGGTAGTTGGGTGCTGGACCTCACTACATTTATGTGTTAAAGTTTGTTTGTGTGGGTGCACATTCGGGTGGGTGTGTACACAAATGTGTGCATGCATATGTAAGCACAAGTATAAAAAGGCCGGAGGTCAACATCAGGTGCCTACTTCAATTGCTTCCTGTTTATCATTCATTCATTCCTTTGTTGATTGAGATGGTCTCTCATGGAACCCGGAGCTCACCAATTTGCCTAGCCTAACTAGCCAATGATCTCCAGAAGCCACCTTTCTCTGCCTTGCCGGTGTAGTGACTACAGGTATATACCATAGTTCCTGGGTTTTACATGGCTGCTGGGGCCCAAAGTCAGGCAGATGTTCAAATGTGTGCGACACACACTTTACTGCCAGAACCTCTCCCTTGGATTTAATCCCCCTGGATTAAAATTGAAAAGTATAATCTTTCTTCTTTCTGCCCAGTGTAGAATATGACTTTCTTTATGTCCTATCTTACTGATAGACACTTTGGTAATATGTGCACATAAACACTTAAATGCAGACACCTCATAATCTTTACTACACAGCGTCTTAATCACTGTTGGCTGGGTGGTAGTATGATAGCTATTCTGGTGGTGTGCTGACAAATAACTGCCATTCCTGGCCATTTCAGTCAAACCACTGAAGAACCATTTGAGGAAGAAACGGGAATCATATGTGAGAAGACCTCCGATGACACCATCTGGTGAGACTAGGACGGTACAAGAAACAAATCCTGCAAGCATCCTCAGTACTTCTGAAGAAAGTCAAAGAATGCTGCATCATCAAAGTGACTGGCTCTCTGGCAAAAGAACAATTCTGCCCACAGGAGGGACACACAACCTGTCTGATGGCTAAATCAAAAAGTGAATCAGAAGAATCAGGTTTTCTAACTGTGAGGTGCTAATAGTATCTTAACCAATGCCCTGTGTTTATAAGATCAATTTTATAGTGACATAAGAGATAAACGAGACAATAACAAATACGGTCAAGAGTTCTTTCAGTGAATACAAAGAAAAAAATCCCAAGTCCATTTTTTTACATATATAATACGCATAGACAAACTGTGTGTGTTGTGTATGTGTGTGTGCATGTGTGTATTATGCGTTAAGTTTTTTGAAACGATCTGTTTATGTGTATGGGTGCTTTGTCTGCAAGAATGTCTGTACACCATGACTAGTGTTGATGGAGGCCGGAAGAAGGCATCAGATCTCCTAGGTCTGGAATTCTAGATGGTTGTGAGCCATCATGTGAGTGCTAGGAATCAAATCCAGATCCTCTGGAACAACAGTCAGTTCTCTTAACCACTGAGCTATCTTTCCAGGCCCTCTTTGTATATTTTTACTTAATTATCTATCTATCTATCTATGTCCATCTGTCCATCCATCCATTCATCCATCTAGCTATCATTCAAGACAGGGTCTCACTATATAGTCCAGGCTGTCCTGGAACTCACTCTATAGACCAGACTAGCCTCAAACTCACAGGGATCTGTGAGCCTGTTTCTACCTCACAAGTGTTGGGATTAACACATGTGCCACTGTGCCCAGCTTTGTATATTTTAAATGCACTATTGCATACTTATTTATTTATTTATTTAGTGTGTGTGTACTCAAGTTCTATTGTGCAGAAAACTTGCACTGGTTAAGTTCTCTCCCTCTCTCATGTGAATCCTGGGGATTTGCCTTGGTTTTTGTTTGCTAGTTAGTTTGTTCTTAAATAGAAAAAGGTATCACTAAGCAGCCCAGGCTGGCCTCAATCTCACAACCCTCCTGCCTCTGCCTTGAGTACTAAATGGTAGCATCATTCTTAGCCTTATTTTTGCTTATTTGTCATTTGCCTATTGTAAATAACCACTTTGTATGTGTGCCCAGAGTTATTGAGGCCAGAGGAGGGAAACTTTTGTCCTCTGCCTTATTTCTATGAAACAGGGTCTCTTTCTTAATCTGGAACTCATGTTTTTTTTTTTATGGTGGCAGCCAGCAAGTCGTGGTGATCCTCCTGTCTTACCCACTATGTCCCTGCAGTTAAAGGTGTGCATGGGTTTATGTGGTTGCTGGGATGCAATGCAGGTCCTTGTGTTTGCACAGCAAGCATCTTACTCAGAGCAGCATCTCTCTGCCCAGTAACTCAGAGCAGCATCTTTCTACCCAGTAACTACGTTATTAAACTCACTCACTATTACATTTTTTTCAATAGTTTCTCTTGAGGGTTCCAGTTATAAACTAAAAGGTTATTTAATCTCAAATTATTTAAAATTATCTGCTGGTGTTTAAATTCAATGAAGGCGACTATTCCTCTTTTTAGCTTTAGCTCCAGATTATTTTGCATGAAGTGAGTAATCAACACACATTTGAGTCAATTACATAAATGCATCTTACTTGATAAAACACAACCCTTTCCTTGATAGACATGTTTAGTTCAAAACACAAAAATATGTAAAGAAACAGTATTCATATCACCATATACACATACATTGGAGTATAAATCCTGTGAGAAAATGGGCATTTCATTATCCACACTTTCATCTTTTTGGCTGTAATTTATTATACCTTACTTGTGAAGTCCTAATTATGAAATAAATGCACTAAGACCTTACCTTTTAGATCTTAGATCCGATGAATCAAACTGGATATTCATAGGTCCAGGATTTACTTCATGTTCTATCTCAGGGATAAGATGACTAGAATCACTATCCACATTTGCCATTTTTCTCGGATTCCAGGCACTGAGAAAGTCCTATATAAACCAGAAAAAAGCAAATTAGTTTAACCTTTAAAGCATTTTACTATTTTTAATATATTTGCATGCAAAAGAAATACTATGGGACTTTGCTGAAGGTATCATTTTTAAAGATGGCCCACTGTTACCCAGGTTGGTCTCCAACTCTTAAGCAAGCTTGGGATGATAGGTACAAAGCCATCATGACTTCAGTGAGGTAAATGATTGACATATCTGGCAGAAATACTAGTAACATGAAACTTTTCTTTCAGCTTAATGACAAATAAGTGAGCCAGGAACATACAGATTCAGTTATCTTGACCCTATACTGAAATAAAATATTTTAAAAATCTTTTGGAAACCTTAAAAAAGAGGGAATGAAACCAGATAAGTTGGCAGCAAAGAAAAGAATCATTGAAGTGGTTTCAGGCTGCTGTATCAGAATTGGGGCTGTTATCTTCAAAGCCTCAAGGCTTAGGGAGATAGACAGAGACCAAAGTCCACTTAAAGTAAAACTTTAAGAGTTTATCCTCAGAATAGAGTACAAGAAGTAAATAGGCCTTAGTCTCTCACAAGGAAACAAAGTTTCTGTAACACTGTGGCTATCACATAGGTGCCGTGAAGAAAAATCCCTCCAACTATTTAAGCACCCCAGCTTCTACAGCAATCTTCTAGCCAAACATCTCTTCTGAATGCACACTTGCATATCCAACTGGCCATTCAGCATCTTTACCTGGATATAATTATACAATTCAAATTTAGCATGTTCCAAACTTGATTTTCTTCCTCAAACATATGGATACTGTTTTCCTGACTTCAATTAGTGGAATCTTTGTCCTTCTAATTGTTTTGGTCAAAATTCTTGGAATCATCAGTGACTTCTGTTTTCACACTCAGTATCTAATCCATTAGCACATTGTATTGTCTTTTCCTTCCAGAGATCCAGAACCATACCATCACTTTATAGTTACAATGGTTTTCTTTTTATGAGAATACACTTTTATATTACTCATATATATGACATTTTACTTTGAAATCTTACACCACACTATACTCTTATCCCTGGGTACTCACGCTTTAACAGAAACTGTTGAAAACAGCACTTTGGGATGGTTAACAGTAGATTTACTGTTTTCCTCGTCTATTGGATCAGAATTTTTATTATTCTAGAAGTCTGGGAATCCTCACAGGCATTATAATATAAACCAAATGTTACTATACTGATATATTCTAGAAAAGCTCATTTACTGAAATATGTTTTGTTTTGCTTACTCCATTTTCATTGAAAAATCATGACCTGTACAATTAAAATTATCTAAAACCAAAGACTATATTTTAGTAAAGACAGCATATGGATTCTAAAACAATTTTCATTTCAGAAAAGACTGTAAAGGACTCAGCTACATCTCTGTCTTCAATCAGGGTCCCCAAATGAGCCCAGATAAAGAGCTCCGACAGCTGAGTGGAGCTCCCTGCTGCTACCTACCCCTGCTCTACAGTCCATACTATGATAAAGGGCACAAAAAGAGACAGACAACAGTGCAACTCTGACAGCATCCAATTAGTTGGTACTATTTGGGGGAGGATTGTATAGTGACCCATAAAGGGCAGAGATCAGCAAGACTGCTAAACATCTTATAATGCACAAGACAACTTCCTACCAAGAAATTATCTGGGCAAAATTGCATCACTTCTGCCACTGAGAAGGCACAATAAGAGGTTGTAACAGGAAGGACAGGAGATCTCATATGGTAATGACAGCGTTCAACTTCTTCAGTCTAATTCTAGCTACAGGTATATTTGCTCTACCTCTCTCTCTCTCTCTCTCTCTCTCTCTCTCTCTCTCTCTCGCTCTCGCTCTCTCCCCTTTCTCTATGTGTCTGTGTTTAATACACTTTTCTATATGTATATTTCAGTATAAAATACAAAGAACTACATAAAATGCACTAATTGTGAGCTGTAAAAGTGATTGTCACTTATTCTTTACTCTGTACGTTACTATTGGTATTGCTGTGCTACACAGAAGGATGAAAGGCACAAGGAACCAATCATGGAATTTCAGAACCGAGCGATCCAAGTCTGAGCTGATACTCTTTTTTTAATTAAATTTTTGTTTTAATATTAGTTACAGTTTATTAATTTTGCATCGCAGCTGTGGCCCGCTCCCTCATTCCCTTCCAATCCCACCCTCCCTCCCTCATCTCTTCCCTGCCCCTTTCCAAGTCCACTGATAGGGGAGGTCCTCCTCCCCTTCCATCTGACCCTGGCTCATCAGGTTTCTTCAGGACTGGCTGCCGTGTCCTCCTCTGTGGCCTAGCAAGGCTGCTCCATACTCTTTACCACAGTGCTCTGCTCTGTCATGTCCCTCTTCCAGTAGCCTTCGCCTTCTCCTATTCCATGTTACTGTGGCACCAAGCAGGCACTGTCGTATCGTCCACTAACTTTTCTAAGGCATTCTTTCCCTGCTCCCCCCATCTCCATCCTCCCGCCTCCCTCTTTCTAGTGATGGGTACAGGACACATGGGTGGCGGTGAGTGCTCTACCCCAGGCCACACCCTAGCCATACTTATCCTGATTTTCTAGCCATGATACTAATGGAAGGACAGAAAGGAAATACGGTTTTGTATTTGAAACAAGTATCTGCCATTCATCTATATAATTTATCCGTTTAACCTCTCTACCTGCAAAATCCAAACAAGAACAGCCACCTCACCAGTTTATGGGTTAGAAATAGTGTGAATACAATAGAACTCTGCACTGAGACATGTCGAGATGCATTATCGTTCCCCTCAAGAAACAAATGAGAGTACTTTTAATGTCGCCTTTTAAACTTCTCCCTTTTAAATGAAAACTTCATTAATAGTAAACATAGAGGCAATTGCCATCAACACGCCACTGACTACGTGATACAGATGCCAGAAACAAGTTCTACTCCCCAAATATGTACATTTTCTCTTCTCTGTTCCTTTCCCTTCCCTCTTTTCTGCCCAATATATAAGCCAGTCAAGTCCTTATTGGTACTACTAAAGACAAACAAATGCTAAAGAAACACACTAAACAGTATCTTGAAAGAGTAACATTTCAAAGAGACTGGAAGGGAAAGACAAATGTGGCCCAATGGCTGAGTACTTGCACAGTAAGTGACAGAGCCCAGCCCTACAAAAAGGGGGAAAAGTATAACCCAAACTAATACCATCCAAAAATAAATATTTTGTTTTCACACACTGTATGGATTAGAATGGCAGGAATTACTAAGCCAAAATATTAAGTAATGGTGAACCCTGAACACAGTCATTCAGCAAGTGCTTACTGATTCTACAATGTGAAAATGTATTGAGAAAAATAGAAAATTAAGCCACATTTCCAACCATCAGTAAATTTAAAAATATGATTTATAAAGCAGAGAAAAGTAATCTCCCTTAAATCTCTTAAGTGCTAGCCCAGTAGCATACAGATTCAATGCTAGTTTTTCAGTTCATTATTTCAGTTTTAGTTCAACTCTATACCAATCACTGACACTAGTTTCCAAATCAGCTTAGAAAGAGCTCAGTGAGAGGCTTATTCCAAGTTATAACCTAGGTAATCGGAACAGCTCCAATAACCATGGATGTGCAAAAACAAAACAAACAAAATTTATCCCAAGTTCAAAAGTTTTTTTTTCAATTGACTTTGAAATAGATTCATAAGGCAGATATACACCTCTGAATGTGAAAAAGAGCATTTTGTTTTTGTGTGGTTCTCAACCTCCCTAATGCTGTGACCCTTTAGTTCCTCATGTTTTGGTAACCCCCAACCATAAAAATATTTTGTGGTTATTTCTTAGCTGTAATTTTGCTACTGTTAAGAGTTGTAATGTAAATATCTGATATGCATGATATCAGGTTGCGACTCAGGTTGAGAACTACCCACCGCTTTAATGTGAAGTACATATTGTTTGAAGGCAATTAATACTGAAATCCCTTTAAAATGGGAGCAACTATGATAACATTAATTCCACTAAAATAGTTGAAAAGCTAAACTAGAAGTTTGATCGTTCAATTTATTTATTCTGTGGCAAGGATTTACTATGTAGCACTGTTGGTCTCAAATTTGCAAAGCTGCACCCAGCATGATTAAACTGGGCTCCATTGCTTCCTTTACATAATAAAACAAGTCAGTTCATTTGTTTGCCTTTTTAAAATTTATTTATTTATATTATGTGTACACTGGTGTTTTGCCTGCATGTGGGAGGGAGTCGGATCCCCTGGAACAGGAATACACATGCTTGTGAGCTGCCATGTGGGTGCTGGGAATTGAACCCGGGTCCTCTAGAAGAGCAGCCAATTCTCTTAACTGCTGAGCCATCTCTCTAGCTCCTTCCCTTAAGTTTTAAAACAAAAAGCTAAGATTCTACGCAAGACAGACAAAAGTTAAAGAGATTAAGAAGGCCTCTGGTCCCAGGGTTCAGTTAAACTCTCTCACCTAGGAGTCAAAGATTCCAGAAAAATTAACAAAATTTGTCATTGGGATGGCCCACATAAAGATATTATTTTTATAGAGATATTTCAGATGAGAATAGCAGTGAACCATGCTTAAGGCTGGAGTATACTTGAATATGGCCTTACTCCTTTTTTGAGGTATAAACTTGTACTTTCCTGGGGATTCCACAAACAAACAAGAATATAAACTTCCTTTATAACATCCCCTAATATCCCTTGTACAACTTTTATGACCTATGGTTTTACCTTATTGGCCTAAAATTCTATCCACAGCATCTCGCGGACCACTGTATGATCTCATGTACCAAATGAGGGGAATACACACATACACACACACACACACACACACACACGTTGCTAAAAGACTTAAGCTCCACATTCCAGGGAAGCTCACACTTCACACACTGCGTATACTGTCTTTTCCCTAAGCACATATTCTACTAACACTCATGTTTAAACCCAGGTTTAAAATCTCTTCCTAACAGATTTAAAGCTGCTTCACACTAACTCTTCCTAAAATTCTTCTCTGCAGCCTAGGCAAGAATCCCACTTCAACTCAGTGGTGGTCTCTGAAGAGAATGTCCCAGGCTACTACAGGTTAGTATGGAACTCTAACTTCCACTCAGTTTAGTCTCTAAACTGAAGACATGCCTAAGTCCAGAGAAAATTAATCCTTTGACTCTCAGAGATTATTTTAACTAGGAACTGAATGCTATTATGAAAGAGGAGAAATTTAGGAAGATTCTTGGATTTCAGGTAGCCTTACAAAAATGAGACAAAGATTATAGAAAGATAGAAAGAACAGAAAGAAGCTGATGATGGAAAAGAAATTGCCTTATATCACTTAGCTAGCAAAGCCACAGAGATGAATGCAATCAGACCATGCTGATACCCAATGCTATTTTCTTCATGTCACAACTGACACTAACCTACTTAGAAAGTGAGCACTCACCATGCCACTGTTTCCTTAATGTAAAAGGGCAAATTTGGGCCAGTTATTGGTTGGACTTACCCTCAGTCTTTGTTCTCTCTTTACAAGAAGTGCAGGGAGGGTAATTTTTGGATCCCAGGTTTTGTTGGTGGGTTGTTGTTCCCTTCCTTCCACTTGTCCTGAGACTGGCTAAGAGGTGGTCACTTCAGTCTTAATTCCCCACCCCCACCCCATTAAGGAGTCTCAGCTAAAGTCACACACACATCCTCCCAGGAGGCTCCCCTGTTGGTCGGTGCCTCCCCTCAGTTTCCCTTCTTGTTCCCAGCCCTCTTACTTCCTATCCCCATTTCCCCCACATCCTACCTCTTTCCTTGTTTCCCCCTGACGATAATAGTGATACTCTGCTATGCTTTCAGACAGGAGCTTAACTTGACTGTCCTCTGGTGTCTCCACCCAGCAGTGGATCTAGACAGATGCTGGGACTTGCAGCCAAGCACAGGGCAGAGCTTCAGGGGATCCTGTGGAAGTGCTGGGGGAAAGATGGAAGGACCTGGAGGGGACAGGAACCTCACAGAGACACTAACCCAGTCCCATGGGGGCTTTAGAGACTGAGACATCAACCAAGGAGCACGCATGGTCTGGACCTAGGCTGCCTGCGCACATGTGGCTGATGGGCGGCTTGGTCTTCATTCGGGGCCAGTGGAGGGAGAGGTGTGTTTCTAACATGGACTCTATTGCCTGCTTTTGGCTCACTTCCCCTGGCAGGGCTGTCTTGCCTGGCCTCAGGGATGAAGATATGCTCAGTCCTAATGTGACTTGATGTGCTGGGGAAGGTTGATATGGGGAGGGGACTCCTCTTTTTTAGTAGGAAAGGGTGAGAGGAGAGGAGAAGGAGGAAAGGTAGGACCTGAGGTGGAGAGGAGGGAGGGGACACCCTTGGGATGTAAAGTAAATTTTTAAAAAAATGAAATAAATAAATAAAGAAAAGACCAAAAATATTCTTCCTCAGATCCCTCCTTGAAGGCTCATCCAAAGGCAACACTGCCCTTGATCACAGATCATACCTTTTCTTAGGTCAGCCCTTTGTATAAACGTGTTTTCTGGTTCCCAGTGTTCATCTCCTTGTCTCTTGGGGTATATGGTTGCTAGCCCAAGGCTATGTACTTTCTCTATCCA
Organism: Pachyuromys duprasi; assembly: GCA_028658305.1. Lineage (NCBI taxonomy): Eukaryota > Metazoa > Chordata > Mammalia > Rodentia > Muridae > Pachyuromys > Pachyuromys duprasi. The sequence goes on along the minus strand of CM053750.1, from coordinate 16,771,045 downwards.
GGCTCTTGTAAAGAGTCCCCTTATTAAGCTCTTCTTGCGATAGTTAATCTACATGTGATGGTTAGTAGTAATGACCAGCTTGACAGAACAGAGAATCACCTGGGATATGGGCCTCTGGACATGCCTGGGGAGTTATCTTGATTACATTAAGTGAATGGGGAAACTTGCCTGCTGTGTGTGGGATCCTGGGCTGTATTGATAAAAAAAGAGAACTGAGCCACATGCATTCATTGTGCCTTGACTTCCCTGCCACGATGTACTACACTGTGTACTGTGAACGAAAATAAATACTTCATTTCTTTAAAAAAAAAAGTGCAAATTTAACTAATTTTAAAAATGGCTTCTTGAGGCAATGGGGAAAAAAACATACATTCCATACATACCAAGGAGAGAAACAGCTGAAATTAACCTGGAGAATGGAGCGGCATAAACACTTACGAAAGTTGTAAACACCTTGTAGGCTAGTCACTTTCAGGAGGGGCTATTCTGCTAGGTACTAGAAAGGAAAGTATGGCTGATTAAGGTGTGACTATGATTCAAGCTGACTCCAAACCCAGGCAGCAAGGAGCTGGGCTGGCTGTGGTTGTGGCAGCATCATAGACAAAGGCTAGGCTTGCTTACCTGCAGCCTGGTTACGGCCTGAAGAGCCCAAGTGTTCTCACACCCTCCTTATAAATGTCTATAAGCAAATCTAGGCTAAGATGCTAGCGCTAATTTGCAGAATACATTAGGTTGTGGTAAGATGAATATTTCTATGGACCTAAACATCTAAAATGTTTGTTCTTTTTTCAGAGGCTGAAATTGGTTATTATCTAATACATTTACATATATCATAAAATCTAAGATACTTTATATTCAGTTTACTGGGCCATGGAGTAGTGACTTCTTTCTGTAAAGGGTCAGAAAGAAATTATTTAAGCCATTAGGCATCTTCAACTATTCTATTCAACTATCTTCCTTCAGTATAACAGACAATATGGAAGTGAGGGTGCATGGCTGTATTCTAATAACACTTTATAAAAGGAAAATACAAGCAACACAAGGTGAAGTCTGGTAAGAGGTTACCTCTCTCTGTAATATGAAAGCAAGGGAATCATGCCTTTTAAAAGGTGTCCCGGTAGAAGCAGTTATTGCGTGTATATCCATTTTCTCTATAAATCTGCAATAGTCTACTAACACACTTACCTAAATTCCTTCCCTATTAATAATTTACCAGTGTGTTAATAGCTAATAGCTATAATTCTACAGTTCTGATGTCACATTTTTCTACTTAATCAACTAATGCTTCAAAGGATGTTAAAATCCAGCCAAGTTAGACACAGTGTAGGCTAGAAATCACCAAAGCAATACTATGGCACCAATGAACCTCTTCTCCAATACCAGCAACACTAGATTCTCTGATGTTGAGTTTTGGATAAAAAAAAACAAACAAACAAACCAAAACCAAAACTACTAGCAAAAAACTGAAGGTTAAGTGTATCATAAAAATGCAGGCCAACTAGAAATTTTTAACCTTTAAATTTGTTCACTTTTTCTTTATAAAAACATTATACTGTTTGCATTTGCAATCCAAGTTAGGAGTACTGCCATCCTGTGTTTATCCCTTAAATACTTAAGAGTATTATAAAACTGCAATAGAAGAGTTTCACATGTAAAACTAGGCTCACACTAAGATTTTGAGGAGAAATCTAAAGCTGATTGTTCTCAAAGCTCTAGTGGACAAAGTTTGGAAATGCAAAGTAAACTTTATCTCCTTAGAGGCACAAAAACTATGTGGTGTCTTTGTTAATATGGAAGTAGCTGGTTTTTCTTGTATGTGTGTACATATTTGTGTGTGTGTGCGCACACATGCATGTGGAGGCCAGAAGCTGAAGTCAGGTATTTTTCCTCTACCTTACTCATTGAGACAGGGTCTCTCAGTAGACTTGGATACTCACCAATTCCACAGGACTAGGTGGCCGGCAAACTCTCAGTGTCACTATGTCCACCAGAGCGCCTGCTTTTGGTTTTTACAAAGGTGCTGTGACACAGGTCCTCATGCTTGCAAGGACAGCACTTCAGACACCAGCCATCTCTCCACCTCTGGTTTTCAAGTCTGAGAAAGTCGCACTATTTATACATCTAACTAGAAACCATCCCTCCACCTGCTTCTCCCTTCTGAGGGATAACAGGGAGTAAGGGATTTAAAGCTTGCTCCGTGTCTATCTGGCACACAGAGCTCTCTTTAATTTGCTAGTATCGCGTGACCCACTGAAACGTTTTGTTGAAAACAAAACCTAAAATAAATAACGAACAAACAAAAACTTTTTGCCTGTAACTCTGCATGCCATTTGATGGCATCGAACAGAAGAACAGAGAGGGCACTCAAACCTACTGACCTCAACAATAGATAAGGCACTGACAAAGGACCCTTACAGTTAGGTTTTGGACAAGTAAGTGATTGGTGATAAGCAGTGTCTCCAACTCGGTAGGTCTTTCCTGATTTGTAAAGCCAGGAGAAAGCATTTGATTAGCTGCCTCACAGCTCCAGTATTCACTGCCACCCACAACCAGAGCTGGGGAAGTGGCTTGGTGGTAGAGACATTTCATTGCATCCCTCAAGCCCTGGGTTGATCTCCAACATCTGTACAAGCACAAGCGAATCATACCACCAGTGTGGTAGGAACAGCAGGGACTTCCCCTCTCAATTCCTCTCTCTAGTTCTTTCTTACAAGACTCCTCTATTCCTGCAATTACCCCAAGAGTCCTCTCAACCCGGCTTTGGGTGCTCATCTCCTATAACCTTTCCTGCCTTTTCCCAGAGCCTCCAGCAGACTCAGACTTCCTCAGCTTCCGTGGACTCCCCGCACTCGACCTACTTGAGGGCCGTGCACGACTCGGGGGCAGTGTCTCCAACCTGGGGCTTGGCTCTGCCTGCATCCCAAAGACCCCTCCGTAGTGACAGCTCATTGGCCGCAAGCTCAGCCTTTCTCTCCTCGTCTGGGCTCCCTCTCCGACTGTCCCAGGGTGAGTTTGTCAGGAACGAGATCGTGCTCTACCTCAGCAGGCCAGTCCCTCTACTTCGGAAAACCAGATCAGAAGGTGAAGACCTCTTCGCAGACCTCGCAGTGAGCAGCTGCCGAGACACTCATCCCCCAAACAGGAAGTAGCAACGGCTTAGGCCGCGGGGGTTGGCGGGGGATGAAGTCCTAGGCGCGCCCAGCCCGCCGTCTCTGTCAAAGGGCCGTCACCCGGAACTACAACTCCCAGAGGGCTGTGCAGCAGCCAGCCACCCTCCCTCCGTATCCCGCCGGCTCTCGGGGCTGGGTAGCTGAGCAGGTCCTCGAAACTTTAGCAGGCGGCGTCCTCAGCCGGAAGAAGAGAGAAAAAGAATGGGCTCTCTTGCGGAGTTTTACAGCATCACAGGCCACGTGAGAAAAGGGTGGTGCGGATGACGCCTCTGGCGACTTTCAGCGGAGGGCAGCCGGAGAGGGGTGGGATTGCGGGGGTCGGTAGCGGGAGTTGTTAGTTTGCATTGAATTCTCCCTGTTTTGTTTTTCTCTTTAGGAGGGGGTTGTTTGTCTTTTCGAGACAGGGTTTCTCTGCACCGCCTTGGCTGTTCCGGAACTCACTTTGTAGAACAGGCTGGTCTCGAACTCAGAGATCACCTGCTTCAGCCTCCCCAGTGATGGAATTAAAGACCTACCACACCACCGCCTGGCTTCTGTTGTTTTTTTTGTTTTGTTTTGTTTTGTTGTTTGTTTTTTTTAATGCTTTGACAAACTAGACTCTAAACTAAAAGAAGCTTTCGGAGAATATTGACCCCCCCTCTCGTTTTTCTCAAACCGACATGAATAAACATACAATCTGTGAGTCAATGTATTTTGGTAAGGAAGTCAGCTCATGGTAAATCCCTAAAACCCATATGGCATGGTCTATAACAAGGCTCTGTAAAGAAAGCTAGCATAAACAACATACTGTAATGTGATCAAGACCCCAAGACGTAACTTACCAAATAGTATTGAATTCTAAGAATTTTACGTTCATCTCTTTTAAATCTTTCGAAACTGCACGTTATACGTATTTTACCGATAAAGAAACAGCCTTAGAAAAGTTAAGTGACATGGCAAGGCCAGACAAACTTAATTTGTTTGGTTTCTTTCCAAGACAGGGTTTCTCTGTGTAGCCTTGGTTGTCCTGGACTTGCTTTGTACGCCAGGCTGGCCTCAAACTCACAAAGATCTGACTGCGTCTGCCTCCCTGAGTGCTGGGATTAAAGGCTTGAGCCACACAAACTTTGAAGTGGCAAAATATCAGGAATTCAAACTAAGAGCGTCTGAATTCTGCTCTCAAATGCTTCTAAATATCCAGTCTGATAACTGAAGGCTTGATAATTCCAAGTAGGTTGACTAAATGAATGTTGTCTTTAAGGGAGATACAAGTTATTTTGCTGATAGTATTCTTGTTCCTAAAATTGTTTTTTTTTCAGACTAGAATTCAGAGAAAAAAAATTTTTCTTATCAGGGAGACTTAACAAAATTACATCGAAAACATTAATATTTGCTTAGCATCATTTAGTCAGTTAATACGTTTCCAGAAGCTGTGGAGACAGCTCAGTTGGTAAAGTGCTTGCCACAAAAGCATAGAGACTTGAATTTAATCCCCCCAAACCACATTTTAAAAAAGTTTAGGCTCATGATGGCATGTGTTTGTAATGCCAGTTCTGGAAATAGACAGGTGAGCTCCCCAGAGCTCACTGACTGGCCAGGCTGGCCACTTTAGCAATCTCCAGATAAGTGAGAGACCCTGTCTCAAGTTGTTGAAGGATACCTGAGGTTGTTCAAGGCTCCCATGAAAATGAGCATATACACATGCTCCCACACATGAGCATGCATGTGTGCATTTGCACACACACTCAAAATAATTACACTGAATTTTTTTGAGATAGGTTCTCGCTCTAACCCTGACTGGCTTGGAACATGCTGTGTAGACCAGACTGGTCTCAAACTCTTGGAGATCTTTCTGCCTCTGCCTCCAGAGTGCTAGATTATAAAGACATGAGCCACCATGCCCTGCCCAATTTCTTGTTTTGTATTATAAATTTTATAGTTGGTTAGAATCTAGATTCACACCTTTGATTTGTCCCTTATCTCATGAGGTATTTTTTCCAGTACCGTTTCCTGCATTTTGAATTTTGTTGCATCTGCATCCATGGTGAAACTTAACATCCTGTCTCTTCTGTTTGCCATGGGCTGGGAGTTAAATCTAAAAGCTTGATTATATCTAAAGGTGAATTTTGAAGTCAAGCCTCCACATATGTTTTGTACTTCCCACTATGACACATTGGGCAGCACATGGTACTTGGACATCCTTTTTCTGTGTGGTTGTGTTTAAATACTGTCCACTTCAGAGAGGCAGAACCCGATGGCAGGTAGGTAAGATTATCAGTTACTTCCCTACAGGTGTTCTAACCTGTTTGTCTAGCCTATGGCCCTAGGGTTTTCCTGCATTCCAGGATCGCTGTAGGTAAGGCCCAACACATTTGTACATGACACATGTCATAATGTCAAAAGCTTGATTTTAGTATAACAGGCAAAGACACTGAAAAGATGCCAAGGCCTATATTGCCCCTCCCATAATTCCAAGCTTCATGGAGAGTGATACCTCCACTTGTGGGAATGGAGAAGGAATTAGATCCTTACCTCCAACTTCAATCAGTATGAAGCTCTTGCAGTGATCTCGGTTCTGGGTAGATCCTGCACAGCCTGTGGTCCAGGCTTGTAGCTGCAGAGGCGGCTGCTGGACCAGTGATAGTCAGATGGCCAAGACTGTGGCTAGAAACCTTTTCCCCACAATCTCAGCTTTTAGAATGGAAAGCAAGACTGCCTACTGGGTAGTAAAGCATGGAAACAAGGATCTCAGTGTCAGCCTTTTGGAGTCCCTGAGGGACTGTTACCACCACCCATTCCTAACCTGTAGCACAACTATCCAGGGCCAATATTTACCAATGGAGCTTGAAACCTTGATGTCTGGCACAGTTATACACTGTAGCATGCTGGGCTTGTTTCATTTTGCTGTACTGCCAGCTCTTGGACAGACCATGGGCTCAGCATTATAGCATTGACAGGAACAGTTCTGGAGTAGTTCATGGCTGCAGACTGATGACTTTGGAAGGCCCATGTAGGCCTGTGCAAGGCCCAGGCAGAGGTTTGTGTGGATATGCTACCCTTTATAAAAGCTCTCTAATTGAGTCTGAAAAACTCAACAGCTGTGGCTTTAGGGAAAACCTAAGCTTGGATTGCTTTCTGCCACAGGCAGCCTGGATTTTGGTGCCATCTAGTGTTGGAAACTGTAGGCTGAAAAAATAAACATGCTGGCTTCAATTTCTGAAAACGAAAACAAAAGAAGCCAAATTACAAGTAATTTGAAAGGATAAGTAATTGAGGGAGTGAATGAACTCCAAGATAGGCTATTTGAAGATACACAGAAGAGAAAGAATTAATTGGAAGAAATACATGTATGGTAACTTTGAACAACATTAAAAGGGCAAACAAGTTACTGGGGATCTGAAAAGGACTTGAGAACATCATAGGAGTTAATTGATACAACTATGAGATCAACCATAGTCAAGTTCCAGGTTCTCTAATAAACTATATCTCTAGTTTTCATGGCGTGCTGTGGGCCCACATTCATGAATCTGGACTGGCCTTGTGACTTTCTCATAAGGAGTTAATTGAATGTCAGGTGTTCAGGTGGTGGTGCATCTGTGGAGGTCAGAGGACAGTTGTGGAGGACAGTTCTCTCCTTCCATCACGTGGGTCCCAGGGGTCAGGCTCAAGTCCTCTGGGTGTCAGGTACATCTTACTGGCCTTTGTCTTATTAGTAGTTATGTTTGGTTTTTGAGGCTGGGTGTTAAGTTGGGTAGGTTGTTCTTGAACTAGCTATGCAACTGAGCTCCTGGTCTTCCTGCCTATATCTCCCAAGCAATGGTTACAGGAATGTGCCTCTGGACCTAGCAGGGAACCCTGTTCACTCCAAAAGTGCATAGCAGAGAACATATGTTTAAAAATATGTTCCTTTTAGGAAGTTTGTTCACATTTTAAGTGACAGTTCTGTTAGTGTATTTTAGTTTGGCCTTTGTTAAACATAAGTTTAAAAAAAAAACAATTCACAGCAAAACTTGGGCCCCAGCTGGCTCCTTTTCCGTTCTGCTCTGGGCTTCTAGAACCACTCCCTGCTAAAGCCAGGGACCGACCCTGTCAGCCCCTGGCTCCAGGCACCAGCACCCACAATGCCCATCCACAATGGGCCCCTGCTGTCAGGTTGGACAGCCCTGTGGAGAGGAGGTAGAAAGCACTTTTTGGCAGACTTCCTGTCTGCCACCTGGATGTAGTTCACAGGAGACCAGGGAGGTGGGCTACGGGGGGGGGGGCGAGGGCTTTTTCATTTCCCCCTCAGGTGGTAACTCAGGGTTCACCTGTCCAAAGCGTTTCTAATAAACTCAACAATCCTGTCGAAAGCAAAAAACAAACAAAAAATTCAGCTTAATTGTCTGGCAGACTGTAGAGCTTACTAGGCAAGTGCTAAGATGTTTTTGGTGCTGAAACAGACAGGTGGTTCTAGAAATGAAAGTTTAAAGCTTCAGCTGGAGTTCCTCATCTTTTACATCAGAGGAAGAAATGGCTTGTTTGCCAAGGCTATTCAGCATTTAAAGCACTCATTAACTAGATATGCTTGTTCTGTCCACTGCTCTCTTTCAGAAGGAAAAAAAACAAAAACAAAAAACCCTTCAATGTTTTTTCCAATAAGCCTCAGAAGTGTAACAATCAAATGTATGTAAAGCACAATTCTTGTTTTTATTTCCATCATTTTCCTTTCTCTGAATCTTTGAAGAAATTTCTAGATAACTCAATCAGGAACACAAATCCCAATACAATCTGATGTAAAGAGGTGAACCCCAGATCCAGGCCTTGGCAAACAAACCATTTCTTCCTCTCCTTCGTGAGGGGCTGTTTTCTTCCCACATTCTAGCTTTCCTGACAACTCCATGATACAGTCTCATCCTCACCATTTTATAGGAAAAAGAAAAGCACCTCTTGCACTCGGTTTTAGTAGAGGAATGGAGGGAAGTGGATTTCTTAGTTTTAAAGCGAGTGCCTCAGACATTTAGACCCAGAACGGCCAAGCCAGGCAGTGTGAGAGGTCACCAGGAGGCCTGAAGGGAAAGGAGAGAGGGCATTTCCAGTTTTGTGTCCCACCTCTCCCCCGTCTCCCCCCCCCCCACTTTGATTTTTCAAGACAAGGTTTCTCTGCATAGCCCTGACTGTCCTGGAACTTGTTCTGCAGTCCAGGCTGTCCTCGAACTCAGAGATTCGCCTGCCTCTGCCTCCCGAGTCCCATACTCCTTCTCACACACGCCCCCTCCCCCAGCCCCCGGGAGAAATGGAGCCGGTGAGCCACCGGGGGTGCCAGGAGAGACAGACGGGATGCAGTGGGCGGCCGGCGCAGAGTCAGCCCACTCCCACAGGCCTAACGGGCCACGCAGCCGAGAGCCCCCGCACAGCCCCGGCCTCGGCCTCATCAAAGGCTGGGACTGCGCAGGCCTCCGTGGGGCGGGAAGCCGCCCGCCACGGCGCTGATTGGCTGGTGGGCCCGGTCGCCTGGTGCTATTTGTTGTCGGGCCCGCGCCCCTGACGCAGTCGGCGTCCAGGCGTCCGCACGTGCAGCCGTTTAAGCCGCGTCCGTGGCCGCGAGGAGCCCAGGAAGCCTGGGACGGAGAGGTGAGTGGGCTGGCCGCCTTCTTCTCGCTGTGGACCGCGGCCCCGGACGCCCTAGCCGGGCCCAGTGGCCTCGGGGGGCCGCACACATGGGCCTGCGCGGGGTTTGAGGTTGGTCTCCGGGGCCTTCCCCCTCCGACCTGCGTCTCCATGCGGAGCGGAGCGGGTGTGAAGACTTGAGGCCCGCAGGGGAAGGAGGCCCAAGGAACCCTCTGCTTAGCGCCTAGGCGGCCATTTCTCACGAGAAACGGTGTTTGTGGTGAGCACGCCTCCTCGACGCCCCGCGTTGAAGGCAGTCAGGCCATCCCATCGTTCTCCCCTTCCAGTCTCCAAAGGCCTCGACGTCCTGTCTGCCAATGAGAGGACCCAAAGGGGAATCCCTTGAATGTTGTCTCAGAAACTTACCCACCCAGCTCATGTCCAGCATTGGGGCAATCCCTTGAGGGAGAACAAACAGATAACTGGGCAAACGTAGGCACTCGTGTGAACATGGGGATTGCTCGGATGATTCAGCCTTTGAAAGATAAAAGTGCTGCACAAATCACCCTTAGGAAAGAAGCCAAAGGCTTTTGGGGGGAAGATCATCGCGTTAGTTTAGTAGTTGCAAGTGGTGTGTAGGGACAGAAAGGTAGTCTTTATATATTAGTATTTTGTGGTGGTGATGACCAATCCCAGCGCCCTGTGCTTCATTTACTGTCTTTGACCTATACCATAGCCCCATAGTTGAAAGAGAACAATTCGGATATGACCGTGGCCAAAAGTGCTTTTCTGGTTTGTTTTTTGTTTTGTTTTTTTTTTTAAGGAACCTGAAGCTACCATGGGAGATGAAGATTGGGAAGCAGAAATCCTCAAACCTCATGTGTCTCCCTATGTTCCTGTATTTGAAAAGGTAATACAACGTAATAGTGCAGAGCCATTAAATGTGGATTTTATTATTTTTTTATTTACTCGCTTTACATCCTGAATGCTGCTCTGCCGCTTTCTTCTTAGTCCTCCCTCTGTGTACACCCCTCCCCCTATTCACCCTTTATAAAATCAAACTGGGGAGGAAGCTCTAAGATATTATAGCCCGTTTCAGTGTTTATCTGCATGTGATTTTTATTACTTATTTTATGGGGAATGAGAAAGGCAGGCTAAGCTTCAGATTGAATAATGCATACATGGTGATGTGATAATCACAGGCAAAAGCTGTAATACTACCAATGTTATTCAAATCTTAATGATTTAGGACTTCCAGGTGGACACAAGCTTGTATAAGTGTGCTAGAAACTCTTGACAGATAACTTGTATAGAGAAAATTGAAACTAAATGATTTGGTTCTCAGTGGTACTTTGAATTCTGAAAAGTAATGTTACATAAGGAGCTCATTGAGAATATATTGGACTATAAAATATTCTTTTTTCTGAATGGCATTTAGGGAATTAAAATTGTAACTCAAAAGAAGGAGCTTTGGAGTTTCATATCGATGGAATGCACTTTATAAGATACTGTTTTTGCAGAAGTTCTCTCACATTAGGAATTTTGTGTGTATGACATTTCTGATTTTAAGTGATCTGCTGAAATGCTTATTTTATACAAATATAAAACATTCAGTGCATTGAATCTAACTGGGGTTAATTGATGTGTGGGCTTTGAATTCAAATGCCCCAAATAATAATCTGAATGTGTAATATTTCTTGCCTTGGAAATGATCACCATTAGTATATGTTATATTTTAATAGTTCTCTTTGCATCATAAAAATAACATTTTTGAGGAGAGAGACAAATTTCCCAAAAGTCTTGCTCTCTCATTAAATTTTTAGTATTTGTTTTTTCAAAAATATTTTACATAGTTTTAATGATGAGTATAGCAACAATTTTGATTTTTTTTTACTTAAGCACTAATTATGAATTTCCTAAAAATAATTTCTACAGTATTAATTTTGTCAAAAGAATGTACTGTAATGATGTGCTTTTTCTTTGGGTGTTTAAGACAGTCACTTTTTATTACATATTACCATTGGTATCTATGGTTTGTTTATTCAATTTGGGGTTTTCTTTTCCAAAAATGGGACTGTTAGTCCAGAGACCATTCAATGGCTTGTTCTTTCTGGTTCTGTTTGTTTGGTTGGTTTTGGTTTTGTGGGGGTGGGGTTGGAGACAAGATTTCTCTGTCCTGGCTGTCCTGGAACTTGCTGTGTAGACCAGGCTGGCCTCCAGCTCACAGAGATCCCCCTGCCTCTGCCCCACTGCTGCCGGCTCCTTCTAGTTCTTAATAGAGTTATATAATAAAAATTTAATTTACTGATACAGACTCTGTTCTCCTTGGGCTTTGCAAGTCATCTGCCTGACTTTTTTTCTTCCAGATTTTTTTTTTTTGTCATGAAATATTCTTTGAACAGCATGCTGCACTGTGGGTAGGCTGTATGTTTTTAGTGCACTGTTTCTGAAGTTGGGTGGTTATTAAATTTCTGCTTCCCCTTCCCCTCTCTCTCCTTTCCCTTTCCTTCCTTTTCTCCTCCTCCCCCTTCTCTCCCTCTCCTTTCTTCTCCTTGAGCCTCTAAGTACAGGGATTATAGGCATGGGCTATCAAATTGGCAGGTTGTTAGGTCTTTGAAATGTACCTTTTTGGAATCTGTACTTTTTAGTAATATAACCATGTACCCTGACATCAAGAATACTAAATTGATAATTGTACCTTATGATTTAATGTCGTCATATGGAGCCAGTTTGTAATAAGTTTCTTTGATTTGTCTTCACACTTGATACCTTTTGCTGGCTTTACAGTTAGTAACTTGGCTTTGTTGACTTGAAGGAACACAATACAAACCATGGCTTTGTTGATTCCTTGGGTAAAAAGTGCAGAGGCTAAGAATAAATAACATTTTTACGGAGGAAAACTGAAGGTCTTCTATTCAGATTTTAAGGCACTTTTGATCGTTTCCACTGAATTTTCATTCCCATTTTTAATTTAATAGTGGTTTTGAAATAGTCTTGTGCTTAATATCTTACATGCCATCTGTGGTCAGAACTCTAATGAGCGTTCTTTGAGATATAATAGTATATGCTTATGTATTTTGAAATAGTAGTGTTCTGATAGCTCTGGTACTTCCCAAATCTAGATTTGTGTAAATTACCACAATTTCTGTATCCATTCCTCAACTGAGAGACGTGTGGGTTATTTCCAGCTTCTGGCTATTATAAATAAAGCTGCTACGAACATAGTTGAGCAAATGTCCTTGTTGTATACTTGAGCATCTTTTGGATATATGCCTATGAGGAAGCGCTATTTCTAATTGTCTGAGAACCCCTCCACAGATGTAGCCCATGGCAGCTCAGTCTCTAATTTGTTTCCCTAGTAAGGGGAACAGGGACTGTCTCTGACATGAACTCAGTGGGTAGCTCTTTGATCACCAACCCCCTTCGGGGTGTGCAGCCTTACCAGGCTACAGAGGAAGACAATGCAGCCAGTCCTAATGAGAACTGATAGACTAGGATCAGTGGAAGGGGAGGAGGACCTCCCCTATCAGTGTACTGGGGGAGGGGCATGGGAGGAGAAGAGGGAGGGAAAGTGGGATTGGGAGGGGACAAGGGAGGGGGCTATAGCTGGGATACAAAGTGAATAAACTGTGATTAATAAAAAATTAATTAATTTAAAAACACATTGTATGCACATGTGAAATTCTCAAACCACAAAAACCACAACAAATTCCAGGATTAGGACTTGATGTCTGTGGGTGGCCATTATGCAACTTAGGTAGCCAGTCTGACTAAAGCACAATGAGATAAGACAGTGGTATAACCTGGTATCAGAAAAAGAAAGAAAAAGGTTAAGAGGAACTGAAAGTAGTTGAGCACATAAAGTTGGTAGGACTGAATGGAATGGATTTGGGTAATGAAGGAAAGCGATCAAGAAGGGTGACTATGTTTTATAACTTAAACTCTAAATTGGTGATTTGCTGTTCCATGAAATGGGGCTTTTATAGAGGGTGAACAAGTTTGGGAAGAAAAAGAGAAAAATCTGTTTTCTAAGTTCAGTGCCGTCTTTACATGTGAAGACATGGACACATAAGGTGTTAATCCTGAGATTTGCTGTATAAAAACCAATTCCACCATTTTGGACGAAATTTGTTAAATACTGAGCGAGACATTGCCTTTAGTTAGGCCCACTTCCTGGAATTTCCCAGCGGAGTGGCTGGGACACATGTGTTACAGGACAAACCTATAGTCCACTTTCCCCTGAGACTTTTGTTTTATTCAAAGAACTACAACTCCCAGCATCCCAGGAGGTTGCCTGGACCTTGGACAGGTGGAGCTTACAGGCTAATTTTGGGTGTTAAAAAGGATGGCAGCCAATTAATTTTTTACTTAAAAGTATTAGGCCCATACATAAAAGTTTAATAATTACCTGTTAGTGGGATTTAAAGCTATGAGCTTGGGTAAAATCAGGTAGAGTAAGAGTGTAATGGAGACCAGATCTAGAGTTGCGCACTGTTAGGTCCCAAACCCTCAAAGTGGCAGTGCCACTGGCACTGGACTCCATAATGGCTCTGCGGGCTCAGCTCGGGCTGGACTCCTGACAGGGTAGACAGGAGGACAGGTGGTGCAGATAGGTAGGTGCTGACATTCAGCATTCCGCAGGAGCCTGTGAAAAGGGCCCTGCCTGCCAGAGGAGCCACCTCCCTTCTCTCCTCTCCCTGACAAATGGGACATCTAGTTCCCTACTAGCATATACCTGTTCAGGTCCTTGTTAACGTGTACCTGTAACGCACATCAAAGCCACCCTGGGAGCTCACAAGCCCCTCCTCACTGCCTAACCCTCCAGGCTGCTCCACTTTTCAGCTTCCCTCCTTGTAACTGGCAAGGCTCTCCCCCTTTTCTGCTCTGGCAGCTTTGGACTCCCCCAAGTAACTTTGGCTATTCTTTCTATACTGAGAGAGAGCCACACATCAGTTTTTTATTCATAATATGCCTTCTTCCCATCCAGGAAGGTCACCAGGTCAGAATCCATGCATGCTATAATATATAGATCTGTCTCAAAAAGCAAAACAAAAAACAAAATGAAACAGAACAAACTTATGGAAAGGTAAAAGCTCTCTGAAATAACTGCTGTACATTTGGTAGAGATACATAGTCATAATTTTATTGCAGACTTAATTTCCCTTACTAAAAAGCTCTCTGCATGCATGCTGTGGTTGTTTAGCTTGGAATTTTTGTTGGACTCCTAAACAGTGGGAGTTGGGCTGTCTCTCGCTTGTGCCTGCTTGTGGGACCTTTTCTACTGGATTGCCTTGTTCAGCCTTGCTTATGAGGATTTGTGCCTAGTCTTAGTGCATTTTGTTATGCTGTGTTTAGTTGACATACCACAGGGAGGCATGCTCTTTTCCTTCAGAAGTGGATCCTAGGGGAGAGGGAAGATGAGGAGGGGACTGGGAGAAGGAGCAGGCTGGGTTTTGAATGTACTGCATGACGGAAGAATAAATTAAGAAGAAAAAGCATTTCAGGTGAGAGGTGTATGGAAGCTGGGTTGGGCATAGCTTGAAGGAAATAAGGGAGGCAGCAGCTGTAAACATTCTAAGTGAAACAGAGAGGTGGGCAACAGCTAAAGAAGACTAGGAAGATAATCTGAATTAATGAGATGGGGTAGAGTTTTCCTTTAAAAATATTTTGAAAAATCTGACTTAAAATATGGATGAATTAGAGTAGTATAAAGAACATCCTACATTTATAGTCATTTTTATCTTCTGTAAGTGTGTGCCTATTTCACAATTTGCCTTGGAATTTGTAAGTTAAATATATATGCATATTAAGTTTCATAGCTTGAAGCAAAATATAAAAATAAAATGCACAGTTTTCTGCAGGAATGTACTATTACCATTTATTGATTTATATACATTAAACCAGTAAGATTTTTGCTCGGTTTCCTGATAGTATCCTGTTGTTGATAGGGCTGGTTGGATCATTTTTAGTTAGTTCGTATCTGGCTTTTTTATTATACCAGTTTTCCAGGGCATTTCAGTAACACTGTTAATGTTTTTGCTTTTAATAACAACCTTGGAAAATAGTTCTTGAGCTACATAAAAGTTTTAAACATCTCTTAGTTTCTTCTGTGAAAAAAAATTTAGAAAACTGCTACTTGGATATAGCCGTCTTGGTGCACTCTTTCCAACTTTGGTACTTAAATGAACTTATCTGAAGGAAGGTTGTGACTTTGTAATGATGTCATTTGACTACAATGATATCTAGAAGTTTAGGTCACTTCATTCTTAAATTATACATGTTGGATTCTCATATACATGAATTTCAGAGCTATAGTCTGGATTTTTACTTAGAGGAAGCTTACATAAGAAATGAAAGAGGTTAATGAAGGGACATTATAGGTGCTGTAAGTGATAAAAAAAATTACTCAGATTGTCATCGACACAGAGAAATCCTGGAAGATTTCAAAGTTGACTTGGTATTCAGATATTGATTTTGTAACAGAGGTTGAATCTCTTGAGTCCATTGGTTATTATAATGTTTCCACAGTAATGCACATGCCTCTACATGAGCTTGTCTTTAAGACGAGAAACATAGTATTTGAAGGCATCGAAGATAATCTTCAATCACTGGTCACTCAAGGTTAATTAAAATTAACCATGAATATTCTGATTAACCAGTAGCTGGTTTTCACTGCTTCATTGGATTTGAAATACAACCCCAGCTTTCATATACTTTTTAGTGTGTAAATGGCTATTCGTTAAAGTCAGGTATTTAAGTGTAGACATATTAATTTGTTTTAATTATTTACAATGGTGCTTTTTAAAACGTTTTTGAGATAAAATTTTATGTAGCCCAGGCAGGCCTCATCATCTTCCTGCCTTAGCATCCTGAATGCTAGTAATGCCTAGTCATAGTGAAAGTTTTAAAAATAAGTGTCTTTACTGTGAGCCTGCCTTCTGATGATTTTGTTCTGTGTTCTACTGTAGTTGTAGTATTGGTGAGTGTACTGTGAAATGCTGAGCTCTGCAGACAATATTTTGTATTGTCATTGGTTTATTTACTTAATAATAGTTTACACTTTTCGAGTCTGTGGGTCAGCAAACCTTTTATTTAAAGTGCTAGTCTGTGAGTGATTTAGTCTCAGCCACAGCTTGACTATTTCAGCTATTGATATAGTCATAGGTTAATGAATTGCTGTACTCCAATAAAATTGTTTATAGAATTGGTTAGCCCACAGATGTGGCCCATGATTGTAGTTTAATAATTTGAAATGATAAATTCATATGTTACACTACAACATTAAGTTACTATGTCTTGGAATAACTAGTAAGGACCTAACTAGTAATCAAGAAAACCTCACTGTTTACTGTTGTTTTTGCATGCAATTATACAGCAATCAATCTTTATCTGAAGTTTTGCTTTTCATGGTTTCATTTACCAGTTGTCAACTATGGTGTAAAAATATTAAGTGGGAAATTTCAGAAGTAAATAACAGATGTTAAAATTTTATGTCATTCTGAGCAGCATGGTACAGCCTCCCACTGTTCCCCCCTTGTTTTGCTCAGAAAGTGAATCATTCCTCTGTCCAGTGTATCCATGCTGTACACACTACCTGTCTGACAATATGGGTTTATGGCCCACAATCTTAACATTATTTCTTCCATCCACATCACTTCATCTCATGTAAGCATTGTATCATGTCACAGCACAAGAGGGGTGAGTAAAGAACAGTAAGATTCTTTACAGTGTATTGCTATTATTGTTTTATTTTCTTATTGTGCCAAATTCATAAACCTTATTGTAGGTATATATGTATAAGAAAAGGTATCTCATATATTCTGTGTGTATGAGAGAGGGAAGAGAGAGGCAGAGAGAGAGACAAGATACAAATGATTTTAGGTACTACTTGTGGTTTCAGGCATTGAGGGCCTTAGAATATTTTTCTCCTGAAAAAGGGACTGCAGTTTCTGTTTGTGAAATGGATGACATGTTATTATTCAGAGTTGAAAACTTGTTTTTCTTTCTTACAGGATAAATATTCTTCTGGAGCAAATGGAGACACTTTTAACAGGACTTCAGCTTCATCATCAGGTATGTGTTAAGGCAAGAAGGCTTTTATCTATCATTACAGTTTTATATAATACTTAAGGGGATAGACTGACATAGAGTGTATTTTTTAAGTTTTTCTAATGAGGCTTCATTGCAGTTTGGATATTTTGGAATATGGTAACTTGTAGCTAAAGATGGTATAGTGTTAGAGAGTGTTGTTTTTTTTTTAATTTAGTGAGTTGTAAAACTTTTTCCAGCTTTAAGGTTGCATGTTTAGTTTCAGGTTGCTAAAGCATTATCAGGTCTTTCAATAATAAGGGAGCGGGATCGATATTAATATTATTAAAGCAGGTTCCAATCATGATGATTGGTCCCCAAACAATTGTTTAAGCCAGGCATGCCATACCACTAAGAGCATGAATTTTGGGGGGAGGGCCGGCATGAGAAGACTAATTTACTGAAGTTCCCAAGAGAATGAGAGATAAGTTTCAAAACAAAGTCTTAACCTATTCTGCTGCTCCTAACCCTTTTCTCTGTATTTTTTACTTAGGATGTTTATTTGCATGTATACTACCTATAGGGTTAATGTGTATATAACATGGTAGAAGGCCTAGGACTTGGGCTAAGAAATTAAACCATGGCAGTAGTCTTTTGTTGAAGCCTGAAACAGGCTGAAATGTGATTGCTACTGCGCAGTGAAAGATTTTTTTCATTATGGTAAAATGTACATTATAGTGGCCATCTTCACCATTAATATTTTTATCATTGTGTGCATAGTGTGTGTGTGTGCTGTGGCATGTGTGTGAAGGTCAGAGGACAATTTTGTGGAGTTGATTCTCTTCATCTGTAAAGGTTCTGGGAATCAAACTCCTTTACAGCAAGTACTTCTACTTTCTGAGTCATCTTCCCAGGCCTGATCTTTGTCGTTAAAAAGAAAAGATTTACTTATTATTGTTGTGTATGAGTGTTTTGCCAGCATGTATGTGAGTGCAGCATGTATGCATATACGTGACAGATACATAAAGAGACCAGAACAAGGTGATAGATCCTCTGGAACTGGAGTTAGAGATGATTGTGAGCTGCCATGTGTGTGCAGGAAACTGAACTTGGCTCGTCTGCAAAAGCAGTAAGTAGTGAGTACTCTTAACTGCTGAGCCATTGCTCCAACCCCAAGACTCTATTGTTGTCGTCTTCACCATTTTAACATGTACAGTTGTCTGGCATTAATCACATTCACATTACTACATCATCTTCCATATACTTTGAGAATTTTTCATTCTTGCAAACTGAAATTCTGTTCTCTTTTAAAATAATAGCTTCTCACTTCTGTCTCCAGCCACTGGCAACCAAACTGCTGTACTTTTAGTGAGTTCCAAGTTGCTGTCTAAGCATTTGAGTTGCTGCTCATTTTAAGGCAGTCAAATGCAATTCAGTTTATATTTTTTTCCCATTAAAAATTAGAGGATGAGGTAAAAGCATTTTATAGTCAAGGGAATAATTGGCTCACTGGAACCTGACCTAAAGTGAGGAAAAATAAAACTTTGCCAAGGGTGTTTTTTAGAATGTGAGGTGAGTTTGAGACTCAGTTTATCAGGCTAAAGCAAATTTAATTCCTATAGCTATTTTAGTTCAAAGTTAATGTTTTGACAAAAGTTTATAAATGTTTGCTGCTGTCAAGGAGTACCTCTTTACAAACATTTTAGTGTATTGGTTTGATATATAATCAGATTCTCAAAAGCCTCCTGAAAATAACAAAAGGGTAATTTTACTTCCTCCATATGAATGTTGAGATCTTTTAAACATGAAAAAGGCAAATATGTAAAAGTATACTTCTTGATAATGTAAACCAGCAGAAAACTCGTTCTTTTGAGGTATCAACAAAAGGCATTAGTAAAGGGATGAAATAGGCATGTATCATATGAGTGAATAATGCTCTGTTGTCATGGACTTTTTAAAAAGTTAGATTGAAATGACCACCAATTAAAAAGCCGTGTTGATCTATGAATCCTTAGGCTAAATGAATGAAATCACATGAGAAATAATTGCTTCTGTTCTGGACAACAAGTACCTTTTTAAAAAAATTAAAACTATTTTCAAAAAAAGTAATTTAAAATTATATGTATTTATTGTATGTATGTTGGGGTTGGCATGCACGCATGCTGCAAAATAGGAGTGGACAGGAAAGGACAGCTTGCAGGAGTCAAGTTCTCTCCTTCCACCATGTGGGTTCTGGGATTTGAACCCAGGATATCAGCCTTGTGCAAGTAACCGTATTGACCCATTGTGCTGGACCTATTTTATGATTGTAAATGTAGCTTTTTTGGACCTAGAAAGTTTATTTTCTTACTGCAGCATATTTTAGTCAAGTGACTGTAAAGTAAAACTGAAACCTTGATAAGTCTGATCAAAAATTTAAATAGGTAGAAAGGAAGAAACTGAATTATTCCTAAATTATCCAAAATCTTGGCCCCAAGTTTTAGCTTCCACTGACAGTGACTCGTGATTATTTTTAGGTCTCTCTCTATATTCTAATTAATTGTAACAGATTCTATTTGTATTTTATGGATGCATGTTTACATATTTCTTTCTGTTGAGACACAGACTTGCTTTTTTTTTTTTTTTTGCTTATCCTTGTTTTCCATATTTTTTCATTCTGTTAAATTTATACTTGATCTGGTTTCTTTTCATTTTCGAAAAGTAGAATCCTGTTATACTGTCTTGCTTTTAATTAATGAGAGTGTCCTCATTGTTTATTGTTTACTTGACACAGCCTAGAGTCACTTAGGAAGAGAGATTTTTAACTGAAGAAATATTTGGATTATATTGACCTGTGGGCATGTCTGTGTGGGGAACCTTTTATTGCTAATTGATATAGGAGGGCTCAGCTCATTGTGGCTGGAGCCATCTCTAGTCAGGTGAATGGGTCTTTGTAGAAGTTAGCAAACAGAATAAAGAGCTATATACAGCTCACTTTTCAGTTAGGCTCTTTGTTGTTATCATCTTATTCTAGAGATTAAACCCAGGGCCTCATGCATTCTAAACAAGTACTCTACCACTGAGCAACATCCTAACCCAATCTTAACTCTGTAATTTAATTTTTTCTTGAGAAAATATCTCAATAAATTGCTAATGTTGGTTTTGAACTTAGGTTGTAGCTCAGACTTTCCACGAATTTGTCACCCTTCTGCCTCAGCCTCCCAAGTAGTTTGGATCTTTCACTTGTTGATAAATAAAATTTCTCTGTTATGTGTTAGCACATTGAAAAGGCTTTAATTTTGTGTATTTATATATGCATTTTTATTTTACTTATGATGAAATGTTACTGGTTTTAGAAATGGAAGATGGACCTTCTGGAAGAGAACATTTCATGAGAAGTGGATTTCCCTCTGGAAGAAATTTGGGAAACAGAGGTAAGCATCATCTTTCCCTAAACTTCTGAACTGTTGAATAATGGCATATAGAGGCTTTGGCTATTTGTTGAAAAGCTAAGTCTGCTATAATTCAGTGGATGGTATATTTTGTTGATACAATGAGTTAATTTGTTGTTGTTGTTTTGAGACAGGTTTTCTCTGTGTGGCCCTGGCTGACCTAGAACTTGCTCTGCAGACCAGGCACAGAAATCCATCTGACTTTGCTGGGATTAAAGGCATGCCTTTTTATATAATGTCAGTAGTGTGGGGTGTGAGGCTGAGAAACAAAGACAGTCACGCCCACCTAGCTTAAACTCTGTATGATATGATCCATGCTGGCCATAAACTCTCCATGTATAATATAGTACAGACAAGTGTTGAACTTGTGATCTTCTTTCCATAGCCTCCTAACTGCTGGCAGTGGAGGCCTGTACCACCACACCAAGTAATGCCCATGTGCTTTATGCTGTTTTACTTCCTTGGGATAATAAGACAGAGTTAAGTGGACTAACAGATTGTTTTGACAGGTTATCTACAGTTGCTGCTTAATTTAAAATGTCTGTTTATAGAAATTGATGTGAAAGAGTGTTAAAACTTTGGAGGCTAGAATATAAGGACTTCCTTGAATGTTAGCTAGCTTTCTTAACAAAAGGTGGTATGGAAACTTTATCTGTTAGCTTATCAGTATTAAGTTATTTTTAAAAGATTGATGTGTGTGTGTGTGTGTATTATAGTTCTTTTTAAGACAGGGTCTCTTGTAGCTCAGACTGGCTGGCCTTGAATTTGTTGTATAGCTGAGACTGACTTTTCTTTTTTTTTTAACATGAGCTGTGAATAATGGTTTATTTGCCTTTCTGGGCGTTGATCTTCCTCAGAACTCCAGCTCCTTGCCTTCTAGCACATAGTCATCTGCTCTACTAGACTAGCCTGGTCTTGAGGCAATACAGGCAAGCTTGCCCTGCTGAAACTGATTGTCCAGGAGACTGCTGATTTTGGCGTTCTTTTTTCTCTCATCATCTTTCTTCTGAGTTTTCTTTGATTGTTTTCTGTTTAAAATCTCTTGACTCCTCAGGAGTCAGCTTGGAGCCCTTCTTGTTGCTCAGGGGCAGTGCATAGTGGTACACCCTGAGATTGCATGTGGGGAACCTTTGCTAGGGCATCCAGTAATGAGCTTGTCCACACCAAGACAGTGGTGAAAAACTGTGTTGTGCTTATTGACAGCACACCATACCGACAGTGGTTCAAGGGTGACCTTCAACTCCTTGTCTTTCTGCTTTCTGCCTCCGCCTCCCAAATGAAGCAGTTGCAGACACACATCATTATGCCTGGCCATAGTGGTTTTAACATACTTTTAGAACTATCAACACTTGTAATGTAATGGATCCTTTAAGTTTAGCACTTGGCAGGCTGTGGCATGGGGATTCTGAGTTTAAGGCCATCCTGGAACTACAAACACTTGGGTTTAGTGGATTATGATAGAGCAGAATAGCTTTATTTTCCTGTAATTAATAGAGTTGATATTAAAGTGCTGAAAACATTTTGTACTATGTTTTAAGTCAATAACATTTTATTAAAATTTCATGCTAATTTTAATCTTTAGGAACCTTTTATCTTTCATAGCATAGCTAAGACTTTGATAATTTTAAAATATCTAACACTCATCCTTAAATTTGTCTTTTAAAAAACTTTGACTTTTTCAGTTGCTATCACAATTAAAGTATTTCATTTGACTGTTGGAAAACCTAATTTCTTATTTATATGCAAGCACAAATTTGAATTTTATATTTGAGTATTCTTGCTACTAATTGTTAACAATTTATTTTTCAAATAATATACATTTTGTTTTTAAATATCTACATATTAGCATACAGTGATGATTTGGATCACATAATTGATGGGTTCCCCTTCCCCATTTTAAAGAAAGAATTTTACTTTGTAGCCCTACTTGCCTTGGACTTGTTGTGTAACCAAACCAACCTTGAGCCTGAGTGATCCTCTTGCCTCTGCTTCATAAATGCTGGGATTAGACACATGTGCCACCACACTCAGCTGGTTTGAGCTAATTAATCACTCCTGTACATGAGATAAACAGTTAAGATACTGGTTTTGTTAGTTCCTACTAACAGTAGAAATAATATCTTAGTATTTAGGAGAGAATTAGCAATGTAGCTGTATTTTCAAAATTTAAAGCGATTATGTGATACGAAGGCTTCTAAATCATAAAGTAGAAGACTATACTTCAGGGATCTTTTTATTTCTTTTAGTGCTGAGATTAAAGGTATGTGCTGCCATGTCTGGCCTCTAGCACTTTTTGTTTGTTTATTCTTCAATGTTTTCTTTATTATTATTATTTATTACAATGTATTCACTTTGTGTCCCGGCAAAAGCCCCCTTCCTCATCTCCTCCCAGTCACACCCTCCTCCTTCCTCCCCTACCCTTCTCCCCTAGTCCACTGATAGGGGAGGTCCTCCTCCCTTGCTATCTGACCCTAGCCTATCAGGTCTCATCTTCTTTCTCTGTGGCCTAGTTAGGCTACCTCACCAGGGGCTGGTGACCAAAGAGCCAGTAGTTACTTTTAAATATGAATGCTTCATGAGTTTGAGAGTCATCCTGTGCAGCGGCCATGCTAGCCTTCTCTGTATCATTCCAATCTTAGTGTATGTGCTGCTGAAGCCAGCACTCAATAGGACTCTTTCAGTGAGAAAATGACCAATGTTACAGATTTTTTTCACAAGTTATTTTCATGTTTTAGGGTGAAATACACAATGATTTTTTTTAAAAAACATCAGAACTCTGTAATCTAGGTGTAATGATGCACATCTGTGGTCCCAGCACTAAGGAAACTTGGCAGCATATGGGTTCAAACAAATCCAAAGCATAGTAAGAACAAAAAAATTCTTCTAGGTTGAATGCCAATAACTTAAAAAATTGTCTTTGTACTATGTAATCCAGAAGTTCATGAGTATAATGTCTTTTCCTTACAGCTGATGTAGCATTTTATATAGTTTAATCTTGGCAGTGGTTTTTGAACTTGTATAGTTCAATGAGTGTTAATATGCTTTTGATTTGATTCTTAGAATTAAAATGCAACATCTTGATTAGCTTTTCATGTTTCTCAAATGATGGCTAAATTACTTTAATTTCTTAAATTACTTTAATTTCATCATTAAGATATGATGAAAATACACTTGGCACATGTAATTAATACAAGCTTTTAGGAGTTTTAAAGATTTACTTCAACATCTTAGGTAAGACAGTTTATTAGGGATCACAGAGAATGCAGCTTAGATTTGGATGTCTTTGTTGTTCTTTCTATTCCAGGTAGAGAGAGTGGTAAAATGAGGTGTGTGTGTGTGTGTGTGTGTGTGTGTGTGTGTTCATATGCTCAAAATACACTGTATGAAATTCTCTAAGAATTAATGAAAATAGTATAAAAATAACAAACTATGATCCTTGTCATGGTATCTCTAACCTTAAGATTGTTTTTCTTGAGATAAGTTTTGTTACTCAGATTGGTCCAGAACTGCTGGGCTCAAGGAATTCTCCTGCCTCAGCCTCTTATGTAGTGGGAACTACAGGTGTGTCCTACCAAACCTGTTTGGTTCTTAACTTAGTGGTGGAGAAACACATGGACTATTACTAAGAAGAGGTACAGAGAGTAGTATGCTGTTAGGAGTGTGGAAGGACTATGCATGATTAGAGCACTAGAGAAGATGTCACAGAATTGATCTTCAGAAGGATGAAAATTTCAGTAGGAAAAATAGAAAAGCATGGATACTATACCAAAAGGAACAGCATGTAAAAAGGTACAAAATACTAGATGTTCAAGTATGGAAATGGGGTTACTTAAAGATGGCTCATTTGTTATTGTGAGTCTGATTTCCTAAGTTCAATCCTCCAATTCCAGGGTGGAA
The DNA here is from genome assembly GCA_028658305.1 of Pachyuromys duprasi. Taxonomy (NCBI): domain Eukaryota; kingdom Metazoa; phylum Chordata; class Mammalia; order Rodentia; family Muridae; genus Pachyuromys; species Pachyuromys duprasi. The sequence continues at coordinate 16,746,954 of CM053750.1, read as the reverse complement.
GAAGGTAAACTGAACGCTGTCTTTTGACCTTTGCACTCGAGCCACACACACACACAACATCAACAACAAATTAAGGGTGGTATGACACACCCTTAATCTCAGTACATAGAAGCAGGGGCAGGTGAATCTCTTTGAGTTTGAGGTTATTCTGGTTTACCTAATGATTTCAAGGCCAGCCAGGGGCTACATTGTGAGACTGTCTCAAGAAGAAAACAAAAGTAGGGTTTTGGCAAGGTGGCTCTGCAGAAAAGGGTGGTTGTTGCAAAGCCTGACAACCTAAGTTTGATTTGTGGTTGAAGGATAGAATCCATCCTCTGATCTTCAAATGCGTTAAAATAAGTATAAGAAATGTTTTTAAAGTAGGAAGTTTGGAAGTGATAGCCGTACTAGAAAAACAAACAGTACAATAAATAATAGAGCAATAAAAACAAAATACAATACAAAATTTTCAATAGTGAAGAATATCATGTGGGCTGAATATAATGTCTTGGTCTGTTGGGGTGAGGAGTCAGTATAAAGAAATCATAAAGCAAACTCCTGCTAAAGGTAAAACAATTGGTAGAGCTTATATTTTACTACAAGTAGGTTTATGATTTTTACTTTGGAATCATGAGTTGATTAATAAATAAACCTTGCAAATATATTATTATTTTAAATTCCTTTACTATTGTTTTTTCCATCTGTAAAAGTCATCTAACCCTAAATAAAGTTCATCCCTATTTTCTAATGACACAAAATTTTGCATGTTAAGAAGTTTAACTTTCTAAACTTTTTCAGATATTGGCGAGTCTAGTAAAAGAGAGAACGCACCTACAACTGGTGGCTTTGGAAGAGGAAAGGGTTTTGGAAACAGAGGTAATTACTTGTAATACTTTACAACCAAAATTTTAGTTGACTCCAAGGTTTCCAGTTTCATTTTTAGAAAACAAAACACAGAAAGCATGTGCCATGTTAGAAATTATGAGGATAACAGAAAGTATTTTAATTTAGGCATAGGATAAAAGCAGCAGTTCATGCTGCTTTGGGTATGTGCAATGTTCATTTGCCTTTTAAAGAGATTTTATTACCACTGTTTGTTTGTATGGATGGAGGACAGAGAATAGCGTCCAGGCAGTGGTTCTCCCTTCCTCTGTGAACTCCTGGATTGGACTCAGATCAGGCTCTTGGAGTAAGCACTTATTCCGTTGGGCCGTCTTGCTGGCCATTACTTGCATTTAAAAAAAAAAAAAATCAATGGACTTGGAGAGGGGAATGGGAGGAGATGAGGGAGAGAGGGTGGGGTTGGGAGGGAATGAAGGGGAGAATACAAAGTGAATAAACTGTAATTAAGATAAAAAAATAAAAAATAAACAAACAACAATAACAACCCCCCACCCCAGCCATTCGTCAAGCACTGTGGCACAAACCTATAATCCCAGCGCTGGGGGAGGCAGAGAGAGGCAGGCTAATCTCTGTGAATTCAAGGCTAGCCTGGTCTACAAAGTGAGTCCAGGACAGTCAAGGCTACACAGAGAAACCTTGTTTTAAAAAACAAAAACCAACAACAGCAAAACAAAATAAAAGGCCAGCCATCCCTCTTGCTATAGTATCCATTCACCCTACATGAGCCCTGGTTCTTTTCTTCTTTACTACTCAGGGCTTCCAGTTCCCTTTGAAGAATTGTTTTATATCCCAGTAAGGAAACATGTACGCTCATCTGTAGCTGAGCAAAGGAAGGCCAGTAGTGTCTTTTCCCTATCATTTTAGAGACCGAACACTTGAACTGGGGACAGGAATGAGGAGAAGCAAGCAGCAGTTGAGGAGGGCAGTAGAATATAGTCCTTTTCGCAGGGAACTTTGAAGATTACAAATATTTAAGTGAAGGTAGTAAGTTAAAACTTTTTTTTTTAGAAATAACATTCGTTTTTAGGGGTTACATTTATGTTTTGAAAGGAAATACCTGCTAAAGTGGTTTTTGTTGTTGTTTGTTCTTGTTTTTTGGTCAAACAAACAGTGACGCTTTTGAGTATTTGCTTTTATATGAAACTTGTTTTTTAAATTTCCATGCTATTATTTTGCTGGGAAGAGCCTTACATTTGGCTAAACTTGAGGATGTTAAGTAACACATATATCTCACGTATAAATTGAACAACTGCTCCAATAACTAGATAGTTCTTTTTTACATTTTTTACTTTTTTATTTTTATTTTTTTTTTACTTTTTTAAATTTTTATATTAATCACAGGTTATGTACTTTGAATCCCAGCTATAACCCCCCCCCCACTCCCTCCCACTCTCCCCTTCTCTCCTTCATCTCTTCCCTGCCCCTTTCCAAGTCCGCTGATAGGTGAGGACCTCCTCCCCTTCTGTCTGACCCTAGCTTATCAGGACTCTTCAGGGCTGGCTGCAATGTCCTCTTCTGGGGTCTAGCAAGGCTGCTCCTCCCTTCGGGAGGCAAGGGGGTGTGTTGAAGAGCCAGCCATTCAGTTCATGACAGAAATAGTTTCTGTTCCCCTTACTAGGGCACCCAGTTGGATACTGAGCTACCATGGGCCACATCTGAGCAGGGGTTCTAGGTTATATCCGTACATGGTCCTTGGTTGGAAAAACAGTCTCATAAAAGACCCCCGTGCTCTGATCTATTTGGTCTTTGTGGAACTCTTGTCCTTTCCAAGTCTTACTAACTCCCCCTTCTTTCATATGATTCCCTGCACTCTGCTCAAGGTTTGGTTGTGAGTCTTAATATCTGCTTTGATACATTGCTAGGTAGAGTCTTTCAGAGGCCCTCTGTGGTAGGCTCCTGTCCTGTTGCTTGTTTTCTCCTACATCCAATGTCCATCCCATTTCTAAGTGAGGGTTGATCATGTTACCCCGGGTCCTCTTTCTTGTTTATCTTTTTTAAGAAACCCAATTGTAGAACTAAGTACTTTATAATATAGTTTAGATAATGATTGGCAGGCATTCCATATTGACATTTAATTTTAAGGTATGTATCCCCAAGTATCTCTTCTGTGTGTAAGAGAGTAGGAGAGGCTGGGGTGTCTCGTTATGCTGCCCAGGTAGATATCTAACCCATGAACTCAAGTGATGCTCTATAATTAGCTTCCAAGGAGCTGGGGCTACAGGCATGCATTACCGTACTAACTCCGTGAGTATTTTTACATTCAGGAACATTTTAAGAGTAACAGTTTTTTTGGAGACGGCTCTCTCACTGAACCTGTAGCTCATTGATTTGGCTAGACTGCCTGGCCAGTAAGCCAGGGATCCTCCTGTTCTTGCTTCTTCAGTGTAGGAATTATAGATACACACCACTTTTTCATAGTGTTGCTGGGGATTGAACTCCTCATCCATTGAGCCATCTCCTCAGCCCCACATTAAATTTTTTTGATATTGTGAATAAACATAAATAATGGTTATACTGATAACATACTATTGTCTTGCCTGTGTCTATAAGGAGGAATATAAAATGTTTGATATAAAATTTATTGAAACAGTTTTTAAACTTAATAGAACTGATAATATGATAGAGGCAGAAATTCTAGTATGATATGAATTAGCTGTAATCCCATGTCTATATATGTAGTTGAATATAGTTTATCTCATTTTGAAGAGTCATCATAACTGGTTGTCTCCAAAAGACTTTAAAAAAAGATTTTATTTATGTGTACGTGCATGTTGTGTGTGTTTGTTTGCACATGGTATGGGTGTCAGATACCTTGGAGCTAGAATTACAGGTGTTTATGAGCCATCTGATGCTGAGTGCTTAATCTGAACCCCTGCCCTTGTGACAGGGCAGTGAGTACTCTTAACTGCTGAACTATCTCTCCAGTCCTGAAAAACTTTTTAAAGAAAACTACAAAGGTTTAAAAAAATTTCAGAAATTTTAGCTTCTTTTTATATTTTATATAGGTTTTTTAAATAACAAGTTTGAAGAAGGTGATAACTCTGGTTTCTGGAAAGGTAAGTTGTGTTTTTGTGGCAACTTTAAAAAACTATACTATTGGAAGCACATGCTAGAGAGATTCAGATTGACAATTTTACTCAAGTCCAGTTCTAAGTTATAGTATGCACAGTTTCATGAAGCAGCTGTAGGGATCTAGTGTGTAGATAAAGAATTCAGGCATCTTTAACTTGGCATTTTTGCCATCCTCCTTAGTTAATCTATGAAGTACAACCTTTGGAAATTGTTATATCTGTAGAAAAGGGGATAGGAAGTAGAAAAAGTAAGTCAAGAATTAAAACTCCACTGTAGCTGCTACTACACCTGATGACCTGAGTTCAATCTCTAGGACCACATGGTGGAAGGAAGATGACTGAGTCCTGAGAGTTGGCCTCTGACCTCCATGTGTGCCCTGGGCATGCACCATACATACTCCACACATATACATGCAAAATTTATGTTTAAACTCACGTAAGTGCAAGAGGAAGATGATGAAAAAGTGAATCTCTGTTCAAAATTAAAAGCATGTCTAAGGTACTGAAGCTCTGGGGAAGTAGCATGATGAGAACAGAATGATGTTAGCAGAAAGTTGGCATTGCTTTGTCAAGTCTGACTGACAAGATTTGTGTGGTGTCTTGCATCTCTGGTCATTCTTATGTGCCTTTTTTTAAACCACTGATCTATGGAATGTTGAGTTCCAGAGCTTATAGACTTCTTGGCCCTGCTAACCTGCTAGATAGTGATACCAAAACGAATTATTCATCCTAAGCTGGTGATAACTGTAGAATGGAGGCCATCCATTTTATGGGCCAGCTATTTATACTGTCAGTTAAAGAAGTAAGATTTGTGGTAAATATTTAATAAATGCCATTTCTTCATTAGGTGTTTGAACTTGGATTGGAGCTTAGTGGCAATCTAGTATGCATAAGACCCTGGGTTCTATCCCCAGCATTTGGAGGAAAGAGAATGGGGTCTTGTTAGAGTATATACTTTGATTCCCAGTCAAAACCAGGACTAAACACAGTCCTAAAACTGAAATTGGGTGATTTGTTGCTCTTGAGATATGGCCTTGTTCTGCAGCCCCGATGGCCGTATGTCAGTTCTGCCTCAGCCCTGGTTTTAAGATGAGCTTGTAGTGTACCAAACAAGATGGTTTCTTTCAGCCATTGCTTTTAACCTGCCCCGTTCAACAGAAAACATATATAACATAGAATTAGTGTTCATGATGAAAAAACTCTTTAAAACATTTTCTAGTCAGGCATAGTGGTGAGCATCTCTGATCCCAGTACTCGGGGAGGCAAAGGCAGGCGGATCTCTGTGAGTCTAGCCTGATCTAAAAAGCAAGTCCAGGAGAGCCAATGACGCACAGAGAAACCCTGTCTCAGAAAAAAAAAACAAAAAACAACAAATTTTCTCTAGTTTTTGAGTACCTTTGTTTCAATCCATTAATTTTAACCTACTTACTAGTCATATTGTGTTTTCTTATTTTGTGATAAAAGCAACTTAAAGTTTGTTTCAAGAAGAAGATAGTCCATCATGAAGGAAGGCATGGCAGTGGGAATGTGACATGGCTGAATGCACACACAGTGAGCGAGAGGGACACTAATGATGCTCAGCTCACCTTTTTATATTCAGTTCATGACTTCAGCACATGAATAATGATAGCCACATGAAGGTTTGATCTTTCATCTCTTAAGCCTTTCTGGAAACATTTTCAGAGATATGCCCGGTGTTGGGGTCTTACATGATTCCAAATCCAGTGAAGTTGACAATGAAATCTAGCCATTATAATAATCAAGATAGTTTCTATCTAACCACAAATTTTCCTACTTTTCCTTGTTAAATTTGTTGTAGCAATCATGGGTCAAATAATAGCAGAGCATAAATCAAGTTTTCATTATGCTAAAGTTTTCCAAAATGGCTTTTGCTCTAGGCTCTTTGTTTTAATCTTAGTTCCTCCCAAAGAATAAAAATGACACATACGGATCAAGTTCCTTCAGTCTCATGGTTGTAGACACATCCAGTGACAGGTTTAAGGTCACCATAGCAGCTGTTGCCAGCAACGCATCTAGTATTTTATGGCTCTTTTCCCCACTTGGAATATTGAGGTGATAAGGGCCAAATATTTTGGAGTTGGGTGCCTGAAATATGAGACCCAGGTTTTTTGTTTTTTGCTTTCAAAACCTTCCCATTTTATTTAATTACTGGCTTTCCAAATTTATTACAATTTATTCATTTCATATCTCAACTGTAGCTGCCTCCCTCATCTCCTCCCAATCCCACCCTCCCTCCCTCTTCTTCTCCCATGCCCCTCCACCAGTCCACTGATAGGAGAGGTCCTCCTCCCCTTTCATCTGACCCTAGTCTATCAGATCTCATCAGGACTGGCTGCATTGTCTTACTCTGTGGACAGGAAAGGCTGCTCCCTGCTCATGGGGAGGTGATCAAAGAGCCACCCACTGAGTTCATGTCAGAGACAGTCCCTGTTCCCCTTCGTAGGGAATCCACTTGAAGACTTAGCTGCCATGGGCTACATCTGTGCAGGAGTTCTAGGTTATCTCCATGTGTGCTCCTTGTTTGGAGTATCAGACTCAGAGAAGACCCCTGGGCCCAGATTTTTTGGTTCTGTTGCTCTTCTTGTGGAGTTCTGTCCCCTCCAGGTCTTTTATCTTCTCCTTCTTTCATAAGATTCCCTGCACTCTGCCCAAAGTTTGGCTATGAGTCTGGCATTTAACTTTTTTTTAAAATATTTTTCTCTCTTTTTTAAAATGAGGATTATAGCCACTAGACAAAGTTTTGTGATGGTTAAAGTTAAGGACTCAAGACAAAAATGGATGTGATGGCATGTTTTCCAGCCCTAGCTGTAGGGACACTAAGATAAGATAGTCAGGCCAGGCATAGTGGCCCATCCCTTTAATCCCAGCAGTTGGGAGGCAGAAGTAGGTAGATTTCTTTTTGTTTAAGGACAGCATGGTTCACATAGAGAGTTCCAGGACAGTTTAAGCAACAACATAGCAAAACAAAAAGATAGAACTATCACTTATGCCTCTGAGTTTAAGACCATCCTAGCAAATGTATTTAGACTCTGTTTCTAACTAATAGGAAGGAGGGCAGAAAAGAAAGAATGCATTAATGAATTAATTAATCTAGAATTAATTAATTATTAATTTTAAATATCCTTTTAGAATAGTGCCAGGTATGTAAGTTATACATGACATCATTTTTATACCATGCAATTCATAGGTTGTAACTATTTAATTATACTTAATTTTCATTTGTGCTTGGCTTTATTATCATCTAGATCCACAAAGATCACTTTTATTTTAAACTTATATCTGAACAGTTAATTCGCAAGAATTTACAAAAATAGTATAAACTTAGTTTTCATCCAAGTTCACCTAATGGCATTTATTCTATTTTAAAAGTGATCACTTTATTTCTTAAAGTGATCAAAATAAATACATGTTTGTTTTAGGGGAATAATTGACCAAAGGTAATATAAGACCCCTTTCTCTTTTCCGGGCACTAAGGTGATCTAGAGTCTATTTTTTTCAAAGGCAGTATGTGTTAGCTCATTCATTATTTCAAAGTCAGTCTTCTTTCTAAAAGCTCCTTCTTTCTTAGTTGTCTTTTTTAAATCTTTTTGAGAAAGCTGTGTTAGATGACTCTTTGAGAATATATGCTGACTGCATCTGAAGACCTTATCCTGGTCTGTGGCCCTGCTGCAAAGGGGAGCCCTGTTTGTGGTGTGTGCTGACACAAGAACCATATGGAAACCCATAATCCATCCTCCCTCAGTCCATAAAGACCAAATAAGCTACTTTCACAGTGATGCCAATGACTGCAGATGCACAGTTGAGAAAGAGGGATAAGGAAGGCTTCTGTGATAACCCTTACCTCTCCCCAAACAAATAGTAATAGCCTAGACAGGAAGCCATTCAGAGAGAACTCTTAAAAACTGTCATGGATGCTGGAGTGTTAACCTCGACAGTAGGTGACTTCCAGCAGGAGTGCAGAAGGGAAAGGACTTGCTTCCACTTAGGGAGCCAGCCATTGAGAGTTTGGCCATACCCTGGTGAGTATATAGATAACACAAACTGAATTTTTTTTCCTGATGGCATAGGTATAAGGTTATCAGGGACAAGGAACGACTGGGAAGTGAATGTGGTAGGGGAGTATAATGTGAAATCCCCAAAGAATCAATTAAAATATTACAAAAATATGCTAACTATTAAAGCTTGAATAGTCAAGGAGAGGATTTCATGTAGGTATAAGGATCATTTTTTAAAAATATAAAACAAAACTTATTAATTAGATGGTTACTTTGTGCATGAGTTTAGGTGATAGCCTGTAAGCTGTTTGGTCACTTGACATCATTGCTCTTCATTTAAAGTTCTTGAATATTGGACATCAGTGACATGTACAAGATACCTTGAAAATACCCAAATAAGCTTTTTTAGAACCTTTGGCATGCTTAGAGTTATATTAATAACATAAAACTTTAAAAGTTTAAAAAATTGCACATCCCTTGTTCTCACTCTGCAGTTGGAGAAAAAACTCTGGGAAAGATGCTTAGGCGTTTATTTTCACCCAGTTCATTTGTGTATCCATCAGTGTAGTGATTGATCCTCATCCCACTGTTGAGAGAAGCCCCTGAAGTGTACTTGTAATGTCAGTTAAAACAGAAAAGCCATTGAGTAATTGAGTTACTTAATTAGGAAAAATGAGAAAACTTTGCATGGATTTAGGAAAGCACCACTCTCTAGCATTATTAAGAATGACAAATTATTGAAAAAGAAATGATGACATTTTAAAAAGCTATTCTGTATAGACAGTTTACCCTGAGAAATGTTTTTGTTTCAATTAAAATTATTTTAAGAATTACAGTGTTTATGTTTCAACCTGAAAAAGGTTCCTATTACAGTTGTGTTCTCAGTTCTTATGTCGTTAAAGTTACCTTGATGCTATTCACACGTTACATTTCTATTTAAGAGTCGAATAATGACTGTGAAGATAATCAGACTCGGAACAGAGGATTTTCCAAGAGAGGCGGTAAGGACAATGCTTTGAACAATTTGTACGTAAGACAAAATAAACTGACAAAACTGGCTCTAGAAGGACTGAAAGAAAAGTAATGAAAACCTTTAAGAAAAATATGTTGGTATATGCTCCCTGCTTCTAATACTTGAGCGTACTAGGTCCACCTCTTCTACTCTGATGCCATTGGTTATTTGGTTTTTTTCCCTAGGACCTCAAAAATGCCATAATTTATAAAAGAGGAATTTTTAGTGTCTTGTCATTTACAATTTAGATGAACTGAGAATGAATTTGTCTCTGAAAAAGGTCGTTGGAAATTTGGAAGAGGCAAGAAATTGCACATTATTTTTTTGTTCAAGTCTCATGGTCGTTCACCATGCTTTGTTCATTCTACTGCTAACAAATTTGAGCTGAGATGGTATAATTACCATTCATACTTCTTGAATATATAGACATGTTAAAAAAGCAGCAGCAATACCTTAAAAAACAAAACACAACCCAGCGAACTTAGGATAGAATGAGTATGCATCTATGCACATCTGTGATAAAGGCTTTTCTGTTTAGAAAAGGCTTTTATGTTTGGAATGTCATGATGCTATGACTTGGAAATATGCTTTCTTTAGCCCTTGAGATAGATAGCTTACTGTCTGAACAGAAGGCTCTCCCTCCTTCCCTAGTGAAGCTAATCACTCAATTTCAGATTGAAGAAAGGCTCTCTCCTAAATTAAGCTTTATAATTTTGCAAAGATGTAATAGTGGAGAAAAAAATGAAAATAAACACATCTTTTAGCATTGATTCTTATTTTAAAAAACAATGCTAGTCATCAAACCCAGGGTAACCCAGGTTACCCACCATTGACTACATCCCCAGCCTTGCTTCTCTTCCTTCTGTTTCTTTCTCTTCTCCCCACCTTTCCTCCTCCTTCTACCTACCTTCCCCTATTCTTCCTGCTCCTCTACCACTTTTCATTGAATTAATACTTCAGATATTATATAATTAACCAGTTGATTTCCGTATGTTCACTCTTATTGTACAATTTTGGCTAATTACAGAACATGGAACAGTTATTCCTTTCTAAAGATTGTTGCCAGATATTATTAGAAACTGATGCTTATGAAATACAGACTATATCCCTTCTTACCTTCAAATTTAAGACTCTGTTTCCCTCTAGAATGTCAATGCCTGAGCTGTAGGTAGAGCTCAGTGGTGGAGTATATATGCATAAGGCCTGAGTGTGATTTCCTAGCACTGCTCTTCCCATATGATAATGTTACTTTAAGAAGTGACACTAACTGAGCTACCATGGATTACATCCAAGCAGAGGTTCTAGGGTTATATCCATACATGGTCCTTGGTTGGAGAAACAGTCTTATTTAAGACCCCTGTGCCCTGATATGTTTGGTCCTTGTGGAGCTCCTATCCTCTCCATGTAATATTAACTCCCCCTTCTTTCATATGATTCCCTGCACTCTGCTGAAGGTTTGGTTATGAGTCTCAGTATCTGCTTTGATACACGGCTATGTAGAGTCTTTCAGAGGGGAGGCTTTCTGTGGTAGGCTCCTGTCCTGTTAATTGTTTTCTCCTACTTCCCATGTCCATTCTATTTGTCTTTCTTGTTTATTATCTTCTTTCTTGTTTATTATCTTTAGGTGTATAGATTTCAGTTTGTTTATCATATCCTATAGGTCTAAATAAGTGAGTATATACCATGTGTTTCTTTTTGCTTTTGGGATACCTCGCTCAGGATGATCTTTTCTAGATCCCACCATTTGTCTGCAAATATCATGATTTCCTCTTTTTAAATTGCTGAATAGTATTCCATTGTGTAAAAATACCTCCTAGTAAGGGGAACAGGGACTATTTCTGACATGAACTCAATGGCGGGCTCTTTGACCTCCCCACCCTTCAAGGGAGGAGCAGCCCTGCTGGGCCACAGAGGAGAACTTTGCAGTCAGTCCTGAAGAGACCTGATAAAACAGGGTCAGATGGAAGGGGAGGAGATTTTCCCCTATCAGTGGACTTGAAAAGGGGCAGGGAGGAGATGAGGGAAGGGGGGTGGGATTGGGAGGGAATGAGGGAGCAGGATACAGCTGGGATACAGAATTAATAAAATGTAACTAATAATAAAAATAAAAAGTGACACTAAAAGTAGCTAATTTTAAAATATTTAATGACTCAGAAAAATAAGAACTACTTTGTTATAAACACTTGTGAATGTATACCTAGATTTAGCAAGCACATTTTACTGAATTTCTTTCAAAGCCTGGAAAAACATAGAATTATGGGATGGCAAAGGATGGTTCTACTTTATATTTTATCTTCCCTTGACTGGTTGATACTGGTTTATATTTTAATTGTCCATATTTTGATTAAAAGTTAATATGTATGTTCATTACTAATTCATTATATTTTGATATTTTCTATTGAATGTATGGATCTGCCGGGTGTTATGGTTCACATCTGTAGGCTGAGACAAAGGATTGCTGCAGGTTGGAGGCTCGTTTGAGTTATATAGTGAGCTCAAGGATGGCCTGGAACACATAGGGAAACCCTTTCTTAGTTTATATTTTCAAGAAAGTATGGGTCTGTTTGATTTGTTGTTAATTTTGTATTCTGCTCTTTCATTCAACCTATATGTTTTAACAGGTAATTGTTAAGGTGATAGGACCAGAGAGTTTATGCCTTCAGCTTGGGCAAAACACCCATGGTTACTTCCCCCTGTAGTTAATAGTCTAATATAAGTCAGAACTGGCATGAAAAGAGTGTATTCTGGAGGAAGAGAGTATATTTCTTTAAATGCCTGTTTCTAGTCTATGTGGAGACATAAGCTAAAGATACTAAAGGTGCCAAAGCATGGGGATAGATTTGGGGACCCAGCATTTACTTACAGGAAATAATTGTGTGACTAAAGTTCTAAAGAATAATGGATAAGTTAATCAAAAATGAATCAAAATAGATCTGAGAAAATTATAATGGAAACGTAAAACTATGCAGTTAACTGGTTGGAAACAGAGTAAGAATGTCTGCTTGCCCAGCATATGTCTAAATATCTTCTAAGAGAAAACAATGGAAAGCCAAACAGGAACGAACACTATTTAGAAAGAACAGATAAGACTTCCAATTAGTAACAGAAGTTCTGAGCAAATTAAATAAAAACAAATTACTACCCTCATGCATATATTGAAATCAAACTGTTTCAGAGGGCAAGGGATGAGATTCATTTGCAACATAGCAATATCTTGACAACAGAATTTTCTTACATAAAAGTAATTAGGCTACAGTAAAGAAGAATATATTCAAAGCGCTGAGCAGGGAGTAGCTTTGAATCCCAACTGCTGTATTCAGATATTTAGGAGCCAGTGAGAAATGATGCCATTCAAATAAAAAGTGTTTAAAGCTCCCAACGTGTTGTAGAATTAACTACAAAATCAAAGACAGACAAAGACAACTGAACAAAGAAAAAAGGAGGAGGTAAGCACCAGTGATGAGTGCCAATGAGATGAGTGCTTGGGTGAGGGCACGTGGCTGCCAAGGCTGATGACCTGAGTTAGTCCCCACAGGACAGAAGGATAGAATCAACTGGCAAGTTGTTTTATGACTTACACGAGTGCTGTGACATGCATGCAGTACCACACACTGAAAAAGTCTAATAAAAACACTGATAAGGCAAAAAGCATGAAATTGGTAAATGTATTAGTTAACTTAAGCAAATACTGGCTACGGGTGTTTTAAATACTAAAGAACTGAAATACAAGCTGAAAATTTTAAGGTCATTGTTACATTGAAAGGAAAATAAACTGAAACTGAAAGCTGTCCTTTTTTTTTTTTTTTTTTTTTTTTGAGGCATGGTTTCTCTGTGTAACAGTCCTGGCTGCCCTGGAACTCACTTTGTAGATCCAGCTGGCCTCAAACTCACAGAGACCTGCCTGCCTGTGCATTTTGAGTGCTTGGGTTAAAGGTGTGTATTACCACACCCAACTAAAAGTAGTCTGTAAGTAAAATTGAAGAATAATCAGAGAAAGGACAAAATAAAGTGTATGCTTTACCAATGAGAAAATTCGGTAGGAGTCAGATCTCTGTAGGAACAAGGCTATATTGAAAATAATTTAAATATTTTCTGAGCTAATGCTGAGAGAGGGAGAAATTTTTCTCCAAAGCTGACCACCCCAAATTGGTAAGCCAATACTAATTGGTCAGCCCTAATTTCATATACATACAAGCAACACTAAACATGCATGTATGTACTTAGGCACATGCATGTAATTAAAAAGCGGCCATGATTTTGAGAAGGAGCAAGGACAGGAGTACATAGGAAGGATTAGAGTGAGGAAGAGAAAAGGGAAAAATGATATAATTTAATTAAAAAGAAGTCTAACCTCCCACTGAATCATCAGCTGAAATATCAGATTCCAAAGACATTGAGTTTTACAAGGAAGGTATGTTATATATTTTGTGTTTATAAACAGTTGATTATTGAAAAGCATTTCCATAGCTGTTCATGGAAGTAATTAAAACATTAAAGAGAAAAATAACAAAACTGAAAAAAAACTGGAGACAAAAAATACCATAAGGTGGTAGAAATAAAAATTCATGTACTAGTAATCATAATATCGGTAAATATATTCATTGATGAATTGAAAAGAGAAAGATAATATCATCCCAGACATAGTTGATAGTTAGGAAACAAAATATAATTTAATGTAGAGTATTAAGGGTGAACTTATTGTAAAGGAAATAATTTGTAAATTATAGTATGTTTTAGTCCTGTTTTCCTCAGAAATTAGGTGTGTGTAAACCAGAAACCACTAAGAATGTAGGTTTATATACCATCTAGTAAGCTTCATGTAAATTTTCTGTTTGGAATCGCAGATCATAAAATTATAAACTAGATGCTTTCTCAGCATACATTGAAAATATATGCATATTGATCATTTAGTAAGAACAGAAGAAACTCAAAAATTATGCTGTAGAATTTATGTTATAGACAGTTTCCCTTATTAAATAAAATACAATAAAAATTGAAAGTATAGCAAAAGCAGTAAAAGTCTAATCTTGCTAGTATGCTGAGAAAGCATCTAGTTTATAATTTTAGGATCTATGATTCCAAACAAAAATATTACATAAAGCTTGCTAGCTGGTATACAAATCTACGTTCTTAGAGGTGTCTGGTTTGCCCATTTCTAAATTCTGAAGGAAATGGGACTAAAACATACTGGGATTTACAAATTATCCAGATTTCATGTTGTAGTAGAAATCCAGCTCATGGTGCAGTTGTGGCAACTTACTTGTTCTATTCAGGCAACATGCTTCTTTATTCGGTTGTGAGTGTTCAAGCAGTGTCTTTTTTTTTTTTTCTGGTCATAACAATATATTGGTAAAGCAGAACATTTATAGGTCAGTTGTGACTTTTGAAAATTTAACTCTGTTAACTCTTTTAAGTTTAAAACCATTTAAATTATACAAATGTTAAATTTTGTTACCATGTCTCCAAGATTTCTTTGTTGTTGTTATTTGTACTGTTTTTGTGTGTGTTTTAATCTAGGCTATCAAGATGGAAATGACTCAGAAGCCTCAGGGCCATTCAGAAGAGGTGGAAGAGGTAGTTTCCGAGGTTGCCGTGGAGGATTTGGTCTAGGAAGACCAAGTTAGTAGTGGATTGCATAAGATGAACTTCATTTGTTGGAAATGATTTTTAAAAACCCTATTTGCACAAAATCGCTATGAGGATTGTATTATTATTTTAGTAGAGTATCAGACACAAATTAATCACCCATTTCATGTGCCATTATTTTTAAAAACATGGGTAACTGAATATTAAATTGGAACACATAGTTCAGTAGTTTCTGTTACCAAGTCTTTATAAAGCATTATATATTATTAGGTGTTTTGGGTCCTGGGAACTGTGGCTGACCTTACAAATAAGTGGTCTTCTATTTGGCTCTTCCCTTCATACATTCTTTCACCAACATGGCTTTCTACTTTAAATCCTATAGCCAACATTTTCTAGAAAGAAAGTATTATTTTTCAGAAGTCACTGTTGGAATACATGTGTTTCTTAATAGAGAGCACATTCATGATTTTAGAAACTGACAGTGATAAATTTGTAATACTCACTAAAAAAATTATAAAATTGAATAAACTGCCCTTTAAAAAAAGTAAGGGCCTCCAAAGGGTCTTTACAGGATAGGACCAGTAATGTTAGATTTGGCAATGGTAGGAGCAGGGATGATATTTTGGTGTATAAACAGTGAAGTGATGCAGTGTGCTTTCTAGACTCAATAAAATTGCTGTCTGGAGGGAGGAGACTTTTGTTTGAATATAGCATTGACCCTAACTTATTCATGTAATAACATTACTTTTTGAGGAAGTTATTTGTAATTGAAGCATATAGTTTGTAGAGAAATCCTTTTTGTAACATGTAGAAAAATACACATTGTGATTCTTGTGCTATTTTACACATCTTTTAACCTATAATACTATGACTTGGGCTTTTTGCTAAATGATTGTAAAACCTTGTTAAAAGCAACATAATTGAATTCTGTTTCTTTCAAATAAAGATAGTGAATATGACCAAGATCAGGGGACACAGCGTGGTGGTGGCCTTTTTGGTTCTAGGAAGCCAGTAGCAAGTGATTCAGGTGAGAAATGAAACTATTGCTGAGGACTAATATTCATATGTTTTTATGCTTTTAGCAAGAGGGTAAGGCTAGTTCACAATTTCCCCCATTTCTTAGTTACGGAGGCAAAAATACATGGGTAGTTTTGTCTCCCTTAGAAAACTGGTGTATTATGAATTAACTTTTCTGAGTGGATAAGTTGTGAGTAGATACTTTTAATTGGAAGAAGAAAAAAAAGGCTTGCATTGGTTTCAAAGAAAGTTTCTGAGGTATAGGGGAAGATGATTTGAGGTAAAATGGGAAGAAGCATAATTACAAGTGAAAATGTTAGAAAAGGTAAGGTTTAAAAGAATACTACAAAATGAAAAATCAAAGGGACTAGGAATCGTAGCGAACGACTGTTGAATACAGTTATCTTGTGTGTGTGCGTGTCTTGTGTGTCTGAGGCTGGGGGAGTACAGAGGTGTTTCTCTACATGTGTTGCAATGCAATGTCTTACAGGCAATGGTGACACTTACCAAAGAAGTGGAAGTGGACGAGGTAAGTTCTCATTTGAGTTACTTCTGTCACCTGAAATTAATTGTAATCTAAGTTTAGTTTCTTTAGGATAAAGGTAATTGTCATTGTTTTTATACAGCTAATAATTAGACATTTTACATGGCCTATTTGAGTTCCTTCAGGTTATTTTCTTTCTGATTTGGCAGTTCCATTGTAAGACATATATGATAGGAGTATTTGTAAACACATGCACAAGAATACTTACTGAGTTTTCTTTATAATAGGTAAAACCTGAAAATCACCTAAAATTCATCAATAAATACTTAATATAACCATAAAATAAGATATTACACAGATATTAAGTATTGAGATATTTGCTTATATTATTAAAATACACTTTTCATTTCATGATCTAAGAATAAAGGAAAGATAACAGTTCAATAAATGTGATGTTTTTTACTCTCAAGTTTTCTTCCCAGAGCATAAATATCAGAGTAATGTATGAAACTTAAAACACTTTGCATATTAGTAGACCAATAAAGTTTGTTTGATTTTGTTAATCATTACTCTGAAAGCATTCAAAGTCGCAGTCTACCCCTGGCTTCTTACATTCTTCAATATAGAAAAAAAAGTTTGTTAAAATCCAGTTAAATCAGATCATCCACAGATGTTTATAGCTTGGCTGAAGGAGAATCAGAAGTATCCAGGAGTTGTTGAATCCTACGGGGATATTTGAAGTGTGGCTGGAAGCATTTTGCAATATGAGTTGGCCATGAATCTGTGGGGACAAAGGATAAAAGATAGCTCAAAGGTGATACATTTAAATGTCAAGTTGGCAAGGGATGAACTTATGATAATGTCAGCGTGACAAGATTCATAATCACCTGGGATTCAAACTTATGGTATGTCTATGAGGAATTTTCTAGACTGGGTCAGTGGAGGTCCTGAATATGCGCAGCACTGTGCCATAGGCTGGGATCCTAGACTGAAGAAAAAGCAGTTTGCTGGGGCACCAGCATTCATTGCTCTCCACTGCCTCACTGCTGTTGCAGTGTGACCATCTTCCTTAAGCTCTGCTGCCTTGGCTTCTTTGCCACATGGACTGTACGTAAAGCTGAGCCTAAATGAATCCTCTCTTCCTCCAGCTGTCTTTTGTCATATCAGTAAGGATGGAACCAAGGATCTGCATCCCTTCCTTAATCTAGTCAGGCTGCAAATTTCATGATTTCCTTGTTTTTAATTGCTGAGTAGTATTCCATTGTATAAAAGTACCACAATTTCTGTATCCATTCCTCCATTGATGGACATCTGGGTTGTTTCCAGGTTTTGGCTATTACGAATAAAGCTGCTTTAAACATGGTTGAGCAAATGTCCTTGTTGTGAACTTGAGCATCTTTTAGATATATGCCCAGGAGTGGTATAGCTGGATCTTGAGGAAGCACTATTCCTAATTGTCTGAGAAAGCGCCTGCTTGATTTGTTGCTTTTTAACTTCTTGAGTTCTTTATATATACTGGATATTAGCCCTCTGTCAGATAAAGGGTTGGTGAAGATCCTTTACCAATGGTGGGATCTAGGAAAGATCATCCTTAGTGAGGTATCCCAGAAGCAGAAAGACACACAGAATATACTCACTTATAAGTGGGTACTAGACCTATAAGATAGGATAAACATACTGAAATCTATACACCTAATGAAGATAAGCAAGAAAGAGGGTAAGATGATCAACCCTGGGTAAGATGATCAACCTTCACTTAGAAAGACAAATGGGATGGACATTGGAAGTAGGAGAAAACAAATAACAGGACAGGAGCCTACCACAGAGGGCCTCTGAAAAACTCTACCTAGCAGTGATCAAAGCAGATGCTGAGACTCATAACCAAATGTTAGACAGTGCAGGGGATCATATGAAAGAAGGAGGGGGGGAATTAGTATGACCTGGAGAAGACAGGAGCTCCACAAGGACCAAGTATATCTGGGCACAGGGGTCTTTTCTGAGACTGTTTCTCCATCCAAGGACTATTCATGGATATAACCTTAGAACCCTTGCTTAGGTGTAGCCCATGGCAGCTCAGTATCCAAGTGGGTTCCCTGGTAAGGGGAACAGGGACTGTTTTTGACATGAACTCAGTGGCTGGCTCTTTGACCTCCTCTCCCTGCCACCCCCCACACCCCCGAGAAAGGAGCAGCCTTGCTAGGCCACAGAGGAGGACATTGCAGCCAGTCCTGATGAGGCCTGATAAGCTAGGGTTAGATAGAAGGGGTAAGTCCCCTATCAGTGGACTTCGAAAGGGGCTGGGAGGAGATGAGGGAGGGAGGGTGGAATTGGGAGGGAATAAGGGAGGGGGCTACAGCTGCAATACAAAGTTAAATTAATACAAAAAATAAAAATGTAATTAAAAATCTAGTTAGGTTGATTGCTAAGCTAACTTAGCTAACTTCTGAGAAGTTGGAATTGGGAAAGATTTCTATTCTAATTGGTAAGAGTAAATCATTAGCTGGCATGATGGCAAATGTCTTTAATCCCAACACTTGGGGAGGCAGAGGCAGGCGGATCTCTGTGAGTTTGAGATCAGCCTGGTCTATAAAGTGAGTCTAGGACAGCCAAGGCTACACTGGAAAAACCCTGTCTTGAAAAAAACCATATATACACATGTACATGCACACATACACACAATGGTTTATACTGAATGCTTGCCATGCTTGCCTTTTTCTGTGAGGGTCTTGGATTTTGATGGTATATGCTAGACAGGAGGTACATAAGTTACTAATTCCCTAGTGAAAATGCTGCAGAAATCTCTGCTTTGGTAAATACTTGGGTTGTCAAGACTCTTAACACCAAAAGAAAAGACTTTGGGAAACTTGACCCATGTTCCTCTTTCCTTGATTGAGTGTATGCCTTGGTAATTCACTTCAGTATATTATAGCTATCTGTTATGGCTATAATCTGAGAGTTCTCCCAGCAGATCATTCATGCTGGGGAATGGTCCTAGGTACTTCCAAACACAGTGTTAGTTTCATTTCCTGATGACCAGGAAAAGGATCTCATAGCTTAAGCAGTAGTTCAGTCTATAATCTATATTCAACCATCATGTTGAATACTGAACAACCTTAAACTGTGTAAGATTCCCTCTGGCTACCTTTCTCCACACCTTCCCATCTTATTCCTCTTCTCTTCCTTCTTTTTTCTCATGCTGGGGATCAACCAAGCTAGGAACTTGTGCACATCAAAGGAACACTTAGCACTGAACTGTGCCTACAGCCTCTGTCTCACACATCACTTGTAAGAAGTGACTTGAAGTGCTGGAGAGATGGCTCAGAGGTTAACAGCACTGGCTGCTCTTCCAGAGGTCCTGAGTTCAATTCCCAACTATTTTAAGACTTGTCCTCTTTGAAGATAGTAAAAGTGAAGACTTCACAGCTTTGTGTCTTAATTACCACTCTGAATTTCTTTAATAGGTGGTTACAAAGGCTTAAATGAAGAAGTAGTAACAGGCTCTGGAAAGAGTAAGTTCTATTTTGAAAAAACCTTTGATCTTTATAGTACTGTTTATTTTATTTCTCAATTAACATTTATCTTTTTGGTTTTATCCCCTTTAAGATTCTTGGAAGTCAGAAGCTGAAGGAGGAGAAAGCAGTGATATTCAGGGTACATGACATTTGCATTATCTAATTGACTGTATGTTACATTCACTAAGGTTAAAAATATTTAAAAGTGTGGTTAAATTAAACATTTACAAAATGAAAATTTTAGTAGTATTCAGTGTTTTCTATTTGGTTTTTGTCAGTTTTTTGTAATTTTCTATTTTTTGTACTTCTAATCTGTAAAAGATGTTTTTATTTATATTCCAAGGTCCAAAAGTTACATATATACCACCTCCTCCACCAGAGGATGAGGACGCCATCTTTGCACATTATCAGACAGGCATAAACTTTGATAAATATGACACCATCCTCGTAGAAGTATCTGGACATGATGCACCACCAGCAATTTTGGTCAGTGTATTATTTCTGTGTTGATATAAAGTATAATTAAATTGCTATAAATATAAAAGTTACCTTTTAGTGTTTAGAATCCTTTAATGAAAATTGAGAGACATTGTTTACCACTTTCAGTTGGATTGCTATGTCAGAAGAGAAAGTGCTGGAATACTCCCCATACCATATTAGAAATTTGTTTAAATTTACCGAAAAGGCTACTTTTTCTAGAGATTTCAAATGTTCACATCCTAATTATGTGAAAAAAGTAGGTCTTAGGAAGTTGATCTTATGTCTGTGGCTGTTTTGCCTGGATATAATATGTCTGTCCATTATGTGCCTGCCTAGTGGCTGTGATGAGGGCATCAGACCCCCTAGAACTCTGTAATTACAGATGGTTGTAAGCCTATATGTGGGTTCTGGGAATTGAACTTAAATCCTTTGGAAGAGCAGCCAAGTGCTCTTACCTCCTGAGCCATCTCTCTAAGCCATGGTAAGTAGATTTTTGTATGGAGAATGGCAAAAGCTTTCTATTCTTTTGTTATTTTCCTTTCTTTTCTTTTTTGAAGCCTTCTTATCTTTACAATGAGCCTTTTTACTTATTAGAGGTTTTTTTTTTTCCTCTCTTTCTCTCATAGGGCTTAAGGGAGCAAATAAAAGTATTTACAAGCAGTATTTATGGGAAGTACTTCCACCATGTCATGAAAATAGGTTCTTATTTATTTGTAGTGGGGTATATTGGTATGTAAAGTGGAATCAAAATTTAAAACTCCCTTAAATGGAATATGTTTATGAAATGATGAGCATATGTTGTGTGCAGTTTTTCATTTAATTATTGACTTCTTTACCTGTTTAGACTTTTGAAGAAGCTAATCTCTGTCAGACATTGAATAACAACATTGCTAAAGCTGGCTATACTAAGCTTACGCCTGTACAGAAATACAGCATTCCTATTGTATTAGCAGGACGAGATTTGATGGCTTGTGCTCAAACAGGGTCTGGAAAGACTGTAAGTCTTTTTTTCTTTTTTTCTTTCTTTCTCTCTCTTTCTTTCTTAAGAAATGTCTATATTTTATTTCCATAGTGGTGCCACCAGCTCACACTGTCACTTGTTAGCATATAAGAGTCATTTGATAGCCATCTCCATTGGGATGAGATGAAATTTGAAAGTAATTTTAATTTGCATTTCTCTGAGAAGGATATTGAACAAACACTTTCTAAGTTTATTAGCCATTTTTATCCTTTGGGAGGTGATTGATTCAGTTTATTGCCCATTTATTGATGGAAGCTTTTAGAGGTTACTTAAAATTTGAAGTTCTTACCTTCTGGATAATAATCTCTCTTTTGTTATATATCTGGCAAACATTGTTTTTCTTCATTCTGTAGGCTGTTCAGAAGCCTGGTAACTTCATGTAGTCTCATTAATCAGTTCTTGGGGTTGTTTTCTATATTACCAGAATCTTTTTTTTATTGGCTAAGGTGTTTTAATTAAAATTTTTATATTAATTACACTTTATTCACTTTGTATCCCAGCTGGAGCCTCATCCCTCACAATCCCGTCCTCCCTCGCTTATCTCCTCCCATGCCCCTCTCCAAGTCTACTTACTGATAGGGGAAGTCCTCTTCACCTTCCATCTGACCCTAGCCTATTAGGTCTCATCAGGACTAGCTGCATTGTCTTCCTCTGTGGACTAGAAAGGCTGCTCCTCACTCAGGGGTAGGTGATCAAAGAGCCAGCTACTGAGTTCATGTCAGAGACAGTCCCTGTTCCCCTTACTAGGGAACCCACTTGGATACTGAGCTGCTATGAGCTACATCTGAGCAGGGGTTCTAGGTTATCTCCATGAATGGTCCTTGGTTCGAGTATGAGTCTCAGAAAAGACCTCTGGCCCAGAATTTTTGGTTCTGTTGCTCTTCTTGTGGAGCTCCTGTCCCCTCTAGGTCTTACTATCTTCCCCTCCTTCTATAAGATTCCTTGCACTCTGCCCAACGTTTGGTTATGAGTCTCAGCATCTGCTTTTATACACTGCTGGATAGAGTCTTTCAGAGGCCCTCTGTGGTAGGCTCCTGTCCTGTTTCCTGTTTTCTCCTACTTCCAATGTCCATCCCGTTTGTCTTTCTGAGTGAGGATTGATCATATTTACCAGAATAAGAAGAAAGAAAAGTCCTTGCCTATGCTTGTATCTTGAAGTGTGTTTTATCTATTTTTACATCTAACAGTTTCAACGTTTCAGGTTTTACATTAGGGACTTTTGATTCTTTTCTAATTATTTTTGTGCAGGGTGAGATACAGTGGATTTAGTTCTGTTCTTCTGGATGTGGATATCCAGTTTCTCCAATATTATTTGTTCAAATAGCCTGTCTTCTTTCCTAATGTATGCTTTGACAACTTTGTAGGCAATAAGGTATATGGATTTATTTCTGTCTTCTGTTCTAACATTGATTTACATGTCTGCTTTTTTGTCAGTACTATATGGATTTTGTTACTATGGCTACATGTCTGCTTTTGTATCAGCACCTTATAGATTGTGTTACAATTATTCCGTAGTGTTTGAGAACAGGTGTTACGTTGCTACAAGCATTGTTCTTTCTTCTTATTGAGTGCATTGGTTATTAGAGATCTTCTGTATATAAATTTTAGGATTTTTTTCTAGTTGTGTGAAGAATGTCATTGAAATTTTGATGGGAATTGTGTTTACTCTGAAAGTATTTTAGGTAACTCATCCATTTGTAAATGTTCCACAAGTCCCCGACAATCTTTATTCAGTATTTTGGAGCTCTAATTGTGGATCTTGTTTAGATTTACTCCTATATATTTATGGATTTTTCTGTGTTAAACATTGTATTCTTGTGGTGAAGTGAACTTGGTAATGGCATGTCCTCTTAAGATATTCTTGGACTAGATTTGAAAATATTTCATTAGGAATTTCTGTTTGTATGCTCCTCAAGGAAACAGGTGTATAATCCAAATTACAGTTTTCAGATATGAATGCTGCCTGAAGCTTATGATAATATTATTACCAGTTCCTATGATAATTTTATTACTGCTCTTTTAAAAACTCATGTTAACTTTTTAAATGTAGTAATTCATGTGAAATTATATCTACATTCCTCTTTGTAATTAATGTTACTGTTTAGGATACATGTTTATTTTCTTAAAAGACTGTTTTGTTGCGCTGGATTAATTTTGTCAAACATATTATTGAATAACATGACTATGAAGACTTGGGTAGCTTCTTGTAATAAAAGTTAGGCCAAGTTCTCATAAATCTATGAGCAAGATAGAAGGGGATTTAAGGGCTATAAAGTAGGATTGGCTTTTGGCAGTGACAAAATGATACATTGTAAATTAATTAATTTCTAGGCAGCTTTTCTCTTGCCTATTTTGGCTCATATGATGAGGGATGGAATAACTGCCAGTCGCTTTAAAGAACTGCAGGAACCAGAGTGTATTATTGTAGCACCAACTCGAGAATTGATCAACCAAATTTATTTGGAAGCCAGAAAATTTTCTTTTGGGTAAGTACATCTAGAATGCCACTTAAAAAATAGTTCTTAGAGAGTTTTCTCAGTTGAACGAAACATTTTCTTATAATGTTATTTATAGAATCCTTTCTTTTTTATAAGAAACAATTTAGATATCATGTAAAATAAGAAAATAATACAAATATTGGTATTCAGTAGTTTCCCTTTTCTGATACTAAGGAATGAATAAAGCACCTTGTATATGCTAGGCAAGTACTCTATGACTATGGAGGATCTTACTAAGTTGCCAAGCCTAGTCTCAAATTGAAATTCTCCCTCAGTTTTCCAAGTAGCCGGATTACAGTGGTCTGTCACTGTACCTGACTTTTTTAGAAGTTAAAATATTTGTAATATGTTATTTCTACATTTATGTATGAATATTTATTGTATGTGTGCCTGGATGTCAGAGATAACTTGGAAGTGTCTGTTCTCCTTTTACTGTGTGGGTTCTAGAAATCAAATGCGGACCATCAGACGTAAATGCAAACGCCCTTATCTGCTCAGTCATCCCACTGGCCCTTCTGCTAGTTTGTAGTGCATGTTTAAAAGAAAACTTGCATAGGGCTGGATTGAGGACTCAGAGGTTAAGAGCTCTTCCAGAAGACCATGGTTTGGTTCTCAGTACACACATAGTGGTCACAACTACTTCTAATTCCAGTGCCAGGGGATCTAATTGTGTCTTCTGACCTCCACTGGCGCTGCACACACATAGTCCACATTTATAACTCAAAATACATACACATAAATAAATACTTTTGTAAAACTCTTAAGAAGTTTACAAAATGAACTTTGAATGCCCCTGGTAATTACCTACTTTTTGGCTTCACGGTGTGGAAAACTACTTTCGTACAATCAAATTGGAATTTAATGACCTCAGGTTTGTTTATATTTATATATGCATTTTATTTCTTTGGAATGCTGTAAGTAAAAGCATACTGAATATCTTGCTGTTAAAGATTTTAAGAAGTATGGAGAAAGATGGCTTAGTTGGTGAAGGTCTGTTTTGTGAACATGATCTGACTGTAGATCCCTGGTTTACATGTAAAAGCTGGGTGCAACACTATGCCGCTGCTAATTTCAGTTCTGGAGGGCAGGGGTGAGACAGGAGCTTTTGGCAGCCAGCCCAGCTAAACTAGTGAACTTCATGTTCAGTCAGATAGCCTGTCTCAGAAAGTAAGGGGAGACACAGAGGAAAACACCTGATGTTGACTTCTGGCTTCTGAACACACAGAAAAAGGTGTGTGTGGAGGGGGAGGGGGTTGTTGAGGCAGAGAGGACAGGAGAGAGAAACACACAGACACAAGAGAAAGAGAGGAGAGACACAGAGACAGATGAAAAGATTTTTATCATTTTCAGTTTTTATGAGGTGAAGCTTTTATTTTTTTTTGTTCAAGCTGGCTTTGAACTCGTATTTGAAGTGATTATCCTACCTCAGCCCTCAGCTTTGGATATGTGCCACTTTATCCAGGTTGTTCTTCTCCTTTGAGAATCTGTGGAGTGGCTTTTGTACCAATTTTAATATTAACATAAATTCATTTTAACCCTTTTACTAATGTACATTTTTATCGTATATGAGAAGTTTAGTTTAACTATACACTTAGCAACGTTTGGTATTGTGTTAGTTATCTCTTGATGCCTAACAAATTGCTAAACGATCTAGCTAGTTACAACATTAAGTGTCACGCCACACTTTGTAATCATTTAGGACTGGAGAACAGCCTTGTTCTTTGTTTCTGGCATATAGTCTGTTATTAGATAGCAGCCAAGTTTGCAGTGGTCCATTGGGTTGATTGGACTATGTCTTAGGGTTTCTGTTGATGAAGCACCATCAACAAAAAAGTAAGTTGCGTAAGAAAGGGTTTATTTCGCTTGCTCTTCAACAGTGCTCATCCTGAAGGAAGTCAGGACAGGATCCTGGAGCAGGAGCTGATGTAGAAGCCAGGGAGGAAGACTTTTTACTGGCTTACTTCCTCTGGCTTGCTTGACCTGCTTTCTTATAGAACCCAGGACCACCCACAATGTGCTGGGTCCTCCCTCATTGATCATTAATTAAGAAAATGCTTTACAGGTAGCTCTCATGGAGGCATTTCCTCAACTAAGGCTTCTTCCTCTCTGATAACTCCAGCTTTGTCAAGTTGACAAAAAAGACAGCCAGTACAGACTGCCCATGAAGAAACTTAATTCCACTTAGGAAATGGCAGGAGGTTTGTTATAAATTCAGTTCTCCATGAAAGAGCAAATAGGAGGCTGCAGTAGCTGCTATAAAATAGCAGTCTCATAAATCAATGCTGTCAGTCTACTGTACTGTAGGAAGTATGTCATTAACTTGTCCACTGGTTATATAATTTGCCAGTACTTATATAAAATTAAAGTTTTGAGCCCTTTGCTCTAAAGTTATTATTGCAGGTTGCAAGATAGCATTAAGCCAAGAACCAAGGCACTTTGGAGTTTGAGACATTGTGTAACTATAGATTGCACACCTATGAAACTCTGCCCACACAAAGCAATCAGGAACCTTATTTAAAAGATGAAACATTGGAACATTGGGGTGGACATTCAAGATGGTAGTGGCCATCAACACCAGTGGGGCTAGGGATCTTCTCCGAGGAGCCTGAGAGACCCAGGGAGGTTTCTCAGGGAGACACAAGGTGGTGGAGGATGAGCCCGCAGAGCATATCGTATCTCCAGAAAAGCTAAACAAAGGCAGGCTTATGGGAAGAAGCTTTAAAAAAGTTTAATGGAATTGGAAACAAAGAAGATGGAGTGGAATGGTGAAGAGAAGTGCACCTAGTGACACTGCAGCTATGGCAACACAGGTTCAGTCCTCAGACTGCCTGGAGGATGGGCCACCCCCAGCCTGCCACGCCTCCTTGCTGCTGCTAAGTCAGTGCTGCACTCCACCTACATGCCCAGACTGAAGCAGGAAGCAGCCTGGCGCCGCAGGTCCTGCTCCTGAACATACTGCTCAACCACACTGACTCTGCACAACTAGATGTCTGAGATGAAGAATGGTTCATTTTCTGGATTGTCTCCCGAAAGTCTGTGCTCCTCCTGGAGGCCATGCTGGTGTCTGTGGTCTGCGCACTACCGAGGTTGATGTCCATGGTTTGTGCTCCTGCTGGAGGCCATGTTGATGTCTGTGGTCTGTGCTGCTGTTGAAGGCCATGGCCGATGTCCGTGATCCATGCTAACTCTGCAGCTTATATTGATGTCCATGGTCCATGTTGAGACCATGCTGGTATCATGATCTGTGCTGCCACTGGCTATCATGGACAAGGAAGTTTCTTTGCAGTGCTGTCAGTGACTGGAGACTCATAACTGAGAATGAGAGACATTGAAGGCTTCTGTAACAACCTTATCTCTATACCCCCAAAAAGAAAGTTTAGGCAGGAAGCTACTAAAGAGAGTTCTTTAAAACTGTGATAAAATGTAGCTTCTGGCACGGGGCTGGAGAAGGACTAAGTGTTCTTTAAGGGCTTGGCCACTAGGAGTTTGACCATGCCCCAGTGAGTATATGGGCAACACAAATTGGACTTGGTAGGTTTTGGGGGGAGAGGGGTTGGGAAACAAGGATGGAAACACCTGGGAGGAATGGGAAGTGAGTGTGATGGGTTACAGTGTACAAAATTTCTAGATAATTAATACAAGTATTGGGGGAAAAGAAGAGATGAAGCATTGAAGAGTTTGTCAGTGCTTAGAACTGTCATTGGTATCTTCTGTTTTGATATATTCATTATTAAGTTGAACTACTTTTAGAATGCTTGTTTTTTCATGGAATTATCCATCTGTTATCTACAGGTTATCCACTGGAATTCTAGTGTTTTTTAGAGCTTACTGTTTATAAACTGCAGACTTTTATTTTTATAAAAGTTTAAATGATTATTAGAATCTCTTTAATCGCAATCCCTATAGCTCTTTGCAGAAATTAGGTACACATAGCTTAGATTAGGGTTTATTTCTTGATAATCCTTAGTACTGTGTTGATATCTGACTTTAAATTGAATAAAAGAAGAGAAACATTTTCAAAAAGAAAAAGTGTGCTTGGTAAATTTAGATACTGTTTGTACCTAGAGATGGATATTTGTATTTGGATGTTGGTACTGACCAGGAAGCATCCTTTTTGCTGACCAGCTGACAGTACTAGAGAGTACTATGCAGGCAGCAAAGGGAGAAAGTCACCAAAGGTCATTTGTAATTCTTTTGTGTGAGTTAGTGACTTGAGAAGAAGGTGAATAGTAGTATTTCTCATTGTTTTTAACAGCCCTTTAGTCAGATAGATTGCAAAATAGTCTTTCCGTATTTATTTGCTTTTGACATTATAAACTTTTCTTTCTCAACAGAATTTACATTTTTTAATTATTTGAATGTTTTTTTTCTTTATGGATCTTGTTTTGTAAAATGTTAGAAACAAATAATTTCCAAAAAACTAGAAAATGATACTTCTCTTATCTATAGGACTTGTGTAAGAGCTGTTGTCATATATGGGGGAACGCAGTTTGGGCATTCAATTCGACAGATAGTACAAGGCTGTAATATATTATGTGCTACTCCAGGGAGGCTGATGGATATCATAGGTAAAGAAAAGGTAAGCTATAGTTATTTTATGGGAAAGGAATGAGAGATGTATTTCCTTTAGAGCACCGTTTATGTTTTGGTTCTAGCAGGTGCTGTGAATTCATTTTCATAATTGTCAATATAATCCTAACAAAACAAAGTATTTCCCATATTATACTTAGGTTAAAAAATTCACTGAGATTATTTGAAAAGTCTTTAGTTAGCTCTAGTCAATAAGTTAGGGATAGAATCTGGATCTGATTCCAGTAATATTTTATTACATGGAAGAAAATACAATGAATACTTTTATATAGTGTCATATGTGTTTTGATGAATTAGTCTTTCTTTGGGGCATCAGTAACCTTGTCTTCCATTAAAGCATGTGAATGGTAGTAATAATGTTAATTTTAATTTTGTTAATTTTCTAAGTCTTTTAAATTTAGGGCTATATATTTATTTGGGAATATCTCATACCCAGTTATTACATCTCCTAATTCTTTGAGTTCATGTTAATGAACTGCAGTTAATTATTTTTTGTTCTCTAAAGTAGGTACTTAAAACAGGTTGTTTTTGATAAATGTACCTGAAAAATGTATTAAAATATCAATGTTAGATTTTTTTACTATCTTTGTAGTATCAGAGTCACTTGTGGTTTCAGGACAGCCAGAATTACATAGAGAGACCCTATCTCAAAAAAAAAGTTAATATATCTTCAGTGTTTTGTGTTGTTAGATTTTATTTCCTTACATGAAGGAGTTTGATTTCATAGTGTAATACACTATAAATTCATGCTGTCTTATACAAGTTAACTATTAACTATATGTGACTACATATATTTTAAAATAAAAAATTAGTTTCACATTTATTCATGTTTCAAACTACATATGACTAGTACCAAATAGGTTAGACACTGGAGATAATAGAGCATTCAAGTAATGCTGTAAGTTCTAGGATAAAGTATTACTGTAGATATTTTAGGATCTTTTAAACTTATAAAGTATATATTAGTTTAGATTAGCTATGTCAGTATTAGCTATGATGAGACTAACAGTTGTCCTCATTGTAGGCCTTGCCTTTCTGTGGAGTAGGTAGGTTTCTGTTGCTGTGATAAAACCGTGACCAGAACCAACTTGGGGAGGAAAGGATTCCATATCATAGCCCATCATTGAAGGAAATCAGGGTAGGAACTCAAAGCATAGCAGGAATTTGGAGTTAAAAAACTGAAGCTGAGGCCATGGAGGAATGCTGGTTACTGGCTTGCTTTCTCCTTATGACTTGCTCATCCTGCTTCATTATAGCAACCCAGGACCAGCAGACCAGAGATGGCAGCATATGCCGTGAGCTGGGCCCTCCAATGTAGATTATTAATAAAAAAGAAAATGCATCACAGGCCAGTTTGATGAAGAAAAAATTTCAACTGAGGCTTCCTTCCCGGATGATTCTAGCTTTTTATATCAATTTGACTTAAATAGCTCCTAAAAATACTTGTAAATAGTTGAAATTGTGGAACATATTTTGGCATAGTGTAAACTAGTATGCATTTTCTGTTCTTATCTTTGAAAATATCCTTAAAGATTGGTCTCAAACAAGTCAAGTACTTGGTTTTGGATGAAGCTGATCGAATGTTGGATATGGGTTTTGGACCAGAGATGAAGAAGTTAATTTCTTGTCCAGGAATGCCATCAAAGGAACAACGCCAAACCCTTTTATTCAGTGCAACCTTTCCAGAAGAAATCCAGAGGTAAATATTTACCTTCTCCAAAACAAAGGTATGCATGGTACTGTGTGCATTTGGTCCCAACACTCAGGAAACAGAGAAAGATGAATCTCGGAGTTCAAGACCAGCCAGGGTTACATAGTGACACTGTCTCAAAATTAATTAATTACTTTGGGGTTAGGTAGAGCACCTGCCATGAGGTATGAAGACCTGAGTTTGACCCTCAGCACATATGTACAATGCTGGCTTGTTAATCCAGTTCTGAGGAGGCAGAGACAGGCAAATCCCTGTAGCCTGTTAGGCAGGTCCCAGATTTCAGTAAGAAACCCTGTCTCAGAAAACAAGGAGACCTCCCCTATCAGAGGACTGGGGGAGGGGCATGGGAGGAGAAGAGGGAAGGAGGGCAAGATTGGGAGGGATGAGAGAGAGGGGCTACAGCTCGGATACAAAGTGAATAAATTGAAATAAAAATAAATTTAAAAATGTTTTAAAAGACTGGAAAAAAAAGAAAACAAGGTTGACCTCTGACCTCCACATGCACAACTACACACAAACATGCAAATATATAGACATAGGAACACACATACACATAATAACATAGCTATATACCAAGTAAAAGCAATGTGAATATTCTGATTTTAGATACTTAAATTGCTTCTTTAAAAGAACTTTATACATCCAGTACAGAAGTAGGTATATGCTTTAAAGTTCACTATTTTTTCAACTTTTATTCCTGATTTTTCATTATGATCACAGCTTCTTCCTCCTCCCTTGTCTCTGTGTGTGTGTGTAGCTGGGAATTAATAAGTGTTTACTAAATAGTTATTCTCACTATGCCTTATTTTTAATTTTAAATGTATAGGATTTAGGATAATTGGGCTTTGGTAGAAAGTCCATAGACCAATTATTGGGAATCGTACTGTGTGTCCTGTGGTTTTGTGAATTCAGAGATTGCAATGACACAGCCTCCATAGGACGGCAGCTTCTTCTACCAGCTAGTCCATTACTTGACACAGAGACCTTAAAGAGTCTAGGCAATGCCAGTAACCTAGAATCTGTAGAATTCTTGCTTGTTTGTCTGATGAAACTGTTCTCTTTGAGAACTAGGAACTCTATTCCTCCCCATCTGAGAGGAAGAGGTCAGGAAGCACAGATTTTCCAAGTGTGTTGATTATTGGAGGAATAATGGTAGATAATAGACTTTGGCTTGCACACAGTATAAAGACTCCTGTTTCAGGGACTTACTGTGTTGTGTTGTTTGATAGCAAGGTGACCCGTTGACTGTTCTTTTCACAGAAAGCACAGTTCTTGTAGGCTTGTAGGTTGTAGGTAGTATACTACTCTCATAAAAGTAGTATACACTGTCAGTGATATTTGTGGATCTTTTATGAGTCATTTGATTATTAACCTTGCATATACATATATATATATATATGATAAACAGATTTCTTGATTTAAAAATATTTAAATTTGTTTCTTTTTTTAAAGATTTATTTATTTATTATGCATATAATGTGTGTTTGCATGTATACCTGCACGCCAGAAGAGGGCACCAGATATCATTTTAGATGGTTGTGAGCCACCATGTGGTTGCTGAGAATTGAACCCATGACCTTTGGAAGAACAGTCAGTGCTCTTAACCTCTGAGCTATCTCTCCAGCCCCCAATTTGTTTCTTGATTCATGTTTTATTTTTAAAAAGTGATTTGTTAATCATTGTATTGTATTTTAAATTTGAGATGAAGTGTCTTCGTTCCTATCAGTGCTGATAATATGTAGTAGGTATTAACCTGGCCAATTAGCAGATAATATTTCTGCTGCTGTCTCTTCTCAGATTTTCTTAAAAATAGGAAAGTATTTTTATGTTGGCCACTCAAAATGATTCATGTATGCTACTATCAATAGTGGTATTTGTGGCTCTTTTATGAGTTATATTTGATTATTAACCTTAGATATACATAATAAATAAAAGACCTTGATTTTAAATTATTTAAATTTTGTTTCTAGATTCATTTTTATTTTAAAAATAATTAAAATTAATATATGCATACTATATTTACATCATTCTCCCTTCACTCTCAAATTCAAGGGCCATTATTATTATTATTATTATTGTTAGTTACACATTGTGTCTCTTCCCACCACCGCCCTCACACACACACATGTATATGTTTTAGGGATGTCTTCTTAGGATTGGGTAATTAATAAGGAACTCTTTCTTGGGGAAAATTGGTTCTCCTATTACCAGTCATTAAAAACACATATCTAGGTGTGGAGCCTTGTTGGAGCTACCCCATCTAAACTGGCAAGTCAACTGATGGTGTCATTGGTGAGATCTTGTTTAGGCAACTACATTGTTGAAACTTGCTGGGGATAGTTTTCCTTGACATGTACAGAGCTTGATAACAGACAGCCCTTTGGCATTTAGAATTCCCCCTCCCCTTTGTCTCCAATATTCCCTGAGCCTTAGTTGTAGGAGTTATTTTGTAAATTTATCAGTTGGGGCTGGGAAATCCCATGGACAGTTTTCTGTAGTTTGACCAGTTGTGGCTTTCTATAATGATCTTTTCCTGCTGCATAAAGAAGCTTCTTCGGTGGTGACTGAGAGCCACATTTGTAAGATAAGTATTTAGAATGCAGCTAGAAATTATACTGGTTTAGTAAAGTACAAATAGCAAGGTTTCCTCTAGGTTTTGGCTTCCTTGTTGAAAATCAAGTGTCCGTAGGTATGTGGGTTTATTTCTGGGCTTTAAATCCATTTTCATTGATCAACCTGTTTTGCCAATACCATGGAGTATTTTTGTTACTATTGTGCTGTAGTACAACTTGAAATCAGGGATAGTGATAGTTCCAGAAGTTCTTTTATTGTTCAGGATTGGTTTTGCTATCCTGAGTTTTGTATTTTTGAAATCAAGTTGAAATCTTCTCTCAAGATTTTTAAAGGATCGTGTTGGAAATTTGATGAGTCGGGAATTACATTGAATCTGTAGATTGTTTTTGGTTAAGATAAGCGTTTTACTATGTTAATCTTACTGATCCATAACCATGGGAGATCTTTCCCTTTTCTAATATCTTCTACAGTTTCTGTCTTCAGAGACTTGAAGTTCCTGTCATACAGGTCTTTCACTTGCTTAGAGTTACACAAAGATATTTGTGGCTATTGTGAAGGGTATTGCTTTCCTAATTTC
Organism: Pachyuromys duprasi; assembly: GCA_028658305.1. NCBI lineage: Eukaryota > Metazoa > Chordata > Mammalia > Rodentia > Muridae > Pachyuromys > Pachyuromys duprasi. The sequence continues at coordinate 16,713,923 of CM053750.1, read as the reverse complement.
TTTCTCAGCTGGTTTATTGCCTGTATAAAGGAGGGCTACTGAAGTTTTGTTGTTGTTTGTTTGCATTAATTTTGTATCTAGCCACTTTGCTGGAAGTGTTTATCAGTTGTAGGAGTTCTCTAGTAGAATTTTGGGGGTCACTTAGTTTATTATCCTATCATCTGTAAATAGTGATACTTTAACTCTTCTTTCCCAGTTTGTATCTCCTTGATCACCTTTAGTTGTCTTATTACTCTAGCTAGAACTTCAGGAAGTACTATATTGATTTGGAGATAATGGGCAGCCTTATCTAGTCCCAGAATTTAGTTGAACTGCTCTAAGTTTCTCTCTATTTAATTTGATGCTGGCTATTGGCTTGCTATATATTGCCTTTATTGTGTTTAGGCATGCACCTTGTGTTTCTGATCTTTCCAGTACTTTTAACATGTTAGAAGTGTTGGATTTTGTCAAAGGCTTTTCAGCATCTGATGAGATGATGATGTATTTTTTTTATTTCAGTTTGTTTTTATGTTGGTTTCCATTTCCATGGATAGATTTTGTATATTGAACCATCCTTTCTCCTAGAGCCAACCTAAGGTTCAAGCAGATACTTGCTTAATCAGCATAAAAACAGTGCTGTTAGATAGGAAACTGTAGGGGGAATAAAATTTTTTCAGGGTTCAAGCTTAGATAAAACCTGCTCAGAATGGCTTTTCTATACTAAAACTAAGGATATCTGCTGTGCAATGTAAGGAACTTCTCCATGACTCAGATTATAGGCCATTGTCTATTCAGACTGCACTTCTGTAGAATGCCAAAGTCCTTGCCAGAGGCATTCAGTTGTGCTGTTCCCTCTTTCATGTCTGTCCTGACCTTTGCCATGCTGCTTTGCAATCTGCAATGAAGACACTCTTGCTCTGTGTTACTATCCAGGGTGTGGGTTTCTCCAGGTTTCAACTGTTCACTATTGAACTTGAGTGTTTTCACAGCCTTTTGAAGTAGGTGATCTCCACTATTTTGATTGTTTCAGAGAAGAGGGTAAGTGCTTTGATGGGTTTTCTAATTTACCATCTTAAAATCAATAATCTTTTTCTCATTCACATTTCTGAGTCAGTGTAGTCTTCATTCCATTGGCTCCTACTTCTACCTGTAACCCAAAGTTATTCTTATACACATGATCTCTTTTGTCAACTACAGACTATATTGTGAAGTATTTTTTCTTATAAACAAGTTAGTGGTGACTCTTGTTGAAGCCCATAATTGAATTTACTTTCCCCTTTTAATTCTGCCTTTCCTTACATGGACTAATAGTATCATAATATTTTAAAGCCAAAATATTTGAATCATGGTAGTTCCTCTTTCACATTCCTTTAATTTTGAGTTTTTGAAAAATAATTCAGATTGACAACTATTTAAAAATAACCCAAATCAGAAGAGGGAGGGGCCTATGATTGGGATATAAGGTAAATGAATGGAGGGAGGGACAGACGGACATAAATAAAATTACTCAAATCTAAGTTTCTTTACTTGCTCCTGTGGATCAAACCTAAACTTTTTGAAAGTGCTTCTATATGGATTTCATTTTATCCATTTCCTGCCCATTTCTCTTGTGGAAGAAACTGTACTCTGCACATTTCTTTGAGTTTAGTATCTGTGCAGTAAATAGTAACAATTCTAATGCAGAATTAAAAAATAATATATTTGTCCTACTTGAGGGTGATACCACTATATTCATCTCTGGCTCTCAATACCATAAATCCTAAGCAAGTGAAGGGGTCAAAGATACTAAGAATTTCAGTTTCATGGGAGAGAGGGTGTTAACTCTTAAAGGAGGTATATGAAAAAATAACCTTCAGAAAGCATGCTTACGACATTACAATATGTAATGAGTAACATTATATAGAGCGATTAGGTTGTATTTATTAATGAATATATATACACACATATATGCATTATGTAACAATAATTTAAAAGAAACCATAAATTTGAAAAGGAGCAAGGAAGAGGGAGTATATGGAAGAGTATGGAGGGAGGAAAAGGAACGGGGAAATGATATAATTTCAAAAATTAAAAAAAGAATTGGAGGAAACTAAAAAACAATGTTTTGCTTTTATGGCAAGAGAATGGATAAGGAGAAAGAGAAACAGTAATTTATCTACATCTTGGGTATGCTGAGTCTGAACTATTTTTTGACACTCAAAAAACCAACTAGAAAATAATTCTGCACAAGCTTCTATTACCAAAGATTTGTGCCCTCTTTACTTAAACCTAAAAGCTTGACTACCTTAATTGGCAATGTCCCCCATAGCTGTGCTTATAGATGCTGTGAGGTAGCTTCTTTCAGTTGCATACTGATAGTAAATTATTGTGTGTCAAAGTGTTGATCCTTTCAACTTTTGGGCAATCTTGCACAACCCAATGATTCATGGCCCTTAGGTCTCATCTTTCTGTATGTATTGTGACATGAAAAACATTGACCTGAACCCTATATCTTACAGAGGGCTAATACCCAATTTAAGAAATTAAATACAAACAAACCAAGTAATCCAACTTAAAATTGGGGTACAGAGCTAAACAGAGAGTTCTCAATAGAGGAATATTGAATGGCAGAGAAACACTTAAAGAAATGTTCAACATCCTTAGTCATCAGGGAGATGCAAATCAAAACAACCCTGAGATTTCACCTTACACCCATCAAAATGGCTAAGATCAAAAACTCAAGTGACAGCACATGCTGGAGAGGATGTGGAGAAAGAGGAACCCTCCTCCATTGCTGGTGGGAATGTAAACTTCTACAACCACTTTGGAAATCAATTTGGCGCTTTCTCAGACAATTAGGAATAGTGATTCCTCAAGATCCAGCTATAGAACTCCTGAGCATATATCCAAAAGATGCTCAAGTACACAACAAGGACATTTACTCAACCATGTTTGTAGCAGCTTTATTCGTAATAGCCAGAACCTGGAAACAACCCAGATGTCCATCAATGGAGGAATGGATACAGAAATTGTGGTACTTTTACACAATGGAATACTACTCAGCTATTAAAAACAGAGAAATCATGAAATTTGCCGGGAAGTGGTAGGATCTAGAAAAGATCATCCTGAGTGAGGTATCCCACAAACAAAAAGACACACATGGTATATACTCACTTGTAAGTGGATATTAGACATACAATACAGGATAAATATAGTAAAATCTGTGCACCTAAAGAAGCTAAACACCAAGGAAGACCCTAGAGAAGATGCCCAATCCTCATTCGGAAAGGCAAATGCGATAGAAACGGAAGCAGGAGAAGACTGGGAACAGGACAGGAGCCACCACAGAGGGCTCCGAAAGACTACTGATGGAGGTATCGAAGCAGAGGCCGAGACTCATAGCCCGACTGTGGGCATAATGCATGGAATTTTATGAAAGAATGGGGAGATAAAGACCCAAAGGGGGCAGGTCTCCACAAGGAGACCAGCAGAGCCAAAAATAATCTGGGCCTAGGAGTCCTGCAGAGACCGATATTCCAACCAAGGACAACGGATGGAGAGATCCTAAAACCCCTGCACAGTTGTAGCCCATAGACTCAGTCTCCAAGTGGGTTCCCTAATAATGAGAGCAGGGACTTTCTCTGGCATGAACTCAGTGGAAGGCTCTCTGATCACTTCTCCCCGGGGGGTGCAGTCTTGCCAGGCCCCATAGGAAGACTATGCAACCTGTCCTGATGAGACCTGATAGGCTATGGTCAGATAGAAGGAGAGGAGGACCTCCCCTATCAATGGACTAGAGGAGGGACATAGGGGGAGAAGAGGAAGGAGGAGTGGGATTGAGAGGAGAGTGGGCCACAGCCGAGGTACAAATTGAATATATTGTAATGATTAAAAACAAACATTGACCTGTAATCTGGTTTATTAGTAATCATTTATTTGAAGAAGAGTGACTTAGGTAATATTTCTGAAAGCAAATTGAGAAATAACGTTTATTCCTAAGTGTTGAGATTAGAATAGAATTGTGCTTTAGGCTTACATTTCAGGTAGTCCTTCCCACTTTCCCTCCTTCCCTTTTAAAAAGAGACCGGGTCTCTTATATCTCAGGCTGGCCTCAAGCACACCGTGTGAATAAGGATGATCTTGAACTTCTAGGGCTCGTCCTGCCTCTGTCTCTTGAGTGCTGAGATTATAAGCATGTACCCCTACAACATGGTTTATGTGGTGTTGGCAATCAAGCATAGGGCTCTGTACATGCTAAAGGAGCACTCTAATAAGGAGTTATGTCCCAAGCCCCCTTACAGTTCATTTTTTAATCTAAAAAAAATCTGTTTGTTATAGTCAGCATTGTAGTTCACATTTTTATTGTTATATACATGTTTTACATAACTGAATAAACATAATTTACTGGAAATTTTTGTGTACATAATTTGACACACAAAAAAATCTTAACATTTTACCCTAATCTTTGAAAATAATACTTGTATAATACTTTACCACTCTTCCATGTTTCTGTCTAGTTAATATGACATGAC
>CM053750.1:16677592-16708933 GCA_028658305.1 Pachyuromys duprasi | reverse complement strand
GTTCTAGGGTCCCTACTTTTTCTTCTAACCAATTTAATGTGTCTTGTTTTATGTTGAGGTCTTTGATCCACTTGAACTTTAGTTTTGTGTAGGGTGATAAATATGGATCTATGTTCATTTTTCTGCATATAGACATCCAGTTGGACCAGCACCATTTGTTAAAGATGCTGTCTTTTTTCCACTGAATGGTTTTGGCTTCTTTGTCAAAAATCAAGTTTCCACAGGGGTGTGGGTTTATTTCTAGGTCTTCTATTCAGTTCCATTGATCCACTGTTTTTTTTTTTTAAGTTGGAATGCTGAAAAAGGCACAGTAACACCAATTTATTGGTACTTTATTAGAAGATCTAAAATAATTTTTGAATGTGTAGAACTCTGGAATTGTACTTGTAAGAACTTTTTTTTTTGAGTAATCATCCTTTTGTCAAGAAATGACAATTCTATTACTAGAATTTATATTCTGGCCTGTTAGCTGTTGCTTACCCCATCTGCTAATAGAGGTAGTTGTTCCAACGAAAGGCTGAGGATAAAGTGGTGTCTGGGGAAGGAAATATTACCTGATGTGCGGAAAGTGGGCATTAATAGTAAGTGCTGTGATTTTTACTTTTAAAAATATACTGCTCGATGAATTTTAATAACTTCCTCAAAAGTGGCTCTAATGCAAACATTTTTGTTGTGTTTTGTTTTTAAGTGACCGGGAACAGAGGGAGAGAGAGCAAGCTCTTGGAGATTTTCGCTGTGGAAAGTGCCCAGTTCTTGTTGCTACTTCGGTAGCTGCCAGAGGGCTCGATATTGAAAATGTTCAGCATGTTATCAATTTTGATCTTCCTTCTACCATTGATGAATATGTTCATCGGATTGGGCGTACTGGGCGTTGTGGAAATACTGGCAGAGCGATTTCTTTTTTTGATACTGAATCTGATAATCACTTAGCACAGCCTCTAGTTAAAGTACTGTCAGATGTAAGTTTAAACAATTTTTTAACTTTAAATATTTAATATTGAATAGCTCTTTGTTGTTGAGAAATATTTTACAGTTTTTGAGATTTCACGTTGCATAAGAAATTTTTATTTTCTCAAGGCTCAACAGGATGTTCCTGCATGGTTAGAAGAAATTGCCTTTAGTACATATGTGCCTCCCGGCTTCAATAACAGCACAAGAGGAACTGTGTTTGCATCTGTTGACACTAGGAAGGTTAGTTGAGAAACATTAAGAAATTAATTTCTAATTACTCTTTGACCATGTGCTTAATTCTATGAGTAATGGTATTTAATTAATCTAAAACTATCATTTTAATTACACACACTTGTTTATAGTTGAACACCCTAGTTCCTTTAACTGATATTTGTTGGGTTCTTCTGAACTTTCTGAGGATGCTTTAATTTTGACCACATTATTAATACAAAATGCTAGATCTGTGGAGCAACACGTCTTACTGAAATGCCAGGGTTTTTCACAATAGATCTTGGTAGAAAAGAGTTCTGATCAAACATTTATGCCTATTTGAAGTATATAGTTAACTTTTCTGCTCTCTAAAACCCAGTGATTTATCTGGGCGTAGTGGCTCACACCTGTAATCCCAGCACTCGAGAGGCAGAGTCAAGAAGATCTCTGTAAATTCGAGGTCACCCTGGTCAGTGAGTCCAAGACAGCCAGGGCTACAGGAGAAAAACAATAAAACAAACAAAAACCCCCTAAGGAACTTGAAAGATCATTTTCTTGAGTTATTTTATACAATTTAGACATCACAGGTTTCTATGGGCCCTTTTTTCAAGTGAATGATTTTTAAAAAGTCATTACATGTTTGGGATAGTTGAGGTAGAAAATGGAAGTCTCTGCTATCAGTCTGGATGATACAACATTAGGGCTGTCATAACTTGTTTCTTTCATTTTTCTTTCCTTTATTTTTTTTAAAGAATTACCAGGGCAAGAACACTTTGAATACAACAGGGATTTCTTCTTCACAAGCTCCCAATCCAGTTGATGACGAGTCATGGGATTAAAGCAAACAAACATACTTCAAGTCTGATAGTTTTGATGCACAGAAGAAAAACAGTTTTTATTTTTAAATTTTTAACTGAAGTGTGAAACCTGATATTCTTATATATCCTGTTTGTCTGTTCTTACTCCCAACCCTTAAAAATAACCAGCTTCATTGATTAGTTATGTGAAGTGCTGAAAGTTACAACATTGCAGTTACTGATACAAATGGTGTTAACTGGAAATATTAAAGCATTCTGAATGTTTTGTTTATTTCTAGTACATTCTTCAGAAAGTTAAGACATGTTTCATGTCTACGTGCTGTCTTAGTATAGTGTTTATGGTCCTATAAAACAAGCAATAGGATATGCTATACTCTTGGTTAATAATTGGGTCTAATTTCTACTTGATCCTTTAAAAGAAATGGTGTGTTGGTACAATGTGATAACATGATTTTCATGAAACAGTGGCGGCTGAAGCCTTTCAGAGTTATTTGATTTTTACATCATCAGACATGTAATGAAAAAAGTTCAGTTTGCAATGTGAGCTCTGTACTTGATGGTATGACAAATGCTTTCTTTTATAATATACAGATTTTCCTTGGAAATAAAAGATGAAACACATTTCCCCCTAAGTTTTCCAACAGCATTTTCATTTTTCTTGTGGTGTATTACAGTTCCTAGCATTCATATTTAGAAATTTTCTATCTTGTGAAATCAATGCAGTGAGCAAGAAGTTTTAAACAAATCAAATATTAATGTGTAACAACCATTAATACCAAGACGTTGTAATGAAAATTAGTCTTAGAATAATAATCCACTTATCAACAAACATGATGCTTCAGTTTAATCATAATTTTTTATGTTTTACAGAATCCTGTAATTTTCATTCATTACGTACCTTGAGTTTACCTGCTCCGTGACATATTAAAAAATAATCCATGTAAACTTTCAAAATGCAAATACCTTGTATCCTAATTTTTAAAGCTCAGACTACAAATATAGAATTTTTAAAGATCTTTTTAGTTAGGAATTAAGGTTGATTTGAAGCTCCAAGGATAGAAAGACAAAGAAGGATAGATTAGCTAAAAATGTATTGAGCAAATAGAAAAAGAATAAAAACTTGACTCTAACCACTTGAATTATCAGTGTATGGCTTTTTATCTGTGGATATGTGGGAATGCTGATGAGTAATCAATATCACTTACAGGCAGCTCAAATAGGGAAATTCAAAAATCTGGAAAACATTTCACTTTATAATCTCACTTCTTAGAAACACTAAATGAAGATGTTTGAGTTATTAACAACATCTGTGTTTTAATTTTCTATTTTAATGTGTGTTTGCAAATGCTTGTCACAGCTTTTTCATCACTCAGTCTTAGTCATAGCTGTCCTGATTGCTTTCTGAGTTTGCAATTTTGCTTAATTTATAAAATTACTATAATTAGCATCTTTGAATTAAATATAAGGCTTGAAACTATACATAATCCCACCACATCACAAACCAACTGTGAGTCTTCCTATGTTCATCTCTACATACAGGTTTGAATAATTTCCTTAGAAATTATAATTAGGAAATAAGATTCTCTAAGAATTGTTTATAATAGCAGTATTCTTCTGTTCCTCTTTTTTCAAATTCCCATCTCCATTTCATAATAACTACCTTTAACAGTTTCTGGCTGTTGCCTTTACATATTCATACATAGTTTTAGCCTGCAATATTTAGACATCTGCTAATTTTGACATTAGGATATAATTCATTTCTCTTGAATTCACCATAAAAGTATATTTTGTGAGATGATATTAAAGGTGCCCTTTCTCTTGTCTTTTTTTTTTTTGCATAACAGACTAAACTGTATACTTACATTTCCAGATACTTGCATTCCATTCTGTAACCATGTTCTTCCTTGAATCTATTGATTGATTTTAAAAAAAAAAAACAGTAGCCAGAATTTTTTTCTTTTTTTTTTTTTTTTTTAGTAGCCAGTATTTCTATTGCACCTCTGCAGATATCTATGAGGTGGCCCAGTTAATGGCTTGATAATCTTCACCATTTTCCTAGTTTTATGACTTTTATTTGTATCTGAGACAAGGCCAAATGGAAATTGTTCACAACTATTCCATGAGCAAATTTTGCCTTACATATGGATCAGATTTGAGTGTTTACAACGTAGTCTTTTTTGCCTAGGAGGTTCAAATTTTCCGTAACAGATCTTCTATTTTATAACAATGAGTAGACCTTTAAATTCTAGGAAGTGCACAGTATGCTTTCAAGAATGTCTTTTTTGGGAGAAGGGTGTCTATGAGTGATTGTTATGTTATTTCTTAGATATTTTCCTCCTAAATTTTTCTAGTTTTTTTTTAAGCTTCTATTGGCTCCCACAACTATTTAGCTCTTTGCATCATTTCTTTCATTCTTTTCCTTTTTTTTTTTTTTGCTTGTTTTTATGTTGTAGTTTTTGTTGTCTTTCAAGCCAAATCTGCAGGCCTAAAGAAGCTAAACACTAAGGGAGTGTTTAAGCTAAAATCTTAGGGAGGATGCTTATATCTCATTCAGAATGGCAAACAGGATAGACATCAGAAGCAGTGGAAGACAGGAAACAGGATATGAGACTCATATAGAGTCCTCTGGAAGGCTCCACCCAACAGGGTATCAAAGCAGATGTTGAGATTCACAGCCAAACTTTGGGGTGTCTTATGGAAGAAGAGGGGGACAGGGGAATAGAAAGACATGGAGAGGACAGGAGCTCCTCAAGGAGACCAACAAAGCTAAAAAACACAAGCCCTAGGGATACTGTAGAGACTGATGCACCAACCAAAGACCATGCACAGAGAAGACCTAGATCCCTGCTCAGATGGAGCATTTTGGCAGTTCAGTCTCCATGTGGATCCCCGAGTAACAGGAGCAGGGGCTGCCTCTATCATGAACTCAGTTGCCTGCTCTTTGATCACTTGCCCCTGGTGATGCAGCCTTAACCAGGCCACAGAGGAAGAGCATCCAGGCGGTCCTGATGAGAGTTGGTAAGGTATGGGCAGATGACAGAGGAGAACTCTCTATCAATGGACTGGGGGAAGGGGATAGTGGGAAAGAGGGAGGGAGGTTGTGTTTGTGTGTCTGTGTACTTTTGCTGGGAGGAGTTGAGGAAGGGGCTTCAATCAGGATATATAATGAATAAATTGTGAAAAAAAAAGGAAATAGTAAAAAAATAACCCAAGATTTTTCATCCTTCCCCAAATTATTGTTTAATCAAGTTTTCTGTTTTAATAATACCATTCTCTTAGAATTTAACTTAAGAAATCAATTAAATTGAGGAACTATTATTTTATAAATTGTGTATTTGATAGAACTGAAGGATACCTTTATTCAAGCAAAACATCCGCTTGGAGTCTAATGCTCTTTTCTGACTGCTGATCACAGTCTTCTTTCAAGAGAAGGCAGAGATGATGGTGTATCTAATGGCTAGTTTTTCTTCCTGGAATCCTTTGTATTTTAGCTAGTAATGAATAGCTGTCCTAGGGCACCTCAAATGTGGAGTAGCATGCAGTTACACGTGTGAGGGCTTGGGAGGAATGGTGGCAAGGCTGGGGACTATGGTGAGGGCTGCTCTTAACTTAAGGTTGTGCTAGCCTATCCCTTTCCTGGGGTTTGGGATTGTTGGGAGTGGAGATACTGTGTTCAGAGGGATTTAGTGAGTGAGCTTACTGGGCCTCCTTTCTCAGCTCCGCATTTGAATGGTTCTGAAGTTACCGCTCTTTTGCCATCAAGTGAAGACATATTTCGTTTGTTTGTTTGTGTGTGTGTGTGTGTTTCATGCTGGGGATCTAATCAGAGCCTTGCAAACACCAGGTAAGTTCTGTACCAGTAAACTATATACTAGCCCTACCTTGAATTATATGCATTGAAAATTGGAGGTCCCAACTTAGTGGTGAGAAGCATTGCCAGAGGCTGTCTTTAAATTTAAACTTTAAATTTTAAGCAAGCTGTTCTGTATCAATACCTTTCCCTTCACCCCTTATTGTTCTTTTCATCTGATCATGTTTAATATACTCTCAAGACATGCACTAAGAATTGTAACATGACTGGTAAGAGTTAATTTTTCTTTCTTGAACCCTTTATCTTCTTCCATCCTGCACCGAATCACTCTTTTGGTATGTGTTTTGTAAAACTGAGGGTGTTTCCTCGGGGTTCTGTCTGTGAGGCTCAGCCAGGAAAGTCTAGCCCTGACTGCTGGCGGCTGGCGGCTTATAGCTGGCTACCTGTGCTGCAGCCATTGCAGAGCTGCAGCTAGTCCGGAGAAGCTGCTGCTATCCTCGCTCACAGGACACATGCGGGAGGCAGTCCTGTTCTGGCTCTCCTTCCACTCTGTACCTGGCAGCCCCAGCCTTCTCTGGATGGAAAGAGAGACTGGCGAGGTGGACCTGAGGAAGCAAGGTAAGCAGCCAGAAGGGATCCCGCATCCAGGAGCCAGGGGTGGCCATATCCAGGTGAGCGTTGCTGTGTGCTATAGTTCTGTGGATTATAAATGAAAGCTTTATGTGATAAGTCAGGCAATTTATCAACCTGTCAAATACACTAATGTGTTAAAATAAATTGAGAGCTGAGAGTTATAACCTTCTGTTGAGAGAAATGACGCCACAAGAAAGCTGCCCTGGCAGGAGGATGAAGAACAGCAGAGTTAGCACGTGGGAGCACTGGCGTGAGTGTGGTGATCGGTGAGCAAATGGGACCTCGCCACTCAGGTCATCCCAGGAGGACACCAATACGTGATTTTTTTAATTGGGGGATTTCACAAAGAATTTTGTCTCCATGGTTAGCAGTTTCTATATTTGCAGTCTCGTTTCTGTAAAATTCCCTTTCACTGTTCAGGAACATGACCTTTTCTTTTCTTTCTGAACATATGCATTTATTCTATAAAGTCTTGGGCTTATTTATTTCAACTTGATTTCCATGTGGGCGATTGAAAGATTCTCAACAGACATCATAGCCACTTAACATCAAAGAACTTTTACATGTAGCAGCTTCGGCTACATGAGAGCATAAGGCTTCATAGGTAGCTAATTGAGCTAATCTTAACTTTGTCATGTGTGTGTGTTTGTGTGTGTGTGTGTGTGGTGTGTAGAGGCAGAAGAGAAAACCACATCAGTTATCCCCTTCAGACCTCAGTTAACTTGTATAAAAGGAAGATAGTAACGGGCCCCTTTCACCAATTTGGTGTGATTAAGTCACACAACTCATGTAATCACATAAAAGCTTGGAGAGGGAGACTTGTGTAAGAATGAAAACTATCATAGCTGAATGCTGGCACACTTAGGTAATGTTCAGGTCTTGTTTCTAGTACTGTATTAACTTCTCTGTTGATATTAAATAGTTGGTTCTTGAGTATCCAGGGACCACATTTTCAGCTACATTGTTTATATTATAAGTGTAATTTGCCCTTGAGCTATCACACAACTTGTTTAATTGGCTATCTTGGCATCCTACTACATATCTAATCAATTGTTTCATCAGAGTGTTTCACCATTGGAGATTTATTCATAATAATCCAGGAGTGCTAATCAGCTGAGACTACTCCCTCTTGTGTTCTTGCCAGTAAATGTTATATTGTGGGTTCTGATAGTTGTCTCAACAGACTTTTCAGCTGAGTTATTTGATTGGGTTAAAAGTCATCTGAATAGGAAAATTTGGTTTCAATAATTGACTTTAAATTTATAAACAGAATTATCTTTGCAGTGTCCTATAGTTAACGAAATTGTTTGGAACTTAGAATGTGTCTATGTCTCAGTAAGTACAATTTATCATAGAATACTATGAATAAAGCAGGTTGAGTTATGCTAATCACTTTGGAGTAATTGCAGACTTCAGTTCCCTCATCTGTGTGTAGAATTCAGTAGGAAAAGAAATGAAATCCAATATTAAGGAAATAACTCACACTGATCATTAATTATGTGATCTTATGCATGTTAGTTTATCTCTAATTTTTAGTACATTTTATTGTGTGTGTGTGTGTGTATATGCCTTCTAAAGTCTTTATGCTTTTCTTTTGTAGCCAGAAAAAGTGAAAGAACAGGAGTAGGATTAATAGAGGTGGGCATAAGGTTGGTCCAATTTAGACAAGGTAAGAGCAAATACACACTGGCATGGAGGCTAAAAGTAGACACTGGGTGTCTAATCCCTCATAGGTTTTTTTTTTGTTGTTGTTGTTTTTTTTTTTTTTAGACTGGATCTCACAGTGATTTGGGAGCTCACTGAGTAGACTGGCTAGCCAATGAGCTTCAGAGATTCACCTGTCTGCTCCCTTCCACTCCTGGCACCGAGGTTTCCAGAGTAGCTACCACACCTGGTTTTTTATGTAGGTGCTGGGATCCAAACTTGCATCGTCATGCTTCAATGCCAGACGCTTTACTAATTCAGCTATCTTCCTGGTCCCAGGACAGAGACTGCTTGATTTGCTTGAAATCTGTAGATTAAGAGGATCTTAAACAAGAACCCCTTCTCCCTTGCTTTCTTCAGCTTGAATGTGCTTTAAGAGTTGGAAAGGGACTGGGCAGTGGTGGCACATACCTTTAATCCCAGCACATGGGAGGCAGTGGCAGGCACATTTGAGTTTTGAGGTAGGTCTGGTCTACAGAGTGAGTTCCAGGAGAGCCAGGACTACACCGAAAAACACTTGTCTCCAAAACAAAACAAAAAGTGGGAAAGTGACCATAAAAGTACAGGAAACAGGGCCGGTGAGGTGGCTCAGTTGGTAAGGGCTTGTTGTCATGGCTGATGATCTGTGTTTGAGTTCTGGACCCCATATGGTAGGAGGGAGCTGACTCCCACAAGCTGTCTTAGGACTTTCCCATACCAAACACAAACATTAAAAATAATACAAGAAACAACTTAGTAAATCCATTCTGTGTGCTGGGGAGATAGTATAGTGGCAGGGAACTTGCCTAGCTTGTGTGAAGCCTCAACCAATAGGAATGGAAAAGAAAAATCCCAAACCCTATCATAAAAACCTCAGAACTTATCAGGTCTTAAGTCTTATCCTTTTTCAATCTTTTCTAGGGATTGCTTAGGACCTCAGATTGTTCCACACCTTTCTGGACATACCTTGAAGGAATTTTGGAAAACAAGTGATATGACTATAAATGAAAATTGACAATTGTTTAGCTTGTATGGAGGGAGGAAAAACGGAGGTGAGCTTGTAAATGCTCCCTTTTGGCCGTGACATGACAGCACCTGTGATTACCTGCACAGATTTACACACAATCCCGCAGTCAGAATTTCAGCATAGATGGGGGAGGGACTCTCAAGGTCCCACGCATTACAAAGGAGTTTATTGGCAGTTGATAGTTGCTAGATGTGGAAGAACCATTCTTCCTTTGGGAATGCTGTGACTAGTGGGCTGCCTAATGGATGACCCCACACCTATGTACATAGGCAGCATTAATTTGACTTACTGGCTTTTTTTTTAAGACATGAAGATGGGAGAGGCATATGTTGAAGGAAATCTACAGGGAAAAGGATATGATCTTATTTTAAGATATGTACATATATGTGTGTATGTATGAAATTTTCAACTTTATTTCAAAATATATACATGATAGATCACTTTACTGGACTTTTTGTCAGGGGTATCATGAGATGTCCCATATTCTTCCCAGGACAAAACAGATGAATTAAAAAATAAAATGTCTGTAAGCATCTTTTATTTATTTATTTATTTTTAATTAATTTATTTATTTTTGTATCAATCACAGGTTAGGTACTTTGCATCCCAAGCATAGCCCCCTCCCTCATTCCCTCCCACTCTCCCCCTCCCTCCCTCATTCCCTCCCACACTCTCCCTCTCACCCTCCCTCATCTCCTCCCCACCCCCTCCAAGTCCACCAATGGGAGAGGACCTCCTCCCCTCCCATCCAACCCCAGTTCATCCTGTCTCCTCAGGGCTGGCTGCAATGTCCTCCCCTGGGATCTAGCCAGTCTGTCACTCCCTGGCATGTATGGGGGAGGGTCAAAGAGTCTTAAGAACCCAGCCAAAGCCATTTTACCCAAACCCATCAATTACGCCTGCCCAGGAACAAGAACTGAGGCTATAGTTCTCATGACATCACAATGGTGTCTCTCTGCACTGTCTTTCACCATTACAGTTTGAGAAATGTCCCCCACTGGGTTGTGTTTGAACACTTTTGTCTTTAACTTGTGGAAATGTTTGGGGGTTTTGTGGAATCTGGTACAGAAGGCATGGCTGGAAGAAGTGTGTCACTTTGAGGATTGCATCCTAGCCCCACTTCCAACATGAGCTCTGTTTTCTGATCTAATAAGGTGTAAAGAGCTGAAACGTTTGGTAGAGCCAACAGCCTCGGAAACTGAGGCACATAATAGCTGTTTTGTCAGATATTCAGTCAGAATAAGAAAAGTAACAGAAATTTGCTGTTAGTGTAGGTATGAATAGCATAACCAAATGGTAAAGGAGGAAGCCAGAGTCCTTTTATTTTTTATTATTTTTGTGGTGTTAGAGACTGAATTCAGGGTTTTTATATGCTATGCAGTACCATGTCACTGAGAAACATCCTCATCCCCCTTTTAAGCAAAGGCTTTGAAACCAAATCATGGCTCATTAGCCTGGGAAGGTTTTATTTGCAGTGGACCCAACCAAGGGCTTAGAGTTATGACTCCCTGAGATAGAGCAGATGCTTCTTATGCCTCCCTACCATTCATATATTTCTCCCTCCTAAGATTTCCTTAAACATGGGTTATTATGTTTTTGTGCACTCCTACTTAACTACTGGCCGAAGTTACATGATTGTGTGTTCTGATTTTTATTTCCTTGAATTTTGCTTTAGTTACCTATTGGCATATAACTACTCCTAAGCCTAGCGACATAAAATATTTACTATCGTAACCTTTGTGTAAGTTAGAAATGTAGACAAGACTTAACTACTTCTCGGGTTTTAGGTTCTTTTTTATTTAAAAAAAATTTTAAAAAATTTTATTAACTTTATATTCTGATCATAGCTCCCCTTCCTCATCTCATCCTGGTCTCACATTCCTCCCTCTTCCCCATTTCTTCTCCTCCCCTAGTCTTAAGAAAGGAGAAGCCTTCCTCCCTTACCAACTGACCCCAGCCTATCAAGTTTCATCAGGACTAGCTGCATCCTCTTCTTCTGTGGCCTGGCAGATCATTCCCCCTGGTGGGTTTTAGGTTTTTACAAGGCAAGAAAGATATCAGCTACAGTATAATCAAGGCACAGCTTCTCTGAGAAAGGATCTGCCTGTAGGCCTTCTCAGATGGTTGCGAGTATCAGTTTCTCATGAGCTATTGACCACAGTCTGCCTGGAGATTCTTGTCTGAATAGAGTAGCTAGTAACATGGCAATTGATATCAAAGCAGAGGACAACAGTGGGGAAAGGATATCTTTTAACTGGATCCAGGCATGTTCCATTGCTTTTGCTGTGTTCTCTGTGTTAACTGTGAATCCATAGTTCAAAGTACAGGAGAGAGAGAAATTACGTAAGAGGACAAATAAGGCAAATTACTGAAATAAATTTTCAAAGTTTCCCACACTCTTAATATTCCTTAACTTTTAAGTGTAACACTATCATCCTTTAAACATCTAATCTGAATCTAACAGTTGTATTACTGAATTTTCTAGACTTTTAATTATAACTTCTTACTTGTATTATACTTGATACTTGAATGTCCTAGTCTTAGCATCTTTGTTATAATGGGGGAAAGTAGAAAAATAAAATGAAGTACTAATTAAGCTTTCAGAATTACCTCAGCGGACAAAATATCAAGAGAAAAACATCTTAAATATCATTTAAATATGAATATTGTACCAAGCTGTTAATAATATCTTTGAAAGTATTGTTTTCTTTGGCAGTCAAACCTTATGAAGTGTTGATTTATCTGTATATTCTGTCTTCTTCCCAGTTCAAGCTTGTCAGTGGAAGTGCTAATTGCTTTTGCAATCCTTGTCTATTTACTATCAGCTTGCGTTGCTCTTAATTATCACTCTGTGTTACTGATGTAATGCTGTGAATCTCTCCAAGGAAAAGATCATCTGCCCTGCAGAGTTTCCAGTTCTTGGCATATTGCTTTCGTAACATGGGAGTGTTTTTTATCAAGGACTAGCAAAACTTATTTCAGTTATACATTCTCTGTTTTTCTTTTGAGATATCCAAATGTTAATGGAAAATGTTTACAGCAACATGTTTTTATAAAATATATTTTATTATAGGTAAATATAAAAATGGAAAGTTATAAACAAACTAAAGGATTTATTATGTAATTGAAGCATTTTTGTAGCTAATGAGATGAAATGAAGTTTACTTTTTGTTTTTGATCAGCATTGAACATTCATCTCTGTCATGTTTTATTCTTTTGTAAGATGGAATGGTTTTCATATGTTAACTGGTGGTGAGAAATTTCTCTAAAAGTATTTTTCACAGTTAAAAATTATATGCATATATAATCCTAACTACAACTACTCACAATTTTTATAAAGTTATATACATGTTCTCATGATATACATATATGTATGTATATGCGTATATATGTGCATTATACATGTACCAATGGTGAGAAGATGCCATGAATTAGAGCAAGGAGGGATAGATGGGAGGATTTGAAGGAAGGAAAGAGGGATTGCTATAATTACACTGTCTCAAAACTAAGAGAAAAATAAATTTGGTAGTGTGTGCCTATATTACTCTCTGGAAACTGAGGCATTAGGTCAAGTATTTGAGATGAGGGGCTAGAGAGATTGTTCCATGGTTGAAAACACTTGCTGCTTTTTCAGAGGACCTCTATTTGATCCCATAGGGAAGCTCACAGCTGTCCAGTTAACTCAGTTCCATGGGTTCCAGTGTCCTTTTCTGGCCTCTGCAGGCACTGCATATACACAGTGAATGTACATGCATACAGGCAAGTAAAAACACTGGTACATATGAAGGAATCAAGCCGCTACCACCAACAGCAAAAACTACCATGGGACCAACTTGGGCTCCATAGCAAGTTTCATGCCAGAGTGAGACCCTGTCAGAGATGGAAAAGAAAGTTTAGCTGACACCCATTGTTCATATTTAATTTTACCTTTAAAAATGTCAGGCATACATCTTGGCCTACCCCTGGAATCCCAGTGCTCAGGTATCTTAATTTGAAGGATCATGAATTGAGGCCAGCCTTAATAGGATAGACCTCTTTCTCAAAGAAAGTGAATAACTAGAGCTGGGAGTGTAGCTCAGTTATTAGAATATCATTCACGAAGTACCTGTATTATTGCCCAGCACGGAATAGAAGCATTGTCTAAAAACCAGCACTTGGAAGGGAGAGGCCAGAGGATCAAAAGTTCAAGATCACCTTCAGCTCCATAGCAAGTTCAAGGTCAGTCTGGGTTACATGAGACACTGTCCTATGCCTCCCCACCCAAAATAAAAACAAATGAACCATCACCTGAAATATATACATGTATCTAGTTTGTGAGATGCTTGCCATGCAAGCATGAGGATCTGAGTTTGATCTAGAACCCATATTTTAAAAAAATGGATGTGGCAAATGTGGTAGTGTACACCTGTAATCAAGCACTGGGTGGTTGATGCAGGAGGATGCCCGAGGCTTGCTGGCTAGCTGAATTGGAGAGCTTCAGCAAGAGACTTCTTACTAAGGTGGAGAGCAGCTGAGGAAGATGGCCACCATCCATCTGTGTTTCCACATGCTCATATGCATGTACATATGCATTTCCTCCCACATCTGCAGTTACTTGTGCTAGCTTCCCATCACTACAGCAAGTACACTTGAGACCATCTACTCAGAGTAAAGGTTTGTTAGTGCTCATGCTTTTGGAGGTTTGGGTTCATTATCAATGGGCTTTTTTTTTTCTTTTAGGCTTGTGGTGAGAGAGTACACCGTGGCAATGTGTGGCAAAGCCATTCACCTCATGGGTGTGGAGGGAAGGTGAGGGAAGAAGAAACCAGAATCCTAAAATCATCTTCAAGGACATGTCTGAAATCTAAGACTCTCCACTAGCTTCATCTCCTAAAAAACACTATCTCGTAGTGCCACATTGCCACATGAACTTTGTGGGAAACATTGCAGTGCATATTGTAGAGCCAGTACTCTGGAGGCTCCCCTACTGCCCCGTGTTGATCAAATAATAAGGGTGGGTGGATTACTTCTGCTGAGACTGTGAGCCTTTGACAGGAAGGGCTGTGTAGTGCTATGGTATGGATTTAACGTATGCATGCACAGTGAATAGTTGAAGGTTGGTTGTGCCAAAATTCCCTTGGTACTTAAGCTATATTCAACTAACTGTTGGTATAGTTCCCGTCCTTTGTGCCAGGACAGAAAGCAGGAGAGATGGGTTGTGACCAGAGATGGAACCCTATAACCTAGAGATTAAAACTGCAGTACGAGTTATTAATATGAATAGCAAGTGTAATCAGGAGAAGAACTTTGATGTTTCTATTTGTCTTCAATAAGAACCAGACCTATAGGTGGAAATTTTATGCAAAAGGAGAATATGGAGAGCCCTTACTAAAAAAAAAAAAATTTGAGACTTTCAAGATAGCTGGGCTTGGTGGCACTTGCCATTAATCCCAGCACTCTGGAGGCAGAGACGGGATCTCTATAAGTTCTAAGCTAACCTGGTTTTCATATTGAGACTCTGTCTCAAAAAAAAAACAAACCAAAGCAAAACCAGGATTTTAAGGCAGTAAAACCAAGACTTTAAAACAAAAAGATGTAGAAGACATGGTTACAAGGAGCAATTAACAAGGAGCAATGGAAGTTTGCAAAGTGACTGAAAACAAAGCTCCATTTGTGTGAAATCAGTAGCCCAAAAGACTGATTGTATTCCATAGAATGTTAGACCAAATCTTCGTCTTATGTGATAAATAGAAGAATGACATGATTTTTAGTGTTGGAGACTATCAACTAGATGGAGTCACTTTCTCAGAGGGAATGAGTCTAATTTTTATGTTGATCAAAATAAGGAAGACAAAAGCAACAGGAACAGATTGCCAAGAGACTGCAGCTGTCCTTGCTGAGAGCTTCTACTTCTGAGTCCAATAAAAAATAAGAGCCTTTATGAGTAACAAGCAATTAGACCTTGAAAAAGAAAAGCAGTTTTCAAAAGTTGAGAACCACAACTGTAGAAATGCATAAATTTGAAAATGAAAGATCACTGTGAGATCTGCAGAACACACCTGCATCTATTCAACAAGTATTCACAGAGAGCTTCATAGACCCTGATTTTTGCAGAAGTGCAGTAAACCTTCAAGGTGAAAATTGTTTGGGCCTGCTTTCTCTTTGAACATAGCATGCTCATCAGTGCCTGTGAAAGGGAGGGGAGGAATTAAAGTTGGCAAAGTGGTGGGCAGCCTGAGAAGCAAAACTGAGAGGCAGGTCCAGTAAAAACCCAAGAATCACTGATAGACAGGCTCTTAACACCTTTGTACTGACTGTGGCTCACACTATGAATAAAAACTGAAAGACATGAGGGACTTATGTCTGTGTCCAGGTTTGCTGTAGTTTCTTTTCAGTCAAAATAATGTGGGGAAAACATTTTGTACTAGTAAGATGTGCGTAATTATGAGAAAGAGCAAATAACTTTTCCACTCACTGTTTTTAAGGAAACATTTTTAAGAGTAATTAATGAGGCAAAGGCTTAAAAAGCCTGAAGAGTTTCCAGGAAATTGTGATACTGCATTATGCTTGCCATGATAAGGTAATGGGATCCATTTGTATTCTTGGCAAGGGATTACATCTGTGTCATTCTGTTGTATTTAAGGAAGGGTTTCAGAAACCCCACAAAGTGCACGATTTGCATTGTTTTTATAGTGGAATTGCACCTTGCTGCAGCTTTCTGAATTAGCGGAACCATAATTGCATTCTGCAGTCTGCCTGATGAGTTCCCAAAGCCAGCTGCAAGTAAACAATTGGAGGTGATAGAGGTGATATATTAGGTTAAAGATTTATGTTTTGAAAACATCAGAATTTATTGACCTATGTCAACACCATCAAAGTGTCATGAGATTACAAACATATTCTAAGGGTATTATAATTGTTTGACATTTAATAATTCCAAATATCTTTTTTGATAATTCCTTCATTTGGCTTTTGTAGGGTGGTGTTTGTGAGAAATTAGCTTTTTGAGAATTGTCCATGTTGATTTCCATAATGGCTCCACCAGTGTGCAATCCTACCCACAGTGAATGAGGGTTCCCTTTTGCCAGGCCCCTCCAGCATTTTGTTGTCAGTTTTGTTGATCTTTGCCATTCTCACTGGGGTTAAAAAACAAAATCTCAAAAGTTATTTTGCATTTCCTAATGCAAAAAATTCATTTCCATTTTTTGAGTTATTTCTTAGACAATTTTTTTCTTCTTTTGAGACCTGTTCAGTTCCTAGGCTCATCTTTGAATGGGTCATTTGGTTTTTTTGACTTTTTTTTTTTTGAGACAGAATTTCTCTGTATAGCCCTTGCTCCTTGCAGACCTGTAACTCTTTGTAGACTAGGCTGGCCTTGAATTCAGAGATCTGCCTGTCTCTGCCTCCTACGTGCTGGGATTAAAGGTGGTTCTGTCTTCTATAGCTTGGGAGAATAAAGACATTCTCCCATTTTGTAGGCTTCCTCTCCCCAGCTAGTCTCTTTGACTGTGCTGAAGCTTTTCATTTTTATGAGGTCCTACTTGTTAACTTTTGACCTTAATTCTTGGAGAAATTAAGTCCTATTCAGAAAATCCTCTCTTATACCCATGTCATGTAGGGTACTGCCTGTGCTTTCCTCCAGCAGTTTCAGTGTTGCAGGTTTCACATTTAGGTCTTTGATCCATTTGGAGTTAATTTTGTGCAAAGTGATAAACACAAGTTAATTTCTTCATGTGGGCATTCAGCTTTCCCAGCACCAATGGTGGAAGATGATTTTTTTTCCTCCAGTGTATTGTTTTTGGCATCTTCATCAAATAGTAAATGACTGAAGTTATGAGTAAGCATGTTTGGGTCTTCATTTTTGTTCCATTGGTCTATACATCATTATATCAGTACCTTATTCTCATTGTTATGGCTTTGTAACACATGTTAAGATCTGGAATGGTAATTTCTCCAGTATTGTTCTTTTTGATCAGAATTAGTTTGGTTATCTGGGGTCCTTTGTGGTTTCATGTGAAATTTAAGACAGTTTTTTTTTTCCTATGAAGAATGAGATGAAGTTTTTTGGTTGGGATTGCATTGCATCTGTAAGTAGCTTTTAGTAAAATGGTCATTTTTACAATATTAATCCTGCTAATCCGTTAGCAATGGCTGCCTTTCCATTTCCTAGTGTCTTTTATGTTTTTCTTTGGAGGTTTAAAATTTTCATTGTAGAAGTTCTTTGCTTCCTTGGTTAGGTTTAATCCTAGATATATTATTTTCTTTGACGCTATTATAAATGGGAGTATGTCCATAATCTCTAACTCTGTATTTTTGTTGTTGGTACAGAAAAGCTATTGAGTAGTACAAGTTGATTCTGTATCCACATGCTGAATTTTCTTATTTCTTCTAGAAGTTCTCTGGTAGAATTTTTTTGATCTCTAATGTATTATATCACCTGCAAATGGGGATAGTTTGACATCTTTTTTTTTAATATCTTAATTTCCTTTTCTTTGCCTCACTACTCCAGCTAGTACATCAAGCACAACATTTAAAAGAAGCAGGGTAAACACCTGTCTTGTACCTGATTTCAATGGCATTGCTATAGACTTTTTCACCATTTAGAAAATGTAGGCTGTGGGTTTCTCATATATAGCTTTTATTATGTTGAGGTTATTCCTTTTAGCCCCCATATTCCTTTGGATTTTTATCATGAAGTCATGTTGGATTTTGTCAAAGGCTTTTTTTTGCATAACTGAAATGATCATGTGATTATTTTTCTTTAAATCCATTTATGTGGCTTATTATATTTACTGACTTGGGTATGTTGAAGCATCCCTACATTTCAGGGATAAAGCCAACTTGGTAATGGTGGGTAATGTTTTTGATGTGCGTCTATATTCTGTTTGCAAGTATTTTATTGAGCATATTTCATTCTATGTTCATTCTCCATATTTGCCTGTAGCTTTATATTTTTGTCCTGTCTTTACCTGGTTTGGGTATTAGAGTGATACTGACTTTAAAGGAGTTTTGGAGTGTCCCTTCTGTGTGTGTTTTAAGTAGTTTAAAAGGTATTGGCTGTAGGTGTTCTTTGAAAGAGAAAGTAGAATTCTGCCGCTCCATCTGGCCCTGGACCATGTGTAGCTGGAAGGCTTTTTATTACTATTTCAATCTCCTCATTTGTTATTGGATTATCTAGGCTGTTGGCTTCTTCTTGGTTTAATTTTGATAGTTTCGCTGAATCTAGAAATTCATCCATTTATTTTAGGTTTTCCAGCTTAATGGGGTACAGGTTTTTAAAGTATTCCCCTATAATAGTCTGAATTTTTTTGTGTATGTGGTAGTTTCATGCCCATTTCTGATTCTGTTAATTTGGGTCCTCTGTTCCTTTTGGTTAGTTGGGCCAAGGGTTTATTAATCCTGTTCATCTTTTCAAAGAACCAGGCTCTTTGATTGGTTGGTTCTTTGTATTGTTTCTATTTCATTAATTTCTGCTCTGATTTTTATTATTTCTTGCCATTGACTGGTTTGGATTTGGTTTGTTCTTATTTTTGCAAATTTTTGAGTTGTATCAGTAAGTCATTTATGCTTTCTGATTTCTCTATTGTAGGCAGTTAGTGCTATAAATTTCTCTTGCAGTGAAAGAGTTTGATGTGCCTGTATTTGATGTGTCTTAGAGGTTTTGTTGTGATGTGTTTTCATTTAGTTCCAGGAAAATTTTTATTTCTTGATTTTTCTTTGCTCTCCATGAGTTTGTGTATTTACTACAGATTTATTTGCTGTCAATTTTTAAGTTTTACTGCATTGTAATCAAAAAGGATACACAGTGTTATTTCAGTCTTTTTGAATTTGTAAAAATTTGTTTTGTGTCCCAGGATATGGTCTATTTTAGAGAAGCTTCAGTGTTTTGCTGAGTTAAATGTGTATCTTTGGTCTTTAGATGGCATATTCTGTAGATATTCGTGTTTTCCTCCTGTTTTTATTTGTTTATTTTTGGGTTTTCAAGACAGGGTTTCTCTGTGTAGCCTTAGCTTTCCTAGACTCACTCTGTAGACCAGGCTGGCCTCAAAATCACAGAGATTAAAGGCATGTGCCACCATGCCTGGCTTTTCCCCCCCATTTTTAAAGACAGCCTCTTAACTTTGGTGGTTATTTTCTTGCTGTCTTAGTTTCATTTCTATTGCTCTGATAAAATGCCTTTACAAAAATAAAAATAAAAAACACCTTTGCAGTGAAAGGGTTAATTTTAGCCCACTATTCCAGGTTACAGGTCAAATCAAAGAAGTCTAAGGATCTTTTTTTTAATTACAAATTTTCTATTTTTTAAAATAGATTTATTATTGTGTGTATCTGGAAGCACACACATGCATATGTGCACTTTATGTGCTGGAGGAGGCTGGAAGAGGTCTCTAGATACCCTGGAACTGGAATTACAGGCAGTGTGAGCCCTCTGAAGTTGGTGGGAGCCAAACCCAGGTGCTCTGGAAGAGCAGCCAGTATTATTAACATCTGATCCAGCTCTCCAGCTCCTGTTTGCAATTTTTAAACACCACCATAATAATTATCCTCGAGAGTGTGTCTTCAGAAAACTCCATCATTAAGCAATTTTATAAATGTCTAAAAGCAAAATTCCTGGATCAGTGACATATCCAATGCTTTTATTTATGTTTTCCACTAACGAACCATGACGTGCCCATTGTCCTACTCTTCAGGGCATGGTTATGAGTGGACCAGCCTCAGGGACTATAACTCGCAGACCATTTCATAGGAAACTGTTCATCAGTCTGACAATTTGTCTGGCTTCCTCTTTTCAAAACCAATAAACAAGGAAAAAAGAAAAAAAAAGATCTCTTTTAAATTCTTTAGTTACCCAGTAAACCAGTTCAATTTGTTCTTCATGGCAGAAAACGGTTTAAATATCAGATTGAGAATTACAATTCCCACATTCTTTAGTGGGAAGAGCACTTATCTATTCATTCTCATAATCATGTAATTTTATGAATTATCACAGCACTCTGTGTGCATAAGCCTAAGGCTTATGACTTAGGCAACCCAGTACCAAATCTCTTCCCAAGTTTTCCCCAGAAACACCAACTTGACTTGTATGGTGGAGGTTGAGCCCAGACCCTTATGCCTCTAGGCAAGTGATCTGTCACTCAGCCACACCCTCAGTCCTTGTACTTCTCAGATGAGCTCTCACTGTAGCACAGGCTAGCCTTGAACTTAGGATCCTCCTGCTTCAGCCTGCCTGGTGCTGGAATGAAAGCCATGCATCCCCAATGGTGCAATTTGGGGGATTTGAAGCTCAAAAAACTATTTAATCTTCTTGCTATAAGAACAACTCCCAGGAGTAAAAAAAGCAAAATACATTATATAGATGTATGGAATTGTTAAATAAATTTTAATAAAACCTCATTGAAAAGAACTCCCTTGTTAACCCTACATACACACACTGGCAATCCCTTTCTTGCAGAATAGTTATCTTACAAATTTTGGTTGAGTCAGTCTTTAACTGTGATCACTACATAGTTAGACATAGCTGAGCTCCACAATAAACTGTAAAAAATACTTTTATACAGTTTTTATTTTTCTTGGAATCATAATCCCTCACAATTGACTATTTTTTTTGTTTTGAAATTTATTTAAAATTCTTGTGAGTTCATGCATATGCGTGTGGGTGCAAGGGTGTCAAAGTGTATCATTTGAAGGACTGGAACATGGCAATCAATTGTTTCCTACCATGTGGGTTTCAGGGATTGAAGTCAGGTTTTCAGGCTTGCAGGTCAGGGGCCTTTGTGTACTGAACCATTTCACAGCCCCACACTTTTCTATTTATTTAGCACCAACCCTCCAAACTTTTAAACAGATCAGCCAAGCCTTTTCAGTTTAAGTTTCTCATTTCTTCATTCGTTTAAGCCATCCCTACTCGAGCCCCGTGCCTGCCATTTGGAAAAGATGATTTCTAGTTGGTCTCATGTTATTTGGGATTTCCCTTGGTCATCATTCTTGGGATCTTCTCTCCTATTGCAAGAGCCTGAATTTCTCCTTCAGCATATTTATAACATCTTGAAGATATTATCTTGTATTAAAATATTATTTTTGTAAATCTTTCATGTTTAAAAATATCTTTACCCTTCTCCTGTGATACGCAGGTAGGTACAGCACCCTAGGTGAGTGTAGAAAAGTCGTTGCTTCCTGGCTTTTGGCCTTGCCTTGAAAAATCTGAGGCCATGCTTATGGCTGAGTAGTTTCCATCTTTGTTTCTGTTTATCTTTGATACCTGACTATCACTTTTGTGCTTGAGGGTGGATTTGTTTTCATCAGTTATACGAGATACAGTGGGAACTTTCAATCCAGTCAGCAGCGTTCAATTCTGGGGAATTGAGGTTTTTCCTCGTGATTTCTCCCTGTCACCTCTCTCTCTGGAACCTGCTCTAGTCTGATGTTAAATATCTCATCCTCTTGCCTTTTCTTTGTGGAACACTGTGCTAACTTAGATTTCACTCCTATATGCTTAATTTCTAAGGGGCCATACCCTCTAAGCATAACCTTTTCTTAGCATATTATTATTTTATAGGTATGGTCTTTTCTTTTTCTTTCTTTTTTTTTGAGTGTTTCAGTAGTAAGTTTATGACTAAAATACTTGGTTTCATGCTGCATATTCATATTGCATCTCCTTTCCACTTGTTTCTGTGAAAGTGTGATGGGGGAAAATTGAGTCATTTAGCTATGTAGAGTTTGGGAAAATTCTAGTATATTTTTTTCTTGTATTTTCAACTAATCAATATTTCATATCTTCATTTTCCTGAAAGTCAGTTGTTATTATTTCTGAGAGTTTTGTTCTCTAAAGTACTGAAAACACTGGTTTATCAAATACTGAACCATTTTCTTTGTGGGAAATACAGGGCTGGGCTCCCCTGGGCCTTTGCTCTGCCTTGCACTTTTGTGTGGATTTGTTTTCACTTACTATGCTAGGGACGGTGGATCCTTTTGTTCTAGGAACAAATATTCTCCAATTCTGGGAAATATTTTAGTTTTCATATGATATTTCTAGCACCTAAATAATGCATAACCTAGTTTTGAGTATGTTTCCCTTAAAATACCTTATTTGTAGTGTATTGTTTATTTATCAACATTGGACTCTACTCACAGCTAAACGCTATAATTTACGCCTGGGTGAAGCTTTGTCTAACATTTATTTGCTTCATAAGGCACATCCCATAGACCTGTGAATGGTAGCTATCACTCAAAACTATGCATGGGGCCATTTGAAACAGAATAGTCAGTAAGTTATTTTTCTACTGCTGCATTAGACCAAAAGCAGCTTATAGAGGAAGGAATTTGTTTCTTTTACATATCCTGAATCACAGTCCATTGAGGGAAGTCAGAAAGGAACTCAGAGGGCAGGAACCTGGAGGCAGGAGCTGATGAAGAGGCCACAAAGGAGTGCTGCTTACTGGCTTACTCCTCATGGCTTGTTCAGCCTGCTTTCTCATAGAATCTGGGACCACTGGTCCGGAGATGACACCACCCATGATAAGCACGATTAATGGCCCTCCCCCATTAATCACCAATTAAGAAAATGCCCCACAGGTTTGCCTTTAGACAGACTTATGGAGGCATTTTCCCAACTGAGGTTCCCTCCTCTTAGATGACTACAGCTTGTGTCAAATTGACATAAAACTAGGCAGCACAGCTCCACATTTTGTACAGTTTCTTAACTGTTTTGAATTCAGTTTCTTCACCTGTGCAGGAGAAATGCTATCATCTCTCAGGGTTATTGTGAAGATCAAGTGAGAAAATTAAAGTTCTTAGGACTGACCCCAACACATGGCAGGGGTTCATATACTATTACTATTCAGCATTAGTGTTGGTAACTAAACTGGGCTTCTGCTCTGTTCATATATAGATAAACAGTTCAGCTTAGATAGGAATAAGAATTATAAACCTCTTTTCAGAGTTAAGCACCATAATCTTTCCTCTAGCTCCTTCCTGGCTTACACATTATGTCATGGTTGCATATTTCTTTTCTTTTCTTTTCTTTCTTTCTTTTGAGTTGAAGATACTCTCAACATTTTATATCCACTGCTGCATTTGTCAGGACTTCCCTAATGTAAACTTGAACACTGAGTAATTTTCTTTGTTTTTGGCCTCTCGGATGACACTCCACTTAAAGTTGAATGTCTAACAGAAACAGGTGATTATTTATTTAATTGTGCAGTTACAGTAAATGCAACCCATTTCCCAGTAGAGGTGGGTAAGTGCTACCTTGGGTTGGGCTGGATTTGAAAGCCAAGGGAAAGCTCTCAGAGAAGCAGAGGAAGCACATGTCTCCCTGAGGATAAAGTGCATGCCGCCCTCCAGGTGCTGGGTTGTGCGTAGCATTGGCTTCCGTGAGGATTGTTTGAAACTGTTGGACATTATAGGGTACCACCTAGTCATGAAGGTGAGTGTGAGGGTTCATTTGATAATCAAATTACCCTTTTCCTATCTGTATGGGTTTGCTTGCTGAACGGATGGATCAGAACCTTCACATGGGTTCCCACATAGACAATTGCTGATAGTTACAGTAGAACCCTGGAAGGTCATGTTTGTAAAAGCTGTGACAAGAAGTCATGAAGATCCCGAGAGAGAGAGGTTGAGGAAATTTTCTGAACAAAATAGATTTAAACTGTAGACTATTAAAAACAGACCAGGGTGAATTGGAGTGAATTCCTTGTGGGTAGTAGAGTTTTGAATCAGTCACTGACAGTGACCATATAACTCTAGTTTAGAGCTGCCAGATAGCTTTAGTGGGGAATCTGTACTGGAGAGCTTGGGTTTGTTTTTGTCCTTCACAAACTGTTACTTTTGAGTGTTTTGAATGTCTCTGATGTTCAACTTGCTTATCTATGAAGTAGAGATAATACCATCTCTGCAGGGATTTGTAGGAAATTTGTGTTTGAGTTTGATTTACAAAAATTGCAATTTTATATAACTTAACCTAAACTATAATAGATAAAATATATCTTACACAATTTAAAATGTGTGAATAAATATGAAATATAAATATAAAGTTGTCTACTTTACTTCAAAGATCTAATATACCTATGCAAGTGATGTATAAAGCTGAGACCATTATTATTATTTCAGGATCCAAATCAGCATTCAAGTGGATATAGATACAACTTAGATGAGAAAGTGCTTGCCACACAGCCATAAGCACGGAGTTCAATCCCCTAGAACCTCATAAAAACCTGGGCCCCAGAGTACACAGCTGTAATCCCAGCACTGGGGAGGCAGAGATCCCCTCTTCATCCCTGCCACTGCTTGTAAGCAGAAATAATTTTTTGGAGTTTCCTCATCTGTGATGGTAGCTGCGGTGGGGTTACATGCTTGGTGGTGTAATGAGTGCATAAGATGGAGAAGCGGTATCACTGAGTCCGCTATGGCATATTCATTGTGCTGTTGGAAAATGCTGGGCCTCCGCCAAGTACTCGGTCCAAATGAGTTTCCTCTGAGTGAGAGTTTCTGGGAAGGGAGGGGTTTTCCTCTGAAGACCAGTGGCTGCTCCATTTCGAAGGGAACGCTGTTGACCCAGGGGCTAATGGCTCTCCCTGGGAGCATAGCAGAAGCTTTGTGGATTTCCCATAACAGGCTTACGGAGACTGATTCACCTCACGCAAGCCTCTAAGAGACCCATAAGGGATGGTCTAAGACTGGAGTTCCACATCCCTTGCCCTGGGCTGCCCCTTCTGCTAAATCTGTAATCAGAAAAGGCTTCACTGATTCTGAGCAACCCAGAAAGGCGACTTGGTTTTGAGGTATCTTTCACAAGGCTGTGGTGTGGTCTTGTGGCTGCCCTACGGTAATCTGTCACTCTGGTGACAGGACGTTTTGCAATTTCCCCCAGTAAATGATACTGGATAAATACTGCCATGTGTGCGTGCGCGCACCCACGGGTGTGTGTGAGAGAGAGCGAGTGTGAAAGCCTTCCTGCCCGTGAGTGCCCTGAAGGCCCCTGGGCATCCTGCTCTGTCGCTGTCTGCCTCAGCCCTTTGAGGGCTTTCTAGCCATCACCTCAGTTCTCCTCTTAGTTGCTCTGTGTCCTTTCTGCATAGTTTATGATCACCACGGAGGATTTAAGATCAGTTCGTTCTCTGACGCTACAAGGAGACCCAAGACTTTTACCCACTTTGTGCTCAGACTCCCTGGAGGAACCACAGCCTGATAGTCATCAGCACTAACAGCTCACTCTGGCATTGGTAGCTTGAAAAAAATAAAATAACTACTCTGGCTGTTCTCTCTGTCTTTGTCCCTTATTAAGAAGCCACGATCTGGCTCTTAGGAGTCAGAGCTGGCCTCTGCCACACTCAGAGCACAGTGCTGAATGAATCCAAGAAATCCCAGCTGCCGGTGTCTCTCAGTTTTTAGAAAGTCACTCTCCTCAACTGTGAGTTCTCCGGCATTGCCTCCAGGTTTGATAGTGCCGAGTACTGTTTTAAAGCTTATTTTTAAACTTTCACAAGTAACAGGTAAGTGTTCTCATGAGAAAGGAAAGCAATGAGGAGTGGCACTAATTAAAACAATATTACATGTTAAATTTTATCTGCAATGAAATAGGCATGGATTTAGAAATGAAAAATAACTCATGGTTAAGTTTTAGCTTTATTATATAGTTATTAATTGATTAATTATTGGGTTGGTGGCTTCTGTTTTTATAGTTTTCATATCTGAAACTTCCTCCCATTCTAAGAATGCTTTTTGAACATATAAGGAAGTGGGAGGAAAGACATTTTTTCCCTAAAACTAGAAACAGATTAATAGAAATTTTTAACAATGAGAAACAGAAGAATGTTATTGTGCAATGATTAACTTTTTTGTCTCTTCTTAAGTTTATTTTTGTCTTGGTAAAAAAAACTTTATTACGTGTATGTGTGTGTGCATATCACTCACAGTGTGCCTATGGAGGTCAGAGGACAGCTCTCAAGAGTGAATTCTCTTCTGTGATGCGAAACCCGGAGACTGAATTTGCATAGTCACACTTAGCCCCAAATGTCTTTGCCCACTAAGCCATATTGCTGGTCCACATTATAAAGACATATTTATTCTTCAATGAAAAATTAAAATTTCCCCTTGATGTTTTATACTCATTTATATCCAAGTGACTACATGGTGAGTAAAATTCTTTAGAGTAACATTAGCTATTAACTATTGCTGTTCTGCAACCAGCAGTCCATTCTTTAATTGATGACATTTTCATCCTTTTTACTTTTTTCTCAGTCTTGTAAATTGAGCTTTTTTGTAGCTTAAACTTTCTTTAAACTTGCTATGACAAGTAGGATAGTGTTGAATTCACAATTGATCTCTGGCCTCAGCCTCCGGAGTGCTGGGATTACAGTCATGCTTCACCACTCCTGACCCTTTTTATTCCTCTAATTCCAAGCTCTCATTCTGCTTTATTCCTTTAGATATTTTCATTTAGTAGGCATTTTTGTTGGCTTACCCACAAGAGACTTTTATTCCTGTAGCTTTCTCCAGAATTTTGTTTCATTTGTTTTCTTTAGAAGCCCCCCCCCCCAAACACACACACATATACACACCACAGTGTGTCACAGGGAAATTAGTTCTGGAAGGAGTTACATTTTTACATTTGCCTCACCTTTAGATTCTCCTAGCCCAGAGCTAGCATTCATTTTATTCCTTATTAACAGCTTATGTTACATAAGCAGTACTGAATGTTTACTATGTAGCAGGCACTGCATTTAATAGGCTTCATTCTCACAAAGATGCCACAGTGAGGGCAAGGCAGACGGTATGTTGCTAAACAGCATTCATGCAGCTCTGTGGGTGAAGCTCAAAGGGGAAGGTTCAGTGGGTGTTCAGGGAGGGCACCCTAGCATAGAGTGACCTGACATGAGGCGAAAGTGACTAACTTGCTGGGAATAAGGATGTGGTAGGTAAGGCAAAGTGTCTTGGTTCCTTCTGCCGACAGAAGCTTCTAATAGCAGATGGGTGTGTGTTTCTCAAATCGCAAACAATGGACTCTGCAGCTCCGATACCCGACTTGTGTCCTCTCATCCGATTCAGCTTTGATATCACACCACATCAGTGCCCCTCCCCCCAGGCTGGAGGCACAAACCCCAAGACTGGCTCCCTGACAATGCAGCTGTGAATTCCAAGCCTTGGTTTTCATTTGTGTGTTTGACCAACTGACTATAAATAATTATTATTACAACTTTCTCTTTGAGTTTGGCGAATTTGCCTGAACAGCTCACTGAACTCAGAGAATCGGGCTTGTTGGGTTTTTATGAAAGGATATTAGGAAACATACAGTTGAAGAGATGCTTGGTAGGTGTGGGGTAGAAGCAGAGGGAGCTCTCACAACCCTCCGGAAGTTTCTATGTATTCTCATGTCAGAGAGCTCCTGGAGCTGTGTCCTTTGTTTCTGCCCCCCCTCCCCACCGTTGTATAGGCTTAATTCCTAGTAGCTTAGGTGGAAAACCCCAGCAAGTCCTCTAAAAGATGGAGTGGACTCTCTCTGCAATGGCAAGAGTTCTGTGACTCTTGATCCTACAGGAGAAGAACAGGTAGGTCAGAGTGTTCATGTATGCCCAATAGCAAGATAGAAAGATAGGAGAAGCTGGTATGGTGACTCCTACCCAGAATTCTAGCACTTATGGTGGCTGGGACAGGAAGATTGCTGCTGTGAGTTCAAGGTCAGCCTTGGCCACATAAAGCTCTTGGCTAACCTTAGTTACAGTGTAGAACTGTCTCAACAGAGACAGTAAGAAAGAGAGGGAGGGTGGGAGAGAAAAAAAGAAAAGATAGAAGTGAGAAAGGCGGGGAGAATTTGAATTTCTTAAAATTTCTATGACTTACCTCCGGAAACAGAAATTTTAGTTTTTATGGCCTGCCTTGGGGAAGGAGTTATGAGGCAAGAATCAGGTTCAAAACCAAAATATCATGCGTCAGAATTTTATAATGGGAAAGGTAGGCTAACACAGTTTGGAGGCATGAAATAAGAATGGTGTTTCTGGGAAGCTATGGGTTATTCCATTTGTCCCAGTGCTCAGTAACCGAGGCAAAGGCTAGAAACTGGTCTTGGATCTGTACAGATTCATAGTACCTTCAGACTGACTCAGACCTATTCTCGGTAGTAGTTTGCTTTGGGTGTTGCAGAGCGGTGTGCACTATGGACAAAAGAAAAACCTGTTGCCAGTACATGTCTTTAAAACGGGGGGTTGAGTGGATGTAATAGAAAAGATCTATGTTGTGACAGCCAGCCATCAGGATAGGATGGCGTGGATGGGATAGGATGGGGTGGGATGGGATGGGATGGGGTGGGATGGGATGGGATGGAACTAAAATGTTCCTTCCTGCCTAACTGCTTAGAACCTGTCAGTAATGTTGTTAAAGAGAGACAAGAAGCAGCCTCTCAACTGACTGATGACATTTTGAACTCTTTCTCCAGCCTCTGTGTGTGAATTCTAGAACAATGTGGACCTCGGCACTGTGGATGTTCTCTCTACTCTCCAAAATCAGCCTGGCAGGTAGGTTAGCCTTTTATAGAGCAGGTAGTTTGTATGTTTTTGGACAAGAATTTTTAACTTTGGAACAAAGGGATTCTGAATATACACAGATGAATAACGATAGAATCTGTGACATTTTGAACGTGTGTGTGTTTGTTTGTGTGCGCGCTTGTGTGTATGTGTGTCCATGCATGGGCACAAGCTTGAATGTGTGTGCCAACCATAGAAAGTGAGTACTCTTACATGTGTAAATTGGAGAGATGATCTGTCACATTCTTAAAGGCAGAAATGACCTCCTAAAGATGAAGAGCATTCAGACATGTCCAACACGTGATCCATAGGCTACATGTATTCCAGGACAGCTATGAATGTGATTCGGTACATTTCTAGATCACGGCATCATACCACAATGTCAAAGGGGTGGACAGCCCAAGGATATCTATAAGTACAGTCTGACATAAAATTGTAAACTTGTTGTGTGAGACAGCTTTTGAATTTTTTTTTGTAACTCAATTATGTGGTTCTCAAGAGTGAAATTTGTAGATGACAGTTTCTTGTTCCAATATCAAAGGTATGTTTTGGTCACACCTAAACCATGCCAACCTAAGAGCAATTTATTTTATCACAACCTATGTGTTTTTAAAAAAAATTAAGATTGAAAATAATCACAGTGGGCTGAATATTGAAAAGCAGGGATTTAAACATCTTCCCTTGGGTCCATCTTGTTACTTATCTTCTTTGGGTCTGTGAATTGTAGTATGGTTATCCTGTACTATATGGCTAATACTAGCTATAAATGAGTACATACTATGTGTGTCTTTCTGGTTCTGGCTTACCTCATTCAGGATGATATTTTCTAGTTCCATCTATTTACCTGCAAATTTCATGTTGTCCTTGTTTTTAATAGCTGAGTAGTAGTCTGTTGTGTAAATGTACCACAGTTTCTTCATCATTCTTCAAGTGAGGGCCATCTAGGTTGTTTCCAGTTTCTGGCTATTATGAATAAAGCTTCTATGAACATAATTGAGCTAGTGTCCTTGTTATATGGTAGAACATCTTTTGGGTCTATGCCCAAGAATGGAATAGCTGGGTGTTGAGGTAGAGCTATTCCCAGTTTTCTGAGAAAGTGCCAGAATGATTTCCAAAGTGATTGTACAGGTTTGCACTCCTACAAACAATGGAGAATGCTCCTTTTTCTCCACATCCTCACCAGCATATGCTGTCTCTTGAGTTTGTTTTTTCAGTAAAACATTTTTTATCAATTACAATTTATTCACTTTGTATCCTAGCTGGATCCCCCTCCCTCTCTCTTCTCCTCCTTTGCCCCTCCCCTAGTCCACTGATGGGGAAGGTCCTCCTCCCCTTCCATCTGACCCTAGCCTATCAGGTCTCAGACATTCTAATGGCTATAAGATGAAATCTCAGAGTTGCTTTGATTTGCATTTCCCTGATGCCCAAGGACATTGAGAGGAGAGTGATTTCAGAGAGAAATGAGGATGGAGATTAGACCTGGGGAGAGCTGGACAGGGGGCATGCAGAGAGAAGAGAAACCCTGTATGCCACACACATCACAATGCACACCACATGCAGCAAACATATGTGAACATATATACATATGCCACTATTCTCTTTGGGTCATGGAGGTAGGGAGTGAATCGGTCAGTGAATGATTCATTTCTCTTTGGAATTTTTGGATGGTCTTTAGTTCATCTTCTGTGAAATTTTCCCTGGGACATTTGTGAAATGTTCAGCCTCTTAAGAAATATCCTCTTTGCTGTCCTAAGGTTTCCCTGGGATGTTTTAAGGGGCCTTTTGTGGAATGTATTAATTGTCCACCTTATAACCTCCATGGAACATGCACTGTTACTTGGTTCTAGTCCGGTTCATTTTGGTGTTGTTATGCATCTAAACATGTAGGTTACCACCTTCATCATGGTTTTGGAGGAGTGAAAATAGAAATTCTTACTGAGCCAAGCGTGATGGTGCATGTCTTTAATCCCAGCACTCAGGGAGGCAGAGGCAGTTGATCTTTATGAATTTGAGGCCAGCGTGATCTATAAAGCAAGTCCAGGACAGCTAAGGCTACACAGAGTAACCCTGTCTCGAAAAAAAACAAAAACCAAACAAACTGAAAAGAAATTCTTACTTATCTGCTGAGTGTATGGATACAGAGATTGTAGGAAGGAGCTCTATATCTAAACCACTGAATGCCAATATAGAGGCACTCAGCAATCCCTCATTCCTATTTGTCACTCTTCAGAGGCTCCTTTGTGCATGTGGACAATGTACATATTATAGAACAAATATATAAGTACGTATGTATGTAAACATTTGTTTCTAAATGTTTAAAAATCATAAGTGCTGGACTGGAGAGAGGTCAAGAGCACTGGCTGTTCTTCCAAAGATCCTGAGTTCCATCCCCAGCAACCACATCATGGCTCATAACCATCTACAGTGAGATCTGGTGCCCTCTTCTGGCCTGCAGGCACACATGCAGGCAAAATACTGTATAAATAAATCTTTTTTAAAAAACCTAAATGCTTCAACCAGAGAACTCCTTCAACTGATAAACACCTTCAGTAAAGTGGCTGGATACAAAATCAACTCAAAAAAATCAGAAGCCCTCCTGTACACCAAAGACAAAAGGGCCGAGAAGGAAATTAGGGAAACAACACCCTTCACAATAGCCACTAATAACATAAAGTACCTTGGGGTGACTCTAACCAAGCAAGTGAAAGA
>CM053750.1:16640305-16677092 GCA_028658305.1 Pachyuromys duprasi | reverse complement strand
AAAAATAAATAAATTAAAAAAAAAAACCTAAATGCTAAAACCTAAATAAAAGGACAAACGCCACTCAGCCTGGAGCCCCTTACTGCTGCCGTCCTGGTAAAAGATAATGCCTCAGGCAGAGCTAAAATACGCACAGCATGGTCCAGGCATTGCGGAGGAGTAGAATGCCCTTATTTCCTATGATTAAGCTAAACCCAACAACGTCCCCTGTCCACTGGGAGAAAAGTCAGGCAGGAAATCAGAAATAAAGGAGGGGTTGAGTAGGCCTTAAATTCATTAACTCTATCTTACTTTCTTCTGGTTGCCAGTGACTTTGGATTAACTCGGTCTTCCTGGGGGGAAAACTTCTACTTCCAAGATTGCTGCTATTCACTTGCTCTTTCTCCTGATGGTATCTGGCCATTAGAGCAGGGTGTGTATAGCACCAGTATCTGTCAAAATGGGTCCTTATGCTCTATCGGCTTCCCTGGCCCAGCTGCTATTGTCCAGTCTCCTCTATCAGTCATTGTGGGTAGGCTGGCTTCACCTGACCACTGGGGCATCCACACCAAGCTATCTAGTCTGGAAGTCCATCTGCATTCAAACCTCTTCATCCCAATTCTAGGCCTAGTTTAGTAATACAGATCTATCCTCAGCCCACTCCTACTCCTGACGCACAAGAAGGATTCTAACCTCCTGAATGCTCTGCTCACCTATAGACAGTTCACCTGAAGAGTGCTCCTGACCTCCCCTCTGCCACTCAGAACATAGATGCCTTGCTGGGCTTTGTGTTGAGTGCTGAAATCTAGCTTCTCTAAACCGCCCCCACCCTTTCATGCTGAGCCCTGTAAAATAGGGTGTTAGCCCAGGTGGCTGGTGGGACCCATCTGCATGTTTGTCTTGCTATGCCCTCTTTTCATTCCAATCACCTTCTCTTCAGTTGTTTCTCACTAGAAGGGTATGAGTTGCTACTACCACCAATGCCTCTTCCTCCTTTTCAAACCCACCTTTCTCTACTATGAGCTCGTATGTGTGTGCAGGTGTGTGTGTGTGCTTGTGGGAAGTGATGTGTGCATGTGCAGGTGCCCATACCAAGGCCAGATGAGAATATTGGGTGTCGTGCTCTTTCACTATCCACCTTATTCCCTTCGGGTCTCTCATCAGGAGACCCTGAGCTAGGCTGATGGCCAGCAGGGCCCAGCAATCCTCCTTTCCCCACAGTGCTGGTTTACAGACATACGGGTGGGCCTGTCCAGCTTCTGAGCAACTGAACCAGGTTCTCATGCTTGTGCAGAAAGTCCTCCTATTCACTGAGCCATCTCCCCAACCAGCCTTTTCTATCTCTTGTCAGGTAGGGACTTCCTTTTTAGGAAGCATGAAAGCTTTGGTTAAAATGTGATCATAACTTAAGTTGATTCCCTCTCTGAAATATATCTTCTCTTAGAGACTATTATCTTGTCAAACATTCAAAAGACATTGGTGGGCTGAACATTGCCTTTAGTATAAAACTTCCCTCAGCTCACGCATTTGTGTATCCATGGCCACCTGGTATAGCTGATAAGCCCACTCCTCAAGATAGTATCTGTAGATGCAAAAATCCCCACCCAGAACAACACCATATAAGATTACAAAGGAATCCATATATGCTAGAAATCAAATGTTCAAAAAAGGAAATGTGGCACTTATTCTAAATAGTAAGAGCTAATGGTTAATTTATGCCAGTCATCAAATCTAATCTCTACTTTAACCTAGAAATTATGACATTGGTATTTTTTTTTATTTCATGCTATCTACAACTGAAGTAAAATGTAAAAATTCATAATTTTAAGAAGTCACAGGCAATGATTCTATTTCCACAGTTTGTGGACTGTATTCATGATGAAATCAAATTCTACAAATGAATATCTAATGTCGTCACTCTCGATGCTGTGGGACCTGGGAGAATGGAACCAATAAATGAGGTGGACTAAAATCTCATGTAATCGCTGACTTTGTCTGGAGCGTCAGACAGTACATGCTCTGAAGGTTAAGAAGGGCCCCATGACTAAAGCGTGCAATCACAAGGACAAGCCACACATGGCAAAAACATGTTTTCCTATAGCGGCGTGTAAACAAATAGCAAGTTGTAACGAACAGTCTAAAGTAAACTCTCTCCTAAATGCCATACTTGGGAAGAGCACAAAAACACATTCCAAGAACAATTCCATGCTTTGAAGAAACGAAGGTTACAAGGCTTCCTTCCTTCCTTTCTTCTTTCTTTCTCTCTCTCTTTGTTTCTTTTCTTTTTGAGACAGGGTTTCTCTGTGTAGCCTTGGCTGTCCTGAACTCACTTTTGTTGACCAGGCTGGCCTCAAACTCACAAAGATCCACCTGCCTCTGTCTCCTAGAGTTCTTGACTTACAGGCAGCATGTGCCACTGCACCCAGCTAAGATTTATTTTCTTGAAATTTTCTCACAGCACTCAGAATTCTCCTTATACGCTCCATTCTTGGATCATATTCTGACAATACCATTCATTGTCACTACTTTTTATGAATATGTAAATTATACTACTTAGAATTTGCCACTAGACTTTTGTTCTGGATGACAAAACAGTATGTGCTTTTCTTGTTCAGTAAGGAACTACCAAGACCATCAGCTGCAGACATGCGGACATCACACTCAAATGTGTAGCATAAATCAGCGTTTTTGAATTTTTCTTTGGGTCCATATCATAACCCAGTTATTCCAAGTAGCTTGTTTGATGCCTCGCTTAGTAGTTTACCTGCATCTAATGTTTACTTTAAGTTGCTTTTGCTTCTAAGTGTTTATTTTTATTAGGACTCTAAAATATATTATTATTATTTTAAAGTAGACATTTATCTCTTCAAAGGGAATAACTCAAGTAACAGGCATTTTCTGAGTCTGATCAGGACAGTGATTCTCAACTTCTTTCATGGTGACCTCTTTCACCTGGCTTGCTTTGATAGCCTGCATATCAGATAATTACATAATCATCACAGCAGCAAAATCACAGTTATAAAGTAGCAATGAAATAATTTTATGGTTGTGGGTCACCACAACATGAGGAACTGTGTTAAAGGGTTGCAGTATTAGAAAGCCTGAGAGCCACTGGATTAGGAGAATCTCCCCTGCCCAGCAAATGCTAGCATTGGCTCTCGTGTACTAAAGTTGTGTTTCTGTAACTTCTGCCTAGTTCTGCCAGCTAAGCCGGAGAACATCTCCTGCCTCTTATACTTTGACAAAAATATGACTTGCACTTGGAGTCCAGAGGAAACCAATGGCACCAGCTACACTGTGAGGATGACATAGTAAGTGTGGGAACTGTGTGTGTACGTGTGTGTGTGTGTGTGTGTGTGTGTGCTCTCAGCAGGAGGGGGGCGGGTGATGGGCTCTTTATTCACCCCTGCAGTCAAGTCACGGAGGAAGAGTGACATTTCTCAAGGACAACATGTAAGTGGCAGCTATGTCTGTCAAGTGTCTGGGTGGCATCCCGGTTCCTTGCAGATACGTGGGCAGGACTGAAGCTGCAGAGGGAGGACTGCAGGCCGTGTGGCTCTCTGCCATTAGAGATGCCAGAGTGGTTGAGGGGGGTCTCCAGGCAGGAGCACAGTGGGAGGGTCTTCATTTACCATTATCTGGTCGTATTCTCTCTACCACTGCTCTTCATTGATCCAGAGTGTGACTATGGCCTGGAGCATTCTTACGGGACAGTTCAGCGGTCACCAACTTTTTTTCACTGCCTCAAGCATCCCTTTTGATTATATTTCCATTAGAATAAAAATTTTATCACTTAAAAATTACAGTTTTAACCATAAGCCAAATGTTTTAGCATGTGCAAGTTTTTAATTTTTTTTTAAAGTTAATGAAACTGTTCCTTCTTGTTGTTCCCATACAAAAGTATTCACACCAGGTGCGATGGTGTCCACCTGTAATGCCAGCACTCAAAGGCGGCAGAGACGGGCAGATCTCTGTGAGTTCGAGGTCAGCCTGGTTTACAAAACGAGTCCAGGACAGCCAAGGCCACACATAGAAATCCTGTCTCCAAAAACCGAAAAAGTATTCAGTATTCAGGCTGGAGATCATTATGAGATGGACTTTTGTTTTTCTTCAAATAGAGAGCCAATTGTTACAAGGTTGTCTTGTATGTGTGTGTGTCTGTCTGTGTTCACATGCGTGTACACTAAAAAGGAAGTCTACTTTATGTTTGCAATAGAAGAAAAGAACAAATCCTCCCCCTGGGGAAGAGAGAGGACATGGGTATGGCCTTATGCAGGTAGTTTTTAAGTTGAGACTTCAAAAAGATCTGGAAGTATGGAAAAGAAGAGAGGGGATGCCGCTCAAAGACTGTGACGTAATACCTGCAAACACTGACCACAGCACTAGCAGCCGTCACAGCCCACACTTCTGTTCACTTGCCATTTATAGAATACTATATGTGGGTTTACGTATTTCACCCTATACAGACCTGTGCTGGTGCCTATGCACAGGTACACTATGACACAATACTACCCCAGAAGACATCTTTGCATCAGAAACCCTCAAGGTCCTTTCTGATCCTCAGATTCCGCATGTCTAAGCTCTGTTCCTCCCTACCACAGCTTGCAAGCTGAACTTGCTCAGTTATGCTCCGTGTCCACAACCTCGGGACCACATAAACTGTGTCCACCTGACACTGTATCCACCTGACTGTCCACCTGACACTGTGTCCACCTGACACTGTGTCCACCTGACACTGTGTCCACCTGACTGTCCACCTGACACTGTGTCCACCTGACATTGGGTCCACCTGACACTGTCCACCTGACACTGCTCTAGAGGTGTGTGGTACCTGGGAGCCCAGAGCGGATAAGTGAGGTAGACTAATATCTCATACAATAACCACCTTTATTCAGAGCATCAGACAGTTTGCACTCTGGGGGTTAAGAAAGGTCACGAATAAACTTCTCATGAGTTCAAGCTGAATACAGTGACAAGGACAAGCAACAAGTGGCAAAAATGTTTTTCATAGAGGCAATTTAGATGTTTAATTGAATGAGAACAGCAAGCAATAATGAGTAACCGGAAGCACACCCGCTCCTACCTGCTGCACCAGGTAGGAGCATGAAAACTCGTACCAAGAACAATTCTGTGTTTTGAAGAAGCTGAGGTCACAAGGCTCTTGCCTTGTTTCCCTGGATTGTCTCACAAGCACTTAGAACTCTCTTCACATGAATCCATTCCTGAGTCATGTTCGGACACTCACACATCTGATTCCTGTGAGGATAACAGCTTGAGAAGGTCTATCAGTCACTGATCATTATCTATTGTATATTATCTCCTGTCTTAGTTACTGCTCTGTTGCTGTGAAGAGACACCACGACCAAAGCCACTCTTATAAAAGAGAGCATTTAACTGGGAGCTTGCTTACAGTTTCAGAGGATTAGTCCAGTATCATCATACTGGGAAGCAGATAGGCTTGTCCCTAGACAGTAGCTGAGACCTTTACCTCCTGATCCACAGGTACAGTAAGCAGAGAAGGAGGGGAGACAGGAAGGGGCGGGGAAGCAGGGAGAGCGGTGTGTGAGAGAGAGAGAGAGAGAAAGAGGACACATGTTAGGTGGGCCTCAAACCCTCCCCTCCCCCCCGCCCCGTGACATACCTCCTCCGACAAAGCCACACCTCCTCCGACAAGGTAACACCTCCCTCCAACAAGACCACACCTCCTCCAACAAGGCCACACCTCCTAATCTTTTCCATATGAACCTATGTGGGGCATTTTCATTCAAATCACCAATCTATCTATCCTCTGTCATCTGTTCATCATCTCTTGAATCTATCTTTTATCTATTACCTATCTGTATGCATAGCTCTCTCAATGAGTTATTAAAACAATATATACAAATGATAAAATAATTTCAGTTTGAAACATACAAATTTTAAAATACATAATCAGAAGACAATTGTTTAAACATTTTTATGAGGAACTCTCCAAGCAACTCTGACAAATCTGATAAATAAATGTTTTTATAAAATGGTAATCATTCTGTACATCCCAAATTAGAAGACAGGGTATTTTAAATATTATTTATGATATTTGTTTAGCAAATCCTCTGATGTTTTCGAAGAATTTTTTTTTCTGGAGACAAGGTTTCTTTGCATAGCCCTGGCTGTCCTGGAACTCACTCTGTGCTGGCTTCGAACTAACAGAGATCAGCCTGCCTCTGCTTCCTGGGTGCTGGATTTAAAGGCATGTGTCACTGCTGATTGGCTTGCAAAAAAATACATTCTTAAGGCTCCAGCTTCAATATTCTGATCCTAGTCTAGAGTGTGAATGATATGTTGATTATTTCTTAAAGTAGGGATGCATTGTCATGTAGTCTACAGGGCTGACTACAACGTGGACATGGAGCAATGGGGATGCACTGTGTCACATGGTCTGTGGGGTCTCGGGCAGGCAGGAAGCTCACCAAATCCAGATACAATTCTCCGGAGAAACCCAGAGCAAAACTGACAAATGCTGCTTAACCCACGTAAGTGTGATTTTGTTTTTAGACTTCCGTACCAAATTCATATTGAATTCCTTTTCCTTTCAAAGCTCCTTTGGGAAAAGAAATCACACTGCTTATACCACAAAGGCTTCATATTCTTTTCCTCCCTCGGTAACATTACCCCCCGATGACTGCGTTGTTGATGTGGAAGCTCAAAATGGAGATGGGAAAGTTAAATCTGACCTCACACGTTGGGATTTAGACTCCATAGGTAAGTGGCTGATGGTGTCTGCTGAGTGGCATGGAATAATTCTCTCCCCCTTCCTTCCCCTAATTCAGGAATCTTTAGGTTCAAATGCAGACTCCGAGTCTAAGGGACTAATTAATAGTTATATACTGTGGGCCTATAGAAGGAAGAAGAAAGAGGGGAAGATAGAAAGGCAAAAAAGAAGGGAGAGGAAGGAAAGAAGGAAAAAAAGTGTGACAAGCAAGAGGGATGTGGCTGACC
The DNA here is from genome assembly GCA_028658305.1 of Pachyuromys duprasi. Taxonomy (NCBI): domain Eukaryota; kingdom Metazoa; phylum Chordata; class Mammalia; order Rodentia; family Muridae; genus Pachyuromys; species Pachyuromys duprasi. The sequence continues at coordinate 16,670,135 of CM053750.1, read as the reverse complement.
ATTGGTCTCTTTTGCAATGTGACATAAATGGTTCTCAGAGGAATAAATGTCATTATTGCTCATGAAGAGGAACTCTTACTAAGAAAAAAGGGTCCTCTAACTTTTTTGAGAAGTCATTTTTTACCATGTAATTGAAAGTAACTGCTTTATTTAAATATAATTAATATACTATAAATTCAAAACACTAAAGTATGTAAATTAGTGGATTTACTACAGGCACAAGGTCATGCAAATATCACCACTAACTCAGGAATAGGATTAAGTTCAATGTAGTCAAGAAACTCCATATTTATCAGCAGCAAGTCCCCAGCCATTTCTATTTTTTCCTCTAACATCCAGCAACTTCAAACCTGTTTTATAATTCCTATGGATTTACCTGTTAGGAACATTTCATGTAAATAGAATAGTATAATATGTAGCCTTTAAAAAAATCTGGCTTCTATAATATTTTCAATGTCATGTATTAGGACTCTGTTCCATTTTTGTGGTTGGATTGTGTCCTTTGGGATGGATATATCGTATTATGTTTAATATACTTTAGGTTTTTCTACTTTTTTATTAGTATGGGTAGTGAATCTGTGAATATTTGTGTAGATTTTGCTTACAAATCTGTTAGATTGTCTTAGATCTATACCTGCTGCATTTGCTGTGTCACGTGGTAGCTTCTTGAAGATTTACCAAACATTGTCAGAGTGGCTGTACCATTTACCCTTCTCACTGGCTGTTTATAAAGTTTCCAGTTTCCCTATCTTCTCTGATACATTTTGTCCTTCTTCTTACAGTTGTCCTGGTGAGTGTGAGGCAAGATCTCATTGTGGTCCTAATTCACGTTGGGGCATCTGCAATGACTAATGTTTCATTTAAAAATTTCGCAGATTTTTAATTGTCCTCTTGTTGTTGTTTGGAGGGTGAGTTTCTCTGTGTAATTTTGGCTATGCTGGAATTCACTCTGCATATCAGGCTGGCCTTGAACTCACAGAGATCTGCCTGCCTCTGCTTCCCAAGTTCTGGGATTAAAGATGTGTGCCACCACCACTTAGCTTTTACTATCTTTTAGAAGCATTTTATTAGCTATAATAATTACAATTAACAATGGCTTTTCACACACATAAAAATATGTTTTGATTATATTTACCCCCATTACCCTTTCTTGACCCCTTCCCATTCCCACTGATTCCTCTGCCTTCCCAGCTATATGGTGTTTTAAAGTTTTCTTTATATTTGGAATAGATTTACAAATATTTTCTCCCTTTGAGTGATCTTTTAAATTTCTTGATGGTGTCTCTTTAGACAACAAAATAAGCTGGAGGAAATAAATGCATCTGTTTCTCTTTTATTGCTCATACTTCAGGTGTCAAATTCAAGAAAGAAACCATTCATTAGCAACCTTAATTTATTGTTGTGTTTTCTTCTAAGGTTTATAAACTGCTACGTTTTGATAGTTGGTTCATTCTAAATAATCCTTTTGTTGGTTTGATTTTAGCGTTTTGGGACAGGTTGGCCTCACACTATAGAGCCAGGACTAGATTTGAATCCCTGATTCTCATGACCTCCACCTCTTAAGTGCTAGGATTATACGCATGTATTTCCATGCCTGGCTTATTGAGCTCACTTTTAATTTTTTCTTTATTATTATTGTTATTATTAATTATAATTTATTCACTTTGTATCCCAGCTGTAGCCCCCCTTCCTCATCTCCTCCCCGACCCACCTTATGTCCCACCCCTAGTCCACTGATAGGGACTGGTATGGCGTTAACTTATCAGCTTTATGTCACTATAACACCTATGTAGACAACTTATAAAGAGAGAAGGTTTGTTTTCACTCACGCTTTTAGAGGTGTCAGTCTATGTCAACTGGCCCCATTGCATCAAAGCTGTTTACTTCATGGCTGGAGAATAAAACAGGAGAGAGAGGAAGGGGTCAGGGCTCTGCTGTTCCCTTCAAAGGTAAATGCCAAGTGGCCTCCAGACCTCCTCCTAGGCCCCACCCCTTTAAACTTCTACAGCCTTCCAGAAGCCACCGGTGAGATCCAAACTTCTACTACAGGGACCTAAGGAGAAACTAGGTTACATTTTTTTCTTTTATTATTTGAAACTAAAACATTGTTTTGCTTTAGGACTCTTAAAGAAAATTGTATTTATTTATGTAAGCCAAGCTCTGGCTCTGTATCATCCAGAAGTTGTTTCAGTCTTCTTGCCTCAGTCTCTCATGTTCTGGGTTTATATATGAAAGCTACCATGCTTGACTAAAATACATATTTTCAAGGAAAGAAATGTAGGGCCATGATGTTTGCAGCATGCGAGGAAAGTGGCCAGCTTTTGCTGGTGGCCCCTCTTCATCACAGGGGCGAAGGAAGTAGGCCTAATAGACAGTCATGCAGTGTCTTCACAAACAACTCAATTGTAGTTTATTCTATAAGCCACAGTTTGCTCACGATGGCATCGTCATCATTACTGAGTGTATTTTTATGTTTTGCCATCATGATGGCTAGCTTTGAGTAAATGACGGATTTGCAGTGAAACCATTGGAGCAATCTTTCTTTCTCTGGGCATATTCTTTCCATTAGTACAAGGGCTTGGGAGAGTGGCATTCTCTTTCCACTAACTTGCTAATGCATCTGTGAATAGGATTGTTTTTTGTTTTTGTTTTTGTTTTTTTCAGTGAAAACTGAACCACCTATAATTTTGAGTGTGAATCCAATTTCCAATAAAATGTTCGAGATACAGTGGAAACCTCGTGAAAACCTTCATCTTTATTACTTAAAGTGCATGCTTCGGTTCAGGACTGTCAACAGTACCCACTGGGTAAGTTACATCATTATGCTATGTCTACTAGAGACCCAAAGAGGGGCCTTATTGGCAACTTCTGTTCATTTGGAATTGTATTTTTTCACTTTCTACATGGAAAACAGAAAAAAAATTAATAGTGACTATTTTATTTCCCCATTTTTCCATTTGTGTCTTTTAGCTTAGGAGCACATTCTACCCTATGCATTTTTGTATTCTGAGCATAGTGACACCTGGAGAATTAGGAATTTGGTTTTGTGTTATACCCTGGTTTATATATTGCAGTGTTGGCCTCCAGAAACTATGATTCAGCCACTTTAAAACAAATTTTTAAATCTTTTATGAAATATTTAACACCTTTTAAGTTATCAAAATATACATTGTATCCACTAAATTGTTATTCAGTCATCATTCTTATAAAAACCCACCTGAATCAAGAGCAGAACATCCAGCTGTCTGTCAGAGCCTGCTCTTACCCATTTCTGATGGCTGCCGTTTGTCAGCACAGTGGCTGTCACCCTGTGGGGCACACCTTTTAGGGCATTGCACATCAGATATTTACATTATGATTCACAGCAGTAGCAAAATGATAGTTATGAAGTAGCAACAAAAATAATTTATGGCTGGGGGTCACAGCATTGGGAAGGTTGAGAACCATTGCCTTAGGGTTAGCTACTTCTTCACGACAGTCATCTCTCTGACTTTCATGTTTGTTTTCTTTTGTCTTACCTGAGTCCCTGAAAGGCATCACTTAAAATACAATTACCCAATAGAAATAGAAAAGGAGAATACATGGAAGTTTTGTCTGTCCACCTGCCTTTCCCTCCCAGTTTCCTTCCCCTACTTCCTTCCTTTCACATTTTTGTTTTGTTTTCTCAAGACAGGGTTTCTTTTTTAAAAATTATTTATTTTTATATTAATCATAGGTTATGTACTTTATATCCTAGCCATAGCCCCCTCCTTCATTCCCTCCCAATCCCCTCATCCCTCCCTCATCTCCTCCCTGCCCCTTTCCAAGTCCACTGATTCGGAAGGATCTCCTCCCCTTCTATCTGACCCTAGCTTATTAGGTCTCTTCAGGGCTGGCTGCAATGTCCTCTGCTGGGGTCTAGCAAGGCTGCTCCTCCCTGGGGTGAGGGTGGGGTGTGTGTTGAAGAGCCAGCCATTGAGTTCATGACAGAAATAGTCCCTTTTCCCCTTACTAGGGTATCCAGTTGGATACTGAGCTACCATGGGTTATATCCGAGCCAGGGGTTCTAGGTTATATCTATACGTGGTCCTTGGCTGGAGAAACAGTCTCATAAAAGACCCCCGTGCCCTGATCTGTTTGGTCTTTGTGGAGCTCTTGTCCTCTCCAAGTCTTACTAACTCCCCCTTCTTTCATATGATTCCCTGCACTTTGCCAAAGGTTTGGTTGTGAGTCTTAATATCTGCTTTGATACATTGCTAGGTAGGGTCTTTCAGAGGCCCTCTGTGGTAGGCTCCTGTCCTGTTGCTTGTTTTCTCCTACATTCATTGTCTATCCCATTTGTCTGTCTAAGTGAGGATTGATCATCTTACCTCGGGTCCTCTTTCTTGTTTATCTTCTTTAGGTGTAGAGATTTCAGTATGTTTATCCTATCTTATAGATCTATGTAAGTGAGTATAATACCATGTGCTTCTTTCTGCTTTTGGGATACCTCACTCAGGATGATCGTTTCCAGGTCCCACCATTTGCCTGCAAATTTCATGATTTCCTCGTTTTTAATTGCTGAGTAGTATTCCATTGTGTGTGTGTATCCTTGGCTGTCCTGGACTCATTTTGTGGACCACAGCCATCCGCCTGCCTCTGCCTCCCAGAATGTTGGGATTACAGGCACGTACCGCTACACAGGCTCCTTTCAGTTGTTGAGACGGGTTCTCATTATGCAGCCCAGACTGGAATCACAATGGTCCTCTTGCCTTAACCTGCTGAGTGCCATGCACAGACCATTTTATACTTCTCTCTGTTTTGTTGGGTTAATATTATACTGTTGAGATGCACTCATGGTAGATAGTGCTGCAGGTTACACATTTCCATTGCATGCACACAAAGGCGCGATAGCTTTAACTAGCTGTTACAACTGTTAATGAAATTGCACCCCTCTTCATGGCTCATCGGCCATTTAGATTCCTTCTTCGGAGTTCTGACTTAAGCTTTTGTATTGTTTTCTGTTTGGGTTTTTGATTGACTTGTGGGCATTCTTCATGTATTCTATTTAACATTTTTGTTTGGTTGGTTTTCAAGGCAGGGTTTCACTGTGTAGCCTTGGCTGTCCTGGAACTCTCTCTCTCTCTGTAGACCAGGCTGTCCTTGAACTCACAGAGATCTGCCTGTCTCTGCCTCTCACAGTGCTGGGCTTACAGGCATGCACCACCGCACCAGAATTATTTAACATCTTTTACTAATATGTACATTTCCCTATCTTGGCTCTAGTTGATAATAAACTCCAATGTACAGAATTTTATACTGTCAGATTTTTATTAGCCTTTTTCTTTATGTTTAAAGTTCTTGAAGAACCTCAGAGTGGAGAAGATGATCTCCCATGTCCTTCAACATAGGTGGAAATGATATCACCTTTCTATTTTGGTGGTCCCCTCATGCTACCAAAATGGTCAGTAATTAACAGTAAGCCAATAAAATCTCAAGCACAGCTTTCCTTATAACTTGCTAGTAAAATGCATTTCACTGTCTTATGATTTATTGTATCTTAACCAAAATTCAGGTGTTTTTTTTTTAATTACCATTGAATTTCTTCAATGTTGAATGCTCTTCAATGTTGAACATTCTTCTTGAATGTTGGTCTCAGCCATCATTTCAGCCTATTTAGAGTCTTTATTCTGCTTCCCCAAACTTATTAACATCTTGCTTTCTGATGCTCAAGACCTTCAGATTTGAAAACTTCTGTAATTTTATCTGATAATTCATAACAGTGGTGACTGATTCAGAGCCTCCTGGCAAACCAGCAGACACTTAGGGACAGTGACTCTCCTTTCTCTATTTGTTGTTTGTTTTCCAGGCCTTTATGATAATATCTAATCAACATGGCATTCAGCCTGCTTTTAATTTATCTAGGTGGCTGTCATAGGATCTTTTCCCTTGTGCAAGCTCACATACACATAATGTCTATTATGTCCTAAGCACTGGAATTCTTTCAGAAAAGCAAGTTGGTTAACTGTCCTGTGCTCAGAGAAATGATGATGTCTTCTCCTTCCAACTGCCTCCGTAAGCCATTTCTAGGGCCCTTCCCTAGAGCCAGACAGTGCATTGTTCGCGGACTTATAAGCAAGTTTATACCACACATCTTAGCAAAAACACACGTGAGGAATATCTAGGCTGAGTGACTGACTAGCTATCGTGATTGCTTCTATGGAGCCTTGAGTCAATACAGCTTACGGGGTAAATTTCATTGAGAAAAAGAAACTAGGGTTTCTGCTCTTCTGGATAATTATTAAGCCGTGTATAATTCCGAGGCCACAAATATGAATTAGCTCCAACCCTTCCTATCCAGCACTCTTCCTCCACCCTTTTGACAAACCTACCTACCTCTGTGTTTATCTTTGCCTCCTCCTTTCCTAACCCTGAGATAAGATGGCTTCCTTCCTGCTCTTTTGGAGGATGTGAAGCAAAGTATAAAGTACAGTCAATGCCTTCTCTCTGTCGTTTTCAACTTTTAAACACAAGCAAGCCTCCAGTTCTTGACCAGCTAAATCCACGTTGATCATTCCAATCTCATATCAGTGGACCCTCCTAATAATCTCAGCCCTGTCCACGCTGGATATCACACATAACAATGGGTCCCAAGTTTTGCTCCCCCAAACACTAGCCTGTGGCCACTGAATTTTTTGGAAAAAACATAGGTTTTTTGGAAGAGACTCTCAGGGAACCTGGCCTTTGGCAGCAAAATATCATGGTCTATTTCTTGCTCCATTCCCATTTTACTAGTCCTAGTGCTAAAAAGTATTCCTTTGTACCTCCTGACTTCACTTGTTCCCTTCACCCAATTTCCTGGAGGCCCAGGCAAAGATCCATAATTTCATATTTGCTTCCATAGCTGCTACATACATATAAGAAATATAGGACTGCCTTCTCCTGCGAAGTACCTTATTGTGCACATACTAACAGAAGGGGCAGCTGCAGATACAATGTGCTAATTCAATATGTTTTCCCCCCTTTGGTTTTTTTTGAGATACAGTTTTTCTTTATAGCCTTGGCTGTCCTGGGTCTCCCTTTATAGACTATGCTGGACTAGAACTTAACAGAGATCCACCTGCCTCCACCTCCTGAGCCGTGTGATTAAAGGCGTGCATGGCTACCGCCACCGTCACTGGCTGATACCTATTTTATAAACCAACAGCTAACCAGTTTTAGTGTTGAGACTGTGACATGATTAGAAGTGAATAGCTCGATTTTTAGTCTCTCTGGAGGGACTAGATCCGGAGACTTGTGGAGCTTCAATAAAACAGAACCCTCATTTTACTAATGACAAATAAGCACTCTCATCTTCCCAAGAGAGTGTGAATTTATACATCTAGGCTGCCAAGATTTTTAGCAGCTCAAACGGTCATCCAAAGAGCTGCTAGAAATGGACTCTCTCAGCTAAAGAGAAAGAGTCTAAAAGAAAGCTGCCTTCTGCTCATCACAAACATTGAGATTGTCCAAGGTCACTTACCTATAACATACAGGTTAATCCTGATGCCACTTATGTCTTCGTTCCCCTCCCCAAGTTCTGGGAGGCTAGATTTCTGGGTGTCAGAATCACCTCAGCGTTTAAGCTAAAGCTTGGGTGGCTCCGGGTCATTGGGCTCTGTGCTGCACCTCCAAGAGCATTGGACATGAGTCTCTCTCCCACAAGTTTCCAAATAGGGAGAGCATTGTGGTGACTTGGGGTATGATCAACACTTGCATAGGTATAAATTATCTCAGCAAGAAAACACTGAGGCTGAAGCTGTCTCTATTTCTGCTTAGAGTTTATTTTGTCTTACAGTCAGGAGTCAACTTCGAGGGTTGCGACCGGGTCTGCAACCTCACAGGGCTTCAGGCTTTCACAGAATATGTCATAGCTCTGCGATTCAGGACCAAAAAGTCAAGATACTGGAGCAACTGGAGCAAAGAAGAAACCGGAACGACTATGGAGGAAGGCAAGCCACTCCCTGCTACTCCTCATCTGCTGCTTCTGGTGTGGGCTTCCTGGGTCTAGCCTTGGTAGGTTTTGGCACATGCCAAAACATTCATGGATTCTTGGGAAACCTGGTCCTAAAAGTATCACACGTCTCCTCTCCGTAAGTCTGCTGAGCCTCAGAGAGTGAGCTGAGCATCTCAGATGGCTTAGGTACTTGTCTGGCAGGTACTGTACCAGCATCATGTTCCCAGAGATACAGGACCTCATCTCTCATACTCTCAGGAGATCCTTACACTGTTAGAAGAAATAGTACCATATCCTCCGAAGGAATCCTATGATTAATGGAAGCTATGCATCTCAAACCTTCAAAACGGTGCTAAGTACATGAAGGTAGAGATAACATAAGAAAATGTTGCCATAACACATTTTTAATGGCAACAAGGGAAAGAAAGAGGTAGGCTGCACATAGCCAACCCCCACGCTGGTCTCTGGGATCAGCCTCTGTAGTCCTGGCCCAGGAATTTGTCCTTTCTGTTCCTGCTTGAGTTTCCATGAGACCAACTTGAAACTATCAGTTTTGCCACATTGAGCCTATTGTTTAACTCAGAAACCCATTCCTGTACCTTCTGAATGTGTGTCCTCCATTGGAGGTGTTCCGACTTAGGCTGTTACTTCCACTTTTCAGATGTAGCTTCATGCATCAGTTGGGCAATTGGGCCACTTAGCACCTGGGTGCCCTTCTCATCCAAGACTCAGTTCTTAAATGCCATGCTCTCGTAATGTGTGGAGAAATGACAGAAAAGGTAAAAATCTCATGCTTAAGTGGTAGGACCAGCCTGACACACAGTGATGGCAATCTAAATGAAATAAAACGTTTGATTAAAATTGTATGCTTTTGGCATCCATTCTAGAGACTCTCTAGCTGCTTAAGCAATACATATATCGACAGGTATGAAACAGCACACGAAACGCACAGTAAGAGGTGGTCAGACGGTACTGGAATCGTGCTGTGACTGAGCTGAGCTTTACCTGTGAAAACACCTTCCACCAGGCCATCTGGGGACTAAATAATACGTGGAGCGTGGCTGTCGCTCGTGCGGTCCTCCCTGCCGCGGCCCTCCTTTCTCTCTCACGGTGTTCTCGTGGCTCAGTCCCAAGCCTGCTTCTCCGTCCACTATGTCCTCATGTCACTGTCCTCAACTTACTCTGCTCTCAGCATGGTAATTTATTATTTCTTCTGATTGCCAGTTCAGCTAGCCGCCATTTGCTGACTAAACCAGATCAACACTTAATATATCACTCCTAGAGAACTTTGGCTCTGAGCAGAGCATTCCTTTCCTCTGGTTTTGTTTTTCTTCATTCTTTTTCAGGATCTGAGATGGGTGGACAGACATATGACCTACACCCCTGAAATTCCTAAGTTTTTGTTTTCTAAGTCATGAACTACCTATTCCAGATTTCATAATGGAAATTAGCTATTGTCACTGTTGGTCGTCAGTAGTACTACTAAGTAGTATGTGTCTGATCACAGATGGAAGAGCTATTGTAATAATGCACACAGGTATCAAATATCGGAGGATGTAAGATGGTACATTTCCATCCAACTTTAGGTGACCAGTGGATTATATTTTACTTCTCCCGCCCCGTATATTATTATTAAGTTATCAGACCAAGAACAGTCTCAGTTTGAAATATGGTTGATTCCAGTCCTTCAGCCACAGAATGGAGACCTTGTTGGACATTGCAAGGCTGACTTCCTCCTCTCTGTAAGCATCTCCTTGCCAAGGGCAGGTACCCAGTGGACCAGTGCATAGGCATCTCCTGCAACCACCCCTTCTGTCAGTCATGAGCTTCCTCTTGTTCTTCCAGTTCCACATGTCCTGGACCTGTGGAGAGTCCTGGGACCAGCAAACATGAATGGAGACAGGAATGTGCTATTGCTGTGGCAGGTGACCTCCTTTTGTCTTACTTAACCCTACCCCCTGGTTAAAAACCTTTGGTCTTTTCCCCTCAGAACACTGTGATTCTTGATGTTTTACTTTCTCATACTATAGGGCTGTGTGCTGCCTCAAAGTTCACAGCTGTTGTGCAGGTCAGAAATTCCCCATAGGTTACCCTGTAGGTGACTCACATACACAATATAGACCCGGTTGCTTTCTTTGATTGAATCACTAATATTTGGGGCAATTACAAAGTACAACTATAGGATGCCCTGTGGTTTTCCAGAGGAAGCTGTCCCTGGGTGCCATCCCCTACAATACAGTGTAAAATTCTGTAGCCTCATTCTTACACCCAAGAGCAGAATTGACTGGGGTCAGGTCATCTGCTATTACCAACACATTTGTGTTCCTTTAAGTACTGGGATAGTATGGTGTACAAAAGCAGGAGAATGGTCACATGGTCCTTTTTAAGGTGAAAACATAGACCTAAAGGAAAAGGAGAAGATGTTAAGTGATACAGGGAGGGAAGAAAGGAAAGGAAGAACAAAGAAGATAATGAAGAAGAAGAACAACAAGAAGAAGTAGAATAACAAGAAGAAGAAGAAAAAGAAGGGGGAAGGGACAGAAAAGGAGAGTAAAGAGGTAAACAGAAAGGGAATGGGCAATTGGGCAAAGAAAACCTGAAGGAAACAGAGAAATAAGCCAAAGAGGAAGACCCTGTTAAAAACTCCTTAGTTTTTCTTCAGAGCTATCAGGAAAGAACCTATTTGCTAAAATTCAGCAACTTAAGTCCTTTTGAGTGACATCACCACAGCTTGCTAAGTGACATTCCTAAACCAGTTATTGCAGGGTTGACCATGCCTTTTCCATCTCCTTGTGACACCTTTGGTTCCAGAGGTGTGGACATGGGAAAGCACAGCCAGGGCGTTGAGAATATTAATCTCAGATGTGGTGAGATGTGGAAAGAGATGACTCTGTTGATGTGTTTTGGGAAGGAAAATGAATAATGCAAACCCTCACATGGTTTTAGCTACACTGTGGGAGGAATCCACTAGGCCAGCCCGGGAAGTAAGTGGCCAGACTACTTGGCTTGCCTCCTCTTCCTTCTTGATAGAGGTCTGGTCTTCTCTGTGCCTCAGGAGAAGAGGGTTTTCTGATTGTTTTCTCTTTTTTTTCTGAGACAAGGTTTCTCTGTGTAGTCCTGGTTGTTCTGGAACTCCCTCTGTAGACCAGGCTGGCCTCAAACTCAGAGATCTGCCTGCCTCTGCCTCCCCGTGATGGGATTAAAGGCGTGAGCCACCACCACTCTACTAGGTTTCTTAAGAATTCAAGTTATTTAGAAAAGTATGCACTAGAAGTCTCTGAAGACTGACAGTGGTAAAGGATGTGAGATATTATAACTATCTTTAAAACCACCAACTTGTGATTTAAATAGTGAATTTGATAGGTTTAGTGGCAGGGTGCTTACCTAGCACTGGTAAGGCTGTGGGCATGGTTTCTAGCACTGCAAATAAACAGACAAATAAAACCCAGCAATTTAAAAAAAAAATATGGACTACATGTCATCAAAGGATAAAAGGGGAGAGGTAAAGAGTTGTCTTGAGGGATAAGAGAACCTCTAGTCTAGACATTAGAGAGGTTCTAGCTGGTCTCTTATTGCTATGTGGTCTGTGAAAGGAAAATTCTTGGACCAGGAAGACACTGGGTCAAAGTGAGTTAAAGCTCTCTCTGATCACACATCCACTCATTCTGTTCCATGTATGTTTATAATCAATAGTTAATATTTAAAAAATACGGGAATCCCCATAATTCCAAAGAAATACTTAGCATGCTTACTCCTAGGCAAACCATCTGGTCTTGGGTCTAAGTTCAAGGCTAGAAATAAGAATTTGGGTCAGAGTTTCTGGAGTTCCACTTTGGGCTTCCTGCTAAGGGGATGGCAGGGAAGCCCTGAGTGTTTCTGTCCTTTTAGCTGGATTACCTACCTGGATATCTTGCCCAGGACACAGCTATCTCTCTCTTTAGAGGGGAACTATGGGATAAAGACACAACTATAGGATAAAGAAACTAAGGGATAAAAGCACACTACCAGCCTCTGATGACTTCTGAATTTGATTTTGGCTCAAAAGGGAATGCCTTCACTCTTTAGCTTTTATTCTTCTGCTCATACATGATGGAATGAAAGATGCAGAAGAAATTAGAGGTGGCTTGCTCATACCAGCTTGGCCCCAAGAAACTGGACTTCTGTTAAGAGTTGATACCAAGGTAGATAATCTCTTCTGGAACTTGAAGGGTTAACATCACCACACAATAAATATTGTTCCTACTGGAAAGATGATCACCTGCTTATAGCATCTGATGGCTAACATGACATCTCTTCATTTATCACTGTCTCTGTGGCTTTCTCTTCCTGGCATTGGCAATAACTTTTGTTTTCTTTGGATACAGAAGGCAAGAGAAGCCCCAGTCTTGGAGAGAACGCTTGGCTACAACATACAGTACTTTCCAGAAAACAGCACTAACCTCACAGAGATAAACAACATCAAATCCCAGCAGTACGAACTGCTTCTGACAGGCCAGGCACACTGTGTGTCTGTGACATCTTTTAATTCTCTTGGAAAGTCCCAAGAGGCCATGCTGAGGATCCCAGCTGTTCATGAAGACAGTAGGTACCTCTTCCTCGAGTGTCTAGTCCCATCTGGTTGAAGAAGGAGTGGTCTCTGTCTTCAGGGCAGTTGCTCCTCCTGAATCAGGTCAGCTTGAAGTGGGAGGCAGGTAACAGGTGCTCTTCAGGTTGTTGTGGGGAAACAGAATCTCCTTAACTCTCCTTTACTCTCTCCTTAACTCCTTATCTCTTCCACCCTGAAACAGGTCCTTTCGGAACAAAGCCTGTGCTGACAATTGGAGACTGAGTCACATGGCACAGTCAGAGCCTTGGTTGGTTCTGCTCCAAACGGTTGAATACTGGGTTGAGCCATATAAAATAGTCATGTTTGAGACCCATGTCCTCAAAACTGTGTCCTCTCCTGAACTCTCTTCTTTCCAGATGGCACCATGTCCAAGCTGTGGCTTAGTGTCCAATGCCCTCTTTTTCTCTCTCTTCCCCTTTGACAGCCCAGCTAGGAAAACTGCTATGGGTATATAGACTTGCCAATAAGTTGCTTGTTGAATTTTTTGAGAAAAGATCTCACTCTGAGGCTGGCCTCTAACTACAGACAGCTCTGCTTCAGCCTCCTGAGTGATGGCATTGCTGACATCAGCCACCAGGCCTGGCATCCATACTTTTGATGAAGTAGTTTTGGACATTTTACTGAAGCCAGTTTTGGACATTTTTTGAAGCAGCAAAGCCTCGTTTTCTATGTTTTGGAATAAGAAGCCTTCTTGGATTGTGTGTGAGTGCTGTGCCACGTGTGCACATGTTGTGTGTGTCATGTATGTATTGTGTATGTCATGTATGACTGCTGTGCTGTGTGCATGTTTGTGAGTGTGTGTGTGCCACTGTGGAACCCAGAGTTTGATGTCGGATGTCTTCCTCTGTTGCTGTCCACCTTATTCTTTAGGATGGGGTCTGTCAGTGAACACAGACCTCACTGACTGACTGAATTGCCTGGCAGGAAACTCCCTTCCTGCCCTGCTCCCAGGCCTGTGCTGGCACGCCTGGAGTTTTACATGTGTGCTAGGGATTCAAACCCATCCACCCGAGCTTGTGCAGCAAGCACTTCATCGAGCATTCAGCCACCTCACTTTGGGGCTTGCAAACAGTACGTGGGCCTCTGCCATCTGCACAGAGCTTCTTATCTGCAGATCTTTGTCTCTCTGTCTCTGTCTCCTTCTCTCTTCTTCCTCCCACCTTCCCTCTCTCTCAACTTTTCTCCTTCCAGAAGATGCATACCTCATGAGGGCAGCAAAACAGACAAAACCAAAAACTTCTTTTGTTGTTGTTTTTCAAGACAGGGTTTCTCTGTGTAGCTGTCCTGGACTCATTTTGTAGACTAGGCTGGTCTTGAACTCACAGTGATCCACCTGCCTCTGCCTTCCAAAGTGCTGGGATTACAGGTGTGCACCACCACACCCGGGGTTTTAGAATTATTAGTAATTCTTGATTTATACAATTCATACAATGAATTTCAAGCATAGTTATCTCTGTCTCCTGATTCCTCCTGGATCCACCCTTTCCCCATTCCCCTCCTTAGCCACCCAAAATAGTTTTCTTCTTCTTCTGTCCTCTCCCCGTGAGTACAGTTGGTGTTACCCAAATACTCTTGAAAGTGGGCCCAGAGGGCAGGGTTTTGATCATTTGTTTGGCAGGTTTTGTTTGTTTCTTTAAAAAACATAATTTCTGACATGCAAAATAACCTAACAGCTGGCATGTACATCTAAGAGCTGTTCTCTCTAATTGACGCCTCTGTTTGCTCAGCCTGTCCTACTCCAGACATTTGTACAGCCAGCTCTGGAGTTCCCTGCCTGTCTTCCTTCCCCTTTCCTCTTTTTAAACAGAGCCTATTTCTGCCTGCATTTTAGAATCCTGGGAGGCTTATAATTTTGTGAGTTTGGGGTCAGTGTTTAGTAGTATTCATAGTTGTTCATAGTTCTTAATATCCTAGTTCCAATGTCCAAAAGTCTAGTGATGTTTTCAACAAATGATATATGATTGGAATATGTATTCTTTGTTAAATAGAGGTGCTGCCAAAAGTAATTAATCTCACTTTCCACTATTGCTCCGTAATGTTAAAAAATAGAGAGCAGAGGGTAGAAGCATGGTCCTTGGAGTCCAGCAGCCCTGGGTTCAAATCTTTGCTCTTCCACAAGGTGCCATTACCACTGGGCAAGCCATCTAACCTCTCTAAGATGCCTGTGAACTGCAACCCTTATACAATGCACCTATCTCACAAAACTGTTGTGGATAGTAAATGAGATCCTCTGTGGAAATGTTCTGTCTACTGCTGATTATTGTCCTTTTTTGTTTGTTTGGGGATGAGGTCTGTTCTTGTAACTGGGCTGTTCTCAAACTCACTATGTAGCAGAGGATGACCTTGAGTTTCTGACCTCCATGTCTCTTTCCCAAGTCATACCACATGAAACCCATATCACACCAGGCTTAATGCTGTGCGGAGGATTGAACCCAGGGCTGCATTTGTGCTAGGCAAGTACTCTATCAGTTGAGTCACACCTCTAGCCCCATTGTCCTTGTTCTCTCTGTGTCTCTCTCCGCCTCTGTTGTGGTATCTATCTTGTGTGTCTTTCTGTCCCTTTGTCTTCCTCTCTCATGCTAGGATGAAACACAGGACTCTGAGCTTTGGTATATAGTACCAAATACCACTGAGCTTCTGGGTTATAGCAGCTCACTATCATCATTCTTAATAAAGTTCTGATTAATTACATTTCTGTTAGATATGGATTGTCAACTTAAAATACTATAAAATATACTTTAACTAAAATTATGCTAAATTCACTTAGAAATTTTTAGATTTTATATTGAAACTATTGCCTTTTATGGTCCTAGATAAAGTATTAGCCAAATATGGCCCAACATGTTTTTTAATTTTTGCAAATGAAGTACTTTCATATGTTCTGTGGCTTCTTTGAACAACAGTCAGATGATGAGTAATTGTGATAGAGACCATGTAGCCTACGAACACTAAAATGCTTACTGTCCAGCTCTTTATAGAGGAAGTTTGCAGAGATTTATCCTAGAAAAGCATAGGTCATCCTTTTTTGCTATCAGTGACCACAGAGAACAGCAGATATTTGATGCAATGCACATGTGTCAAAGGCATTACCCATGCATATTAATGGAGACACAGAAAAAGATAATGTGCATTACATCTCTGGCTACAATTTCAGTGTTTATCATAATTTACCACAGAAAAGGGAGACTCTACAGAATTTTGTTTAATAAAATCAGCTGGGAGGGGGAGTTAGTATGACCTGGAAAGGACAGGAGCTCCGCAAGGACCAAATATATCAGGGCACAGGGTGTTTTATGAGACTATCTTTCCAACCAAGGACCATGTATAGATATAACCTAGAACCCCTGCTTGTATGTAGCAAATGGTAGCTCAATATCCAAGTGGGTATACTAGTAAGGGGAGCAGGGACTATTTTCTGACATTAACTCAATGGCTGGCTCTTCGACCTCCCCGCCCCCCAAAGGAGAAGCAGCCTTGCTAGGCCACAGAAGAGGACATTGCAGCCATTCCTGAAGAGACCTGATAAGCTAGAGTTAGATGGAAGGGGAGGAAGTCTTCCCCTATCAGTGGACTTGGAAAGGGGCAGGGAGGAGATGAGGGAGGGAAGGGGGGAATAGGGAGGGAATGTGGGAGGAGGCTACAGCTGCAATACAAAGTATATAACCTGTGATTAATATAAAATAAAAATGTTAAAATTAAAAAAAATACCTACAAAAAATCAGCTGGGAAAGGGTTAAGCAGTAATAAATATGATGCTTAACTATATATGGAGTTAATATGATCATCACATATTATGCATTAGGCTATGTCAGGCATGGTAAGAAGATGGCATAGGTTATCTCTGCTTTAAAATGACCCACTATGTAGATTCTGTTAGATCTATCTTCTATATAATGAAAAGATCCAGGAAAGTTTTGTGATTTGTACGAGATTTTCCCAGTGCAGTTCTAGCCTGGGTCTGCATGAACTAATCTGGAGTAATATATTTATCTTAGAATTAGTGTTCATAACGAGACTTGGAATTCTGGTCACAGATGCTGTATGAGGCAAGACGGTGTTTGGCCTCTGTGGGACCCATGTTCTCATCCATGAAGTAAAGGATTGGCAGAGATAACCCTTCAGGGTCCCTCTAGTTTACTTCTTGGATCACGTGTCTTGGGTCACAGGCAAGAGTGGTCTGGAACAGGATGTAGAAAAGCAAAGGCACTTGTGTGGTGAGTTGGCCTGAGGGGCAGAGGGAACTGCATCAGGGAGAGAGTTGGGCATGAGTCTGAACTGGCAAAGGAGAAGTGGCCCTGAGGATGGAATTTGCTAGATCTAGGGTAGCTATCTTCACATCTGTCACAAGATATCACTGATGCTCACAGTCAAACCTCTTCCCTGCTTTTAGGGCTGATCTCATTTTCCTCTTACTCTTGAGAACCTTTTATATTAGGATCAAGTGCTCATGATGTTCTTGATGAAGAACGCTGATTAGTCTACTCAGTAGGATGAAACTTTTTAGAAACTTTTCTCTTCATGCTCCTTACTGAGGCCAGGCCTTCCCTCCTGCATGGCTGACTCAGTTTCTGGATTCCTCTCCAACCTCCTCATGATCTTCTTCCCAGCCCCCATAGCACACCTGACACTTTAGGCCTGGCTCTCCTGATCTCTCTGAGCTCTCCAGGATAGGTGAGCAGGAGGAGTGTGAGGTCTGAAAGCTGTGCTCACTTTTCTTCAGGGTAGGAGTCCTTGCCAGGTCACCTGTAAGGAAAGTGCCTCCAGGAGACCAGAAGAGAAAGTGGGCGACATAGGTCAGAGGCTAATTAAGCCAAAGTACTATCTTATTGTCCTAAGGCTGCTGTGGTGAACAGCCAGAAACTGGATGGCTGAGAACAACAGGAACACACTGTCCCACATGGTTCTGGAGGCGAAAGGTATAAGAAAGCAAGTTGTGGACTGGACCATGCTCCCCACAGAGGCTCTAGAGGAGGACCACCTTCAGCCTCTCCACGTTTCTGTGGCCCTAGGCCCTGGCTTGAGGCAGTTCCAATATCTTTGATTTCTTCCTTTCTTCCTTTTCTTTCTCTCTTTTCTCTGCTTCCTTCCTTCCTCCTCCTCTCTTTCTTTCTTTCTTTCTTTTGTATGTGTTTCTGTGCATGTTAATTTGTACATGTGTGGAGGCCAGAGGCAGACTTCAGTTGTCTTTTGTGTGTGTGTGTGTGTATGCTTTGAGATGGTCTCTCTATGTCACCCTGGTTGTATTGGAACTTGTATAGACCAAACTGGCCTCGATGATGATTCCCCTTCTCCTGTTTCCCAAATGCTGGGGTTAAAGGCATTCACTACCACAGCCTTCTAGATTTATTCTTATTATTTTTAATTATGTGTATATGCATGTGCCTGTGTGGCACTCGCATGTACATGGGGGCAAGAGGCATTGGTTCCCTCTGGAGCTGAAGGTACAGGGAGTTGTGAGTGCCCAGTGTGGGTGCTGGAAACCCAGTTCCACTCTTACTGCTGAGATGGCTCAGTAAAGAGTCAGGTTCAATCCCTGATTTTCAGTTACCAGCCTGGGTAGACCAGCTAGCCGAGGAGCTTTGAGGATCCTCCTGTCTACGCCTTCCCCGTACACTGAACTCAGCTATGTGGATGTTAGGGATCAAACTAAGTTCGTCATGCTTATAATGTACTTGTACATTAAGCACGTTACTGACTGAGCCATTTTCCCAGTTTTACCCTCCCCTAATTTCTCTTTTATATGAGGACATGAGTTACGCTGAATGCAGAGCCCACTGTCCACACTGCTACTGTGGTGGTCCCATTTCCACATAAAGTCATTTTCTGTAGCACAGGGGATATCATTTGGGAGGATACTCACCCCATAACAGTGATGAGCACAGGAAGGCAGGGGAGAAGAAGCAGGAGCCCAGCAGAAGAGGTGGCAATGATGCCCAAGCTCTGCGCTTCTCACCCTGGCTCTACCCCTGCCTCAGTTTCACGTTCTTCAAGCCTTAGGTTTCTCAGAGTCACCTTTCAGGTTGACACATTACCTGGCTTAGCTTCTGGGAATCTCAAATACAGAGCCAGTTTGAGAAAGGAACCCTGAGCTGCAACTTTTAGGGATCAAAATGGGTTTCCACTCCTGCTTAGAGAGTTTGGCTTGCAGAGAATGCATAGGACGTAAGACCTTTCATGTACTAGCTTGCTAGTGACAGCTTTTTCCAGAAACCCATTAGTTTGGAGAAGGTTAAAGCAGATTAAGAAGGTATTTAATCAGCTGGGCATGGTGGAATATACCTGTAATCCCAGTTCTGGGGGAGGCAGAGGCAGGATGATCTCTGTGAGTTTGAGGCCAGTGAGTCTAGGACATCCAAGGCTTCACAGAGAAACCCTGTCTTGAAAAACCAAAAAATGTAATCATCAGAGGTATCCAATAAGGGAAAAGGGATGAAATGAAAGTTATGAAAGCTACGACGGAGACCTTGAACTTTGACCTTTTGTAATTTGGCAATGCTTGGATGCCAGCGGGGCTGGTACATGTGGGCTGAGTGGGGCAGCTGTGAATTAGTCCTTTCCCCTCTCTGCAGCCTTCCAGTGCATCCAGGCCATGCAGGCCCACCTTGCTGAGCCCCTGCTGGTGGTCAAGTGGCAGACCTCCATTCCCGAGGTGGGCACGTGGATGGTGGAGTGGCTTCCAGAAGAAGCAGAATCAAAGTTCCCTGCTCTTTCCTGGGAATCTGTGTCTCAGGTCACGAACTGGACCATCGAGCAAGGTAGCTGGCACAGAGCCTGCAGGATCCCTTGGTTTGGGATTTGGTTTCCTTTAAACCAGCTTTCAAGGCTATGAGGACAGCTCTGGCAAAGGTTAGCAATCATCACCGTTCTCAGCATTTCCTATGTGAAGCTGGCACGGAAAGCCTGCCCCAGGTAGGAAGTAAACATAATCTTATCCATCCATGTTGACGGAGACACAGGAAATAATAATGCTCACCAGCTACCTACCAGTGCAAATCATAACAGAGAAAAGTAAGGTTTTTCAAAAATAATATTTTGAGTCTGATAATTTCATCTGAACATAAAATGTAGTTTGCCTGTATCTACCCTAACTCCTCCCAGATTTATTTCCTGTTTTCCCCCACCCCTCCCTACTTTCTATCCCTCCCTCTTATCTTTTAATATTTTTTAATAACCCACTGAGTCTGATTAGTGCTGCCCATATAGGCAGAGGTGTAGAGCTATCCCTAGGAAGTGAAGGACACACCCCTGAAGGAAACGGACTCTCCCTCCCCTATCGTCCATCAACTGTCTATAGTGGTCCCTCAGCTAGAGGTGGGTCTCCTGAAGACCTTTCCACTCCATGCTAGAATGTGTGATCTCGTGCAGGCAACCAAGGCTGCTGTGAATTCGTGAATGCAGTGGTCCTGTCATGTCCAAAAGAAATAATCTTGATTAGCACCTATCTGAGGAGAGCCAGGATTATTGGGTAACTACAGAGTTTGGCTCCCGTTGGTACTACCCCAGAAACTCCCTTCTGTTCCAGTGGCCTAAGAGCTAGGCCCCTTCCTTAGTGGCTGGCTTTACTTCAAGTTAAGCCCATTTCCCACATAAGATATAAGTTCAGCTTTGCCTTTTAAGTCTGATCACTCCAGCTCTTTCTAAATACTAATGACATTACTAGCAAGGCATGACAGTATGTATCTATAATCCTGTCCCTGTGGAGGAAACTGAAGCAAGTGGAGGATCTTGAGTTTAAGCCTAGCCTGGGCTATATCATGAGACTGTCTCCCAAAACAAAACAAAGCAAAAAGAAACACAAGCCTTATGAAGGGATTCAGGTGCAAGAATTCAAGGTATTTGAGTATACGCTGTTGTCATAAGGGCTGAATTTTATCTAGCATGTCCCCAAATCATATGATAAAATCAGTGATTAAGGATGGACTGGCTCCGCCCTTCTGCCCCCCGTTCATGATGGAGCTGTAATCTTTTTAAAAATGTCCTCCGTTTAGTTTTGGAAGTTAGTTAGAACATTTCCCAACAAGAGTAGACATTAGTGGCCATCTCACCTAGAAAACAGAATGTCGTCTGTGAGGCTTAGGTCACAACTCAGTCCTTCATTTTCTTTTTTCCTACTTTGCCATTATGTATACTTACGCAGTTTTCTCTCTCTCTCTCTCTCTCTTTAAGATAAATTGAAACCTTTCATATGCTATAATATATCAGTATATCCAGTGTTGGGACACAAAGTGGGAAAGCCATATTCAATCCAAGCTTATGCCAAGGAAAAAGGTAGGTGTGGACCAGCCTTGGGGGAGGGAAACAGGCTTTTACAAATTCAGATTTAAGGTTGTCTTAAGGCCCATTTCTACCTTACCTTAGTCTTCATCTTCAACTGACACACTTGGGCCCAGGGTATAGAATGACTAAATTTCAAAGGTGGGTAAATATAATGAGTTCAAAAAGCCCAGTCACTTCCCACTTTACAAATGGGAAATTGAGGTTCACAGAGGGGAAGCCTACTGTCACAATGAAACATCAGCTGGGGCTGTAGCCAAAGTTAGCATTAATTACAGTCAATTCAGGATACCTGCCAAGCTCGTAGTACACATGTTAAAAATGGTTCTGTGAGTGTACACACGTGCATGTGTGCTTGTTGGTCATGTGTGCTTTGGTGCACATGTATGGAGGCTAGAAGTCAACCTTACTTGTCACTTCTCAGAAGCACCCGCCTTCTTTCTGTTTTGACATGGTCTCCCTGAGACCCAGGGCTTGCCCATTAGTCTAGGCTGACTGGCCAGCAAACCTGAGATCTGCCTGACTCCACTTCTTCAGCTCTGATCTTGCAAGCGTAGGCTGCCATGGCCAGCTTTTTACCTGGACCCCAAGTTTGCACACTGGCTGCGCTCTCTCACAGCCTCCAGCTGGCTTATGAGCAAGGACTTTATCAGTCCATTACTCAGACTTTGTTATCTTTAGGGAAATGAACATCTTCTCCATTCAACACTGGAAGCAATCTCCTGCTGTATAAAGGACACCAGGGAAGTTAGTCTTCAACTGACTATAACTATACTTTACAGACAGGAATGAAAGCTTGGTGCTAATTAGAGTGGGGGACCTATAAGAAAGTACATTTTCTTGGAGCTTTGAAATTCCATGTCATGTTGTATAAGATGTCTGACTGCAAACAAGCAAACAATAACAAAACAATCTCTACATTCGAGTTTACTCATCAGTTTTCCCATTAAACCCCCTTATCCCACCCTCAGCATTATGGGTTTCGCCTGAACAGTGGGTTCATCTTTTAGGGTGTGATCCAACCTTGTTTGTTTGTTTGTTTGTTTGTTTTAATCTGTCCTCTGAAGCTCCATCCAAAGGTCCTGAGACCAGGGTGGAGAACATCGGTCTGAAGACAGCGACAGTCGTATGGAAAGAGATTCCCAAGAGTCTTAGATATGGATTTATCAACAATTACACAATATTTTACCAAGCTGAAGGTGGGAAAGAGTTCTGTAAGTATACGCATGGCCAAGTTGAGCAAACCCAATCCAGCCCTTTCCCCAGATGATGTGAATACACCTGACACAGGGGTGGCTCCCAGCCCTGTGACCTGTACATTTGTCCAAATACTTAGCTTCTCAGTACCTCTCTGAAAATAGAGTCAAGAGCGCCACCTCACGAGTTGAAAAAGGTTAAAGGAGTCATGAAGAGGATTGGGAAGGGTAACATTAGACTTAATGATCCCTCTTGCTCAGTCACAGCACAGGCTGGCCCTACTCCCATGAGCCCCTCAGACTTTTCTGACCACTATTGCTGGTGGGATCTGTGCTGCTAGAGAGTGGGTTCACATACAGAGACAGACCTTGTGTGGTGGTACTGGCCTTAGTACAGAGCTCTTTAAGCATGAGTTCTACTCCCCGTTGCCTGGGGTCCACAGTATCTCCTGACATCCTAAGCTCTGGGTTCTCCTCAGAGTCCCCTTTAGGCTAAATCTGATTTTTTTATGATATAGTATACACAATGTAACATTTGGCAGTAAACATTTAGAAGGTGTATAGTTCAGTGGTCCTAAGAGCATCTACCATGTTGTGTAATCATCACCTCTCTGTTCCCTCTCCATGTGCAAACTTTATATTCCTCTAATCAGTTGCTCCTACCCCCTCAGCCTCTGGTAACTACCAACTGTTCAGGTTGTTTCAAAGAAGTAAGCAGGGCTGAGGTGGCAGCTTAGGGCCCAAGCACTTATCTGGCATGTACAAGGCTTTGAGTTCACTGCAAAATAAAATAGGTTAATCTTACAGTGGTCTTTTCCCAAGGGGTACCATTTAGACAACTTTCCCCCTATTCACTAATGATATCACGCACGCCTTTGTGTAGTTGTTGGCTACTTACTTATCTTCTTCAGAGAAATGTCCTCTTAACTTCTTCACCCACTTTAACACTGAGGAGTGTTTGTGGTTTGGGGTTACAAGTTCTTTGTATTGTGAGTATAAGCTTCTTATCAGATATACAACCTACAAATATTTCCCTCAATTTTGTAGGCAGTTATTTCAGTGTTGATACTGTCTTTTGATGAACAAAAGCTTTTAACTTCAATGAAATTCAGTTTAATATTGTTTTATATAGTTGCTTGTGTTTTGGGTATCATGTTTAAAGACCCATTCAGAATTCAAAGTTGTGGTTTATTTGTTTTGGCTTTTGAAGAACTTTATACTTTCAGCTCTTATGTTTAGGTCTTTGGTCTATTGTGGTAGACTGTCCTAAGCAGAAGTTGAGGATCTAGAATCACAGCTCAGGGCTCCCAAGCTCAATAACTAACGCACGTTTTCGGTTTGGTTGGCTTCTGTTTTTCCCTTCAGCCAAGACAGTCAACTCCAGTGTGCTGCAGTATGACCTGGAGTCTCTGACACGAAGAACCTCTTACACTGTTCGGGTCATGGCCAGCACCAGAGCTGGGGGAACCAAAGGGGCAACAGTAAACTTCAAGACTTCATCAATCAGTGAGTACTAGCTTTGGGCCTCATTTTGGCGCTTACCTTGGGTTGGAAACGCCATTTGTCAAGTGCAGGGGAAGCCAGCGGAGGGCAGCAGAGGGTGAAGCTTGGTGCTCTCTGGTTCCCTCGCCTCCCTCCCCAAGGTGAACAACCAGGAGCTGCAGAGGAGCTGGCAAACTGAGGGCTGGCTTTGATAGACTGGCCTTTTTGCTCCTTCCTGAGAGGCAGCCTCAAAATCAACATCAGGTTCAGCCTGAGCCATTTCAAAGGCTGTTGCCCTACCTCACACTCATGAGTTGCTAAATGTCAAGAGTTGTGCAATAGGGCCTTGGAAGGAAAAATTGGTTCATCAAAGGACACTGACATTCAGGGAGAGACTTAATGTTGCCATCTGTGGTGGGTTTTTATGTTGTTGTCGCTTTGTTTTGTTTGCGAAACAATGTGTGTGCTCAACTTATCAGCTTTTACACTGAAAACATGGAGAGCAAGAAGAATTTGATAGCTGTAAGAAATAAGGTAAAAAGAATACTTTCATACGGTAGTTCATTAAGGAAGATATTTTATAGGAAAGCCAAGGGTATGTACTAGACAAAGGAAAAAGAAGGGAAAAGCTAGCCTGTTCTTCAGTGTGAGTTCAGGCTATAGCCAGGGCTATACAGAAGGATCCTATCTCTAAAAGCTGAAAAAAAAAAAAAACAATCTTCTTGATGTATCTCAAAAGCCTAAAGAATAAAGTAGACTTGTGGCTCTGGAAGCCCTGAGCAGAACATATTCCTTTACACAGAAAACATGTTCTATTGGCTAACAATGCCTTTTGGAATTCTTTTTGATACTACTTTAAAAAAAAACACTTTTAAAAATCATGTTGTACTTTCAAAGCGCCAGGTACAAGCTGTATCAGCTCATGAAATTTTCTCTTGGGATCAGACTGAAAGCAAGATCCTGTGCTGGAGCCTAGAATGTCTCCCATTGGTCTGTAGGTTACTGGACAGACTGCTGTACATCTGGGACCCTCTACAATCCATTCTCTTTCTTTAAAGACTATGATGATGGTGATGATTAGTGTATGTGTGTCTGAGTAAACTTAGGTGCACCATATGCCTGCATGGGTCAGAAGTGTCTCCCATGGCTTGGAACTGGAGCCACAGGCGGTAGCAAGCAGCCGTGTGGGCAAGAGCAGGACCTGGCGGTCCTCTGCAAGCGCATCCAATGCTCTCCACTCTCTGTCAGCAGTCTGTAACCCACTCACACACAGCAGCCACAGTTTAAAGCTCTAGATTCCCCACTGAAAGCACACCAGTCTGTGCTTCATGATTTAAACAAAATACAAGCTGTCTGCCCTTTACCTCATTTCCTATCACTTTCTGACTCTGTGTCTCTAACTCATTCCCTCTCCAAAGCTTTTGCATCTCTCCGGAATGCTTTCCTCTGTTCAGGGCAGCTCTTCTTTCTTGTGATCAGGTGCACTCCAGCCTCAGCACTCAGGAGGCAGAGGCAGGAATATCTAAAGTATGAGGCTAGATCAGGCTACATGGTGAGTTCAAGCCAGTGTGGGCTACACAGTGAGACCCTACCTGGAAAATTAAGTAAATGATACATAAATAAATATAAAATTAAGTTGCTTAACCTCCCTCCACTTTATCCTAGTTTCTCCATTTGATTATTCTATTTTATCTGAAGTACTCTTACATTATTTTATTAGGATTCTCTAGAAGAACAGACCTGATATGGTTTAAGAGACTGGAGGCTTGGCTTTCCAACAGTGGCAATGCTCATGCTGCTGAAGCAGAGCCCCCGGTAGCTGCTCATCTTAGAAGTTAGAATCTTTAGAACAAGCGTGGGGGTTAATGGTGCAGTCCTCGTCTAAGCTAGAGGCCTGGAAGCTCTCTGGAGAGGTACTAGAATGAGTCCACGTCCAAAAGCTGGTTAATCCGATCAGTGTTCATGCTCAGGAACTGACTGTCCTTCTCTTTTCCCACTCTTAGCCCACAAGGGACCAGCCTAGCAGATGGTACTGCCCACGTGCAGCGTGGGTCTCCCTCTAAGTTGCTCTCTCATGTCAGTCTCTGGACACTCCCTCACAGACACACAGAAGCATGTACTCACTGTTCTGCAGACATCTCTCAGCCCAGGCAAATCCATAGTCAAAGACTAACTGTTTCACTACCTGCGTAGTTTTCAACCCCAGTACTTACTCAATGTGAGGAAGGATCTGATATTTCTTATTTGTTTTTATTTCTTAGAGTGATGTCTGGCCAATAGTTATGCTCAGTAAGTACTGACTGAATGAATGAAGTTGGAAGATGTCCCTGGCAAACACAACCTCTATCAGTATATCATGTGTAATATTTGAAGATGCCAATGAAACCCGTTATTCTATACAAGTAATATATACTAAGACAAAAGAAAATATATCAGTGTCTATCATATTGTCTAGGGAAAAGACAGCTAAATGGAGAACCAAAATATCAGTGGTTTTAATAGAAATAAATTGAAATTAAACTTAAAAATTAATGAGAAATGTTGCTGAAGCTGAAAGAAAAAAGTTAATATTTGATTTTTGTTAGTCAGTGAACTTTACTGACAAGGATATTTTGTTCTCTTTGTCACAAAGGTGTTTTTGAAATTGCCGTTCTAACATCTCTAGTTGGAGGAAGCCTGCTTCTACTTAGCATCAAAATGGTGACTTTTGGTCTCAAAAAGTCAAAGTGAGTTCATAATTGATGGTGAATACCTTAAAAATCAGCTGCAGAAAGCAGCAGGCAGCATTCGGCTCACCGTGTGTGAGGTCACTCCATCTGGAGGGGGTTTCTGCTCATTCATTCATTTGGCCCATACTTGTGGGAATGATTAAAAACCACACCCTTGGACTAAGGAAGATTCTGACAAACGAGAAGACTTATTCAGGTCTGTACACCAAGTTTAGATTCTTCTGAGGCCAAATACCTCCTGCCCATAGGCTCTGTCTACCAAGGTCTACCACCTGAGGCTGTAGAGGAATGGAAAACTGAGCCCTGGAATCAGGCTGTTAGCCAGCTGGGGGAGAGCACACATCTGTTCTCTATTGTGGTGCAGAGTTGGGGGCTAGCTGCAGACACATTTGTCCTGCCTGCTCTTGCCAGCTCGGGGAAAGAAGTTAGTCTTCCACATCTTGTATTTCTCCCTGGAGTGAGCCTTATGCTGCCTCAGTGTTCTGCCTTGGTAGGGTGCCCTACACTGGCCCTGTGTGCCTTCTTTGCCCAGCAGCTGTGACTCAGTCTTCATTAAGCTAATATCAATTCTCAATTGGCAACAGTGTGCTGCAGCCAAGTCACAGCAGAACTTTGTGTACATCATCCTCTTAAGTAATCATCTGCAGTCTGGGCACGTGTCAGAAGCGGGTCCTGCCCTGATAGTTTCTGACTCAAGAGTTCTGGGATAAAGACCAGGAATCTGTGTTTTGATTAATTGGTGATGCTTGTGCTGAAGTCAGGAACTCATTTTTGGGAACCACTATGCAGAAGTGTGGGTAGTTAGTGCTCCTGAGAACACATTTGCCAAAAGTGACTGTAATTCAGTTTCCAACGTCAGGGGAGAGATTCGGGAGTGATGGAGAAAGGAAGGTAAGGGTGGGAAGCATGTGTCTCCAGTTGTCTCCACAGACGCTTCACATTTCCTGTCAGTCAAGAGTGTAGAAGTTTACTCTTATTTACTCTCATTAAATAATGAGCTGTGCAATTGCCTTCTGTCTTGGTATTTTCTATTGCTGTGAAAGACATCATGATCAAGACAATTTATAAAGTTTTTATTTGAGGCTTATAGTTTCAGAGGGTTAGAGGCCATGATCGTTACGGTAAGAGAGCATGGCAGCAAGGAGGTTGGCTTGGCTCTGGAGCAGTTGCCAAGAGCTCACATCTTGAGACACAGCCATGAGACACAGAGAGCTAGCTGGGAATGGGTGTGCTTTTGGAAAGTAAAGGCCTGGCCCAGTGACACACTTCCTCCTCCAAGGCCACACCTCCTAATTCTTCCCAAACCATTCTACCAACTGGTGGCTAAGACTCAAACTTATGAGTCTGTGGTTGTCATTTAAAGCAACCACACCCTTCTTGAGTAGGGAGGCACACAGTTGCCTTTCGTAAACCTTGCCCTTAGTTCAGCCGCACACTACCCGCAGACCATGTCCTAAACTCACCTCCTCTCTTAAAATCTCATCTTTCAGTAGCCGGTTTACTTGTCTGTGTTGTCCTGAAGTTCCCAACCCTGCTGAAAGTAGTTTAGCCACGTGGCTCAAAGATGATTTCAAGGTATGCATTGCTGGGTTTTGTCCAGGAAATTGTACAAGCTGGCTGGGAGAGGTATACTGGGTGGATGGAAATGAGAGAGGCTTTACCTAGGGTTCACAGAGAAAGAACTGAAAGTTTGAAAGGCCCAGGGAACAGCTGAAAGAGCCTTCCTCCTGTGACTTTCACCTTCTGCTCTGGACTAGAGGAAAGGCCCTCATGAGTGCCTGAAATGTTCCCCACAAAGAACTGGTCCTGTAAGGATGCCATGGAAGAAGGACTGTTTCACCAACTTGGCTTTCTGATGGGGAGTAAGAGGGCCTAACTACCAGCTCTGTGCCCATCTAAAAAGCAGCCAAGAGAAAATTAATGTAGGGGCCACTCAGAGACACAGGAACACTGAGGGAAATGGCAATCCAAAGGCAGCTTTGAATTGTATCTCTCCGATGGCAAGTGTTATTTAATTAGCAGTGGGACTTCCTGGTGTGTTTTTCCAAGTCAAAATCCTCCTTTGTAAGCATATTTTTTAAAACTTGAAAAATGTCTAAGTTATGATTTCCCCCAAAGTGGAAATCAGCCCAGGCAAATGCTCTTAAATCCTTTCTATTGAAAGTCCTTTCCCAGGTTGGCCTCGATGCAAAAATTTAAAACAATAGTCTTCTTCTTTTTTTTAACTTGGAATTTTTTTAAACACGGATATTTTTTGTGATAATGAGCACCATTTTGCTCCATCCTTTTCTTGATTTATGTTATATTGGCCTCTTTGCTCTCCTGTTTATTAAGTTGCTGAGAAGTGCTTTGCATAGTCTGCAGGCTATCCCTCTATAGCATGTACTGTTTAATTGCAAACTGTATGTCAGGCATTGGGCCAGGTCAGCAGGAGACAAAGATGACAGAGACCCTGCCCTGTTAGGAGGCCACCTTAGATTTTCCGGTGGTGTCTTTTCTGGTGCCTTCTAAGAGTTCTCCTCTCAGCCGGGTGCGGTGATACACACTTGTAATCCCAGCCTCTCTGGGGATAGCTGTGAGTTCAAGACCAGCCTGGTCTACTAAGTGAGTCGACAACAGCCATGGCTACACAGAGAAACCCTGTCTTGAAAAACCAAAAAGAAAAAAAAATCTCATCTAACCTGTAGTTTTATAAATATTATGTGGAAAATAGCTTTGAATGGTCTAGGGGGATTGTGGGCCATTGGGTACTGTTCTGCCGGAAGTGGAACACTATTGCCAAGCTCCTGAGGAAGTGGCTGGTCACTGTCTGGACCAGGGAGAGATGTGGGGGTTAAGTGAGCGGCAGGACTGCTGTGGCCCAAGTCTAATGATTTGGCTGTGTCGTTTGTAGTTCTTACATGACCCCTTTTCTTTCCACAGGGCAAGTCAAATCTGAAGGAGTCCAAAACCTCTGGGAATACAGAAGACAGGGCCCTAAAACCGAGTTCGGTCCCCACTGATCTCATTGACAAGTTGGTAGTGAGCTTTGAGAATTTTCTGGAAGTAGTTTCCACAGAAGAAGCCGGAAAGGGTCAGGAGAGCGTTTTGGGAGGAGAGGAGAATGAGTATGTGGCCTCCCCGTCTAGGCCTGACAGTCCCCCAGAGAAGAATTTTCAGGAGCCCTCCCTTTTAACTAAGGTTGCATCTGGAGACTCCTATAGCCAGCATCTGGGAACGAAGGAGGAAACAGACTCAGAATTAGACAAGCGACTTCCGTCTTCCGGGCAGATTCCGGGACAAGAGGCTCCCCGTGAGGAGCAAGCTCTGAATCCCTACCTGAAAAATTCAGTGACAACCAGGGAGTTCATTGTGCATGAAGTTTTCCCGGAGCACAACGAGGGAGAGATCTAAGTGCCCCTGTAGCCGAGGCCAGAGGAGACTGAATGGGGCGCGGAGACTTTCAGGTGCCTCCCTGCCCGCCCCCGCCCCCATTCATTTTGCTGCCCAGAATTTGGTGACACAGATGACAACTTACGCCTGGAAGAACCGAGCCCTTTAGAGGGAAAAGTAAGTTACCTCCCTCTGCGCACATTCACCGAGTCCCCTT
>CM053750.1:16544815-16639805 GCA_028658305.1 Pachyuromys duprasi | reverse complement strand
GGCACCATGTGCTATCACTGGAGTTTTTGATCTTAGCCATTCTGATGGGTCTACGATGGAATCTTGATTTGCATTTCCTTGGTGACTAAGGATGTTGGACATTTCTTTAAGTGCTTCTCAACCATTTGAGATTTCTTTATTGAGAATTCTCAAGTCCATTTTTAACTGGATTATTTGGTTTGTTGGTGTTTAATTTCTTGAGTTCTACTACTAGAGAGCAATAGTAATAAAAACTGCATGGTACTGGCATAGAAACAGAACGGTGGATCAATGAAATCAAATTGAAGACCCAGAAATAAACCCACACACCTACGGACACTCAATTTTTGACAGAGGAGCCAAAGCCATACAATGAAAAACAAAAACAAACAAACAAAAAAACAGCATCTTCAACAAATGGTGCTGCTCTAACTGGATGTCTACATGTACAAAAATGCAAATAGATTCAATTTATCACCCTGCACAAAACTCAACTCCAAGTGGAGCAAAGCCCTCAACATAGAGCTAGAAACATTAAATCTATTAGAAGAGAAAGTGGGTAAGAGCTTTGAACTCATTGGCACAGGAGACAACTTCCTGAACAGAACACCAACAGCTCGGGCTCTAAGACCAAAATTTAATAATGAGACCTCTTGAAACTGAGGTAAGGTAAATGACACTGTCGAGAGAATGAAGTAGCAGTCTACATCGACAAAAGGCTAATATCCAAAATATATAAAGAACTTTGGCACTTTCTTTGGTTGCAAGCTTACTGTGCGCACAAGAAGGTGTGAAAGTCCCTGAAGCCCCCCTCTCTCCACAGACCATTTAAATAGGTGTCCCTTGTGTCTCAGAGGCTTGCGCCTCCCCTGACCCTGCTCTTTCTCCCTAGTTTATACAGTGACTGTTCACAGATCAGGAAACCAAGGAGGGACCCAGGGGAACAGAACGCTCACTTTGGAGCTCACCCTCCTGTTTGTCTGCTCTCGGGCCTTGAAGTGAGTTAACAAGTGGGCTATTTGATCCCAGGACTGGTCCAGGCTAGCTCCCTTCCCACTGTGCGGCTTTGCGGTGCTCCTCTGAGCTTCTCTCCCCGGAACCTCTGCCTGGGGAGGCTCTGACCAGCAGCCTTCTCTCCTGATCTGAGGAGAGACAGTCAAGGGCACTCCCACACCTCCAGCTGGGGGACTCTCAGATCTCATGGGAGCTTAGTGAACAGTAGGGAGAGAGAAAGAGAGGGGCAGGGGAGGAGGACAGACACCCCCTTCCCTCCCTCCCCCCCATCACAGGGGGCTCCCGGAGCTGAGGCTGCTGTCCTCTGCCTGCCCTGCTACACAGCTGATGTACCAGTGCCCCGCCCCCAAGTCCTCTGTTTCTTTCTAGCACTTTAGCCTTCCTGGTTTGCCTCGCCTCTCCAAGCTCTCTGAGTGGCTCATCTCTCTACCTCCCTGTTTCTTTCCCCCATCTCTCCCCTTCTCGGCCTTCTTGTGCCGTGCTTCATGTTTACTTTTGCTGCCTTTGATGGGTAAGGTTGTTGAAGGCCCTGTGCTGTCCTAGGTGAGCTTTGGGGTGGTCCCAGAGGAGGCCATGATGGCTTCTTCTCCTGGATCAAATCATGAAGGGATCCCACTGGGCATTGCCTCTGTGGGTGAAGAAGGCCATCTGTGCTTCCCCTCTTTACTGTCCAAGAAAAGGGATGTTGGGAGGACTCAGGGAAGTCATTCGGTGGCACAGTCAGCAAGAAATGATGAAATTCATTTGGAAAAAAAAAAGAGCTTTCTAGGGCCCTGGGAACCATGAAAACAGCTAGATTAATGCCATCAATGGTCTTTCATTTTCAATAGTAGAAAAAAATTAAATAATGGTGGAGAACCCAGTCTGTCTTTTAAACAACAAGAAAACAGAGATGAAAAAGCTTTCCTTCTGGTATCCCAGGAGGCAGTGCCAAGAGGAGCCCTGGACTCCGCAAGGGGGATGGTGAACTGGAGGTGGGGGTGGGGGAGAAAGGAGTTGTGGTGAGGCTTCCCCCTCTCAGTGTGCTTGCAGCACGTGCCCATCCAAGAGCTCCAAACCATCTCCTTGCCATAGAGCAGAAGGTTGGGTAAGCTGTAGCCCAGGGGCCTCAGACCATACCTCCCCTCAGACCAGTCTTAGTGCTGTTTGTAGAGAACTAAGAGCAAATAGTGGTATTGGCATTTTTAAACAGTTAAAACCAAAAATCGACGGAAGAATAATATTTTGTGATGGAAAAGTGTAGACAATTTCAGTACTTGCAAATAAAGCTTAATGAGGGGGAGGGGCTCACCATCCCTCATTTACATATTATCTGTGGCCAGTTCACACCACCCACTGACTGAGCCTGGAGATGCTTTGACTGTCACAGCTGGGAGGGGCACTTCTGGCATCTGGTGGGCAGGAGCCAGCAAGCTGAGCTCTACCCTACAATGCACAGAGCCTGTGACAACTCCCATCTGGCCCTCTGGAGGGGATTTTCAGACACCGATTCCTCTGTGAGGCTCAGACAGTATCGCTTTAACCCTGAATTCGCTGCTTCAAATTACAGAATAAAATAGAGATCCAGGGACTTGGAATAGGCTTAGCAGGTAAGAGAGTCTGTGAGCAAGTATGAGAACCTGAGTTCTCAAACCCACAGATCCCACATAAAAAGCTGTAACCTCAGGACTGTAGAGGCTGGAGACAGGAGGTAGATGCATGGACACACACACACACAAAGGATATCCTTCTGGCTTTCTAGCTGAGTACCTGCCTCCTGTAGAAGGTCACACACTCAGGGTCCCCAGCCCTTATCATTTCCTGTCCCCTGACCAACCCTGTGGACAGTTGGTGGCCATTTGTCACTTGTATTGGTTGTTCTCAACCAGGGTGTGTTTTCCCTCCCACCTCCAACATCAGACAGATGAGCAATGCTGGGGGATGCTTTGACTGTCACAGCGGGGAGGAGGCACTTCTGGTGTCTGTTGGGCAGCAGCCAGCAAGCTGAGCTCTACCCTACGATGCACAGCCCAGTTTGCAGCTAAGGATTACAGGTCTCCACATGCTGGCATGCCATGGTCTGAGACCCTGCTTTAGTCAATAGGGCTGTGCTGAGCATCTTTTTAGCACAGAGAGTGACTATGACAAACTTCTTTGTTCAAAATATTTTTCTTATGTCTTATCTGCTCAGGACTGTTTACAAAGTTGAATTTGCTGAAGGTTTTGTTATGGTCACTTCTTTCCTGATTCGACCTCAAGAGGCTACGGTGTTTTCAGTGTTCCCGGGGGTGTCTGAGGGATATGTGCTTTTCCACTGACAGTCGCTGCTCACCGCTGTGTTTGCTTCTGTTGTTTGATGTGAATGTCGACATCATGATGCCTGTCCATTAGGTACTATGGAGGTGTTGGTGTCCTTGCACTCTTATTAGGGAGCGGGGAGGCACCTGAGAGAATGGAGCCTAGCATACCATATTAGAGGTCCTTATTCCCTCTGCACACTGGGGTCAGTGGGGAATTTTTGCAGGAGCACAGACAGTCCCAGTCCATGCTGGAAGAGCCCAGAGGCCATGACTACCCGTCTGTACTGAGTTCTGTGTACATAGTCCTGGCCAAGGCACCTGCCCTGCTCAGGACAGGACAAGAGCAGAGTCAGCAGAGTCTCCCCGGGGCCTTTGGAGGAGGTTGGATGCATATGCTACCGACCTCACTTTTAGACATGGGGTCTTTGTCTTTCCCCAAATCAATCTGTGTGTGGATGGGGTAAGGTGGGAAAGAACTGTCGGGAAGCCTAGACTTGAAATGGAAAATTTTTTTAAAGTGCAAACCAGAAGGGGTACAGAGCTCCAAATGATTGCAGCAACAAAGAACACCAGACCCGTGTCCCCTGAGGCTGGGTGTGCTCACTTCTTCACAGATCTGCTATGTGTCTGGGTTTATGTATGACATGAATGGGAACTCTGACAGCACTGTGCCTATTGCAGTGGGAGGAGCTTTTCAGGGACTTTATTGTCAACAAATTTGTATTTTGACCATCCATATAATAAAGCCATAAACTGCCTTTATAATGTTCTGTACTTCTAAGGTTTTGCCTACTTCTTTTTTCCCCCCAACATAATATCTTTACTGATTATTTCAGAATTTCACACCGTGCATACTTACCACACCCATTTCTACATTCTTTATTACTTTGTGATAAAGTTACAGCGATCATTTTTGTGAGGCTCTGTGTGTGTGTGGGGGGGGGGGGGTTGTACACTCCTCTGGGAATCTTCTCAGCCTCTTGTGAGACACAAAGTGTTACTGTCACAGATGCCAAGCAACTCTGAGAGGTTAAGGGATGTGGCTAGGTTCTCTGGAGAGCTGGAGCCCAGGCCCTGACACTGCCTTTGTGGTATTCTGCTTTGGGTTGATAATCAGATGATGATAGGATAGTTCAAAGGCCATCGAAGGAGGAACTTTGAATGTTCCTAAAATACAAAAACGTTAAATGTCTGTTTAATGCTAAGTGAGGTGATAATGCTAATTATACCATCTGATCATGGCACATTACACAATCAGGAATGTGCTTTTGTACAATTTCTAAGAAAGTCTATTAGAAGGAAAGAGGAAGGGACAGGCAGAAGAAGAAACAGCTTGGTGCCAGAGAGAGACAGAGAAAGGGAGTAAGAAACTGAATGAGTGTGTTTTTTAGTGTAGTGGATCTCAACCTTCCTTACACTGAGACCATTTAGTACAGTTTTTCATGTTGTGGTGACCCCCAACCATAAAATTATATTTGTTGCTACTTCATAACGATAACTTTGCTACTGTTATGAATCATAACGTAAATATCTGCAGGATATGTGACCCCTGTGAAAGGGCTCTTCAACCTCCTAATGTCATGAAACACCGGCTGAAAACAACTGCTCCAGAAGCTCTCCCTTTGATGGGGATGTAGAATTTCCTTCCTCTTGGTGCCTTCCAGGACCCTGGGGCTGTTTTCAGAGCCAACTGACTCTGGAGAGCAATGCAGGAGACGGTGTGGGAGGGCCATGACCACATTCACAGGGATGGTGAGAGAAGACCTAAAGGAGCCAGGCTTTCGGCTGGGCGGTGGGTGGCTGTAGCAGGAAGTCTTGTGGCAATGTCAATTTTGTGAGCATCTGACCTGGGCAGGGCAAAGGAAGTCTGACAGAAAGATGGACTTCAGCATGACGGCTGGACTCAGCTCCACACCTGACTTCCCATCTCTCGCCTACGCCTCTTCCCACTCCTTCCTAGCCCCCAATTCCTTCACATCTCTTCATTTTCCTCACTTTTCCTAAGTAGTCTTTTTAGATGCTCCCTGCAAATCTCCCCCTGGGAATGACTGTATCCAGTACAAACTCTTAATGTGTCCCCTCAGCTTGCTTCTCTCTTCCATTTTCTCTCCCTGTTTTTCCTTTTGCCTGAGTTTGACACTTGGAGTCATTGGGATCTCTCTTCTCCCTTCCTCTCCACGATACCTAATGCATGTCACTTCTTGGGCCTCTTTCCTGAAAAACCTTCTGTCTCATCGGCCCTTAGGTTCACCCTCACTGACCCCATGACAGTACCAGCCTTCAGCACCTCACAGAGACTCCTCACTGCTGCCTGACTTCACAACCATTTCCTCCCAGAGATGGCTTCTGAAGTGGGGCTTTGGTGCACACTTCTTGCTCCAGCTGCTGCAGCCTGTCAGTTTCCTGTGATTTCCTGGTAAAGAATGAATGACCTAACATAAGAAGGAATGAAGTTTCTTCTAAATTATTGCCTCAGGGAATGTGCTTTCAAATAATTAAGTCCAAGAGTATCTTTTGGGAGGAAAAAAAACATTATTATGTATGTGTGTATATACATATTATTATGTGTGTGTGTAATGTGTATGTGCGTGTGTGTGTGCATGTGAGTGTGGGTGTCATAGCACATAGGTGAAATTCAGCAGGCAACTGTGCAGAATGCTTTCTGTCCTTTTACCTTCACAAGGGTTCAGGAGATCCAACTCAGGATGCCAGGCTCACAGGACAAGCTTTTTATCTGCTGAACTATTTCATTACTGTAGCACATAATCATAAATCTAATTAATTCTTTTAGGGTTCTATCGTTTGGAAGTCCATCTGGGTCTCTCTGGATCAAAGTTAAAGCTGTGCTCCATTCTGGAGAAGCATCGTGGCCTTTTCTAGCTCTAGAATGTGTCCTCCTCCTGTGGCTGTGGCCTCTTCCTCCTCTACCAAGTCATCAGGGTTATGTTCCTCTGCTTTCCCAGTCCATCTTGCTCTGCCTGTTGAGGCTTGGAGTTCATCCTTCTGTTGACAGTCTACCTAGAAAACCTACACCTACAATTAGGCCACTAAAACTCTTGAACTCACACCAGGTCACAGGCCCAGCTGGACTTTTGTAGTTTTGTTTTACAGAGACAGCCCTGCAACCCTCTTGTGGGGGCACAGAGCAAACGAATGCCATCATCTACCTGGGAGGCTCCGAGACCACAGCGAGGGAGGGGCTCCAGAGGCAGGGCACGGAACACACAGGTCCACCCCAACTAATGAACCATTCAGAACACTAGGAGGCCTGAAACTGAAAGGGGCCAGGTGTGGCAGTGTACACCAGGAATCCCAGCATAGCACCGGGAGACAGGCAGCTAAGGAGATGGAGCTAACCTAGGATACATAGTGGCTCCTACTCAAAGCAACCAAAGCAATGATCCATCCATCCACCCAGCCAGCCAACCAACCAATCACAGCTAGACACTTGGATACTTCCTGCCTTTACAGGAAACATCTCAAAAGAGCACATACACAGTAATGCAGCTCAGTTTTTAAAACCAACAATTTACCTAAACACTAGGCTGTACATTTCTCTATGTGTCAGCATGTACTAAGCGGTCTGTCCAGCCCCTCCCAAGATATGTTTATCTGCCAGGCTGTGCTGTCCTCCAGGAAATAAATCAGAGTTCCAGGAAAAATGACAGACTTGTTGGCTGTCGATTTCTACACAAGCCTGGCAACAGCCTTCTAGCTGACGGGTCAGGATATGTCATGGGCTAGCTCCACAGAACATTCTTTCATCCCTTCATTTGGGGGCATGCTCCACCCAAAGGCAATTGCTCTCAGACTGAGAAGAGTATTTCCTTCTCCTTTTCTAGAACTGAGAGCATCATCAGTCCTCCCCAACCCCAAATTAAAACCAGAAACAACAATAATGACAAAAAAACTTCTATACAAACTCAAGAAACAAGGGATTCCTGCCTCCTGAGTGTTCTGTGAAACCTCCTTGAAGTCCTTGGCTGGAAAAGCCAAGGGGATGAGCTCAGGACAGTCCCTTGAGCAAGTTCCATGGTAGCTGAGGCCCACCGCTGCATAGCAGTATGACCACAGATGGGCACTGTCCCCATAAAAGCTGAACAGTGCGTCAGAGGCAAGAC
Organism: Pachyuromys duprasi; assembly: GCA_028658305.1. Classification (NCBI taxonomy): domain Eukaryota; kingdom Metazoa; phylum Chordata; class Mammalia; order Rodentia; family Muridae; genus Pachyuromys; species Pachyuromys duprasi. Next base: position 16,632,412 of record CM053750.1, on the reverse strand, counting down.
TTGGCTAACTTTATGGGTGAGAAGAAGGGCAGGTTTATGGAGCCCAGAAGATATTGCATGTTTATTCATAGTAGTGTGTGAGCTTGGGACCAGACCTCAGAAAATATCAGAAAGGAGAAAGTGAGAGATGCTAAAGCTTTAGGGATATTTATATACCTTGATCATTACAACCCCAGGCCACACCATCATTAAATTATGGTCTCAATGACAAACCAAGACTCATTCTCTGCCTGTAACACTATATGTAAAACCTGTTAAAGTTATTTTTACAAAACTCAGTTTCTGTCTTAACTTGGCTATGACAAAGAATTGAGATTTTCATTTTTGTCTAATAGTAAGCTTCACAACACAATAACTGAGCAGTTGTTACTCTATTCTTAACCCTCTAAGCTCATCTGGTTTCATCACAGAGATACTTGCACTTTGTAGCTTTTCTTGCTGCACTTTCTCTCTCATGGTCCCTCCTGGACATCTGCCCATCACTGAATCACCTGCCGGAATCCCCTACTTCCTTCTCTAACTCCTCTTCCCCCAGACTGGCAGGATGCCAGCCCTATTGTCTCTCCTGCTCAGCAATTGTCTGTAAGCTGCTTTATTGGCATATAAGGGGACAATCAGGAAGCAGTGTTTACACAACATTGAGACAGGAGATTCTCAGAACAAGGATTGCAACCAGATATGGGGGGATTACAAAGTCAGCATTTGAATGCCACAATAACCTATGCCTACAATAACCCAAGGAACAAAGCCATCTGTTGTAGCCCCTGCCCCTACTCCCAGGCCAAGACTTTTCTCTCATTGTAGTAGCTGCATCTCCTGAGAGTGGTCATTAGGCTCAAGCTAGCCAAAGGCATGGGGGCAGCTTGCTGCCTCTCATCCTGATAATGCAGATATAAGCATGTGATTTTACAGAACTGGGGATCCAGGAGCAGAGGGGACAGACTCGAGCTGCACTGTAAGGTCACCCCTCCTCATATGCCCAGGACACTAGTGTTTTTGCACTAGTCTCGCACCCTGATAAATCCTCTGATCCACACAACCAGTGGTTATACCTGTATCCAATTAATAGTTGATCTCAGAAAGTGGTATGGGACCTTATGGCTTGACTGAGCCCCATAGTGGTTCATGATCTTTACAAGTATGCAAGACTCCCAGAGGGTCTGCAGCGACTTAAGAGTAGTATGTAAACATCAAATTTAGAAAGCGCTTTGCAGCAGTTCTCAACCTGTGAATTGTAACCCCTTGCGGGGTGGGGGGGTGGTTGAATGACCCTTTCATAGGGGTCACATATCAGGTATTTTATATAGCAGATATCTTGCATATAAGATATTTATATTATGATTCATAGCAAAAACTATAGTTATGAAGTAGCAACGAAATAATTTTATGGCTGGGGTCACAACCACATAAGAAACTTTACTAAGGGATTGTGGCATTAGGAAGGTTGAGAACCACTATGCTATAGCATGCCAGGAGGGAATGCGAAGAGAGTGGCGATGCTATGGAAGCCTCTCAGGGCCACTTGGAGGCACATGTGGTGAGACTCTGTCAAGCTGGGGCTCCTAGGACAAAAGTGATGAAAGCTGTACCCCGGCAGCGTCACAGCTGTAACTACACAGTCCAAAGGGCAGAAGGGGTCAGTTGGCCTCACTGTGCCCGCTGCTTTGTGGGAAGGGATGTCTCATGGGCTTGGAATGGTTCTGGCAGCTTCCCGAGAGCATGGCCAAGGCTGCCTACAGGTCAAGACCACACAGGATGATGGGTGGCCTCACATTGTGTTGTGGACTTACTGGTCTCTTACAAGGTACTGAATATTTGGACTTGGGTAGGTCTGGGGTTCAAATATACCTTGGCTCCTGGAACATCAAGAACAGTGGTGTCAACAGATAGATTTGGAGATAGTGGTATAAAGGATTAAGCTTGTCTCAAGGGTGGGCAATTATTGTCCCCTCTCAAAAGTGTGTTCATTTCTCATCTCAAAGAAGTATATTAGAGGTAGAGATTGTTTATTCAGCTCGGGGTCCTTGTATTCACTAGTTGTAAGCAATGGAGAGTCAGGTCTAGGGTATCAGCCCAGAGCTTTTCTGATACCTCCCTATTGGTTGCCATTAGTAGTGACAAAGATTGTAGGTTTCTGGAGATCAGTGGTTGCAAATGACCCTACCTGGCTATAGTAAGGCCTGTTATTCTATCAGCAAATAGAATAGGCCTTGTTATTCTATGCCAAACAAGATGTGTACATAGATGTAATTGTGGCCTGACTCTTATGGGTGCAACCAATTACTTTCGGATTAAATTTAAAGCCCATTCTACAGTAGGTGCCGTGTTTGGTTCTGTCTAGGCTGAGGAAAGGATAGGCCCCCGTGGGGAGAGACAGGTGTAGTGTTGCGAAGCTCTGTCCTCTGACCGTGACTTAGGTGTTGTGCTCTTGAAATCAGAGTGCCGGGGTCACCTGTGGGGAGGGGAAGAAGCTGTCGGTCTTAGACCTATATGTAAGTTGCCTGTGTTTCTGTAAGTCACTCCTCACCGTGCTGCTGTAAACCACAATTAAACTTGTTCATTTGTCAAATTGGAATTGGGTGGAATCATTTTTTTTTTTTGATCTCTTCTTCTCTGTGTGGGGAAAATAGAGGAAAAGTCAAGAAACATGGAGTCAGGTCAAAGAGTGAAACTCAGAGGTAGCCCTTCCCTTCCCCACAGCTCAAAACGCTTCACTGTGAGAGCGACTGACACCCATTTCACCTTGTTCTTACCTCGGAGCCAGGAGAATGCGGGGCCCAGTTTGGAGGTTTTGCTCTGTCTCATCTCCTAAGATGAGTTTTCCCCTGAGGGACATTGTAGCCGCTTTTTCAATGGACGGAAGCAGGACAAGCTGTTGTTGGCACAGCCTGCAGCATCCATCTGTGTCCTCACTCGGCAGGCAGTAGTCTCTCGGATGTCCACACAAATGTCCCTTCTGTAACCTGCTGGAGAATGCAGTGAGTTCAGAAGGGCTGCTGGCCCTGCCCATCAGGATTTCGGTTGAGTTGTAGCTTACTGCTTATTGAAAGCAGGTGGAGCTGGTTGAGCATGTTTTAAAGGTGGGTCCTCTGTGAGCTGTTCTGCACCTCAGGGGTCCATATATTATCAAAAACACTGAGTTGACTAGGCTTGGTGGCACACACCTTTAATCCCAGCACTTAGGAGCCAGCACAGGCAGATCTCTATGAGTTTGAGGCCAGCCTGATCTACATAAAGAGTTCCAGGAAAGCCAAGGCTCTGTAGAAAGACTCTGTCTCAAACAAAGCAAAACACTAAACTCTCCTTCATTTCATGCCCACTATATATCTTTTGACTATAACTTTAACTGTAAATAAAATTTATTAATAAAAAGAACAAACACGTGTGTTATATTTTAAAACCAGGATTTTATAAAATTACTGAAGTCAATTTTTCATTTTATTTTTGATTTCTGAAATGCTGTGTAATTTTTTTCCTTTACTTCTGAACAAATATTCTACATTATATTATCACACCATAGTTTTCTTATGAGCTCTGATTTTTAATATAAATAAAAATCCATCAAAAGTGATGGTGATGATTCCACCACTTGTAATATTCTCAGAAGCACTTTAGTGTGTGTTGGAAAATATTTTTAAATGTGTTACATCTTCCAGTGTTATAGCAAGGACCACCCAAGTTCTAAATAAGAAAAACAGACATTTTTAAAAAAGGTTTTAAAGTGTTGTTTTTGAAAGTATTGGGTGGGTCTGTAAGTAGGAAAAAGTAATTATGACTACTAAGGAATCACTCACTTTTAAAACATTTTTTGGAGACAGTTCATGTTGTTGAACTTGCCATGAACTTGCTATGCTCTGACATTTGTGCCCACATTCTGTGATTTACAGGTATGTACCACCAAAATAGCCATCAATTCTAGTCACATTTGTAAATGTTTTATAGATGAATAACATATTTATAAATTCCAAGAGAATGATGCTGACATATTTTATTACACATTTAATAAAACATCATTCCAATTTCATCTTTTTTTCTTGGCTTGCTGGCAATAGCTCTTTTATTCAGGGTCAGTATATTTTTTTTTAGGTCCCTTAAGAACTCCATAGCTTTGGATCTGGCCTTCTGCACCAGATGTACAGATGAGAGTTAAAATGGACATACCCAACTCTCTCTTGGTTAATCAGAAATCACGTTGATGGCCGTCATCACTTAGACATGGTCTATGAAGCCAAAGGGGGGTTGCTATTCCCTGGAGGCAGGTAATGCTGGGTGGAAGGCATGGGCTAGGGTTCACTTGTGTCAGGTATGGAAGCAGGAAGTTAGCTACCAGGCTGACAGGACCTCGGCAGTTCTCCAAATGGAGCAAGTGGCCCGCTGGGTGTTAGACATGACACCTCCATTAGCCCTGGAAAGTTGGTGAGCTGGGTTTCACTTTGGGTAATTCCACCGCTAACCATCACCTGCCCCCCCCCCCCTTGCTCACACGGCCGCTGTCACCCCACATAGAGGACTGTGCCGACCCTGTTGCAACTTGGAAGGCTGCTTTTGTACAGAAGTGAGGTCCAGGGATGGTCCAAGCTTCCCAGAACCAATCAGGAGAGAAATTCACACTCAGTGACTTAAGGGCCTGCCCTGGGCGGAACTGGTAGGAAAGGGTAGGATGGAAAGACCCCGCCGAGCAGTTCCTGCCTGATCCACCGAGACCCTGAAAGTAAGTGCGCCTGAGAGTGTCCACCCTAGGCAATGGGCTAGCCTTTCACGCTCCCAAACTGCTCTGCCGAGACTCTGTCTGTGGGATATGTAGGCTCCAGCTAGCTTCTCGACGCTGCTGGAAGGAAGCTGAACAAGAGGTCTGGGGCAGGGCTGCCAGACTCAGCTGAGGGCATTCTCACCGAGCCTTTTCAGAGATTATCTTTACCAGTCCTTGTCCCCAGCTCTGGAACGACGCTCCCTAGTTTTAAAGGCAGAACATAGTTGCTTGAGGTTTCACCCATGTGTGAGCCTTTGATTTGCTGCCTACTCACCCATGGCTTGATAATTCCCTAAACCTTCTGCTTTAATCCCGTGTTGACAGTGCTCTGCTGGCTGGTCAGCAGGTTTTCTGTTGTCATCTCCAGTGGGCCGAGTGTCTGAGGCTGGACCAAGTCTGTTGGTCTTCCCACACCCCAACTCCTTCTAAGCTTGGCTTTGCACTGTTTTTAGCTTCTGGGTAGATCTCTAACTAGAAAACATTTGAACTCAGGAGGTTGTGTGTCTCAGTCACTACTGAGAACACACATTTCCCTGCCGGTTCTTGATGCCACTTTCCCCGACACCATAAGTGGAGAAAGGATTGTTCAGGTTGGAGAGACCCAGAACCTGAGGAGAGGGTGTGTACGTGCCTGCCCGCGTGCATGTGGAGACTGGAATTGGGAGAGGTGTGTGTGATCAGTTACTGAGAGGTGCGTGTGTGACTGATTTCCCTGAAAGAGGAAGTGGCCTGTTCCTCAGATCCCTGTCACCAGTGGTGAGTGAAGATACCCTAGCCAGGGTGCATACTATGGTCCTTGCTGTAGATCCCACCCTCTTGAGCTTATAGACAACCTTGATGGACCTAGCATGGACCTCCCCCACCCCCAACACACACACACACACACACACACACACACACACACACCAAGACTTCCCTGGGTGCTGCCCTAGAAAGGAGACTGGATTTCCTGGACCCAGAGACAGGGCCTCCGTATTGGTCCGGGAAGAGCTGTTTGGAGCTGTCCACAGCCTCACCCCTCTTTTCCCCCACTTCCCCCTGGTTGCCTCTCCTTTCTCAGGAGCCTTGGTCTGACTGGTCAGTCATGCCGCCTGGCATCTTTGCCGCCTGGCATCTTTGCCGCCCCGCTCATCTGTTATCATCCCTCTTCAGACTTCACCCACATCAAAGAAACATCCCCCAGTGGTCCCCAATCCCTGACTTTACATCCTTTGGTCTATTTATCCCTCAAATGCTAGAATGCCTTTTCAGAGCCAATAAACTGGAAAACCCAGAATATCTCCCACCTTCCTGTGGTTTGTCGAAGTTTTATATATTCCACTAAGAAAAAAAAAAAAAAACAAGCAATGGGAAGTTAAGCAATCCTCAGTAAGATGGTCATTTGCCTCCAGGGAAAGAGAATGATCTTTTGGAAAGCAGGAAGGACTTTCATCCATGCACACAGTACATCAGAAGGGGAGCTACCTGTAGTGGATAGGAGACTTAAAAACTCCAAACTAAAAGTTTCTGGATAAATTTCAATATAGATTTGAAGAGGTGAAATTTACTTCTTGGCTAGTTTGTAGGCTTTTTTGTTTGTTTTTGTATTAGAAGAAACCTAAGTAGTTGGGACCTTCACTTATATTTGCTGACTTAGCTTCATTGGAGAGGCAAACGTGGAGACTACAGCAGCAAGGCACAGAGTCGCCACAAGGTGGCGCAGCACCTCTATATTTGGTCCCTGAGTAAATACACAGGGCAGTTTATGGAGTGAATCTGAGAACTGTGACTGTCATTTATGTCATTGAGGCCAACACGGTGTGTCCGTTTATTCTAACTCCTACCCCAGTATGCTAAAAAAGCATTTAAAAAGTCACAGAACATCATCGAAACTAAGACCCGTATTCACCAGCATCAGTACTGATAAATACCAATAGGCGGAACAACAGTCAGATGGTGACCACGCACAGAAAAAACAATTTCGTTCTTGAATTTACTTAGAGGGTTAGAGCTGATACAGAAAGACATTTGTGGGAGTCAAGATAAAAATGATAGCTTTGGTTATGCTTAGCACATGCAACTTACTAGAGGGAATTATGAGCACAAGCTCTCTAAAATGAAGCTAACCAGGGGTGGAGGCGGGGCTAAAACAGTAGGCAACCTTGAGAGCTGTGTTCACAGCCAAGAGCACAGAGGGGAGCCATGGCCACTGCCTGTTGCCACACTGGGCTAGCAGAGTGCATAGAGTCCATTACACACCAGCATTAAGCAACAGGGTTTGCAGAACCTCACCTCCGTATTATCACCTTTTTCTACTCAGGTAACAGCATCTGCAGCTTGGATTACCAGACTAAGCTGGCAATCACAGGACTCAGACTCTCTACCTAAAGACCTGGTGCATTTTCATCCTGGCCCATCAACAGTACTGACAACTGGCTAACCAACCAACCAGAGAAACCAACTGACCAATTAGTGGCAGTTTACAGGAGGCAAATGCCTTGAGAAAGTACAGAGCACAGGAGTAGCACAGGCACTCACCTGGAATCCTCGCCTTTTATTTTTAATGTATGCTAATCTAAGTGATAGGAAATAAACGATGAATCTGAGAGAGAACATCGGGTTTGAGAAAGTTTGTCTTGAGAATGACTTAGGAGTAACCTGAAAAGCAAATGGTGCCCAGGCCCCAGAGTGGGCCAGCTGTGGGTCTGCTGGTTTAGACCTTTGGAGTCTGTGCTGCCCTGTTTTATGCTAGCCCTAAAGAGTTAGCCTTTTATGGCTGTTTTCTAATTTATGGGAAGGCACATTTAAAAAAATATAATATTACCTGGGCACCATAATCTAACAATAATACCTACAGCAGAAAGCTAACCTAAGGTAATAACTGACATTTAAGGTTTTATTCTTTTTTAACTCATCTCATTAAGAACCTTACTAAACAGAAGTTGTGTTGAATACAGAGGGACGTGAGAGAAGAATGAGCTTAACAGCCTCCTGGCATGTACACTTGGTTAACAGCAAACAGTGAGGACTCCTATGGCTAGGTTTAAATTTATGACAGTTTTACTAATTATGTGGGAGAAGAAAAAAGCTTTAAAAATAGTATGTGGTGCCTAAAGGTATGTTAACTTTAAACTCAAGCTTTGACTGTGTCCCGTAAAAACTTCTGTCTTTAAGTGCACAGACTGATTAAGAAGAACTGCCGTGGGGCACATTTTTAGTCCCAGGCAGGAGACCCAGGACAGCCAACGCTACACAGAAAACCCTTATCTTGAAAAACAAAAACAAAACATGAGCTGGTGAACACACATCAAGAATTTTGCTGAAACTCAATGAACCGAGCAGACAGGAGAAGTGGGGAGCAGAGAGAAGTGGTGGGGAGCAGACAGAGGAAGTGAGGGGGAGCAGACAGGAGAAGTGAGGGGGAGCAGACAGAAGCGGTGGAGCGCTTCTCTGCCTGCCTCCACTTATCTGTGTTCCTGAGTACTGATTCATGCTTTTAAAAGGATTAAGATTTTGTGTTTGAGTGGGTAAAAGACTGAAACGCTACAATTTTATAATAATGATTCAGCATCAAATCTCCCCTTTCCTCTGAATCCTTTTTTTTTTTTAAGATTTATTTATTTATTTGACATTTATGGGCACTCTATCTGCATATATGCCTGGATGCCAGAAGAGGGCTTCAGATCATGTTACAGATGGATTGTGAGCCACCATGTGGTTGCTGGGAATTGAACTCAGGACCTCTGGAAAAGGAGCCAGTGCTCCTAACTACTGAGCCATCTCTCCAGCCCTCCTCTGAATCCTAAAGAGACATTAGAATCAGTGAACTAGTTTGGGTCGTAGGAGAGGCTGTTTTCTGACTTATTTTATGCCATACTTTACACATGAAAGAATTAAAGAGTGAATAGCTGCACAACTAGCTTTATTAGACTGGTTTTATATAAAGAATAGTTTCTCTGCCTAGCTAAAATACAAGGCACATGCATCCAGATTACTCTAAGCATGCTGCAGCAAAGTCTGTCTTTAAGATAGGCTTATGACTTTTCTCTTAGAGCAAAGAAAGGTACTCCATCACACATCTCCAAATGACAGTTCATGCAGTAACCACCCACCCTCTCTGCTGGTGGAGGCTTGGGATCACTGAGAAACGTTCTGAATGGGATTCAACATGCAAACTTGCTTCCATGAGGTTCCTTCAATGGTCTCTTATGCTCATTCATGAACTCACACTGGATAACCACTACTCCCAGTGTAGACCTCACACCACAATGTTCACAGCACTATATGAAGAAGGTTACAGTTAAACATGAGTACAGCAACATAACTAGACTACTTACACAGAGAAAATGAGAAATTTATCCTGTTAACTTTCCTGACACATACATAGAGCACTCAGCCCTGCCCCGGACCAGGCTTCAATGTCCAACTTGAATGGTGATGATGCCATTACCTTGTAGTGTGAATTCTGGTTTCTTTGACCCTTGTTTGACCTTTCTGTGCCTGACTCATCACCTATTTTCAATTTACCAATTTCAGCTTGGTTTTGCCAAGAGGGCAACTGAATATATGAGAACAAAGCATTTACTGTCTCACAAGGATTATACATGTGAAAAAATTCAGAAAAGTAAAAGTATTAGCTATTATAAAAATACAAATGATAACATATCAGCAAACCTAATATAAACATTCTGAGAGTAACAGGTAAAACTGCATCTGACTGAACGAGTATCAGTTCTTTTAGCTGTTTGTTTTGTAACCTTTATAAACAATTTAAGTGTATCCACAGTCTGAAACTCCTAACACTCTTCCTGTGGGCACAGCTGTTGGTGATCAGCCACCAATGGAGCTCTGTCACTTCTTGAACACTCAGCATCTACTGTTAGCCCCCACCTCCATGTCACACTGGGAAGTTAGGCACAAGTAGATTAATGGCCTTAGTGCTAAACCCTGGATGCTTGGACTATTCCTTAACAAAGCAACTAGAAGGAACAGGTTTACGATATTCCTAAATCCTGTGTAAAAATCAGAAATGGCAGATATTAAAAATACCATCTTTTGTTGTGTGTGACAGCACATACCCAAAGTCCCAGATATTCAGGAAGTTGGGACAGGAGGATCACTTGAGCCTAAATAACATGAGATGTGTGAACAGGTAGCTAAGTGCTAGAGTGAGTGTCTACCATGTACAAGGCCATGAGTTCAAATCCCCATCCAGCAAGCTGAAAATCCTTCTGACTTCATCAGCTCTATAGGAGGGCCTCTGGCCCCTCTGCTGTGCAGTGTGCCTGAGATCAGGGCACGTTCTAGGATGACGCTGCGGCTATGGGGAATGCCGCCCTCCAGCAAACACCTCCTGCTATTTTTGAAAATAAAGATAAGGTGGAGTAATGAAAATAGGGTAAAGTTGAAGACTTTCTGAATACAGTGCTTCTTCAACCCATCTCTGGAATCATCATCCCTGGTGTTTATCACTCAGAAAAGTGTCAACACCTTAAGCCTTTAAAAATAGCAATTTTTAAAGCTAGGCGGTGGTGTCTCACATCTTTAATCTCAGCACTTGGAAGGCAGAGGCAGGTGGATCTGATTTCTGAGTTCAAGGCCAGCCTGGCCTACAGAGGGAGTTGCAAGACAGCCGGGCTCCATTACATAGAGAAATTCTGTCAGAGGGGTACAAAACAAATCGAGTTTTTATGTTCAGGATCGTTTACGGTGCTCATTGCTAGCTCTATCAGTGCCCTCTACAGGGTTGGTGTAATTCACTTTGAAAGAGGTTATCAATAATAAGCAGATTTTTGTGAGGTTTTGGGTAATATTAAAAAAATGGGTATTCTACGTTGCTCATCTTTAAAAGTCATCCCTTTCTTCAGTAACAACTGGCAGCATCAACACCAACAGCAGAGAGCAAGACAATATTCTGTAATTGGCAGACCCAGAAATGAACCTGCCCCAAGTACGTCTTTTGCCAGATGACAGAATCTGGGCAGTTTGGCCCGTGGCACTTTTAAATGGTGCTGTTGGCTAAGGGTGGGTTAGACTTTTGCCCCTGGCTCCTGGATGACTGGTCTCTTAACCCCAGCACAGCTGTGCTCTACCACCTCCCATTTACATTTCCTGTTTTCTAGACAGCAAAACAAGCAGCTGTGTAACTCTCAGACACTTTGTTTTCTGCAGTGCAAACATCCTGCACACAGTCTCTCAGCTATCCAGAGAACCAAGTGAGTTCATGTAGTGCTTGCAGGCGGAGCCCAGATACTCTGGGAGCGAGATGGCGCAGTTGTGACTTTGTCCTTAAGGGCAATGATTATCTTCAGGAGTGAAGATGAGTTTTCATCTAAAGTCACACACAAGGATTTCAGCTCTTTTTCACAGGTGCTGCTGAAGTTGTATAGGAGTCAGTCTTTCACTGTGGCATGTAGCCACCTTGTCTTACAGTCTGTGGCAAGTAGCTTTTAGGAATTTCTTCATCAATTGCTGTCTCCATTCCAGCCGATTCAAATCTCTCTCCTTGTCCATCGGTCCCTGTGCCGACAGCATGTGCGGCTGACCCTTCCTGAAACAGGCTCCGTTGCTCAGATCCACAGGGCTGCAAGATGGGATCTGAACCCTGCTGCTGTTTCAGTCTCACGAGACCCTCCTTGTTGCCTGACGAGGCCTGGTCTGACCTTTCAAAATGTGAGATATCTGGGCTGGCTTCTGGCTGACTGCAGTTCTGTTTAAAGTACTGTTGCCTGGGCAAGATCTCATCGCTGCTGTCCACACTGTCCAGCAGCTGCAGGTCTTCCGGCCGCTCCTCGGAGTCCAGCAGGGGCTGGGTGGACTCAGACCTGGAGAAGACCTGCACCGACGGGACCTGGTGGCGGTAGCCGCTGTGCACCACGGTGGAGTACTGCACCGTGCTCGCCGTGCTCTGCGCACACTCGTTCTCCTCAGTGCTAGAGATGCTGGGCCTGGAGGACGACATGCAGGAGGAGCCCCCGATGCCGCTGCTGTGGCCTTCAGTGCTAAGTCTCTCCCTCTTGAACAGGTCCAGGGATCTCAGGTCATCTGCACAAGGCTTTCTGTTGTTCGCTTCTATTTCTACAACACTTACATCAGTGAAATTGCCATCTGAGTACATTTGATCTTTGGAGTTAAAATTGTGCTGGAAAGAGAAAAAAAGGATTGATGATTACTCTGGGCGTTTTCCAGCATCCTAACCCTGAGCTGTCTCTCTGGGCCCTATATTATGACCTTTGAAAATTAAAACTTCTAAGAGCTAGGGCATCTTGGAAACTTCAGTGACTTTCAGGGATAGGAGCCATCCATCCCAGAAATTCTCTATAAGCAGCTGAACTGCAGATAAATACAATAAACTAAGAGGTCTGAATCAGTCTCTATTTCCAGTTTCCAAATTAATATCATTGTAAGCAAATAGCACTATGAATAGTACTGAATATTTCATACTTAAGAGTAGGCAGCTTAGAATTAAACAGAAAGAAAGGGCTGGAGAGATGGCTCAGAGGTTAAGAACACTGGCTGTTCTTCCAAAGATCCTGAGTTCAATTCCCAGGAACCACTCGGTGGCTCACAACCATCAATAGTGAGATTTGGGGCCCTCTTCTGGTATATGGGAAGAATGCTATATAAATAATAAATAAATAAATCTTAAAAGAAAAACAGATAAGAAAAAGCCTTGAACACAAATAACTGTGGTTGCATAAAGCCTTACAGGTATGATTTGTTAAGTTCAGGGTTACTAAGGTAATAGAAGGGTTTCTCCTCTAATGTTAAGCGTGAAGAATCTAGTTCAGTTCCCAGAACTCATCTGCTCAGTGTGAAGATTATGTTAGACAGGACTTAATGTCCAGTCTCAGAACCCTGTGTAGCATGTTCTCAGTTTCCATTTTCAACAAAGTATTTGTTGTATTTACTGAATAGTATGAGGAATGTTGACATAAACATGCTACAATGAACAGTGTGCTAGAATAGGATTTATTATTGACAACTGTCATTTACTTACTATTTTATTTTCACTCAGACTGAGCATCTTTTGAATCCTAATAAATGAGCCTGAATATTAGCAAAATGAGAAGATAGCATCTCACCCTTGGAGGTGTGTGAGGTGACCACTGGGCAATGTGACTCTTTGAAGGATCTGGAACATTAGGCCAGATGTGTTTTTTAATTCTGAAAAGAAAAGAAGAAGCAAGGTATATGTAGAAGAGCATGTAATAATGAAAAGACATTTAACTTTCAATTGTATCCAGTCAGAAAATTAGATCAAAATAGTATACTGATTCCAAGTAAAATATGGTAAGCTTGTTTTGTTTTCCCCAAAAAGTCAAGATATTGTGGAACAGATATACAACACAGAAGTGGTAACACACTCATGTTGCAAACCCAACACTCAGAAGACAGAAGCAGCAAGAATAGGCGTTCAAAACCAGTCTGGGCTATATAAAACCCAATCTCAAAAAATTAAAAATTGAAAAAGAATAAACAGGTCAGGGGAACAGAAATGAAGGTCTAGAAGTAAATATGGACTTATAGAAACAAACATTTACTTGAAAAGAGAGCTATTTTCATGAATGAAATGGGGGGGGGGCAGAAACCTGACTCTGATCTATAGGATGCCCCCAAATTAATTCAGAATGGATTACAGATGTTGGAGCCACTGAACTTCTAGATGAGAAGATATGACCCTGGGTTAGATGGATTTCTTAAAAAGGCTACCGAATTCGAGAGCCAGAGGAAAAGCCTAGGAAAGGGGACTTCCTCAAAGTCAGAGCTAAGAAAACAAAATACACAAACTGGGACAAAACTTGCAAATCATGTATCTGACAAAAATTTTTGTTCTCAAATAAAACATTACAACTCAATATTACCAAAACAACCCAATTTAAATTGGACAAAGACTGTAACAGACACACATCAACAAGCTAGGCAACTCATGACGAGAGCACTGGTAGTCAGGGCTCTCTGGGATGGAGACGAAACACAGTGAGTCCTGCTCTCACACTCACACAGACTGCCTCAGTACCAAGTGCTAATGATGCTAGAACACTTGCAGAGAAGAGAAAGCTTGGGGTATTGCTTTCTTCTTTCCTATGGTGCTTGAAATGGAAGTAGAGCCTTGCACTTGTCACATGAATGCTCTACCATGGAGCTGAAAACCCTGCCCTGGCGGCTTCTTACAAAGTTAACTACTTGAGAAGCATGAAAACAAGCTCCATACAGAGTTTGAAGTGTGCTATCCACAGCAGTATTATAAACAACAGGCAAGAGTTAGAAACCTGGAAGTCTCTTACACAGCCACACTACAGATCATGATTCAGCAGCACACAGGGGGAAAATTAACATAAGCAATGGAAGGAATGAGCTCCAAAATTACTAAATATGAGACCCACAGAAGTCTGCAAGCCATCTGATTCCATGCACAGGAAATTCTAGAGAAGACAACGCTATGACAACTGAGAACAGGCTGGTCTGTGCGGGGCCGGCGCTGAGCTGGGACAGAGTGAACCGATCTAGGACACTTCATGGGAGTACAAATGAATGTGGGTGGCAGTTAAGAATCCACGCACAACCAGGCTCAAGTGTAAACATCAAACAGTTAACTACCATCATGTAAGTGGCAACTTACAGGTCTCGTTTGTTAAAGCAGAACAAGACTCCGAGCAGAGTTGTCAAGAGAAACGCTAGGCACACAGGCACGACTATGGCTTCTATTTCTCCTTGAGCTAGAAACCAAACAGAAAAATGAGAAATAACTGTTAACACACACAAAGAGGACAAAACATAACGGCCTCACTGAACACTGCTTGACTTTTGTTTATAGAAAGTGTCTTATGATGTACCCAGGCTGGCCTGGGATCACTGTGGAACCCACTCAGGCTTGTCTGTGTTCTAAGTGCCTGCACTGCAGATTATTAACAAATTATATATTCCCTTTATCCGCACTGTTGGTTTTTTGGGTTCTGAGGTAGCGTCCCTCCCCCTCCCCCATTTGCTCTTATGTTGCAAACTTGGCTGTGCAGTAAGTGTAAATCACACACTGACTGGGAAAGTGAGTTCAGCTTACTAGGTAATAATCATCAAAATGATGATATGTCTGCTATGGGGCCCAGGGTTTAGGGAGAGATGTTCACAAGGCATGAGGGTACTCATGTTCACAAGGGTAGGCATGTTCACAAGCAGGGAACTCATTTAAAAAGCACCAAAGCCGGGGACAGAGGCGCCTGCCTGTGGCCTCAAGTATGCAGGACTGGGGGTTTGAGGCCAGACTGCAGCCCGGGCTGTATCACTACAGACACCGCCTCAGAAACAAAGAACTATTTAAAGACGCAAAGCAATCTGGAATTCCTAAACAGCACCCAAGTCTCTACAGCTTTTAGAACAGGACTTAAATGAATGCGTCACTAGCTCAAGGAGAGAGGCTGAGGTGTTCGACGACGCTCATCTCCTGTGGTTGTTTGTGGTTAACTTCTCCAGCCACCTCTCGTGTCTTTCCCGATGCTGAGGACTGAACTGGGCCTGGCACAGACCAAGCCTGCACTCTATTGTGGGGCGAACTCCTTTTCATAGTGAAAAAAATGTAAGAGTAACCCTTCAGTGTTCTCATAGGGGTTTTTGTTTTGTTTTAAATCACACATATCTTCTTGTAAGTAACTCTACATCCCATGAAGGCCAGCAGAAATAAGTGCAACACTTGGGAATAAACTATTAATTGGCTTTTTCATTTTGTTTTGTTTTGTTTTTGAGTCAGAGACCATAGGCAGGCCAGGCTAGACTGACTCTGTGAGCCTCCTGTCTCCCCCTCCCCCACACTATCATGACACACACAATCATACTCGCTCAAATGTTAATGTCTGAGTACGAAGGCTCTCTGTCCTGGCTAACTTAGGTACAGCAGCTCTCAGAAGTGCTGCTCAGTGAAGCTCTGCATCTCTCACGTGCCTGTCCTGGCCCTGTGCGTGTCGTTCTCTAAGATGCCTTCTTCAGCCTAGTTTCCCCATCATAACTGCAGCTCTGTTTCCTCCAAGAACCTTCTTTAAAGGTAAAATACCCTCTGCTGGTGACTTTAGACTTGTATTGTTTACTAATTAAATTGCCTATATAATCCTGTTTTGTTTACTTTTGGTGGTATTTCTTCAACTAAGCTAAAGTCTTCTGGGGCAAGACTCCTAAGCCATTTGCAGAAGCCGTAATAGAAACTGAAGATAGGCAGTAACAACAAAGAAAATATCAAATTATAAATTAGTTTTAGTATTACTGGTCCATTTAAAATATAAATAGCAAAGAGACATTGGTAGATTATATTTGAGAATGGAATTTGAATAAATTTATATTTCTCTTTACAATGTATTATAAAAGTTTCCTATAGTGAATGATTTTTATAACTAGGGAAATACTGATAAAGTTTCATTAATTTTTCTAAAATGAATGAACTGTTATGGGTCTATTAACATGTCATCACATGGCATCTCATTCCAGAAACTACACTGGGTTTTCCTTGTAGGAAAGATGAGGATTTTATGTAATCATATCCATACATTATCTTTATATTCAACAGTGAACATGGACATTACCAAAGACCAGCCCCCTGGTGGCATTTGGGGAATTACAAACACAGTAAGTGTAAGTACATTCTTCAGAAAGAATGTACGTGTCTTCAGGGCGGCGAGACGACAGTCCCGTGAGATGTTAGGATGTAAAGATGACTGATCAGTTAGAAAGGACAGGCTGGAGGGAATAATGTGCCTATGGTCAAAGGCAGGCTTATTCCAAAGGGGAACGAGGCACAAGCAACCCAACTTTCTTTGATTATGCAAGAGAAAAATACAAAGACATTTATTGCAATTCCAGCTAAACTTCTGTTTTGTGCAAACAATTGGAAGGTCATAGCAGGAAGAAGAGGGTTATTGAAGCCATGTAGGGAGTCTAATAAGTACACAGGGCCAGTACACAGAGCTCTGCAGAACAGAGCCTGTAAAAGTGCAACACACACAGAAAAACAAAAGCACAGCTGTAGGAACAGGGATACCAGGGAGTTTACAGATTCTGTGCTGAAGGTTAGAATTTATTAAAAAAAAAAAAAAAAGGTGAAGCTAAAATCCAGCACTGGACAGGACTTGGGTCCTTGATGAGTGACATCAGGCAGCCTCCCCAGGAGTGATAGGGCTGGAAACTGACTTCAGAAGGACAGCGGATAAGCCAGGCTAGTCTCTCAACCTGCTGAAAGCAGAAGACCAAGTGCAGGAAAGATGGAGAGCAGACACGATGCACCCTGTGAAAAGGACTTCCCGCACAAGGTCAGTGTGCTCTAGGTCAGAGTGCTGGGCCACACAGCTGAGCAGGCTCCCTCGGGAGAGGGATTCCCATGAGGCACAGATAAATGTCAACGCCCTGATGCACACACCCATTCTATGAACTCTCCCAGCCATGCTGGAGATCAAAGCAGGGCATTAATGCTAGGAAGCGCTCTATCACTGAGCTGCCACCATCCTCCGATGGTGAACCTTCAAACAATATTTAAGCACAGCAAATCTATTTCTAGTCAAATTAAATTTAAAACAGAAAAAAACTTCCTGGTTTTTTACCAAACTTCGAGGTTGTGAAGGTGAATTCCGGACCATCCTTTCCACCTTCGTCTGTGTATGCTGCCATCCGCACCATGTACAACGTATCACTGCTCAAGGAGGAGAGTGTATACTCTGTGTGGGAAGAATCCACATTCACAACTGGAAGGAAAAACAACGGCTCTTTTACACAGGGTTTTTGGCTTATCTGCCCTATATTTGGCATTGAGAAGTATTAATTACTTTTCCAGTAAGCAGTTAAGTGAAAATTCTATAAGGACAAAACAATATATTTAAAGTTTAAAGTCTTTGTCAAATCACATTAATTTACTCTGTGCATGTACAACAGAAACTGTGTGTGTGTGTGTGTGTGTGTGTGCATGTGCGTGTATAAAGGTCAAAGGACAACTTTTGGGAATCAATTCTCAATTTGCTCCCCTCTCCCTCCAGCACGTGAGGCCTGGGCATTGAACTGAGGTCATTGGGCTTGGTGGCAAGTGCTTTTACCTGTTGACCCCTACTACCAGCCCACAATACAACAGCTTTAAAAAGTCAGAAACATAACTATAAGAGACATTTGCAGGTATCTGCTAAGGACATATAAGACAAATTATATGAGAAATTAGTATTTAAAAACTTAAAAGCTTTAGTAACATGGTCTTAGTAATTGCTACAATTTTATTACCAATTTCATTTCCAGCAATGGTTTTATAAGATATAGAGTAGTTTCTAATAAATCCATTCTGAGCATCAACAGGAAGTTGGTCCCATTCTAAGACAGCTTCATTTTTTCCCACTTTCTTTGTCCGAACAATAGGTCCTTTAGAAGGTGCTGGAAGACAGAAAATGTATTTGTAACTGAAAAGCATTAGAGTTTAGGAAGTAACACTCGTTAGTAACGGATCTTTATGATAAAATTATTTGAACATAATAAGGACTTTGTTTTGGTTTTGTTGTTGTTTTGAGACAGGGTAGCCTTGGCTGCCCTGGACTCACTTTGTAGACCAGGCTGGCCTTGAACTCAGAGATCCACCTGCCTCTGCCTCCCCAGGGCTGCGCCACCACTGCCCTTTGGGGATTCTTATTTAAAAGAGCTAAGATGTTTTTGTAATGTTACATGCATATTTTTCGATGCAAGTAGGGAGGACCTACCGGCTTGTTTGAGGTATGCCTTTATGGACTCTGGTATTCCCGGCCCGTTGGTGAACATGGGGGTAACTGTGATGAGATAGCACTTACTCTCCAGCAGGTTGCCTACAAGAGCAGAGAAAGCAATTTTACCCCAAATGAGATTTTTACCTGCTAATTTTATGACCACTTAGTTTTCCTTCCTTCTAAAACCTGTAGTTTTATATAAATTTGTATACCAAACAGAAATTTAATATAGTAAATGTGGGCTGTGTAATTTGAGCACTCAGATGGCTACGGTGGGAGGAAGATAATGAGCTAGAAGCTAGGCTTTGCTATGCTACGAGTTCAAAGCTATGATGAACTACCTAGGCGACAACAAAAACTAAAGTTACTCTTATTGTCAATACAGTGAACCAAAAGTATAAAAAGTATTTATATTGTGAACAGAAGTAGTGACTACCTACATGTTCAGGATTAGGAAAACATTTCAAATTATTCTGGACAGCTTAGGTATCTGCGGTGGTTTGAAAGAAGATGGCCCCATAGGCGCATGGTGAGTGGCATTAGCAGGAGGTACGGCCTTGCTGGAGAAGTGTGTCATTATCGAGCAAGGCTTTGAAGTTTTGTATGTTCAAGCCATGGCCAGCATGGGACTCGGTCTCCTGCTGCTGCCTGTTGATCAAGATGTAGACCTCTCCTCCAGCATCATGTCTGCCTGCATGCGGCCACACCCCCACACCATAACAGACTAAACCTCTGAAACTGTAAGCCAGCCCCAATTAAATGTTTGCCTTTATGAGGGTTGCTGTGGCCATAGTCGCTCTTCATAACACTAGAACACTAAGACAGTAGTTTAGCTAATTTTGAGACATGCCAAGATGCAATGGTCACATCAAGGGAAGAGCACTAACTACTACATAGCTGAGGCTAGTGAGTGGAGTTGGAAAAAAACGAATTAAGGCTGCTTCCCCCTCAATTTTAAAAGAAAAGAATCTTAAATACGACATTTTATTTCTAATCCTTCCAAATTATCAAAGTAGTGTTAGCAGACAACTAATGTATGGTTTAGCAGGCAACAGTTAAACGTGATCTTTTATATATTATGTATTATATCTACCAAACAATAAGTGGTTATTATACTGTTTATACCTTTACCATGAATTTCTATTCCCTTCACTAACACTCATAAAACTGTATGTACCTTTTGTCTTCCTAAAAAGAGCAATTTTACCTTTTCTTGATATCTATTACCAAAAAGTGCGCCACTTTAAAATTCTGCTCTAATAATGATGCTTTCTGGGTACTGAGCCTTGAAACCTTTGGCCCTATACTCTTTAAGCTCGTCAGGGAGCTGCTCCCCAGCTCCAGGGTTTTGTATCTGGTAAGGCTGACAAAGGAGACATCCAAGATTATTAACCTCGAACAACAGCTTGGAAAGAACCAAACTACCATTTCAGGAGGAAAGCGCCAGCCCTTTCCAGCAGCCACCCCTTGTTTAGTTCATATTTTATATCTGGGAGGTGACAGCGTTCACTGAGTTAAGCACACATAACAACAACCAACTGGTTATAAAGGCCTTGATTCTCTATTACAGTTTTGTTAGTATCCTTCTGTTAATAAAGTAATATAATATTTTTTATTTTTATTTTAAAAAAGCATTAGCCCTTCTCTCTATACAGAGACCCTATAGTTCAGAAAGGTTAAAGCATAACTTGCTAAGAGTCACACATCTAGTTACTATTTATTTGTTATTTATATGTGTTCTGACTGCATGTATGTCTTCACACCAGAAGAGAACACCAGATCGCATTACAGATGGTTGTGAGCTACCATGTGGTTGCTGGGAATTGAACTCAGGACTTTTGGAAGAACAGCCAGTGCTCTTAACCTCTGAGCCATTTCTCCAGCCCACACATCCAGTTACTTATAAGGCTGTGAGTCTTTTTAAGGCTCATAATACCTAGAAAACAGAAAAGAGTTGGCAGGGGAGGAGAACTCCACCTTTCAGTGGGCTAGGGGAAGGGGGTAGGAGGCAAGAGAGAGGAAGGATGGGACCAAGAGGAAATGAGGAGGGGGCTACAATAGGGATATAAAATGAAAAAATTGTAAAAACAAACCAGAAAACAGAAACCAAAAGCATGCAAAGGCAACTCTGTCTCAAGGAGTCAGACACATGACATCCGCTTAAACGGTTAGGTATACCTCGTAAGCAGGTTTTGTTCACAGTGTCATCTTCTTGCTGCCAGTCTGGGGTGCAGGGGGATTCATCTGACAACATACACCACTCAACTATGTATTTGCTCACAGCTTTAGGTGGAGGAGTCCATTCCACCCAGAGCATATTATCTTCTGGGAATGCTTTAAGATCCACTACAGGGTAAGAAGCTTTAAAACAAAGTTTAATGCAGATAAAATCAGTCAACATTCACAAATCTGATATTTCAATATCTTACAATCATATCCAAAGCATGTGGTTTATAACGTTCCAAAATAAAAAAGCACTGTCACACAGGTAGTCGATTTATTTTTAAACTCAAATTCTCACTTTCCCCCAATCTCCAAGAGTTTTATTTATTTACATTTATAACTGGGTCTTTGTCCTTCACAGTTGGAGATAAACAATATATTCATGTCTCATGCAAAGAAAGTTCTCAGACCCTTGGTACAGTATTTCAAAAGGTCAGTTAAATTATCAGGAAGCACTTGAGTGAATTAGTAAGCTAGCTGAAAATTAAATGACCCCCACAGGGCTGAGGTACTTCATAAGGGCCGATGCCCAGAGCCTCCTGACTGCAATCGTGACCACCGTGATCTCGGCAATCATGACTACAGAGAGCAGCTGATCCAGCCTGCCTTCCGGGACCCTGTCCACACTTAACCCTGGCACCCACAATCGGGGAACTGCCTTACACTACGCACCTTTGAAGTAGGAGCTGGGGATGGTGAGGACAGTTGCATCTGATTTGCCAACCTTAGTCCTTGCTGCCAGAGATGCTATATAGCGATTATTGGTGAGATTTACTATCAGTTCTGTACCACTGACTGAGTAATTTTGCGAAAGTGATTGCCACTGTGTAAGAATCACTTCATAATCCAAGATTTTTCCATTGGCTTCAGAAGGAGGTAATGCCTATAATAAAAGTTTAACAAAAATTATTTCATCAACTTTTCACGTCTACAAATTCTGCCATTCTGTCAAACCTGTAAATTTTTAATTGGAAGGAAAAGGCAAACTCATTAAAAAATTATTTATTTTTATGTATATTAGTGTTTTGCCTGTATGTCTGTAAGTGAACTCTGTGCATGCCTGGAGGCCGGAAGAGAGTGCTAGGTCCCAAAACTGGAGTTACCGCGTGGGCGCTAGGAAGCAAACCTGGGTCCCCTGGAAAAGCAGCCTATGCTAACTGCTGCACTCTCTCTTCAGCCTGAGCTCATTTTGAATTTAGTACTGCTTACTAAGAAAGAATAAAAACAAACAAACAAAAACCCCTTCAACTGGACCAGGGTTGTAGCATTGCCTAGCGTCTGGTTCTGCAATGTTCTACACAGCTGCAGTGTTGGTCTACATTATGCGCACCTCAGCATTTTCTCTCTCTACCTTTTAAAGTACGATGTGCTGAGGCTTGTGTGAGGCTTCATCAGCCCACACTCTCTCAAAGCCTCTCTGTTTCCTAGGGGCTCCCCTAGTGAGTTCAGACATGGTTAGAACACCAGCCTGGTTCCTACAGAGGAAACCCTTCTATGAACTGTGCTGAAATCCCGAGCGAGGGGCCAGCTGAGCTCATGAACTCTTCCTTAACTATATAAAGCTACGTAGTTCTATACAGTAACATTATTAAATGTCCAGAGGAAATTAGGATGGAAAGAGTAAAGATGTGTTAAAAACAACCTAAAATACCATTTAAATGCAATTTTTTTTTTTAAGTTTACCTTCCATATGAGCCGTGCAGATCTAGATTCCTGAGTATGGGATGGATTTATCTTATACCAGAAACTTGGTGGTTTAGATGGTCCTAAAGAAAACACAAACTTCATAAAATAAAACGCTTTTTTCCCCTACCTATACAGTTAAATTCTGAAGTAATTCCTTTGTTTTTAATGGTCTTGGTCTTCAGTCACACAGCATGTCTCTTTATAACAGCAGGCCAATTGTAACAGAATGTACTTGTATCTTTCAAACATCCTGAATACAGCTCACAATTCAGATCTTAATCATCTTTCTTATTTCTTTATTTGAGCTGGGGTTTTGCTATGCTACCCCGGGCTGGTCAGAACTTATAGGTGCAAATGATTCTTGTGCCTCAGCCTCCTGAAGAGCTGGGACGTTAGAGCTGTGCCATGGTGCGTGGCTATTGATTACAATGGAATTCTTTTCTAATCTTAATGTTATAGAGATATAAGTTTATTCCTATAAGTAGGCAAGAAAGCAGCACTACTAGTTTGTATTTACCTGCATATATATCTATACACTGTACAATGTAGAACACGGGAAAGCCAGAAGAGAGTTGGATCCTGAACTGGAATTAGAGATTATGAGCTGCCATGCGGGTGTTGGAAATTGAACTCCAGGCCTCTGAAAGAGCAGCAAGCACTACCTCTCCAGGCCCAGAGACCCTTTTTCAGACCCTGCACCATTCTGTTTTATTTTCAGTAGAGTATGTGTAATTATAATTTAATCAGTGATGAAAAAAAGAAAAATTAGAGCAAACCAACCCAAATTCCAAATCATTCCTTTTCCAAGGGTTTATCAAATGGTGGCAGGAAAAATAAAAATGTATAACTTTTTTGACAGTGTTTTATTTTGGTTTTAAGACAGGGTCCCCTGAGATTTCACCTTACATCCATCAGAATGGCTAAGATCAAAAACTCAAGTGACAACACATGCTGGAGAGGATGTGGAGAAAGAGGAACCCTCCTCCATTGCTGGTGGGAATGCAAACTCGCACAACCACTCCGGAAATCAATCTGGTGCTTTCTCAGACAATTAGGAATAGTGATTCCTCAAGATCCAGCTATACCACTCATAGGCATATATCCAAAAGATGCTCAAGTATACAACAAGAACATTTGCTCAACCATGTTCGCAGTAGCTTTATTTGTAATAGCCAAAAGCTGGAAATAACCCAGATGTTCCTCCGTTGAGGAATGGATACAGAAATTGTGGTACATTTACACAATGGAATACTACTCAGCAATTACAAACAAGGAAATCATGAAATTTGCAGGTAAATGGTGGGACCTAGAAAATATCATCCTGAATGAGGTGTCCCAAAAGCAGGAAGACACACATGGTAGATACTCACTTATAAGTGGATATTAGACATATAATATAGGATAATCATACTAAAATCTGTACACCTAAGGAAGCCAATCAAGAAGGAGGACCCTGGATAAGATAATCAATCTTCATTCAGAAAGGCAAACGGGACGGAAATCGGAAGAGCGAGAAAACAGGGAACAGGACAGGAGCCTACCACAGAGGGCCTCTGAAAGACTCTTCCCAGCAGGGTATCAAAACAGAGGCTGAGACTTAGAGCCAAACTTTGGGCAGAGTGCCGGGAATCTTATGAAAGAAGAAGGAGAGAGAAAGACCTGGAGGGGACAGGAGCTCTACAAGGAGAGCAACAGAACTGAAAAATCTGGGCCCAGGGGTCTTTTGTGAGACTGATACTCCAAATAAGGACCATGCATGGAGATAACTTGGAACCCCTGTACAGATGTAGTCCATGGCAGCTCAGTGTCCAAGAGGGCTCCCAAATAAGGAGAACAGGGACTGTCTCTGACATGAACTCATGGGCTGATTCTATGATCACCTCTACCTGAGGGGGGAACAGCTTTACCAGTCCACAAAGTAAGACAATGCAGCCAGTCCTGATGAGACCTGATAAGCTAGGGTCAGATGGAAGGGGAGGAGGACCTCCCCTATTATTGGACTGGAGGAGGGGCATAAGAGAAGAGGGAGGGGGATGGGATTGGGAAGGAATGGGGGATGTGGCTCCTCCTGGGATACAAAGTGAATAAAATATAATTAATAAAAACACATAATAAATAAATCAAAGACAGGGTCTCACTGTATAGCCCTGGCTGGCTTGGAACTCAAATTCACAGAAATCATCCTGCCTCTGCTTCCCCACTGCTGGGTTAAAGCCATGCACCACCACAGCCAGCATTAACAGTGTGGTTCTAATGAGTTAGGATACAATTCTGTAGTTAGGGACATCTTAGAACTACCTTCCTTGAACAAAGTTAAGTGAATGGTTTTTCAATGATATCTAAAATAGTCTTTCATAATAATGTAAATTAGGTATCGAATACATTTATACTGTCAACACATATCAAGTTCTTTTCATGATGTCCTTAAAAATGAAAGAACAGAACAGCACAGCTTGACTGGAGTAACCCTGTGTAGGCAGCAGCGAGGGCGAATCTTCAAAGCCCCCGGCCCCCCTCACCCCTCATTTACTCACGGTCTTCATAAGTGGTCCCCTGGGCTTCTGCACTCCAGTCGCTCCAATAGCCCCGGCCGTCTTCCTTCATGGAGCGGATCCGAAATACATACTCTGTGAAAGGTCTGAGGTCCTGGATAGTGAATGAAGTTCGGGGAGACACTGTGTCTTCAAGAGGGACCTGAAAATAAAGCAAATTGAGCAACAACATTAACACTCCCAGTAGAAGGTTTCCTAAACTGAGTAAAATTTCAGAAATCAAGTTCACACAAGATTAATAAACAACAGAAGAAATTGAGGTAAAAATACGACAATCTATAGGTTTCATTGATCTTTTCCTTCTTTTTTGTATGGACCTGCAATATTCAGGATTCTCAACATGAAAGAGATGACATGTGCTTGTAGTATCAGGCAGGAGGACCACCTGAAGACATAGCAAGTAGCAAGTTCTAGTTCTATTTAAAGTGAGATCCTGTCTCAAAGAACTAAACCAAGCACACAGCTAAACCCAGACATATAAACAAAACAAACAACAACAAAACACTTCAAGGAGGCGTAGTAGAAAGCTATAAGCAAAACTAAATACTTGAATCCTGAGTGATTACTACTCTAGGAATTGTACTGTTACTAACTCTATGTCTAAAGAAAAAAAAAAAAAAGAGCCTGAAAAAAAGTCAGTAAACGTTGATAGGTACTTTAGTCCACAGAAGAAATACACACATTCTCAATTCTATCCCTCTTCTTTCTCATCTAGGTCCTCCCAATAGCTCATGGGAATTTAGACAGAATGGGAGTCCACAGTGAAATAAGACAGGGCAGCACACCATATAAGAGTAATGTGCAGAAGAAAGCAGTGTGACTTTGTCATCCAACCCCTCAAGAAAATGAAAGCTCGGGCTGGTGACATGGCTCAGAGAGTGAAGGTGCCTGCCACCAGATCTGAAGACCTGAGCTGGATCCTGGAAGCCACACAGTGGAAAGAGAAAACTGCCTTCTGTAAGTTGTGACTTCAACATATATGCTGTGATGTACACAGGCGTAGAGAGAGAGAGACAGAGAGAGAGGGAGGGAGGGAGGGAGGGAATGAATGAATGAATGAATGAATGAATGAATGAATAAATAAATAAATATTGGGAAAGAAAGGAAAAGCAGAAGCTAGCCAAATAGATAATTGGGAGAGTGGGAAGGAGAATATATACACACAAGTAACGACTTCTTTCTGCCACTCTGAGATTTCAATACTGGATACAAAAATAGATGTTAATTTTGGTGGCATTTTTTTTGTGTGCTACTGAATTAAGATTCTATAATATTAAAATATACTTTGAAGAAGTTTAAATATATATCCTCTCGATACAATCTGAGTCATGAACCCACTTCTGTTTTGTTGCTTTCTGTGATTGTACTCTGAGCCAGTAAGATAAGTGGAGTAGTAAAAAGTGATACAAAGGTTATAGGCTTAATATCTTTATAAGTCCATAACCAAATAAACAAACAACAACAAAACCCCACGCTAGTATATAAACAGCAACTTTCAATTTACCTGGATCCAAGTTGAGGCATCCTTGGTCCTATATTGAATGTCAGACTTCAGCCTTAAAATACCACCAAAACCTGAATTGATCCATGATAACTTTAATATACTGGATAATTCCTCTGAGTTGCTCACTGATAAATTATGTGGTGGGTTGGGTTTCACTGAAGAATAAAATAAGTTCTAATGTTGGTCATTCATTACTTTTATAATTTCATATACTACAAAGTCAAACAATGATCTTTATAAGTTTCTTTATAAAATTTTTACCAAATGAAATTTCTCCAGAAATGATGCTTTGCTATATATATAAAGATTCTAGGGAAAGTTTTCCTTGTCTGTTCAGTATATTTGTTAATTTCCAGATGCTGATACAAAAAATACTGACATTTTATGACAAATTACATTTTAAAAAGAAAATAAACGTATATCAAAACAGTCACTGTGATTGCAGTGGTATATGAAAATTAAATAAGTCACAGAAGGTAACATCTTACATGGGAGGCAGGGTCAAGAGTCCATAATGTTAGCCTCAGATACACAACCAGCTTAAGCCAGCCTAGGCTATATAAGACCAAATGAAAGGAAACAAACAATGATAAAACATTCCAAAAGCAAACTGAAAACAGCCATGAGTATGGTAAGACTACAGATATTTTTCAGATATTTTCCAAAGTACATTTAATAATATTATAAAAATCACCATACTAATGAGCATTTCTACATTAATCAAGGACTGAAAAATAGTTTACAGAACACCGAGTAGTCTCAAATTCAGCCTTATAGGTACCTTTATCCACAGGGTCGAAGTTGATGGACTCTGAGGAGACTTTCCCGAGGGCATTCTCTGCTTCTACCCAGACTTCAATGTTGACAAAATAGACAGGGGTATAGCTCACCATGCAGGACGTGTTGTACTTTGTTTGACAATCAGGAAACTTATCTGTTGCCCTAAATATAAAATTGGAAGAACCAGCCATTAGAAATGGATTTGAAAATATAAAGGTGGAAAGTTATTACAAAAGAGTTGGCTATGACCCAGGCTGTTGCAGTAAAGTCTGCAGTGAACTGTTGAATACCACACACAGATCATGCTTTTGAAATTGCATTCCATCTATACCCATGACATTATGTCTACACTTTAAGAGAACTTCATTTTAGAGTTTTAAGCTATGTCCTTATTGACCCCTCACCAAAAATTATCTATTTCCTTGTGATCTCAGATAGCCTCACCTGTTTCAGGAGGCCCTGCAGATGCCTGAAACATTGGGTAACACCAAGGCCTAGGTACACTATGTGTTTGTTTGTTGTTGTTGTTGTTCTGTTTTCTACACGTTTCTCTGTGATGGCATCCAGTCTCTACACTAAGCACGGTAGATGAGTAACTCCAACAGTGAGTAAATGCAGTCGCTCCCAAATACCGTACTGTACTCGCTTTTCTTGTCACGCTGTAAGATGACATAACACATGTAAGATTGCAACTGAGGTAAATGAGGTCAGTCCTGTGAGACAATGGTGGAACATTACTGACCTGACAATAATCCAGAAAGGCAGCTGTGGCAGTTTTTGAGGAAGAATGGCCCCATAGGCTCATATATTTGAATGCTTTAGTCATAAGCAAGTGATGCTACGTGACAAGATTTAGGGGCTGTGGCCTAGCTGGAAAAGGTGTGGCCTTGTCAGAGGAATGTGTCATGGGGGGAAATTTTGAGCTTTCAAAAGTCCAAGCCAAGCCCAGTGTCTCTCTTCCTGCTGCCTGGGAATCAGATCTAGAACTTTCACCACTTCTCTGGCACTAAGCCTGTCTCCTGCCACCATGAAGCTGTAAGCATGCTCCCAACTAAATGGTTTTTTTTTTTTTTTATGAGAGTTGCCTTGGTCATGGTGTCTCTTCCCAGCAATAGAGTATCAATTAAAATAAGGACTATCTGTTTCAGGTGATCCTAGATCACACCATGATGCTTAATCTATGCTTTGTACTTGTGGCAGATGATGTGCATGGCTAGTGGCCTTATTACTTAAAGTGTTTGCTGGCAGCAGAACACTGTAATTGCAACTTGCTTGTCTTTGGCTCGCCAAACAACTGCTTAGAAGGCTGGGATCGCCTGCTGGTCAGAAGGGCACCCTTAATCTTGTGTTTCTCCAAGGACCATATTCCATACCTTTGCTCTTCAGGGTCTGTGTAATTCAAACACTCTGCAGACTCCCCAAGTTCTCAAAGCTTTGTTCTATGAAGTTGTTTCTATAACTTCTGGTTCTATCTTCTGTAGGTAACTCATCAAGATGGACCATTCCTCATTCATTAGTACTTCAATAGCTTTCAATGCTGTTCCACATGTCAGTAAATCATTCTCTACCAATTTACCTGCTGTGTAAATGATTTTCCTGTCTTCCTTGTAAACCTCTGAAAAGCATTCGCAACCGCACTCTGTAAACATACCAGCGGCATTTACATGTAGTTTCTAGTTTGAATTCACTCACTGCAACTCTATGCTTGTTACCAACCTATGAACAATGAGTCATCTACAGCGCTGCATATGTACAAACTAGGGTCTCCACCAGTAGCTGACTGAACACAATCAATAGCCATTGTCTCTACCAGCCAAACAAGTCTGTATGAAGAGGTAAAACGTTACTGGACACCATGATGACAGTCAGATGTGCCATCTACTCCAGGTAGGACTTTAAATCTTCTCAAACCCTTCTTCCATGGATTTTCCCACTTCTGGGATAAAGCCCTGATGAAAGCATCGCAGACAGGAGGGCCTTCACTTCCACATTATAACTCTGCCACTAGAACAAAGGTGGATCAGCGTGTCCATCTTCACTCTGTACACGACACTAGGCTTAATCCCAAGTCTTCAACTGCGGCCAGAGTAGCAGAGTGCATACATGTGCTTTGTGCTTTGGTGATACCTCCACACCTTAAACAATGTATGTTCTACTGGGCACCTGCAAACATAACAGCAGTTTCTTCTTTTTCTGCAGACGGCCTCCTGAATAGGTTGTATATGCTCCAGTCCACATGTCTTTCTGACTGTGCATAATCATCCCTTACTTGAAGTAAATGGCTTGGTGTTGCTTCCCTGAAGAAGTCGTTCACACACCCGGTGCTTCCTGGTGCAGTGTCTTACTTCCACTTGGAGCGTGATTTCTGTTCATGTCATCCAGATTTAACACCTTTCTATATTAACTAAGCTAAGTATCACATATCACTGTAGATTAAAATAACCACGGCATGTGATTTTGTTGAAGAACTTTGTCTTTCACTTAAAGAAAACCACTCATTAGTTTCTATTTGCATATACAAATGCCATGTTTCGGGACTGCTATTAAGTAACACTGGCTTCTCTTTTAAATACAAGCACTGTGTTATCAAATGACCAAGCTGAGTATTAAGTAACTAACAAGTAGGCAGCATGGATACATGGGCCCAAAGTCAGGACTGAGAGGGATGTGAAACTTCATCAAGCTATGCAGAAGACAGTACAATTGCTCAGGAATTGTTTATTTCTGGAATCATCCATTTAACACTTTTATAGTGAAACAACAGATTAGGAGGATTTGTGGTTTTTCTCCTTAAAACAGAATCTCTACTAAACCAGCAAAGTCTTTTTCTATTCAGAATGTGCTAGGTGACAAAAGATTAGGTAGGGGAGTTCTCTCAAGACCCCCAATTTTTCCTACCTTTTCAGCCAAACCAAGGAACCACTTGCTGATTGCTGTCAACCACAGAATATTTGCACTATTCAGAAAGCTATGCCTCAGACTAAAACATTCATGTAAAATGAGCCTTTTAAACTAAGATAAAGCAAACCCTTCCTCTAGAAGAGCTACAGGCATTCTTAACCACTTAGTCATCTCTCCAGCCTAATTTTAATGCTTTAAAACAATGACTTAACCATATGTATTTTAGAGAAAAGCAATCTTAAAAGTGCTTTTAGAAATATCGCCAATGCTAACACTGGAATTGTATTTGGAATTACATTCCTGTTTATTGTGGGGAATAGTAACAAACATGTTTTAATATTGTTGGGAACTAGCATTTCAGTGCAGAAAGAGAAGAGAGCTGCTTCATGGATTATATATTAGAACAACAACAACAACAACAAAAAAAACCTATACTCCCCTTTCAAAGTTGAAAATGTCAACATGAACTCAAGATGCACCACACAGGCACGCACACACACACACACTTTAAATTTATTTATTCATTTATTGTTTTTTTGAGACAGAGTTCCTCTATGTAGCTTTGGCTGTCATGGAATTCTCAAAAGACCAGGCCAGTCTCGAACTCACAGCAATCCCAAAGCAATCTGCCTGCCTCTGCCTCCCTGAGTGCTGGGATTAAAGGGGCCACCATACCCGGATGCCCCTGATATTTTTGTGTGTGAGAACGGTCAAGTAACCCTGAGACTAGAAGTATAGCTCAAAGGCAGAGTACCTGCAAAGCACCAGGGGTGCACTTGTTAGAATATCAAGAACTGCAAAATTAAATACATAAAACAAAGGAAAGTGCTATAATTTAATGAGCCATAAATAATGAACACTGACAAGGGCTCAATGTCAGTAGGACAGAAAATGGGAAGTGAGCTGGGTCAGCCCTAGTAGCTGACTCAAAGGTTGGGGTGGGGACCAGAATTAACTGAGAAGCATGAGAAAACTTTTCAAGGGAACATTTGAGTTCTACAGGTGTATGCCTTATCAAAACTACTGCACAACAGATATACTTTAGATCTGTGACTCTCACTATATGCAAAGTTTAGTACACTTGACTACTGATGCCAATCATGTAAACATTGAAATGTTCAACTGTAAAGCTTCCTATACCTGGAGCTCACTATGAAATCCACTACAGAAAGACATGAGCTGACTGCTGGAGAGAATGCATGCGATAAAGCAATTCTAGTAAAACATAATTGTAGAATCTAGCTGATAGCTGTATATAGATATTCACTATTCTTTTAGCTTTTGTGTGCATTCAAAAACAGATTATTAAGCCTAGCAACACTAGAAATCAATGTTGTGTGTGTGTGTGTGCATGTACGCAAGCGTGCAGGCCAGTGGGTCATATCAAATGTCTTCCTCAATCCCAGTGCGTGTATTAAGACAGGGTCACACTAACAGCACCAGTAAGCTCCAGCCTATCGCCGTCTATCTCTGCTTGGAGATAAAAATCACAGAACTGTGCCACCACATCTGATGTGTGGGTACTAGACATCAGAGCTAAGAGCCACGTGCTTGTGCCATAGCTAAGAGTCACTTTACCGACTGAACCATCTACCCAGCCTACAACATAATTCGAGAAGAAAAAGAAAGACAATGCGGCAGGAAAACACATCATCCCTGTGAGTGAAATCTTTGGAAAAAGACACCAACCAAATTTGACCAAATAGATATACATAACAGCAATTTTTAGGAAATAAAGGAAGGAGAAAATATTACACAATACCCAAAAAGTAAATGAATTGTATAGAAAGGAAACATGAACAGGTAGAATCTGTCACTTAAGAAAGAAAAAAATTTATCAATTTAAAAGGTAGGGAGGTTTTTAAAAAAATCTTAATTCAAAACTATTTTTGTAAGAAAGCACTTTATGAGAGAAATAAGTAAATGCATACTAGCTGGAAGTTTGACATTAAAATATGTCAAAAGGCTCCCGTAGGCTCAGATATTTGAATGCTTGGTCACTAGAGAGTGTGTCACTAGGGGTTTCAACTGCTCAAACCAAGCCCAGTCTCTCTCTCTCTCTCTTCCTGTCCCTGCTAATCTGGATGTAGAGCTCTCAGCAACTCCAGCGCCATCTTTGCCCACACACTGTCTTCCTCTCCCCATGTCAATAGTGGACTACACCTCTGAATGCAAACCAGCCCCAAATAAATGTTTTCCTTTAAATGAGTTGCCATGGTCATGGTCTCTTCACAGTGTGAGAACACTGACTAAGAGAAACAGTTGGTGGTGGGTTTGAAAGCCATCATTTGGAGACAGACTGCAGTATCTACAAATGGAACGTGACTGGGCTTCTCTGGAAGGCAACACTGGGCAGGATGCACACATGAAGAGCACACACTTCTCCTGCGGGTGTGAGCTGTTCCAAACAGTCACCTAATAGTGCTGCTGACAAGACCAAAGTCCCAGCAACAGTGTCTGATAACCCAGCGGACGGCGGGCGCGCTGGACTAGCTTACCACTCGGATTTCAAGGTGTAGGTCGTCTCCAGGTATGTCTCCCTTCCCGGGTCCCACTGGCACTGCATGTTCCTCCCCTCGCTCACAATGCAACTCAAATTGGTAGGTATGTCTGGAGCAACTAGAAAGAAACATGTAAATAGAAACAAAATTTTACATACACAGATACAATACCCTAAGACCCACCTCCAATAGATAAACGAACCCAAAACAAGGATGTGGGCATGAGAAACAAGTGCTCATTTTTTTCGCTTCAAACTCTTTTTTTCTAATTTAATTTTATTTATTATTTCAATTTATCCATTTTGTAGCCCCTCTGCAGTGCTTCTTCAAACTCTTAAGTACTTTTCATGTCATTAACTATATTTTAAGTGTTACTGTCTATAATTACTTTCATATTAATTTTCTATATGAAAATAAAATTTTACTTATAATCAGATAAAGCACCAATGTCTCCATGTACTGTTTTAATACGAACAATAAATAATATTAAAAGGCAGCTGTAGAAGCCAAAATGATTCACATGTACTTTTTCACTTTTGTATTTTGAACCTACTCTGCAGCCCAAGCTGGTCTCAAACTGTCCACGTTGTCCCACACCCCACGTGCTGGAAAGCCTGGCACCCACCGCCACTCCAGCTGCTGAATTGGTCTTTACTGCTCTCTGAAGGACTGGAAGAGAAGCAAATGCTGACACTATGGAACTCCCGGCTGACCCCTACAGGTCTGCACCACTGGCTCCGCTCTTTTTAAAAATATTTTTTTGAGATTATAATTAAATCATTTCTTCTTCCCTTTCCTCCTGCCAAGGCCTCCCATTTACCCCTCTTTGCTCTCTTCAAATCCATGGCCTTTTTAGTTTTTTTTTTTTTCCTTTTTCTCATTTAGAGGCCTGTTTAACTTGAGCCTTTTCCTCAATAATGAGGAGACAGAGAAAGTTGCTATCAACAGACAGGGACTGCAAATCAGTAACACTCTTGGAGTCACGCAGGATCTCTGGTCAGTGCCCTTTTCAAGTATCTGACAAATGTTTGTCTTTTAGCAACACCTGTTACTCTTTTGGATTTGTGTGTAACAGTGAAAACGTACACAGTACCTCTAAACTTTAATAAGTATATCCAAAAGCTACTGAACCAAGTGACTGTCCTTGGGAAGGCTAACAGAAACCATTAAAAATGTCTTCCAGAGTCTGGCAACAATGGAAAACACAAATCTTACAGCCTGAAAGTACGGTGACTCCATACACGTTCTGCTCAATCTGCCCAAACGACAGGACATTGCAGGTGAGCTGGACAGCCTGGAGGGTGATGTCTGTGAATGTGACACTGGACGTGGTTCTGTTGATGACAGTGACCTGCTCCTTGGGGACAGCAACATGATTTGTCTTCCACACGATGTAACTAGCATTTACATCATACTGCCGGAGACATTTTTCCTTTAGCACACAAATGGCAGTGAAGTTAGAGCCACGCTGTACAACTGGAAATTCGGGGTAGATGAAACCACACGGTTTCAAAATTTGACCTGAAAAACAACAGACTGTGCTGAGTGGCCTGGGATTGCCTAGCACATGAGATGCCTTGAGTTCAACGCCTGCCACTATAACAAGAACAAGACAAAAACAAAACAAAAAAACCAATGACTATTTCCAGTACAAAATGGCATTTGAATAGCAGCATTCTACTCTCAATTTTTTATGAAATCGATGTTTTTAGATTTCACAAGTGAGATTATGTGATATTTATCTTTCAGTGTCTGGCTTATTTCACTTAACATGTTTTCAGTTCCATTTATCTTGTCCCAAATGACGGAATGTCGCCCTTTTTTAAAGAGGGCATGGCATTCCCTGATGAGCAGTGTTGTGAATAGTGCTGCAGCAGAGACTGGAATGCTGACATACTGGCTCAACGTCCTTTATACCCAGTAGTGAGAATGCAGGATCTTATGTGAAACGTTTAACCCCAAGTTGTCAACTTCTAGATTGAGCTAGCTGCGGCAGAAAGACCCTGTAAATGCAGGTGTACCGTGGCGTGAGCGAAAGAAGGCAGCACGCTGTGCGCTAGCGCTCACCTGTGCAGCGTGACCCAGACTCTTGTCAAAGATTTTGTTGTAGCAGTGACAAATGAACTACTGCTATGGAGCTGCTTTTTTTTTTTTAAGATTTATTTATTTTATGTATATGAGTGTTCTATCTGCATTTACACCTGCCAGAAGAAAGAATCAGTTCACATTATAGATGGTTGTAAGCCACCATGTGGTTGCTGGAAATTGAACTCATGACCTTTGGAAGAGCAGACAGTGCTCTTAACCACTGAGCCATCTCTCCAGCCCCTGGAGCTGCTTTTTAAGAGCTTCCTTATTGGTTCTGCTAATAGCTGTACTAACAGAAAATCCCACCAAGACTATGTTTGGTTTCCTTGTCTCTGTACCCCTGCCAGCACTTCTGTTTCTTTGATAACAGTCTCTCTCTCTCGCAGGTCATTCCTCACTGTGATTTTGGTTGGCACTTTCCTAAGGATTAGTACTAAGTATGCTTACATGGAATTATTAGCAGTTTTCATGTCTTCTCTTAAATGTCTACCTCTGTCTACTGCCCCCTTTAAACATTATTTATATTTTTCTGAGTTGTTTGAATTTTTACACAATCAATATTAATTCCTTATCAGGTGTATGATTTAGAATATATTCTCCTTTTTCGGTGTCTTTTTACTACCTACTTGATTTTCTTTGCCACACAGAATCTAAAAGTGTGCCACACTCTAATTTGTCTACTCTTGATTTATTCCTATGCTTTGGGATCCTAGTAAGAAACTCCCTACCTGTTCCAGCATCCATATTTTCTTCTGGTGATTTCATAGTTTCAGGTCTTGTATTTAAAGCCTAATGCTGTCGGGTGTGGTGCATACGGCTTTACTCTCAGCATTTGGAGGCATAGGCAGGCAGATCTCTGTGAGCTCAAGGCCAACCTGGTCTACATAGTGTCCAGTGTGGCCAGAGCCTCACAGTGAGACCATGTCTCAAAAATAAAATAGAATAAGTCTTTAATCTGTTTTGAGTTGATTTTTCAAACTCTTGACAGAGGAAAAAATGGATATCCAATTACACCACATCTTCATCTGAAAGAGACAGGACTTTTTCTGATATCTCTGTACCCTTGTCAAAGACTGGTGGCTCTGCACAATGAATTTACCTTAATCTTCTCTAGTTGTTTCTACTGCTCTGATTTTATGTTCACACCATGCTATTTAAAATTTTTTAATTAATTTTTTATTAATTACAGTTAATATACTTTGTATCCCAGCTGTAGCCCCCTCCCTCGTGCCCTCTCAATACTGCCCTCCCTCCCTCTTCTCCCATGCCCCTCCACTGATAGGGGAGGTCCTCCTCCCCTTTCATCTGACCCTAGCCTATCAGATCTCATCAGGACTAACTGCATTGTCTTCCTCTGTGGCCTGGTAAGGCTCCCCCCATCAGAGGGAGGTGATCAAAGAGCCAGCCACTGAGTTCATGTCAGAGAGTGTCCCTGTTCCCCTTACTAGGGAACCCGCTTGGACACTGCGCTGCCATGGGCTACATCTGAGCAGGGGTTCTAGGTTCTCTCCATGTGTGGTCCTTGGCTGGAGGATCAGCTCAGAGAAGACCCCTGGCCGGGTATTTTGGTCCTGTTGTTCCCTTGTGGAGCTGCTCACACCATGCTACTTTAATTATTGTAGCTTTGCAAACTATTTTAAAGTTACAAAGTGTAATGTCTCCATTTTTTTCTATTTTGCTCAAGACTATTTTGGGTATTTGGGTATTTTATGGTTACATATAAATTTTAGAAATTTTTTTCTCTAATTCTGTAGATTGCTTTGAAAAGTACAGAAAATTTAAGAATACTGATTTCTAATTCATACATATGGATTGTCTTTCCATATTTTTATGTCCTTTTCAAAAATTCATTAGCTTTTACAGCTTATAATTTAGAGATATTTTAACTCTGACTAAATTCACTTATATTTATTTTTAGAGCTATTGTAAATACAACTGCTTTTTCAGATACTTTACCATTAGCACATGACAACGCTACTGACGTATGAATGTTAATTTTGTATTCAGCAACTTTTCGGAATTCAATGATTAGTTCTGTGTTTTGTTTTGTTTGCCAACTCTTTGGGGTTTCCTATAAGGTTATGCCATCTACAGCAACACAATCTGACATCCTCTTTTCTAACATAGATGCCTTTTATATTCCTTTCTTTTGTCTGATTGATTCTTCCAGCTAGGTCTTTAATTATCATGTTTAATAGAGGTGACTAGAAATAAAGGTAATGAAAATAACACCTCTATCTGGTATCAGATCTTTGAGAAAAAGATTTTGGCTTCTCACCATTCAGCATGTTAGCTGTGGACTTGAGCTGTGCGTGCGTGCGTGTGTGTGTGTGTGTGTGTGTGTGTGTGCATGAAACTATTATACTGAAATGCTCTCCTATATGTAATTCATTATTTTAGGTTATGACAGAGTTTACATAATATTTATCAAATGCATCTACGAAGATGAATACACGGTTTTTGTCCTTCAATCTGTCAGCGCTGTCAATCTCATTTACTCATTGTGGTAAATGGACCTTGCACCTCTGCAATGAATGCATTTAATCTGATTAAACAATCTTTCCAGTGTGCTGATGGATCCCATTCCTAGCATCTTATCAAGAACATCTGCAACTATATTTATCAGGATATTGGTGTATAGTTTACATATTCATGTATTGTCTGGTTTTAGTATCAAACAATGTTGGCCTGATAAATAAGTATTTCCAAAATAAGGATACAGGGTCTTGCTATGTAGTTCAGGCTGGCCTTGAACTTGTAATCCTCCTGCCTCAGTTTTCCAAGTGCTTAGCTCATAAATTTTATTTCTTATTCTTACTTCTCTACCTCCCATGCTCTTACTTAGGCCAGATGCCTTATCGGCACCGCCTACTTCTCTCTCTAGCTTCAGCACCCAGGAGCTTAAGGCTGCTTTCCCGCTGATGCTTGCTTAGTGGGTTTCTAAGTTCTTACTCATCCTATTCGGGCTTCAGTTTAACATAAAACTTACAAACTATTCAAAGTGAAGCTCAACTCCTCAGTGTGAAGAGAGCTGACCTAAAGTGGTGCTCTTCAAACTATCGGTGACAGAAGTTAGGTATTTTCTCCAACCTGCCATCAATGTGTATTCTGTTTTCTTCTTTTGGTTTTGTCAAGACAGAATTCCTCTCTGTGTAGCCCTGGCTGGCCTGTAGACCAGGCTGGCCTCAAACTCACAGAGATCCACCTGCCTCTGCCTCCTTTAAATGTAGAGCAGGGATTAAAAGCAGGTGCCAGCACCCCCTGGCTCTGTTAAAAGTTTTCTAAGGGCTGGAGAGAACGCTTGCTGATCTTGCAGGACTGGATTCTAGTACCCGTGTACACACTAAGTTACAACCCGTACGTAACTCCAGTCCCAGGGGATTCGACACACTCATCTGGCTTCCCCAGCCACCAGGCAGGCATATGTGCAGTGTACAAATAGGTATACATACAGGCAAAACACCCATACACATTTTTTTAAATTTTTTAAGTATAAATTCTTAATTTCTTCACTCACCTCACTTTGGACCACCAGATCTCAGGTTGTCATCAGGTTAGGTTGAGAATAAGCAAAAGAAACAAATTCTAGGTACTACTATTTTGTTTTCAGACTCCACTCAATCATAGGGAAAAACTATGTTCAAGCTCCCATGACCTAGGGGAGCTGGGGACTTCCTAAGAGTTGAACAGCTTCTGCACAAAGATGACTTTTGGGTAACTGAGAACACGAAAATTGCTAAGAATTAACACATTTTTCTCCCATTCCTTTATTTTAAAACATTTTACACATGCTTGCATCCCTAACATTACTGAAATATAGCCAATTACCATTAAGTATTGATGAAACTCAAACGATGTAAAATAAATTATCAGGCGTATTTGTACTGAAGACACTTCTTTCAATAATGACCCCTGAGAGACTGTAAGTATATTATATAATTATATAATATATAAAAATAAGTTTAATTTGTAGAGTTGGGACATTTCATGAACCTTACCTATAGACTCAGTGGTGAGGAAAATAAGCAAAGCTCGCACTATCCAAATCCTCAATGCTGACATCTTGCAGGAATGTTCCTGTAACAACAAACAATGCAAAATTTGTTTTGTTTTTGTTTTTTTCCGAGACAGAGTTTCTCTGTGTAGCCTTGGCTGTCCTGGACTCACTATGTAAACCAGGCTAGCCTAGAACTCAGAGATTTGCCTGCCTCTGTCTAGCCGGGATTCCAAGTGTATCACTGTTCCCAGCTACAATGTATAATTTTAAAACCCATTCTCTTACACACAAGCTAAAACACAGGCTTGTTTCTATTGTGTAGCTATTTTCTGGAAGGTGGTAATACACATATGTGAATGCAGAAAGGCAATATTTCTCTATGTTTACTAAAGTTAATGGCTGCACAAATGTCTGAAGTCCTCCATCTCACAGTAACTTGCATGTATAATTTCACATCATAAAAAACTGAGATTAGTCCTTAACTATTGATGTTACTGAGCAGTTTTGCGTTATTGTACATTCTGCTTGCTAATTGCTATGGCTCAGTTTGTCTACTATGCAGCAGTTTCATGAACACAAAACATCGTGAGACCCCTGCGTTAGGAACAAAAGGCATGACTGACCAGCAGCAACAGCTTCTCCTGCTAACTACCAGCTCATCCCACAGGGTGCAGTGAAGTCAGGTGACACCTGCTGACAGCAAGTTAATCTCACAGGACACAGCAATCACACTTAGGAACCCACACCTTAAACTTAGCAGGAAGCATGCCCGCCTTTTCCTCTAGAGGTCATTACAGCTATCCTTTACAACTGTAAGCAAGCCTTCCTCAGTGAGACAGTACTTCAGCATCCTTGAAACGACTGCACAGGTGGGGCAATCAGGGTTTTCTTAACGAGCAGTATGCAAAAATCATGATCCACAGATATTTTAAGTGTATACATTAAGCCTTAATTATAACCCAACAACACTATACAGACAAGGTATACATACACTGAAAGAAAGTTGTGCTAATATCTTCCAAAGGTATACACAAAGGACTGTTTCACAGATACCCAAGGCAGGTACAGCTCCACAGCTCAGGTGATCCACACAGGTTCAATCCCCAGCAACAAGAAAAACCAAAACACAACCAAAAGCTGATGAGAAGCAACCAGACAAACTGAGCCATAGCAAGAAGAATGTACAAGTATGCGCAGCATGGTTAACTCTCACATGCAAAACAGAATTGGAGCAGCTGGGCTTGTGACTGAGCAGTCCATGAGAAAACGGAAAAGCCTTTCAGTACAATGACTAGAAAGTATTACTTCCTAATTTTTAAAACTCACTGAGTTGTGAGGAAGAACATCCACTAAAGTGTCGGACATTAAAGCACAAATGTATTCTATACAACTAACTCTGCTTGTGACTTACTTTGTTTTAAAATGGACAGTATTTGCTAAATTTTTCCTTTGATTCTGTTGAGAATAAACATTCAAACTAAAGGCTGTTAAATGCTTCTCTTATTCCACGACTCTTGCAGAATAAGCACATACTGAAAAAATACTACATGCAATGACTTCCTTGAATTTGGCTTTCTAGGAAGCTTTTAAAAAGCTAAAACAATGACTAGTAACTGTTGATGCAAGAAAGGTTTATTTTAGAACTGAGTGGCTCTTCTCTATGGTAACTGTTCAAAGGTGTGCTGAAAGGTGTGTCACAGTAAGTACAAGAGTGGCGCTCGTCACAGAGTGTGAACGGCTGAAAACGCTTGAAAACTACGAGCAGTAACTGCATCGCTGCCTGTTCTGTCAGTCCAAGAGTTTTCTCTTGGGATAGAAAAAGCAGCATAATTGTAACTAACTGACTAATATGCATACCTTCTTTCAGAAATAAAGCAGAGCATGGTCAGTGGTGAGCCAGGTAGGGATCAGGGTAGTCTTTTACAGAATGCGTTACTCTGAATGCATCTGCCAAATACTGGCCATAGCTACATTAAGGTATTTCACAACCAACCAGCCATCGCTCTTTTCCAGTTCATGCTAACAGACACTGGACTGTTTTTGACAGAAAGCTCTCACACTGGTCATTTTCCCAATATCCTTGGGTGGCAGATAGGTAGGGCAGGAATTATTTACTGGACTTTTACAAAAGAAAAACAAACATTCAGACAACACAAATAACTTACCCAACTCACAAAATTAGGAAATGAAAATGCATGAATCTGAAACAAGTCCACAGCCTCTAATTTCTAATTGTCATGTTCCTTCTGTCAGGTCTCCCTGTGAAGACAGAAGGGCCTTGTTCAGGAAGCTGGCTTTGATAATGTGCTTCTGTACTGCAATCTTTGGGAACTTCAGACAGCACTCAATGTATTTTGGTCAGTCACCCCTACTCCTTCCCTAACTCCAGATGATGCTTGCATTTTCAGGTTTGCACCAAATAGCACGGCAGAGATATGAACTTCAGAATAAAATAAGCCCACGAATACTTGGGCAAGAATATTCACTAACCCAGTGGTGTGCTTATTACTATGTCCCTGCCCTCTTGAGACAAGGTTGTGCTCTGTGGTCCTGGTTCAGCATTAGCTACTGACGTC
Organism: Pachyuromys duprasi; assembly: GCA_028658305.1. Lineage (NCBI taxonomy): Eukaryota > Metazoa > Chordata > Mammalia > Rodentia > Muridae > Pachyuromys > Pachyuromys duprasi. The sequence continues at coordinate 16,591,163 of CM053750.1, read as the reverse complement.
AAGTAATCTTCCTGCCTCAACTTTTTGGGATTATTAGTGCCTAGTTATGTTTAATACTTTGGTTATCAACCTGTGGGTCATGACCCCCTTCACAGGGGCCACCTAAGACCATCAAAAACCACAGATATTTACATTATGATTCATAACAGTAGCAAAATTAGACTTACAAAGTAACAATGAAAATCATTTTATAGTGGCCCCACTAAACATGAGGAAGTGATTTAAAGGGTTGCAGCATTAGGAAGGCTGAGAACATACATAGGCTTTAATACATACTTGCAAATATTAAGGTCACTTACTCCTAATTCTACCCCCTTAAGTGTCCATGTAATGTCACAAGGGCATTTTGTTGAAGGGAACAGCAGGTCCTTAGCAGAAGGCTCGTTCATTTTGTCTTATACTGGCACTGAGTTAAAATTACTGACTCCTCAACTGCTCAACTATGTTCAGTACTAGGTTAAATTCTAGCATGAGCAGTGGCAGCTAGTTTGAAAGAATTTAAAATGTAGTAATAGTTGACTCCTGTGTTATTGTTTTCTACACGTTACATCTTTGATATGAACCAATAACAAGAAATTAAATTTGTAACATTTTGAAATTTTCAAGTGAAAAAACGGGGCGGGGAGGGGCGCCTGGAGAGAGGGCTCAGTGGTTAAGAGCATGTCTGCTCTTCCAAAGGACCCGGGCTCAATTCCCGGCGCCCACATGGCAGCTCACAACTGTCTGTACTGCCAATTCTTAACAATAATGCACATAAAATGAAATTAAATAAATTATTTTTTAAAAAGAAAAGAAAAACGGGGTGGTTGGGGAGACACACACATGTAAAGTCTCTGTAATATTAGCAAGAAAAATAGCTAGTGAAAATGTTGGTGGATAGTCTTATAAAAGTCTACATCCACAACTGTATACTGTGTAAGTATGTTTTTTTTTTTTTACAAAGTTCACACACGTGAAATGCTGTCCCTTGCTTTCATCCACACTGCAGTCTTGAACTCTGTGAGCCCCACAGGTTGTCTGTGAAGCCTTTGCTCTAGCTCCTCCTCACACGGGTCTTTCTTGGTCTCCCTGAGCTGCCTCCACTACCCCACTCTTCTGGTTTTTGTTTCCTCCTTCACACCATTTAAGACCTCTACAACAGATTGCCAAAGAGTTTATGGAAAGGACCAGATAATTGTTTAGACTTTCTTTCTTTACAGACTGCAAGCCAGATTTGGCCTGCAGGGCACTGTTTGCCAACCCCTATTCTTACTTTGTTTACTATTTGTTCAAGGTTGAACTATGTCTCCTACAAAAGATTGACTCAAATCCTCTAACCTCAAAATATGACCCTCTTTGGACACAGGACCATTGCTGGTGTAATTATCAAAATGGAGGACATTAGAGCAATATGACTTTTCTAAGAGAAACACAGAAAAGTGCTGCATCATAGAAGGCAGAGACCGGAGTGACCGTAGCTACAAGCTAAAAAATGTCAACACATGGTAACTACTGGAGGTAGAGCCAAAGGATTCTTTCCAGTCTCAGAAGGACTTTTGGCTTCTAAAGAAAATAACATTTCTGTAAACTATCTGGCTGGCTGGCTGGCTGTCCGTCCGTCCGTCCGTCCATCCATCCATCCATCTATCCATCTATCTGTGGCAGGTTCTCCCTGAGCAGCTCTGGCTGTTCTGGCTGTCCTGGAACTCACTCTGTAGTAGATCTGCCTGTCTTTGCTAAAGGCATGCACCACCACACTCAGGATCATTTTTCTAAGTTTAAACCAGCTAAATTATGGCACTTTGTTACATTAGTCCTAAGAAACAAGCACACTGTATGCATTACCCAAACAGAATGTAAAGAAAGAAACGATTTTCTGTCTGTTTTCCTAACCTATCTCTGGAATTCAGACCCATACTTAGCATAGAATAAGCTTATTAGATAAAGAAACAACACTCAAATGTATACATAACAATACAGTACTGTAACTCAACTAATACTGAGTCTGTTACATGCTATAATTTTAAGAAGTGAATACTAGGGGTAGAATGGCTGAGCCAAGGGTGTGTTTTGTTTAGCTATAGAGCTTCCTGGATGGTATGACTATTTAAATATTCTGCTAATTTTTAATTATATTTGTCTCCTTATTACTGTTTTGAACATATATTCCAAAAATAATCCTTTGCTAGAAATTTGATTTGCACATAATTTTTCTACAGTTTGTCACTTGTCATTTTATTTAAAACTTTTAGTGTATGCATGCATTATGTTCTTACAATCCTTTATTCAAAAACAAAAACAATACCTAAGAGGTGGGCTGTAGTTTGCCTGTTCCCACCTATTTGCTTATTCTTTTACAGTTTTTATACTGTTGGGATAAATAGTTCTCAGCAGTTTTGAAATATGTAGCTGCTACAATGTCAAATAAAATGTTAAATTAAAGCTAACAGGAACCCTAAACATTCGATGTAATATTTGAACGAATGATTACTTAAAAACTAGCACTCCTGCGTATCAGTAATAACCAACTAAGAAATATAACAGAAAAAACACTGTTCATAAAAGCACCAAGACTAGATAGAAAAAAAAATCTAGTCAGAACTAAAGAATTTCATAATATAAAAATGCAACACAACTTTAGCCCAAATAGCAAAGTAGTTTATTACAGAACTTTACACATCAATTAAAATTTCACATTAAACATGAGATACTGAGAGCCGATTTTCAAACAAAAAGGTTTTGATATACCATCATTCAGACACACTGTAAAGATAATTAAAACATGCATGAGTTAAAACATGAAGAATAGACAAGTCAACTACATGAAATAAAAGAACCTCAAATCTATTTAATCGCTTAGAGGACTCTGATGCAACTTAGTGACACACAGCTGCCTTCATGTGTATGACTGTTTTCATCCCTGGCACCACAAGACAAACAGATAAATAATTTAAACACTATAAGCTGGTCATGCACATGTCTGCAGGTCTCAGCTGGGTGCTCAGAAAGGAAACAGTTGAGCCTAAGACGTGGCAGCTAGCCTAGGTAACATGGGGAGAAATACAAAAAAATCTGATTAAAAAAATTACACTATTATTCAAAGATACACTTTGTGACAACTGGTCCTATGAGCAAAAAATATAAAAAGGTATTTTTAGTACACAAACATATTCCAGAGTTAGCAAATAAGTACAAAAGCCACACCATATACATACTGGAAAACATGAAACACTATGACCTTTATGAATTATCTTGCCTATGTTAGCCAAATAAGTTTCATGAGTACTCTGATAAAGATCCTTGTTCTTACTATCACTTAAAAAATAAAACATTACAAATACAATTGATGCCAAATAGTTCTCACTTTACAGGAAGCTCCAAGCTAACAGGTAAAATATGTGCAAAGTGCTTTGGGAAAAGAGAATATCCGATTCAGGGCTATAAAGAGCACTCCACTACAAAACAAAGTGAGAGTCTGGAGAATGAGAAAACAGTATATGTATGGCTAAAGACGACCAATAAGGAGGTCTACAAACAGCACTGAGCTATCTGAAATATAGCTCAGATGAGCTCAGCTTGCAGTAGGGGGTTACAGAAGATGTACCAGAAAGGATTGTGCATAAGACAGCCACTATTTACAGTTGCAGGATGCAACCCACTATTTACAAGTAACGATTGATTAATCTACTCTTCCTTAAAACAAAGGGTGAAAGTGACTACTACAGAGAATCTGAAATTTTGGAGGCAGGACATTCAACTTTTAACAACTCATGTTTTTAGCAACTCATGTTTCAATGGAAGGAACCTAAGTTCTTGCTCTGGAATGAATACAGGCAGCTTTAAAGCAGCAATCCAAAGTCCCACTGCGCACTAACAGATACAGCTCTGATTGGAGATCAGTGAACTTCTCACGAAATCGCTCTAAGACATGCTCACTAGCCACAGAAGGAAAAAGGCCTGGCAGCCCGGTGATACCACCATGTTTCTGAAGCCTTCTACGCACCATTCCTCATACTTCTTGGTTTAAACGAAACCACACAGCGTAGCCGGTTCTTTCCTTTATCCACTTCTCTCTGCTAGCTTTTATCTCCTGGCCATGAACGGACCCAAAGATAAAGTACTCAGATCTAATTTTCTTTAAAAATATTTACTGTGATGACATGTAACTTCAACTATTACCTTACCTTCGAACCCAATTTCAAGAATTTTGGCTTGAATCTTCAATTCCAGATCTGTATCCTCTTAGATATTTTATCTCTGATGCAAATCAATTTAATAAATCTCCCCTCAAACACTACCTACACACGTATACACTCATGTGCTCATATAGGCACGATCCTCAACATTACCAGGGTTTTCTAATCACAGAAACTTATCCCCATACACACACTCCTATAAACAACCCATTGCTGTCGTTACCAACAACTCGACCTGGACCCGATCACAGCACTCACAGTAGCTCCCAGCAACTCCTCCTGGACCTGATCACAGCACTCACAGTAGCTCCCAGCCGCTTTCCTTCCAGAGCAACCTTCTGAAGAGAAGCACTACTTCCAAGCCACCGCTCTTCCTCAAAAGGTTTTAAAAGGGTGAATAATAATGCCAAATATTTCCACTATCAGAGAACCCAAGAACTGGTTTCGCCCACCTGAACTGTCCAACTGATCTCCAATACTCAGTTCTATTTTAAAATATCAAAAACAGAAGAGTCTGGGGTATACAGTTCATAGAGCACTTGCTTACAATGTAGAAAGGCCCTAGATCAAACCTCAGCCCACAGCATAAATAAAACCCTTTCTTTAGATGCCTTTTGCTCAAACTAGCATGCTATAATCCGGAGAAAATTATAAGCAATCTGGCTTTTTACTCCAGTTTTGCTGAAATTATTGTTTTAGTTCTCCAACTGCAAGGCAAATATTTAAGCTTCTCATTTTGTACGGCCTCAGCAAATTGGTCTTAACTTTCAAGATCTTCATGTCAGCCACACCTAGATGTTAAGCTCAAGTTACAACTTATAGTCTTCCTAACACACCTTGAATGGGTGCTTGTACATGCACTATAGTTTGACTCCACAATGCCAATGTCCGGCTCACTCTGCCTTGATGCCCTATTTATAACCCAGTTGAACAACACTTCTGTGGACTTTCCCTCACATTCACAAAACATCTGTGTTCCCGCTGCACTTTCAGAGCCCCCTAAAAGGATTTAAAATGTAGCACAGTAATTACACAATTTCATATCCTGAGAATCTTAAAGCATTTAGTGAACAGCTAAAAGAATGGTTAATTGTAGCCAGGCGAGGTGGCACACCCCTTTAATCTCAGAACGCAGGGAGGCAGAGGCAGGTGGATCACTATGTGCTCAAGGCAAGTATGGTCTACAAATCAAGTTTAGGACAGCCAAACCTGTCCTAGAGAAACCCTGTCTCAAAACAAAACAAAAAAACAATAATAATAATACTAAGTGGTTAATTTACGTATGTATGTACATAGGTAAGTTACTGACAGAGAATATATCTATGTAGGCAGTGCTGAGGGCCTGGCACACGTTAGGCAAGCATTCTACTACTTAATGCCTACATTCCCAGCCTAAAAATTAGTTTTAAAAGACATGAAATAATCACTTTACTGTCACTCGTGTAGACAGTATGGAAAAGCAACACATACTATAGTTAAACTCTACTCAGGATATCTATGTATGAATATAGAATCTGTAGCTTCTATGCCAGGGGGGTTGCCCTTGAGTAAAAGAGGCTTCTAAGATCTACTTCAACAAGGCTATGAAGAACACATGAATATAAGCAAAATGTTCAAGCAGTGACTGACACACAAAACTGCATAAGTACTGGTTATTAGACTGAATACGCTATGGTAACTACACATGGTGGTCCTTCACTAGGTTCTACAGTCTCCATTCTGGTCTCCATTTCTACTTAGGAATGGGATCTCTCTAGTTTCTCCTTTATCCAAACCTTATCCAGGTTTCATGGTTGACCTTTGGAAACCCCATTGGATGTCAATTCCCATCCCTAACCTCCACAGCAGTTTCTGTACCACTCACTATTTAATGGAAACCACTCTATGTCCAAGTAATTTTTCACACAACAGTTTGCCCACCCAATTTTGTAAACTTTGAAGAACCTGGACACTATCCACAGCAGGCTGAGTGCTTACTACAACAGTCTCAGCAGACACCTCACCTGTGTCCAAGCCACCTTTGCAATCAAAGATACGGAAAAAGCAGTAAGAACTTCCCTGCCCCTTCCGCAGACAAGGTGCAAATCTATTAGGAACAGGTGATGTGGAGCAAAGTGAGGTCTGAAATTACTTCTAGGGAAAACCCCTCCTGCCGTGTTCTACGCAACATTCAACTTCCCATACCAAATTATAGTAATGAATTCTTTAAAAGAAATCTGTCAGTAGGACAGTTTGTGAGCCGTGTTTGCAGTCTTACACCTTTTGAGCCTGTTTCCTTTTCTAAAAGGAGATACTGTATCACTGACTTCACAGGTTACACATAATAATCAGCATCAATCCTAGTATTTAACCAAAATGTCACATTCTCTTCGGGGAAAAAAAAAATTTTTTTTTAAACCAAAGCACAGGGCCATAAATAGAACAATGTGTCCAGTTACATAAGAATGTTGCATTAAATTAGCTGGTAGCACTACTTGTAATATTCTAAAACACCTATGTCAACAATACAGGTGAGAAGAATGAGAAAAAACAACTGTACTATAAAGCGTATCCTTATCTGCCATTTTCCTGTTCACTTCTGAGTAAAAGCAAATGGGCACAGTTACTCCCCGAAAGAAACCGGTAGGAAACACAATTTAACCTACCATCCTATTAGCCCTATAAATGCAGCATTCCGGTTTATAGTTCAAAAATAATTACAAATGCTAAATAGGGACACCAGCTTAGGAAATTAAGACGACGGCTATCGCCCCCTCTGATAATGAGTCAGTAATTTCAGATTAAAAGTTGTTCCAATTGGAAGCTGGCAGTCACACAAGGTCGAAAAGGTTCTGTTTATAGCACTGGCCAGACCAAACAGCTTAATCTTTGGGAAGATTCACCCTGACCTTCCAGTTATCAACTGACTACTTTGAGGCAGTGCAGCTGCTGCAACGTCCGATAACTCTACAAATCAATCCCGAATGGGTTCCCTTTTGAAGGGCAGCAGTTGGGCTAAGCCTTTTCGTCCTATTCTCGTTTGGCGTTCTGAGTTAAAATGCTCATCCAGGAAAGGAGAGCCTCCCGCTACTTGGGGGAGTGGGGGAGGTTACGCTTAGGAGCTGGGTTTGCTCTCGGGATGTAAAGGCACGCGTGATTTATCAGGGGTTATTTCGTGGAAGGGGCCGCAGGGAAGGCTAACATCTAGAAACACTGAACTTTCCTCAAACGCCGAAACGTTACGATTTCTGGGTGAAAAGCTGGTTAAGAGAGATCAAGAGCGAGGGAGGGAAGAGCAAGGTCCCGGGGCCGGCGGCACTCCAGGCGACACCGAGGACCACACTTGTCTGTTCGGGGGGGACGAGGCTCGGGCGCCGGGAGGACGCGGGACGCGGTGGCCGGGGCGCGCGAGCCCGCGGGGACTGTGGGGCGGGGGCTCGCCGGAACTGTGCGTCAGGAACCGGGCTGGACGGCGCCGGGGGAGCCGGAGCCGGGATGGAATGCGGGGATTCCCGGGCCGGCCCGACGAGCTCCGGCCGAGCGCGCGGCCGAGCCAGCCCGGCCCCGCCGGGCCCCGGGTGCCAGGTGGCGGCCGCGCCGCGCCCTCCCGCGCCGGGGCTCTGCCCTCCCTACCTTCAGGCCGCGAGCCTCGCCGCTCCGGTGCCTCCCTCGGCCCCACCGACGTCGGCCCGCTCCGCCGGGGCCCCGGCTGCGCCGCCGCGCGGCTCGTTCCGAAGCTCCGGCCTCCCGACGGCACACGCCGCCCACCGCCCGCCGCTGACCCAGGCTCTCCCAGCTCCGCCCCTCGTCGCCCCGCCCCCAGGAGCCGAAGCCCGGGAGCTGATTGGCTGGGGTCGGTCCCGGGGCGTGCGGCGATTGGTCCGGGGGTCGCTGGAGGCGAAGGGGCGGGACTGCGGGCCTCCGCGATTCCCGTAACGCGGCTCCCGGCGTCCCGGATTCCGGAGGCTGAGCCCGGCCGCCTCTCCAGGGCGCGATCGAAGGCGTCCCCGCCGCTCTTCGGCAGGTTCCGTTCTCCCGAGAGACCTGGGGTCGCAGACCGCAAGCCGGCTGCCTCCCGCGGCCCTTCTCCCTGCGCTGGCTTCCCCGAGGGCCTGCGAGCCTCCGGAGACCGCCGGGAGGCCTCTGAGACTCCGCGAGCCAGGGAGCTCCCTGGGGACAGGGCAGGGCTTAATGGCCCGCACGGTGCTCGCCAGTGACCGCTTCAGTCCTGGGTTTCCTTGCCACTGTCCAGTTTTGTGTTGTTGTTGTTGTTGCTGTTGCTGTGAGTAAATGAGTTTGGGTGTTTGGGAGTGATCAGTGAGCCCCAAGATCTGGGGACTTGCCAAGTCCTGTTTTTTGCGGTTTGAGCCTCCTGATCTGTGATTGGAAAAAAACCAGTTTAATTGTAATTCGCCGTCCTGCCCTCGATTGGAAAATGAACCTAAAGGCTCGTGTGTGTGTGTGTGTGTGTGTGTGTGTGTGAACACCCCCCATTCCAGCAAGTTGAGAAGCTAGAAGCACTACAGTTCGTGTTGGTTAACTTCTGCGGGGGGAAGGGGCCTGCCTTGGAGTGTGGTTGATTTAATCAGTGAAACTCCACGGAAGAAAACTGATTTTCTCATTCCCAATATCTATCATTGGGTTGGGTTGGGTTGGGTTTTCCTCTAAAAAAGAGAAAGGACAGGAAGCTGGGTGGATGGAGGTTGGTGTGGGAGGAGTTGGGGGGGACAAAGAATGTGCCAAAAATACACTGTATAAAATTCACAATTGAAACTTAAAGATTAAGAGTGAAGAAATGACTCAAAAACAGAGAGAAGCACAATGAAGGCTAGGGACTTTTGGAAGAATGATACTCTACAATAATGATTTAAGAAGCAAATAATACCCATAAATTAGTAATTTTAAAGTTCCTTGTTATGCTGATGCTTAGGATGGAATAAAATGGATCAAACCGAAATCCCTCTTCCTACCCCCTTTTCCTTCTCTCTCCGCTGCCTATCTCTATACCTCGAGCTCTAAATCATGACCTCTTAGGTGTTGGTAAGACACTGCAGGGTCACCGCAAAGGGTCAGCTAGAAGGGGCCCAGACATCCTTGAGGGTGATGCGTCAACTAAAGAGGAATTCAGCTCTTGCTGATGCTGCCTGCTGACCTTCAGGGTGTGACAGGCTTCTGAGGGCTTGTGTTCAAGTGAAGACCTTACAAAGGTGCAGCTAGAGTTGCTCGGGGGCAATAGGTAGTGGTTCCAAGGTACGCCCCCCAGACTGTCTAAACGCCACTTCCCATTCCTGTGACCTTGGAGTGTTTTCATTTGCAAAATGAGAACGCTTCTGACCTACTACGATGCAAAAATGAACTTATTTAAAATACAGAAAGGGTTGACACATGGTATGTATTCAGTAAGTATCAGTTATCCTTGAATGTCTCTTAGGCCCTGATCCTCAGACCTTCCTGCATTCAAGCATTTATTTAAAATTCTTTAAAATTTCTCTAAAATTTCAAATTTCTCTAAGGTGGTTGTGAGTAGAAGGAAGTCAATATCTTATAATTATTCACGGGCCTTGGCCCATTGGTGGGGAATAGAAAGGTCTATGCCTGTCTCACATTATTACTTAATTGTGGCTGTCTATATTGGCTTAGCTCAGGCCTTGGCACTAAGAAACTCACATTTTGTGAGAGTAGTTAAAATCCTAAGCAAAGGGAGTAGAGAGATGGCTCAGCTGTTAAAACCCAGATGTTCTTGCAGAGGACCCAGGTTCAAATCCCAGCACCCATATCAGGCCAATATGACTTCAGTGCCCAGGAATTCAACACCCTCTTCTGACCTCCAAGGACACCTGTATACACATGGTGAACATAAGATCACAAAAATGCACCACACACAAGAACAAAAACAAACACCTTGACAGACAATCCTAAACAGAAAATTCAGTGTTGGACAAAAACTTCCAGCACTGCAAGACACTAGGAAGCACCTACTCTGTGGAAGTTGCTTGATTTTCCAAACCTCTCTGGAGAATGTTGATCCTGAAATAACCACTTTCTGATTAAGAATTATCACTGGAAAGCCCCATCTAACATTGCAATGTGTACTTCCCCCCCCCCAATTGTCACATCTTGTTGATTCTAAATAATTATGGTTGATGATAATTACTAGTTTGTGGAAGAAAGGATAGGAAGAATCGTGGTAGAGGGATGTCATGCGTCCCACCTTCCATCGTTGTTAGGGGTAGGTGAACAAAGCTAAGGACACATGCTATAGGATGAAGGTGACAAGTATTGAAGACAAAGCTTGCCTGCTCCTTTTTACCTAAGTCAGGAAATAATTCTAATTTCTTGCCTGTGCCTCACAATGTTTCCGAAACTGTCAGTCTTACAGCTAATCACACATCCTGTTATCTAATGATCGAATGATCGCAGCATCCGTGTTGATGATTCAGTGATTTCTGTGAGCTCACACTTTCTCATTCTTTTCCAGTGATAATTAGCTTCATTGCATATGCAAGCAGCCCACAGGTAAAGCCACGCCTCTACCCTAGTCACTTAATGAAATAAGTCCATCTCCAAAAGTTTGGGCTGTGTTTCATTCTCCCTCAGCCACCTACAACATCTGTGCCTTCCTTATGGGCTCACTCCCACGGAATCTGCAATTTGTTCTCAGCCTGACCTCCGTACTTTGTTCTCAGAGCTTATAAGTTATTTCCTACCTGCTCTTACCTTCCTAAGCAATGGGAAACTTTTTGATCAGCCATTTTGTTGTTGTTTTGTCTGTGTAGCCTTGGCTGTCCTTGTCTCACTTTGTTGACCAAAATGACCTTAAACTCCCAGAATTCCCACCTGCCTCTGCTTCCCTGAGTGCTGAGATTAAAGGCGTGTGCCACCGTGCCCAGATAATCAGCCATTTAAACTATACTCTTACTACTGTCTTTAGTTCCCTTGATCTTCAGCCACATATGCCTTATCAGCCTAGTTCCTAACAATTTTCCCTTTCTTTGGACTGTACCCAGTGCGTATCCTTAGTACAGAAATGTATAGGAAAGATTAGGACTATCGTTTGTAAGCATCCTTGACTTTTTTTTTTTTTTTTTTGCATTTAGGATTCAACTAATGTAGATATGTATCCATTTTCTCCTTATCCTTCTGTCTCCGGAAAAGGAAGGTCCTTCATAAAAATGTCCATAAGGAATATTATTTCACATTCAATCACACTTTTCTTAAGATCTGCCCCTTGAGAATGGCGTTACATCAAGCAGTAGGCTATTCTGGGGTCCTGAAGTCCAGGAATTAGGGAGGTACTAATTATTCTAATTTGTTCAGTTTATTTAAACAGTTTACTATCAATTATGTGCCAGCAACTGATACAGGTCTAAAGAAAGCATACATTTTTTTTTGTCTTGAAGGTAGAAAAGTGTAACAATATATAAATAAGCAAATACTGAAGATGCAATATCACAACGCAACAAAGAAGGTAAAAAGAATATTTTTGGGAGCACTCATGCTTGACTACTTGAAGAACACAGTTCTCTGCCTCGTTCATATGCCCATATACTCCTGGTTGGAGTAGAGATAGCCACAAAATGTTTTACGGTAAAATTAGATATAGTCCCCTTCTTGAATTTGAGCTTGAGCCTGCACTGATCAGAGTGCAGAGAAGTGCCTCAGGTGAGGTGGGTGGGGCTTCCACTTGGTACATGCAGAGACACCATGTGTCAGTGTATAGGCAGCCTGCTTCTGAGTTTCCTAGTAACCTGTGATGCCATCATGTGTCACCCACCAGGTGTGTGGCAGACTCGGTTCAGCTGCACGTGCACAAGCTATAAAAGGACCACCTGCCACCTTGCCTCTCTCTTACTCTCCTCTCTTGCTCACTCTGCCTCGCTTTCTTTCATGGAGCCCCTACCATGTCCCTCTTTCCTTTTCCTCTCTATCTCTCCACCCCCACCAATAAAACTCTATCATATCTGTTGTGTGTGTGGCATCATTTTTAAATAAATACTAATGCCGTAAAAAGTCTAGCTAGCTTAGGAGACCACCTTGAAGGAGCTGAGGCTATCAGGAAAATGAAAGTGGTCCTGCTGATCTTGTCTTGCTGCTCATGGACCAAGCACACGAGTGAGGCCATCTTGGAACTTTTAGATCAGCCTAGCCATGGTTGAATAAGTGACCATAATCATTGTCACCCAAGGCAGAATTGTCTAGACGAACCCTGTCCAAATCTCCAGCTCAGACATTATAGTACATGTTAAAATTTAGTTGTAAATCACTGTTTTAAGAGCAGTAAATAAAATAAAGAACCCTCAAATCAATCATGTAAAATATTGAAAATCTGGGCATCTTACTCCCCTGAAGCACTTCCTGTTGCCTAAGGCCATTCCCTGGCCTCTCCTCCTAACCTGTCTCCTAATGCATCCTCCAGCTGTAGGTGTTCCAAGTGCTCAGATTACCTGTGTGTAAATGGTTCCTGGGCCAAGATCCAATGTACCATTTCCCACTTCCATGCCAAGAAGAAGACAGCTTATGTTATTCCCATGGCCTATTGTGGCCTAACTTGCTTGCCACTTTCCAATGTTCATCTAAGGACTTGTTTCCTCCCAGAAGTCGGCTCTAGGCCATGAGAAACTCACAGCAAAAATTCAAATAATTTCAAGTGAATGACCTTTCATCTTAGAAGAGGGCTTGAGGAGTTTGGAGATTTTTGACCACAGAGGGAAAGGGAATTGGAGTGGAAGAGAGAGCATGGTTTGGGTATGGCTTGAGCATGCCTCCCCCAAGGTTCTGTTATCAGTATGGTGAGCTGAGAGGAGATGGGACCTTTAACAGTTGGTGCCCAGTGGAAAGCAGTCATGTTACAGGTTCAGTACCTCCGAACGAACTGCTTTTGATCTCAGTAGGGAAGGTTGCTAGAGAACTAGCCGCAAGTGCATGGCCTTGTCTGCACATGGCATTTCCTTCTCCTATCCTGCTGTCTTGTGATGTCTTTGACCTTTATCAGAGGCCAAATAGAAGGAGTTACTCCATCTTGGACTTTCAGCCTCCAAGAATGAGCTAAAAAGTCCTTTTCCTTCTAAAAACAAAAACAAAACAATCAGTATTGGTATTGTGGTATAACAACACAAATGAATACACCATGTTACATGGTAAACTCACCTTAGTCTCTCTCAACACGTACATCCCTGACCCATGTGTGTGTGTGTGTGTGTGTGTGTGTGTGTGTACATGTGTCAGAGCTTTGGATGCATGTGGTTGTAGCTGTGTGCCAGAGCCCAGAAGTTGAACCTGGATATCTTTCTCTGTTGCTGCTCACCTTAATTTTGGGACAAGGACACTTATGGAACTGGAAGCTCTGTTCTGGTTAGGCTGGCTAGCCAGCAAGCAGTCAGGATCTGCCCCTCCATCTCCCCGGTGCTGGAGATGCAGACCAATGCCACCTCACTTGGCTTTTATGGAGGTTCTGGGGGTCCAGACTCACACCCACGTGCATGTGTAACAAGCACTTTATCCACTGGGCCACCTCCCAGGCCCTGGAGCAAGTGTTCGAGAGAGGAGCTCAGCAGTTGAGAACTCTGAAGGAGGTAGTTCCAGTGAGAGGAAACAATAAGACCAGGAAAGGCAAAAAGCATCAGGTAGTGAGAGCAGCCGGAGTCCAGGCGTGAGAAAGAGAAGGGCAGGAGATGGTGGAGGCCATCCTAGGATGCCGTACCACGTAGAGAACCCGGGCCTTATTTTGCAGTGAGGTGATAAGGTGCTTTAAGTGGTCCTTGTTTTGAGATAGGTTCTTGTGTTCTCATGTAGCCTAGGCTGATTGCCTTAAACGTGTGATCCCCTGCATCCATTTCTGATTGCAGGCTTGTGATACTCTACCCGGTAACACGCAGTGTCGGGGATCAAACCCAAGACAAAACACTCTCACTGCATCTCCTGCCTAGCACTGACGCTTTTAAAGCAGAAACTGGTTCAAAACATCGAGTTAGGCAGCACCGTGGGGGAGTAAGAAAATGGAGGGGACAGGTTATTTCAGGGTATGCCCTTGAGGACTTGAACTGGGGCAGTGGCTCCTTTTGTGGGGGAATGAAGATGGCCATTCTGAGCGATGCCAGTATGACAGACCAGACAGGGATAAACAAGGGTGATGCTTGTAAGACAGATCTCTGTTGCAGGTCTGACTCAGTTGCTGTGGGCCAGCACTTTTGAGGGGATTTGCAACATCTTAGAATCTCAGATTCCTCATCTATGTAAATGGCTACACACAGTACGTGTATTCTAGATGTCTTAAAGGCTGATATAACATAGGAAGGTGAGTAGTGAGGGACCTAGAGAATGGACCCCCACTGTTTCTGTGTAATTTTAACTTCCTTTGGTCGTTATTGAAAACAGGTGATGAGATCTGGGAGCCAACAGGGATGAATGAATGCAAGGTTTACATCTTGAGCAAGATGGTGGATGGTGCTATAGGGTGGAAGAAGAACTTCTTTGTCGAAGAAGTTACAGTTTCGTATTCTGAGACACAGCTTCTCAAACTGCATTGTTTGAACGTGGAGTCTCAGAACTGAATGTGGGCTCACACCAAGGTTGGCCACAGTAAAAAGGTTTCTGAATGAGCAACAGTCCATTCAAGAGAAAGGCACAAGTGTGAAGGGGTTCTAGTAGCTGTCACCCGTGTTGCCGTGGCAACCTCACTCAGCCTTGTCTGCGCACACAGAACATTCCAGAAGCCATCAGTCTACACAACACCAGCAAATGCTGCCCAGATAGAGACTGTTGTATAGTGGAAACTGCATTGCTTTTCCTGAACACACACACGTTCTCTACTCTTACAGAAACAATGGCTTAGTCAGGAAAAATGCCAATCAACTGGATAACCCTGGAGATGCCCTGGGTCCTGACTGGGGCGATGGCTCAGCGGAGCGCTCGTCCTGCTGCCGTGAAGACCCAGAAGTCAAGTAAAAAGCTGGGCGTGCTGTCCGCTCATCCGGAACTCCAGCGCTGTGGGTGGCAGAGACAGGACAGCTGCTGGGGGTGGCTGCCAGCCTCGATCCAGGCTCAGTGAGTGAGAACTTGTCTAAGGGAATAAGGTGGAGTGGTAAAGTAGATAGCTCTGGCTTCTGTGGGGGTATATGAGGGCATGCACACCTACACACACCTATACACGCACACACAACACAAACATAACGTAGATATGCAGGCAAGCGTAATGAATAGTATAACATTTAACAAGGAAATCAGGATGGCAACAACAATGTTCACATCTGTGCTCTGTATCACAGTAGCTAACTCTTCCAATAGTGACATAGCGTTATTTAGAGACAGACAAAGTAAGGGACTGTCAGAGGAAAAAAGCATGCTCTACAGACTCAGGGATTTGACTCTCATGCTCTCAAACACTGTGAGAATAGCAGTCACAAAACAAAGAGCAGACAGTTACTTTTGCAATTTAGAATTCGTCTTCATGGAGAGTGATGTATCAGTGAGGGCTCCTTAACATTTCTGAGAAGTCCACAGGCATCAGGTGAGCTTTGATCCATATTGCCAAAAAAACCCAGACTTCTCGCCGCCTGTCCATTGAGCCTTGAAATATGGCCACAGCCTTGGTTTCTACTGCGTGGTCGGCTGAGTCATTTTCTTGTTTTCACTCTGTGGTAACAAAATGACTGCAGCAGTTTCCAAGCCATGCCATTCAGGCAGAAGTGTGAACTCTTGCCTTTCCTCGAAGCTCTAGAAAGCCTTTCCTAGTGTCTGAGTAGACTACAGGTCCACACTCAAACTGTGGACGGAAGATGATTGCCTTCAGTTCATTGGATCCCTTTCTGTAATTTATCCCAGCTCCGCCTCTAGGAATAAAAGGGGGGTGTCTTCCCAGTGCAACCATAGGCTTCCTGGAGGAAGTGTACACTGGGCAGGAAGAGACAGCTGTCCACTATGCTCTTAGGACATCAGGGTGTTACCACATTGGTGTGTTTCTTTTAGGTTTTTAGGGTTTCTCTGTGTAGCTTTGGCTGTCTTTCAGGTATTTTCTGTTTTTTTGTTTGTTTGTTTGTTTGGGTTTTTTTTACATGCATTTACTTTATTTCATCTGTTGCCCCATGGCCTAAATAACCCCCATGTTGTTTGTGAACTCATTTTACTGACTACACAAATGTCGCTTTGATTAGCCCAATGAACTCTCCCAATAGAGCCTCACGGAAATCAGTGGTCACATAACTGGCAGCCATGTCATCTTCAGACTGCCTTGAGTTAAGGTCCTAGAAGGAAGACCTTCCCACTAGCTCCCTGTTAATCTTGCCTCTACCACAGTCAAACCTTCAGCCCCTTCTCTGCATGGCTTCTGAGGCTTGGAAGGGGAAGGAGAGGATGGAGAAAGGGTCCGTTCAAATATCATGCCCGAATTGTGGTCCCTTTGCTTGTCACCTTTCCCTAATAACAAAACCACTAGACTCCAATTTGCACTTCCTCAATTTGCACTTTCTATTCTGGGTAAAAAGACCCCAGAGTGGAGAAATCATAGTTGGGATTCTGAAGATCATGGGTGGAGGGAGCTAGCGTCCCATGAGTCTGAAAACCATTAGCATTCCCTGGCATTGGTCTCTTAAGAAACACAGGAACACCTCTGCAGAATGTGGTTTTCATTTGGGCTGGACTTTTCATGGGTAAGAAGGCCAGTTTCTGTAGGCTTTTCCCAGAATGTTTCAGATCCTAAGTTTGTGAGCCCAAACTCATGTGGTCATAGTCTAAGCAAAATAGTTGGGTTGAACTCAGAACTTAATAGTTGTTAGTGTGCCAACTAAAATATTTATCTTCTTTGATACAACTAGTGAGTTCCAGTATTTTTCATGAGCCTTTCTTATGTAAGGAAACAGGCCATTTCATTAAAACTGCCCTGGAGGAAATTATATGATAGCCTTTGTAAAAAATAATATTCTAGAAAGGGGGGTGGGTGGGACAAAAACCAGTACAGACAATGATGGGTTGTGACTTCAGCTGGCTTGATGCTGTGTGTGTGTGTTGCCAAAGTTCATGGTAACCACATTATAAGCAGAGGGAAGGTTCTGGTTTAAGTGTGAGAGGTGGCTAGCTCTGTTTTCCATGCTGTTGGGCGCTAGTAGAAGTAAACCTCAGGTAGATAGAGCCAGGCACAACATATCTTGCATCTTAGAGAAATAGTAAGCTGTGCTGTTTCTGAAGAGGAATCCAGGAGGAACATCTAAAAGCAGAGAAAG
The DNA here is from genome assembly GCA_028658305.1 of Pachyuromys duprasi. Lineage (NCBI taxonomy): Eukaryota > Metazoa > Chordata > Mammalia > Rodentia > Muridae > Pachyuromys > Pachyuromys duprasi. The sequence goes on along the minus strand of CM053750.1, from coordinate 16,573,795 downwards.
ACCAGGAGGGACCCCTCACAGGAGAGACGGAAGACAGTTTCTTTGTCTGTGAAATAGGAATGCAGGCTCTCCCACCAAAAGACTGAAATCTAAAGATTGTCATCTCTAGGAAAATCATTCCTTTTCCCCTAATTTGAACTTTTATCGTCATTGTTTTTACTTTGAAGCTTGCTTGTGAAGCCTTACCATTTGACTGGGAGACTGTGACAGCTGGTTGGAATTTGTGGTTTAAGGTCTCAAAGCAGCAATGAGAACATGAATGATCCTGAACACATGGGGATGTAGACACACGCGCGCGTGCACACACACACACACACACAACCATCAATGTCACTTGTGCTCATCTTGAACTCACAGTGCTCCCGTCATAGCCCCCTGAGCACTTGGGATTGCAGACCTGTGACACCAAGCCTGGCTGCAGATTTTTTTTTTTTTTTTTTTGGTCAGTAGATATCTGAAATTCTCCTGAGCAGTAGTTGAGGCTGATGAATAATCACTAGATTTTGGTTGTTTTCACATATTACTAAATTGTCTTATCTGTGAGGGTGTAGCTTAGAAAGCATTGCTTAGTCATGGCTTAAGATAAACACTATTCACCGTACATCAATTAAGACCATGCACCAGGGATCTACTTAGATAAGGTAAGCAGATAGCTTTACCTTTTCACCTCTATGGAGTATTAGTATCACTCTCCCTTATTACAGATGAAATTAAAGGTTTGGGAGGCCAAGTGCCCTGGAATTTTGCTTGTTTGTTTTGTTTTGTTTTGTTTTGTTTAACAATTTGGACCAAAATAGAGAGTTATCTGAGAAGAGCAGAGCACAACTGAGAAAATGCCTTCATAAGTTTGGCCTGTGCACAAGCCTGTGCAGCACTTTCTTAACGAGTCAATGAGTGATTGATGTGGGAAGGCCCAGACCATGGTGGCGGTGCAGCTCTGGGGTACATGAGAAAGCAGACTGAGCAAGCCCTGGGAAACAAGTCAGTGATCGGTGGTCCTCCACGGCTCCTGTCTTGAGTTAATGCCTTGGTTTCCTTTGATGGTGACCATAAAATGAAGGTCCCAGAACTGGCAGATGTCAGAACCAGGGCACTAAAGCTCCTGACCCTACACTTTTTCTATCACATACACCGAGTGCATATGAATGGCTGAGACTGGGGCCAAGTGTTTCACAGTGGCCACGTCTTCCATTCTTAGCCAGTTTAGAAACAAAATGTCTTTGCACAGATAGGCAGACCCTACACAGAGCTGCTTGCCAGGCACCATCACACCATTAAGATTCCGCTTCACCAGGAAAGGAAGAAAGGAAGAGTTAAAATTCATATTAGCACAAAATAATTCACATTATATTCTCTTTTATGATTCATGTATCCTTCACCTGAATTCATTCTTCCTCATAAGCCAACAATACCTTTTAAATGTTCTTCATCCCATTTGTTATACTCTTCTGTATGTATATCTGTGCATGTACACATATGCTATAACCTAAGATCTATATAGAATGGAGAAAATGTATTTTTTCTTTATGAGATTATGTCACCCCTCTTAACGGTACATATTCTAAATTCATATATTTTTCTGCAAATTTTGTCCTTTCACTTTTTCCTTAAAGTTGTATGTTATTTCATTTTATTTATGCACTAGATTTTCATTATCCATTCATCTGGTGATAAATGTGGTTCCATTTCCTTGCTGTAGTGAACAAAAAAGAAATAAACATGAGGGTGTAAAGGAAAAAAAAAAAAGATTCCGCTTCAAACAAGGTCTGACCATCCTTTCTGTGCTGCCGACTCCCAAACATTTCCCTTTCACTGTGGTTTCTTCCTCTGGTTCCCATGAATACTTGATATTCGTTCCTTGAATGGAAAGTGAGGAAAAGAACAATTGTCTAAATGTGAAGTCTTTGGTTGAATAAACACAAATATTAGGGCAAATATTCAGGCTAAAAGAGTTTTAATTACAATTTAGGATAAGCTAGGGGGATAAATATATTTTTGTTTGTTCGCTTGTTTGAGACAACGTCTCTCTACAAGCCCAGGCTAGCTTCAGACTTTCAGTAACTCTCCTGCCTCAACTTCCTGAATACTGCAGTTACAGACATGCAACACATTCAGATGACAGTAGAGATAGACAATTAGTTGAAAGGCCTATCCCTCTTCATATAGAATAGGTCCCAAGGAGTTCTATTGTATGGCTGAAAGAATGTTGTATATAGAACACATACATTATGCATTTCACTGGAAAAATCCCATTCCATGCACAGGGCACAAGGCCATGAGGGGGTGGGAATGACTAAGCCTGGCCCAGGCCATCTGGGTCTGAGCCCTGACTGCAACTTCCTTACTCTACAGTCTTCAGAAAAATCGCTTAATCACCAGACTCTGCATTTATAGATAGGTAGGAGACTTAGCAAAGATTGTGCTTAGCTGTTACACAGGTGTGAAAGAAGAGATGAGAAATAGGCTTTTATCCAGGTGATAAATCACTGTAGTTGAACAGGCAGAAGCCAGGACAAGCTGCACTAGGGGTCCTGGCTCCTTCTTTTCACTGTCCCTTAGCTGTCTTGCCTACGAACAGCTGTAAATTGGATCTTGAATGTCCCCTGAAGGCCCACACAGTGAAAGGTTTGCCTCATTTGGTGGTGGTAGAACCTTTAAGAGGCAGGGAGAATGGAAGAAAGTTAAGGCACTGGGGACATACTCTTGAAGTGGGTGAAGGGACCAGCCTGTTGAGTTTCTCTTTGCTTCTCAGTTGCTATGTAGTGAACAAGCCTTCTTTGCCACACACTTCTGCCACTGTGTGCTTTGCCACCACAAGCCCAAAGCAACAGGAGGCAAGTGAGCGTGAACTGAAACACCTGACACAAAACGAACCTTTCATTGACTAAGTTGGCCTGAGATACTTTATTGTAGTGGCAGAAGGCAGACTAACACATCAGGAGAATAGGGAAAGCCATTCCCTCCCATAAGTAAAGATGATTGGGAAGCACCGAGCCACAGACAGGTTGGGTCACCAACAATGACAACTGTTGATTGAGTGTTCACTGTGTGCCGGACAGGATGCTAAGTGGTTCATGAACACAACCTTTCTTAGAATTCCTCCTGTCCTAAAATGAGGCCAATGGGATTATAATTCCCATTTTTTTCAGACAAGGAAACAGCATCAGGGAAGTCAAGTCACTTGCTGGAGATTGTAATTAGACACCAGCCTCCTCCTAGAGTCACATTTAGATGGTCTGGCTCTAAAACCCACATCCTCAAACACTGGGCTATACTGTAACCCCCAGCTCTTGTACAATCCCTGCACTTTCTGCTTCTTTCAACAAAACACGAATCTTCTGGTGCTGTCTAGCTTCTGAAAAGAGCAGACACAGAAGAAGGGTTGCTGATGCTAGCCTGGCACCTCCATTTCTTCCTCGCTGGACAGTGTGGTGGATGTGAGTCATTGGGAAGGTGGGCTTTGAGGTCTCATACATGTTCAAGCTACTCTCAACGTGATACACAGCCTCCCTTTACTGCCTGTGGATCAAGACGTAGAACACTGGCTCCTCCTCCAGCACCATGTCTGCCTGCACGCTGCCATGCTTCCCACCATGATGATAATTCACTAACCCTCTGAACGGTAAGCCAGCCCCAATTAGATGTTTTCCTTTATAAGCAGTGCATAGTCATGATGTCTCTTCACAGCAATAGAAACTGTAACTAAGGCAACAGTCAGTCCTTGTCTGACTCCAGGCAGATCGCAGTAGTAGAGTGGGTTTTGGTGAGATGATCACAGTTAAATAACATCCATGGCTTAATGGTAGGTGCAGCACCAGGTACGACAGCATAGCCTCCTCTGAAGACCAGGCATTGTCACTCATATGTCTTCGTAGCATGTCATGTTCAATGCCAGGTGCCAGTGTACAACACAGGGCCCTTAGGAGAGAAAGGAGAAGGCCAGGTGTGATGGAAACAGCGTGGGGCTTTAGAAAGTAAGTGGAACTCAATCCTGAGGAGGGGAGACAATAGAGGGTCGAATAGAGGCATCTTTTATGAAAGACTTAGGAGGATGGGTGGCACTTGACTCAGTGAAAAGAAGAAGAGGCTTATTGGAGAGAACTTAGAGAAACAGAGCAACAACAGGTTGCAAACAAGTTGAAATGAGCACTGCTCTTAGAATGCTTTCAGCTTCTTGAAATGGTTATGCCTTAAACCAGCAGTTCTCAACTTGTGGGCTTCGACCCCTGTGGGGGTGTCAAACATACCTTTCACAGGGGTCGCCTAAGACCATTGGAAAACACAGATCTTTACATTACAATTCTCAACAGTAGCAAAATTACAGTTATGAAGTAGCAATGAAAATAATTTAATGGTTGGGGTCATCACAACCTGAGTTGCAGTATGGAGGGTAACAGCATTCTAAAGGTCAGGAACCGCTGCCTTAAACATTCAGTCGTGACGATATATGCTGGTAACTTCTGTGCTCTGCCAAAGAGGAATGGAGGAAAAAAAAAAACCATAAAGCAACAACAAAAAAAGAAATAACAGGAAAAGAAAGAATTGGCTTTAACAAAATATTTGTTCATAGTCTAGAGGTAGGGTGGGTTTCTAGATGGCTTGAATCAGTAGCCACTGAGCACCATTGAAGAGCCAGTACTTGATTCACAGAATCATAGCAGCCAGGCAATATGATTTTTCTGGCACACCCAACAAGAGAGATTCATTGTGTTTCCTAGATACCACAGGTGGCCTTTCTTGACATGTCATTGGCTCAGTCTGGCTTTACTACTGTCTGTTCCTATACACAGTGATACAGAAACTGGAACATGACTGGCTTCCATCAGTGGACTACAGGCATGAACCTATAACAAAAACAGTGTTATACTGCAGGGTTTCTGATGCAGTAGGTCTGGGATTACATTTTGCATTCCAAATGAGCTGCCATATCACAATTGCAATACTGTCCCAAGGCCACACTATGAGGACCACTGTAAAATATTCAAGGGTGACAAATGGTGACACGTCAGCCATCATGTCTCGTAAAGACAGGGCATCCCAGTCTCTAGGGGCTTTTGCCTGCCTGTTTAATGCTGAAGTTTCTGGAGTCACAGAATTCTCCACCCTCAAAAGTGCTCAGCCATTTTCACATGGAAATTTGACATCCAAATGATCACTTGCTACACGGTGCTTTGAGGCTTAATACAGAGTTTATGTTTTGGGTTTCAAGGGCACAAAATACTTATTAGAGATTAATACTTTAAGAAGAAAAGTAGAATGGAGTTGGTAAGAGAGCAGACTTGGGTAGCAGAAGAATTTGAACTTTGATACAGGTGCAATGAAGCCTCAACCAGCCGGATAGAGGATGGGACAAGTGTTAATGGTCAATTTAGTGACAGGTTGTTCTGACAGTCTTTTCTAGCCCACAGAAGAGAAAGTGGATAATCAGAAAAGCAGAGGTCTTGATAAGCATATGAGGAGGGGTCACCAAGAGTTCCAGCTCCATTTTATTTATTTTTCTAGACCCCAAATGAGTTGATGTTAAAATGAGTGAATCTTTTCAAGTAAATGGCAAATGATCAACTTAACATTGTTCTTCCAAGAGAAAGAAAACCATTGTGTATTGATCCATACATTTTTGTTGGGTAATAAGAAAGAAATTTTTAAATTGGTTACAGGACTTGGAAATGTCAGCCTCAGAAAGAGCATAAAATGATAGCAACTCATTCCATCTCAAGAACATCAATCCAAGAAGTGAAGATCGCCTCTCTGTACATAAATCCAAGTACTTACAGCGTGTCTATGGGAGTTGGAGCTCATTGTTGGCTGGTATGGGTTGACTGGCAGAGGTTATAACAATTATAGAAACAAACCAATGGCCTGAGAATGTGTGAGGAGAAAAAGCAGGATAGATTAGCTACTATGAGAAGAGGTTGGGAAATTACTCAGAGAGAGAGACAGCCTGATGAGAGAGAGTCTGATGAGGTTAGTGAGAGAATGCCAAGAAGCATTATGAAACAGATGTGTTCCTCCTGGACATGCTCCCAATCTTTCTGGGATATTCTCTCACCTAAGACAACCGACTTTGCTCTGAGACAGTGCATATTACAAGAACATCAGAGACAACCACAACTATTCAAATCAGTCATTTTTTATTCCTGTTCTGTTCCCCCTCCCCCCCTTTGGTTTTGAGAGAGATCGAAGAACAGAATGTAGAGGTGTGGTGCCTACTACACTGTAAATAAGCAGAGACCCTGCAAAATTCTACACAGGTCGAACAAGCCGCTCAGCACCCTAGTCACAGAAAGTAGGACTTCCTCTCACTTTTCAGTTGTGTAAGAGCAAATCCACCAATGTTAGGAAGAACCTCCACTGTTGGGAGAATGTAAACCGGTGCAGCCAATAGGGAAATCAGTGTGGAGGTTCCTCAAAAACCTAGGAACATGGCCTCCAAAAGATCCAGCTATTCCACACCTGGACATACAGCCACTTTCTCTTCCACACTTGTTGCTCGTCTAGTCACAATAGTTAGTGGAATCAGCCTACATAGTCATCTGGTGGAGTTAGCTTTTAAAAACTCTTTTACTCACATTTCTTTTAACTTTTTCTCCCTACTCCACCCCAATTCCTTCCAACACCCCAACACCAGGTAGGAGAGAAAAAGTGTTAGTGGGAGAGGGGGCATAGTTCTTTCTTAGCTGCTCCCTGCTGGTTAGGGTTGTCAGGTTCCTTGGAGCCAGTCCAATCCTTTGTTCAGGAGATCTTCAACTTCCTGTCTCACAACAGCAACCAAGAGCCACAGGGAGGAAGCAGCAGCAGCCTTGTTCTTTCCCCCAGCTCCACACTCTCTGGGCTCCAGCTTTTATTCGCTCTCCAGAGTCTTCAGATTTAAACTATCTGCAGCTGGCAAACAGCTCCTTTCAGAGCCCGCAGGAGGCAAATAGTCTGCTGCTGTGGACCATCTGAATCAGTCCCACATCCCACACCTGGGATTAAAACAGAAACATGTTTATATCCACAACATTCATCAAGCGATGAATGGATTAAAAAAAATATGTGACATATATATGATGGAATTTTTATCTAGTCGTAAAGAAATGAAGTTTGCAGAGGGAAAAAAGGGGGAAGGAAATAGGGTTAACCTAACTAAAAGAGGTGTGAAAAGTTGTCTAGAAACTTACTATTTTATGCTCCAATTTAAATATGTGTTAAAAAAGGATCCCCAAAGCCCAGTTAGCCGAGTGCTACAGAGAATACTTTACCAGGCCTGTTTGCTGTCCGCTTTGTATTTTCTTCCATTTTTTTTCCCCTTGAGATGGAGTGTGTTGTCTTTCAGAGCATACACAGATAACGTAATATGTTTCAGCTGTGATCCTCAGAAGAAGCAATGTCAAGCAACATTGTTGACAATGATGAGGGTACAAATAAAAGGAAGCAGTGGATTTTGACACCTTCTGTAGGATAGGTTTCTTACCTACTGTCTGAAACAGGTGTTATAGAGGGAATCTTCTTGATGGTCCCTTTTCACTATTGGTGACCACTATGACAGCAGACATTGATGCAGAACACATTTGTGTCAAGCGATTTGTTTATGCATGGTAGTGTTTAGATGTTCACATGTATGTCAGTACACAAGCACATGAATATATGTAGAGACCTGAGGTCTATGTGGTTTGTCTTCCTCAGTCACCCTCTGCCTTATATATTGAGGCAGGGTCTCACTGAAGACAGAACTCACAATTTTGGCTAGGCTGGTACACAGCTTGCCAGGAGATTCCCTGCCTTTACCCCACCCCCACCCCCACATCTGGGATGACCTACCGCCATTATGTGTAGAAAGGAATCTCTTGTGTATTGTATGGGTGCAACATCTGTTGATTAAAAAACCTGTAGTCTATAGCTGAGGCAGGAAATAGAAGGTGGGGCATCCGGCAGGCAGAAGGGATTCTGGGATAGAGCCAGGTGCATTGGATTTGGCTGTCAAGATATGAAAAGAACAGAGGCATGTTTCCTGAGCTCAGGTAACTAGGCATTTAGCAGAATTTAGATAGAATAAATGGATTATTTTAAGTTATGAGTTAGTAAGAGATGAGCCTAGGTATTTGTATAATATTTAATGAGTATCTTGGAGAAGGGAGGAAAAACCACCTACAACACTTATGTGACTTTTAGGGAGTTATGGGAACCCAATTGCCTTCCGAGACATCTTTCAGTTTAGTGATGATGACTTATTATATTCATGTATTGCCACACATAAAGCCCCAAGTGGTTCTCACAGCTCCAGAGGGCAGAAGTTGAAAGGAGGTCTGTCAAGTGGGTTGATTCCTTCTCCAAAAGCACCAGGTGAGGATTCGTCCTCCTTCCTCTCCCCTTCACTTCCCATGGTTACCGGCAGTCCTTGGGAGTGCCCTACCCTGTAGAAGCATCACTTCATTGACTCCCTCTATTTTTACATAACCATCACCTTTGTCTCCATCTCAGGCTTTTCTCCTGGTCTGAGGACACCAGTCATATCCATCAAGTGACCCACCAGTGAGAAGGTGCTAAGAAATTATTGTAGAATAAAGCCTGGCACAGAGGACGGAAATGAACACAATTGTAAGTCTTTCCTGCTGATTGATGAACCCTTTCTCTAAATTGGAGGCGCTTTGGTGGGGATTGGTGACTCTTCTCTGAGACATCACCCTGAGGAGACAGAGCTATTTTACAGTCCAAGTCAACTGCCAAAAGGGTGGTAAGATTGTCCATGGTAAGGGTGCTCAGTTGAACATTAGCAATGACTAAGAACAACAAAAGGAAAAGGAAAGAAAGAACAGCGTGCTCTTTCTCTCTTCCCATTATACCTAACAGCAACAGGGGGGGCTTTTAATGTCTTTACAAAGCTGCTATCATTAGCAAGAAATTTTCACAAGCTAACAATCTTATGTACTTTCTTACATAGGTAAAAATGGATGAGGGGCTTCTGGAGCCATTTCTACATCTGTTTTAAATTGTTACCAGGGGATTTTTGTATGTGTGCAAGCATGCGTGTGTGTGTGAGTGTGTGTGTACACATCTCTTAATAACAATTTGTTTAAAAGTCTTTTGTTTTGTTTGTTTGTTTTGAGACAGGGTTTCCCTGTGTAGCCTTGGCTGTCCTAGACTTGCTTTGTAGACCAGGCTGGCCTGCCTCTGCCTCCTGAGAGCTGGGATTAAAGGCATGCTCGACCACTTCTGGCTTTTGTTTAACATTCTTAATAGTGTGGTTCGTTTCACTAAATAGTGGGGTATCAACTGCAACTAACTTGTTTCATTGTCTTATGTTCAGTGGATTTTTACCAATATGAGTATTAAGCTAAAATAACACATATATGTATAAACTGGTCATATCTTAGTTCACAGTAAAACAGAGCTTAGAACTAATAAACAGGGTTGGTTGCCAAATATTTATGGATGAACTATAATTCCAATTTTGGTCTGGTGAACTTACTATCTCTGTAGATCTACTAGGAAACTATGTAGTTTATGGGAGAAAAGTAGTGAAAGAATATTTTTGTTTTTCTTTCCTAATTTAGTTTCCTTTTCTACACTTTCTCTACCTAAGAATTACCAAGGACTGTGGTTGGAATGACCTTACCTATTGGGCACTTCTAATAACTCATGGACTCAGACTTGCTTCTCTGAACGTTTTTCTTAAGAAGCTGATAAGAAGAAAAAACATTTTTTTAAAGAAACTGATAAGAAGTATTGGGGATGCTGTTCAAGAATTGACTTAAGCCACATCCCCAAGCCCTCACAAAATTACAAACCCGTAATAATCCAGGTTAGAATCAGGCCTCAGGGCTCACAGCCAGGCCAAGAATTGGGACATTTTAGTTCATCGCACAGTGTCTGAATGTTGTTTTATGCCTTCTATTAGACTTTCTCTGCTCATCCAAATAATCATATGTGGATCCCATCTTTCAGAACAAGGGTGAGTCATGGTGAGTGGACTAAAACAGCAATGTCAAAAAATTTCAGACACTGCAGAAGTTTTGAGTGCAGTTTTCTGCTCTGTACTTCAGTTATCATAGGAATATGCTTCTCAGCACCCTGTGGGGATGCAAAGCCGCAGCTTCAGGGGTGGGCAACTGGTTTCTTGGTTGAGTGGCTTTAATTAGAATGAGCTCTTTGAATGAGTCATGTTCAGTGTGACTGAACACACTACTTCAGAGGACTATAGACAGAAGTTTGCACTGCACTGAGTCCTCCTAAAATCCATTTGTTGAAGCTCTAACCCCTGTCTGTAACTGTGCTTAGAGACAGGGCTTTGGGAAGGTCCTGAAGGCAACTAAAGTCGTAGGGGATTCAAATGATTGGCAGCTCTATAAGACAGGAAAACAGAGAGGGGAACTCTCTCTAAGAACAGCCCATGTAGGACACACCAAGAAAGTGTGGCTGTCTGCACACCACAGAGAGCGCCCCATCAGAAACCAAAGTCTTAGCTACTTGATGCTCAAGTTCACAGCCTCCAGAACTGGGAGGAGTCAACTTCTTTTCTTTTCTTTTTTTTGAAGTCATCTAGACTAGGGTGTTTTGTTATGACAGCCTGAGCTGACTGAGTCATTGTGTATGTATTTGTATCCCTTCCTATACCTATTCTATTCTTTGAAGTTTTTATGCTGTCCATTGTTCTGTTCCTCCTCCTTTTCCTCCTCCTCCTCCTCATTTGTGGAAGGAATTTCTTGTGTCTGTGTGGACTGTGAGCTGAGTGAGCAGCTCATTGATAGACAGCGGCTATGTCCTGAATTCAATTCTGAGTACCAAAACCCAAAACCAAACCCCAGACAAAAGAGAAGACCAAATCAAAAACTCCAAAAGACCCCAGACAACAGAAAATCAAACCTGGACTCAGGGTTAGAAAAGCTGAATTTAAATCTCACTTTGCAAGTGAAAAGCCAAGGGCATAGTAGTTTCTGTTCCTGAGGTTCCTTAACTTGAACCAAATAAATGGTTCTTTAAAGAACAAAGTTAATTGTTTTCATATGTGTGTGTGTGTGCTTTGCCCAAATATGTGCCTGCACACCATGTGCATGCTTGGTGCCTGTGGAGGACAGAAGGAGGTGTCAGATCCTCTGGCATTGGAGTCACAGACAGTTGTGAGCTGTCATGCAGGTGCTGGGATGTGGACTCTGGTCCTCTGGAAGAACAGCCAGAGCTATGACTTCTGAGCCATCTCTCCACCCCAAATCAGTGGTTCTTTGATTGTGAGATTATCCAGTCCAAACAAGAACAAAAATCCCATTTAAGGTGAGGGACACTCAGACACAGAGACACACAGGCACACACACACAGAGTCAGACAGGTAGACACGCGTGCGTGCGTGCGTGCATGCATGTGCACATACACACACACACACACCCCTAATTACCATCTGCTACCACTACCAGTTTATGAAATAGAAAAACAATCCAGGTGGTGGTTGCACAGGCCTTTAATCCCAGCACTCAGAGAGGCAGAGGCAGACAGATCTCTGTGAGTTCAAGACCAGCTCTGTCTACAGAGTGAGTTCTAGGACAGCCAAGACTACATAGAGAAACCCTGTCTGCAAAGCCCAAAAGGACAAACAACCAACAACAACAAAACAAAACAAAAATGGAAGAACACCTTAAGACCAGAAAAGGACTGATAAAAAGTGTTACTTACTGAATGAACTTTTGGAACCATTGATCTTAAATAATCTCTAAGGTCTTGTCCATACCCTAGGGTAGGTATGGGACATATGAGCACTGGATAGCAGTGGGCTTGTATATCAGGGAGTATAAGCTATTAATTAATAATAAGTTATTAGTTAATAAACATGCTTGTGAATTTAACAAATATTTATTGAGTAACTATGAGTCAGGTATTCAAGAGCTGGTATGGGTCAATGAAAAATCTCTAGCTTTGCAATACTTTTGTACTAGAGTGAGGGACTGAAAGTGAATAACAAACACAATATAGAAATCAGTTACATTTTGTTTTCCAACTGCTATGGACAACAAGAAAAGGAGCTCGAGGCATACATTCTTTCTCATCACAGCACAGATCCCACTGACGTGATTATTGTCCTTCCTGCTTCTATTTATTGCCTCCAACCCCACTGTGAGTAGAGTGACTAATTTAAAAATTTATTACTTATTTCACATATGCCTAATGTAAGATGATTGTAGAGTATGGTCATTAATTCAGTTCAGGAAAGGGTTATTGAGTAACAGCTTGTGATTTTATTCAGTAGCAGTATATTGGATTTTCAAAATGCCCCCCTTCAATCAATTGATGAATCATCCATCACTTAGTCAATACATATTTATGGACTGCTTATTACTTAGAAGGCTAAATTGCACATACATATATTAGTGTTGTTACTGCAGAATTACAAATGCTAGAATTTTGGTGTTTTGTTAGGAAGTAGTTAAGTATCTAGACATATGAAGTTTAAAATGACAGTGTATTCCAAACCAGGGAATGTATTTATAGAGTGAGCATTTGATTACTTTGTCGTATTTGTGTAAGAACACACTGGTTGGCCTCACAGTTGCTCTCTGGTAGATATGTTAATATGGTTTCCTCATCTCACATGTAGGTAAATGTGAGATTCCAGAAATCTAAATGCCTTTCCTATAATCACTTAGGATGTGTTGATACCTAAATAATGACCTCAGGTCTCAGTGCCACACTCATTTTGCTTCAGATATCTTTTTTTTTTAACAGATTTTGCCTCAGGTTTATTTGTAAAAACAGCATTGGACACTGGTCATCTGTTAATTGCGTGAGTGTAGGTGGGTGTATCACACCAGTCTGTCTGTCTTCACATTGACAGAATCCTTTCTTATGGGGCCTCCACAAGGACCTGGGCACCTTTGGGAGCCTGAACTGGGGCTGAAGCCTGGGCCATAGCTGGAGCTGTGGCCTCTGCCTTGGCTTGAACCTTGGGCTTTGGTTGACAGAGCCTCCAGCTTTTGGCCATGTAGCTTCGAATCCACTTCCCAAGCGATGAAAGCCAGACAGCTGAGTTTGTGGCTGGGGCCCTTTGGCATCTTGGGTTTAGCAGCCGCAGGCTTCACAAGGGTTAGGATGGACTCTGCTCACGAACTCATTGCCTTTGCATCCTTTGCCTGCATCTTCTTCAGGCCTTTCTTGTTGTGCTTCTTGGCAAAGCACATGCTCCTCAGGAACTTCGGGTCTACCCCCTTAAGAGATTCGTATCTTTGTGACCAGGGTTGCTTGACACCATTTCTATGCCATTTGCAGGACTTGTGTGTGGTGTCATTCTTGGACTTGGCCATGTCTGCACAGTAACCTGCAGCGTCTGGGACCAGAAGAGCTCGGGTATCGTTGGAAGCCAAGGGCCCTTCAATGTATTCCCCATCTAGACCTGCCCTTTAGAGTACTCACCTATTTCTGGGTTTTAGGTCTATATTTGGTGTCAAAAGGCCTCAGATAATTAAAAGTCTCAGAGCACTTCCGGAGAAGCCAATGGGATTTAGGCTTCTCTCTGGTTCAGGTATTGCTAAGTGCAGAAGGAGACTAGAAAGGTAAGAAATGGGTGAGAGAAAAGGTCCAAAGTAGCAAGTCTGCCTACTTATTAGCAGTCTGTTTGTTTTACCTTCTTTCTCTTATTGCTGTTTCCAACTGGCTGCTTATTTTTCTCTTAGATATGGATCTTTACAGAAGGGATAATGTCTTTGTCCACCATCTTGCATATCCTAATCTTTCCAACTTTCAACTAAAAGAAAAATTTCCCCCATAAAACTGGTTTTATTTGGAAGAAAATAATCTTTCCCAGATAATGACCCTATGTGGACGGCTGTCTTTCCCCATGAGCTGAAGCTCCTTTTGTATTGACTCTGAGTTTATATTTTAACCTACTGAAGGGAGGCTCTTCCCTATAATCAAAGAATATTGGCAAACACAGCAAATAGCATAAAAAATAGCATAGTCTTTTTTGTCCATAGTAGACAAAAAAAAAACTAGAAAATGTCTGAAACAATGTTAAGCCAAGATGTTCCATGGGAATGTATCACCAACTATACCACATAATTTTACTGTTGGCACCGGGGCGGACTGCTCACAGGTACCAGAAGAGGGACAGAAGGCAAAGCTTTTCCATATGTTTTGTCCCTCAGTGATTCGCTGACCGAACGTTCAGATATGAATCTTTGTGTATAGGTAGTGTGTTTGCTGGCTACCTCAAGTGCATAGCGTCACCCTCCTAACTTTCACCTGCATCCATGAGGACCAGTGCAACCTCTTCATTGCAAAGAAACTGAGTTATCACAGGAAGAACTCTTCCGAATTGACATTTTCCTACATCTTTCACAATTGAGTATTCGCTGAGACTCAGGATCATGTTGGATTAGAAAGACACGGACCCCAGAGTTAGGCGGCTTTAGAGTTTACAAGCCTCAAGTAGCTCATAGATTCTTGAGAAGTCAGTCATCCTTGCTGGATCAGGAGGCATGCTTTGGATCAGAGTACACTGGTAATGATTCACTCTGAGATTTCGTTTCAAACCACAAAAACTAAAAATGCAAGTACATTTCCCAATGTGAAACACAGCCAGCAAACTTCCATTTAACTTCCTCAAATTGTCATGTTACTCAAAACAGTCAACCTCTTCGTTGAGCATAGATGAATTTCCTTGGTGGTCCATGTCATCATCTTCCCCATAGAGATGCCCAAGGTCTTCTTCACTACTCATGTGCCCTCCTTCTAGGGAAGCCTGAGATAAGGCCAAAGCTATCTAATTAAGAGCGTGTATTTTGTTGGGCTGAGATGCCGAGTGCTTGCCCCACACTTACAAAGGCCTGGTGTGGTTCTCTAGTGCCTCATAAATTGGATCTACTGGCACATATTTATAATCCCAGCACTTGGGAGGAAGAGTCAGGGAAATCATAAGTCCAAGGTCATTCTCAGCTCCATAGCAAGTTATAGGCAGCTTGAGTTACATGATACCCTGACTACAACCAACCAACCAATAAACAAACAAAACAAAACAAAACCAACAACTGCAAAACCTGTGTGCTTTGGGATTGTATGACTTGAGTTCAAACCCACCAGCCTGGCTTTCTAGGAGAAGGTTTCTGAACTTTCCTAAAATATAGTTTTATGGCTTTAAAAAGGAGAAACAGTAGTAGTGACATCACAGAGTCAGCAAGTAGTTGGGTACCACCAAGTGCTCTGTAAATATTAACTTCTTTGGAGGAGGTAACAGTGTAACGGTTGAGATTGGGATTTTAAGATCACACTGTCTCATTAAAATCTCAGTAGTAATAGTTATTGGTTGAGCCACACTGGACATGTTAGCTAGTTGGTTACTATTTCCTCATGTCTTTGCGTATAAAACAGAAGTAGTAATATTACTCCATAGGTCAATTTAGGGGTCAAATGAATTAATATGTGAAATATGGTCAGAATCAATGGGTGTACTGCTTGGGCTTAATGTTAGGTAAGAATATTATGTAGGGATCATGACATAGGATTCCTGTCTAGGTATATTGATGGGTCAAGACCTTCGTCTGAGGTAGAATCAAACACTCTCAACTTCATGACCTGGTTAATACTGGCTGATGTGTGAGAAATCGGCTAGAGAAAGTATGTTTGGGGCTGGACCAGTCAGCTACCAGGTGGGTTCATGACTGTCAGGCTGAGAGGGAAAGTGTAAAATAAGTCTACAGAACTGTGAGAAGGTTCACAGTGGGTAAAGGCACTTGGTGCCAAGCCTGATGGCCAGTTTGAGCCCTAGGACTTGCTGGTGGAAGGAGAGAGCCAGCTGTACAAATTAGCCTCTGACCTACACACCCATGCCAAAAGTCTAGCCAGGGGGACTGCGGGAATGTATGCCAAGTGCCCGAGTGAACCTTCACAGGTTTGGTCACTGAGCTACATAGCCCTTATTTTAAGTTAGAGAAACAGAGACCCAGGACTTCCTAACTTTATTTCATAGAACCTCATTAGGATCATAGTCCTTGAAAACCCTAGCTATCCTCTGTTTTATTAAATTATGAAAGCTCAACAATTTGTGGATCGACTTGAAGAGGACTATTCTTTCCAGTAGGAGAAAAATGTTGGCACATGCATTAAGAACGCTGGCCTTAGTTCGGTCCAGAGCTACTCATGTTTGTCTTACCTGGGCCTGATAAAACACAAAAGCATGGTTTAAAAAATGAGACAAGAGGTTGGCAACTTGGCTTAGCTAGTAAAGGCACTTGCTACCAAGTTTCATGCTCTGAGTTCCTGGGACCCATGTGGTAAGAGAGAACTGGCTCCTGCAGGTTGTTCTGTTGATCTCTTTACACACATGTGACGTGGCATGGATACCCCACATTCCCCCACCAAATAATTAAATGTACAAAAAATGTTTTAATTTATGTGTATGAGTATTTTACCTACATATAAACATATATAATTTGCCAGTCTAGTACCCGTAGAAGTCAGAAGATGGCATTAGATCTGCAACTGGAGTTATCTATAGTTATAAGCCCCTTGTGGGTGCTGGAAACTGAACCTGAGTCTTCTGTAAGAGTGACAAGTGTTCTTCACTGCTAAGCCACTGCTCCAGCCCCTGTAATTTCTTAAAGCACATACAGCTACCTAAGTAATTACTTATGTTTCTCTTCAGATTTATTAACCAGAGAAAATGTGACTAACATCATGTTTAGCATGTGAGGCTTTGGACATTTATAGAATTTATTTATTTATTCATTTATTTATTTATTTATTTATTTTTGCTGTAGCTAGATAAATATGTGACTAACCAAATGTACCCTTATGAGGCTCAAGGGCAATGCTTGTGTATATTAAAAGCCTCTCTGGATCACATGAAAGAAGCAGCTTATTCCAAAGAAGAGAGATAGCTAAGCAACAGAGCTCACCAGCAGAGCCCAGGCATGGCCACACTCCTGAGGGCCTCAGAGACTGGGTGTAGGTGCCCGGACTTCAGACGGCTGCGGCCTAAAGAACTAGGATTAACGACTGTCTGTAGTTCTGTGTGATCTCTGTCCTCCCTTTGATAACATGTGACCTATTCCACTGATGACTAAGACAGCGCTTCCAATCAGGGAGAAACATATAAATACAATAATAGTTGTAATTTATTTAGGGTACAGAGTATTTGCATTTTCAAGTGACTCCTACACATTCAAATGCATTTTGAGTTGATTAGATCATCTTCCTTCCCTGCCTCTTTCTTCTTCTCTTTCTTTCCCTCCCTTCCTTTTTCTCTCTTTCCCCCCTTCCTTTGTTCCTTCTCTCCCTTTCTTCCTTCATTCCCCAACCCCCACACGCCTTCTTTCTGAGACAGGGTCACTGTGCAGCCTTGGCTGGCCTGGAACTTTCTGTGCCATTTTGTCTTCCTCCTAAATACTGGGATTAAATGTGTGGGTACCATGCCGGGTGGATACGAACTCTTCTCCTTCCTTGAGGCATGATAAACATGATGACATTAAGATTCAGAGAGATCAAATGATTAGAGAAATCTTATGCTAAAGTCGTAAAGTGAGGACTAAGGGCTGCAGTGGTTAAGAACTTGCCTAACACATGAAAGGCCCTAGGTTTCATTATCAGCAATACAGACACACACACACAGACACACACACATACACCACTACCACACCACCACTAAGCCTGGATGTTGAATTTATCTCACACTTCTGCTTCTGCTTCAGAATAAACCCATTAGATAAGACACATGTATCTTCTTCACACGTTGGCTGTGTTCATCAAATCAAAATCTCAAAAAGTGATTTTGAGATGGAAACATTCTTCTTTGCTCACATCCCAACTAAGTCACAGGGACTCTGGATATGTCTCTTCTGTCGCTGGGAGATTTGTGGGAAATGGGGTGGCTTGGACAGTGACTGTGCTCTTAAAAGATCATGTGTTAAAGTTTGTGAAGACAACGGAACCCCTAGTAGGTGACACTTGGTGGGTAGGCATCTACAGACATGTCCCTAGATAAGATCCAGGCCTTTCTCCCTTCTCTTTGGATTCTGTGGATGAGGTGAGCATGTTTGCTCTGCCCTGCATTCCTGATGGGATATACTGGCTCTTGGGCCCCACAGCAGTGCTCTGTCAGACCACAGACCGAAATCTCCAACCAACCCTCTCACTTTATAAATCACAGCAGGCATTTGCTGCATTAACAGTGACACAGAAAAAAATATAACCTATGGCCAACTGATCTCCCCGTGAAAGTGAAAGCGGCGCCAGATTATATTCTTAATTCTCTTAAGTGCACTTCCTTTTCCTGATAATAAAAGAAGTTCTGTGAATGTCTTTTTTTTTTTTTTTTTTGGAAAATTTGGAATGTGCAGAGAGTACAAAGAGGAAATAAATTCCACCCCCAAAAGTAAACTCGGTTATTTTGTTTGATATGTTCCAGGACTCTCTCCTTTGCTTAACAAGTTCAGCTCATACAGTACAAAGCTTGGAGTGGGCTCACTGCTTCTGTGTCAGCCTGCTGAGCACGTATGGCTGTGGCTGTGTTCTCATACCTCCCTCCAGCTCCACAGTGGTTTCCATCTTTCACTAGGAATATGTGTTATTACACCTCCCCAGACCATAAAACTTCTATTAAAATCTCATATATTTACTTAATGAATGGACTGTAGATTACTTAAATGCTCTCCTATTAGTGGACATTAGATTTGGGCCTAGGTTTTTGTTGTTTTGTATCGTGTTTGTTGGCTGGCTTGTAACTTGTTTTGTAGGCCGCATTTCCCCTGCAGCAGCCTTCTGTGTGCTGGGCTTACAGGTACATGCTGTTAAACTTGGCTTTACACCCAAGTTTTCTGTTTTAGAGCTCATGCTACAATAAAACCTCTTGCCATGACTATTTCTCTAATCCAATCATGGAATTCAAATTATTGGCCCAATAATTGGAACAGTTGTTTTACCATGTACTTTATCACCAGAAGTTGAATTGTGATATCTTCTATCGTCTGTTTTGAGGTTTTCTAAGTGATTTGTGGGTTTTTGTTTGTTTGTCTTGTTTTGTTTGCCTCAAACCAATGCTTTTAAAATTGTTTTAGCTTTGTGCTTTCAGCTTTTCTCTTTCAATATTTCTTTACTATCCTTGAATGCTTAATTTTTTTTCATTTACTTTAACATCATTATGATGAGTTCATAAACCCATCTTTTAAATTAGATTAGGATTAAATTTATAGACTGTGTTTAAAAATATTTCTTCAATTATTGTAATTATATTCTTAGATTTTTTTTTAAATGAGTCTTCGTTTTTATGCTTGGATAATTTCTATTGTTTTTAATATTTTTGAATCGCAAGTGAGTGTTTCTCATTCTACAACTTTACTGGTTGTGGTAGTTTAAATAAAAATGGCCCCCATAGACCCGTAGGGAGTGGCATTATTAGGAGGTGTGGCCTTGTTGGAGTAGGTGTGGCCTTGAAGAAAGTGTGTCACTGTGGGTGGGCTCTGAGGTCTCAGAAGCGCAAGGAAGGCCTAGGGGCTTGTTCCTTCCTGCTGCCTGCAGATCCAGATGTAGAATTCTCAGTTACCTGTCCAGCACCATGTTGGCTTTCACGATGACACACTTCCTTCCTTGGTGATAATGGACTCTGAACTGTGAGCCAGCCCCAGTTAAATTTTTTCTTCCTAAGACTTGCCATAAGCTGGACGTGGTGGCACATGCCTATAATCCCAACACAGAGGCAGGCATATCTCTGTGAGTTGTAGGCCAACCAAGCCTACAAAGCAAGTCCAGGACAGCCAAGGCTACACAGAGAAACCCTGCCTCCAAAAGTCTCACTTGGTCATGGTGTCTCTTCACAGTAACAGAACGCTCACTAAGACACTGGTATATGATACACGGGGAGATCACTGGATGTTTTGTATTATAGAACTTTCTTTGAATTACTAAAAGCTTTATAATTGGAGCAGCTGGATTTTCTTAGTGCATAACTAGATTATCTGCCAGTGATATAATTTCTGCCAAATCATTTTATCTTTTATTTCTGTTTCAGGGAATTTGGGTGTTACTGAAAATGCATGAGAAATGTAACATTTAAAGCAATCTCTCTTTTCTGCTCACTCCTGCAACAAAAACTGCTAACCAATGATGAGGCTGGGAGTTGAGGGGGAGTTTATACCTATCCGGGTAGGGCAAAAGAAGGAAGGATGCCTGGGGCTGCAGGCCCAACTGTTTCCACAGTCCTGGGTACTGGCCAGGGGCTTGCCCAAGGCAGCTGTGGGCTCAACTGACTCTTGTGGTCAGTGATCTGCTGCCTATGTCCACCCAGTTTCCCTTCCCTGTGTCTAAGCCCTGAGCCTTTCTCTTCCTCCTTGTTCACTAGGACAAGGGCCCACAGCCTCTACACTCAGGAAAGAAGTTACAAACATGCAATTCACCTCAGTGGGAACTTATTCATCTCTCTCAGAGATCAGGCCATGGCTCAGTGGCAAAAGCCCCAGAGTGCATCCATCTAGCTCCATCTTCCCTGTGACCAACAACAACTCTCGCTATGGCTCTTCTAATAGCTTCCTGAATGCCTCCTTCTCTTCTATTATGTTCGCAGATTAATATTTCAGAGCTGTAAAACCAGGATGCATTTCCTTATTGAGAACTTTTCAGGACTTTCCCTAGTACTTAGAATACAACTCAAGCTCAGCCTGGCCCCAAGTAGGCTCTCTCTTCCTCTTCCTCTTCTAATTGTTCTCTGCATCTCTTCCATGTGGATGGTTTGTCTTCCCTTCAACACAGCAAGAGCATCTCAACCCAAGGGCCTCTGCATTTGCTATTTCCTCTCTCGGCATGTGTTTGCATTTGGCTCCATCTAGGTTTCTTGTCTATTATCTGTACCTTGAGCCTGTCTGATCTCAGAGCACCCTGTTTCTTTTCTTCACGGCATTACAATAATCCGTAATGATCCTGGCTATTCGCTCACTTAGCAAGTATCACTGGCATCTGTAATGTCGACTCTAAGGTAAATGGAAATGCTGCATTGCTTCCTTCTGTGTCCCTAGACTCTAGAACCTAGCACATGGAAGTCACACAAAAATTTCTGACTTAGGCTGGCACTCTAGTTTCCTTTCTGTCAGTACGATACATTCTGATTTAAAGCAACACTAGGAGAAAAGGACACATTTCAGCTTACAGGTTATAGCTGAGGTGAGTCAGGGAGAAAACTCAAGTAGAATCTTCAAGCAGAAAACCAGGGAGGAACATTGTTTGCTGGCTGGATCTCTCAGGCGCATGCTGAGCTTTCTTTCTTTCTTCCTTCCTTCCTTTCTTTCTTTCTTTCCTTTTTTCTTTCTTTTTCTTTCTTCCTTCCTTCCTTCCTTCCTTTCTTTTTAATATAAAAGAAGTTTTAATGGAAGGAGAGAGAGAAGGAGAGAGCAAGACATGACAGGCAGAGGAAAGGGGGCACCCAACAGAGAAAGGGGAGAGAGAAGGAGACAGCAAGACAGTGCAAGAGCTTAGCTAGCTTTCTTATACAGCCTATGACTGCTGCTCATGGGATCTGGTGGGCTGGGCCTCCTAGCAATCTGACAAGTCTCTTTGTGATATCCAACATGCTGGCCTGGAGAACCCAGGATGACTTGACTTGCAAGCCTGACATTTGATAGGGTTACTTAGGAGTTTGGACTTAGTCAAGGATGTCATCCCTAGTATGATAGTATTAAAGGAATCATATTTGTCATCTGGCAGCTCAGGGCTTTTAGAGAGAAAGTCCAAAGAAATTTGGATAACAGCTACAGTAGATCTCGGTGGACAAGAATGAGTTTCAAGAGACTAGATCAGTCACCACGAGAATGAGTTACTATAATGCCAACTCACCAATGTTCTCTTCGCTCCTTCTCCATTTCATCTTGGGACCTTCACTCGTGTCACAGAGTCCTTTCCAGTCAGAGTTGCCCAATGTCAAAGTACCCTGCCACACAGAACCATGAGCTAAACCGAAACTTCTCTCATTTGGGGTCATGTGACTGAAGGTGAGTTGCCACAGAAATTTTGGCAACAATACAAGGTTAATTCAAAACTAGCACTTAATGAGTCGCAGGCATTCCTGGAAGTGCTCCCCTGAGCACTTGGCTTTGAACCCACAACATGTGTGTTCTGCCCTGTGCATGTTGCCTCTGCTCAGACTTAAGAGCCCTGCATGCTCTGATCTTCAGTGTTTTCATAGGACAGGAAAACTTTCCTGGTTTACCAAACTAGGTTATAGTTTAGTTACAGAAGACGAACACTTTCAATTCTTCCCTGCCACTTTCCTTTGCATGGATGTATCAGATTAGTACACTTTGGCGTTGTGTTGTGTAAGAGTGTTTGATTTGTAAAATTTCCTGTTGAAGTTGCTGACTTGGGGTTCATGAAGGAAAAAGCACTAAATGAATTCTAGCTTGAAATTAATACACAGTCTCCAATAATTACTGACTTGTCTCTGAATTATGTGTCTGCCATTTTTGCTACATATTTACACAGTGTTCTCGAAACCTATAAAATCAAAATATTGGTCAACTCTCAAAAATACTGAGGGTGTTGAGTGTCCTGTAGCATCATATATTAGCTAAGATTTAATTCTGTATGTAAAAACAAATGAGTACAAAAAATGTGTACACCTGTCTCTTTAGGGTGCAAATTTGCTTTCATCTTAAGAAAATAACATATAACAAAGAATGACTTTAAAATAATTCCTTTATTTGTCTACCTGTTTAATATGCCTATAATATCAGTGCCGTATAAAAACTTCTTCGGTGGAAAAGTGTCATAAATGGAAAAACATTAAGAAGCCTTGAGTTCAGCACAACTCTGTTATTTGTAGCTTAGCCTCGGGTGCCTTCTTATAGCAACACAAAATGGACTAAGTCAGAGGTCATTAATTCCTTGCAAGGTGTTATGAGATTTAAATTTATATTTGTAAAACACTTAACCCAGTTCCTGAGACATACCCAATAAACATCATTATTGCTGCTACTATTGTTATTATTTGAACTGTTAAGAAGCAGGACTAGAGGGGCTTACCTATCATGAATGAGGATTTGAGTTTGATCCCCAGGACTGCAAAAACCAAGATCTTAAAGGGAGGCCTTAACTGAACATAATTATAAATGTTTTTAATTACAGGAATGCAAATAAATGTCTACTCATACAGGACATGCAGTGAGTGTTTTAAGCTCTTAAAATCATTTCCATGCAGCTGGAGACATAGAATATATTCAACAAACACTTGCTTATTGTCCCACTAATTTTATCCTTTTTATAGAAAAATGGTAGTTAAGGTTCTGTTTAGTTCATATGGAGGTAAAGGAGAGCGTGTCTGGTGTATAGCAAAAACCCTCTACAGAATGACCACTTGATGGAGAACCATTTGGTATGACTTTTATTTTATTTTGCATTTGTTTTGGTTTTGAAACTGGGGTTTGCACGAAGGCTTCACATATGCTAAGCATGTGCTGTGATGACCAACACCTCCAGCTTGAGTAGCAGTATCACTTACTATATACGATGCTTATGTAGAGTGATGAACTCTGACACTGAAAACAATGTCAACATATAATGATATTGAAGTAACAGCAGAGGGAAGTGATCTGCTATTGACTAGCTATCTGACCTCAGATCTTAGTTGCCTATTTTATAAAAGGGGTGGCTATTGTTGATTATTAAATTTATTACTGATGTATCTTTTAGTTAAACAGTGGTTATTCCTTTTTTAATTTTTATTTTTTATATTAATTACAGTTTATTTACTTTGTATCCCAGCTGTAGCCCCCTCCCACATCTCCTCCCTGCACCTCTCTAAGTCCACTGATAGGGAAGGTCTTCCTCCCCTTCCATCTGACCCTAGTTTATCAGGTCTCATCAGGACTGGCCACAATGTCCTCCTCTGTGGCCTGGCAAAGCTGCTGCCCCCTCTGGAGGGGAGGGGAAGAAGGGAGGCAAAGAGCCCACCACTGAGTTCATGTCAGAGACAGTCCATGTGCCCCTTATTAGGGAAACCCCCTGGGATGCTAAGCCATCATGGGCTATGTCTGAGCAGGGGTTCTAGGTTATATCCATGCATGGTCCTTGGTTGGAGAAAACAATCTCAGAAAAGACCTCTGTGCCCTGATATATTTGGTCCTTGTGGCGTTCCCATCCTCTCCAGGTCATACTAACTTCCCCTTCTTTCATATGATTCCCTGCACTCTGCCAAAGAGTTGGTTATGTGTCTTAATATTTGCTTTGATACACTGCTAGGTAGAGTCTTTCCGAGGCCCTCTGTGGTAGGCTTCTGTCCTGTTTCTGGTTTTGTCCTACTTCCAATGTCCATCCCATTTGACTTTCTAAGTGAGGGTTGATCATCTTGCCCCAGGACCTCCTACTTGTTTAGTTTCTTTAGGTGTACAGATTTTAGTGTGTTTATCCTATTTTATAGGTCTAGTATCCACTTATATGTGAGTATATACCATGTGTGTCTTTCTGTTCTGGGCTACCTCACTCAAGATGATCTTTTCTAGATCCCATCATTTGCCTACAAATTTCAAGATTTCCTTGTTTTTAATTGCTGAGTAGTATTCCATCGAGTAAATGTACCACAGTTTCTGTATCCATTCCTCAGCTGAGGGACATCTGGGTTGTTTCCAGGTTAACATGGTTGAACAAATGTTGTGTACCTGAGCATATTTTGAATATATTCCTAGGAGTGGTATAGCTGGAAGCACTATTCCTAATTGTCTGAGAAAGTGCCAGCTTGATTTCCAGAGTGGTTGTACAAGTTTACATTCCCACCAGCAATGGAAGAGGGGTCCCCTTTCTCCACAACCTCTCCAGCATTATGTCACTTGAGTTTTAGATCTTAGCCATTCTGATGGGTGTAAGGTGAAATCTCAGGGTTCCGTGGGGCCGGCCAGCGGAGTCAAACAGTTCTTGAGTCGGGAGTGAAGATAGAAATTAATAAAATACGCAATACATGGGATCTTCCGAAAGCCTCTGGCGGTCTAGACAAACTAATCCACTCCGAACACCAAGCGCCACCAGAAGCCTCGCTTTATTCTTAAACACACCCAACACAATGAGTTAAATTCACGAGGAGGTGTAACAAGAGGTGTGATTTTAACAAGCTATCCCACCTGCTGTCACAAAACAAAAGGTGATGGACTTGCAAATTCTTCCCTGACTCTAGAGAGGGCCAGGTAAAAGCCAGTCTTCACACTGAGATTTAAATATCAAAGCAGCTGCCAAAACAGCTGGAGACAGAGACTGCGGCTCCCAACACAGGGTCCTTTTGATTTTCATCTCCCTGATGACTAAGGACGTTGAACTTTTCTTTAAGTGTTAACAGTGGTTATTCCTAAACCAGCTGTCTACCCAAATCACTATACAGAGACTAGGATAGTTACTCCATCCTAAACCTCCAAGGCTGCATAGCTTTCTCCCATTCAGATTTCCCACATTATACTTGCTTTTTAGTCATATCTTTGGCCTGGTTTATTCTCCTGGTATTTCCAAATCCTCTTCTCTCAGATCTCTTCTCTCAGTACCTCCTCCCACTCGTCTCTTTCCCCTCCCCTCCAGACCAGGATGTCCCATCCTATTCTCTCCATTGCTCAGCATTGGCTGGTTGTTTTATTGACAATACAGAGAACAAATGGTGACATGTTCACACGAACTTGAGACAGGTGACATTTAGGGTAAACATCACAATGCAATGTCCAGATTGAAACCAGATAGTGGGGGAGAGAAATCAGCATGTGAATGAACACCGGTAAATTGCATACATTCCACAAGAACATTATACCAACAAGTGGCTCAAATAGAATTAAAAAAAATTATTACATTTATTTGTGTGTATGCATACACACACACACACACACACACACACACACACACACACACACACACGGAGACCAGAAGATAACTTTCAGGAATTGGTCTTCTTTCACCATAGTGGGTTCTGGGAATCGAACTCAGATCACGTGATGCTGGCAGGCTCCTACACCTGTTGAAAACATCTCACTGGTCTCTGATAGAGAACTTACTCTCAATCCTTTCTATTGCTCTAAAGAGCTACAGTGATCCCAAGGGCTCATTCTCAAAGTAATTCTTTTCTCAAAGAGAAAAATCATAAAGTCTTACTGAATCTGCCTCTGGTAAGTTTAGGAGCAAAGCAAAGAAGGCAGAAAGTATAGGCTTAATGTCTTTTACATGAAGCTATTTAAAATTGCCAAGAAGACACCATTATGGGGGTGAGGAACTCTGGGTTCATGTGACTGAGGGAAAGTGAGGCTCTGCAAGGAAAATGACAAGGAGTCTGTGGAGGAACTGCAAGATTCACAGGAAAGCAAATCAGGAAAATGGATATCACTATGTGCTCTCAAATGTCTGCTTCTTAAAAAAAAAAAACAAACACAGCTATTCCTGGAACCTGATAGAAAGGTTTCAGTAGGCAGGTCAGCCAAAGGGCAACCAGGGAGCCTTTCACTTATGGTTCTGGCTGCCTGGGCTGAAGGGGTTGGGGGGAAGGGGGAATCACCTTTACTCTCAAGTCCAGTCTCGGCTACAACCATAGAAAAAGATTTCTGTTGTTTTTCCAGAAAGGACATATTATCCACAAGAAGACAAAATTTATCTAGCGGTTGTGAAATTAATGTATAGAAATAGCATAGTCAAGAAGGATGAATAAATGCTGTATTCTTTTTTAGCTAATAAAGCATTTTTACTGTGTGTGTGTGTGGTGTTGAACCAAAGACAATCCTGGCTGTCATTTCTAAAGTGTTGCATATATACATATATTTAGGGGGGCAGGGTCTCTCACTGGCCTGTAGGTTGAGTGACAGTCAGGGAACTCCAGGGGTACACCCATCTCTGTCTCCCCTGTGCTGGCATTACAAGTGTGTACTCCCACGCCTGGATCTCTGCCTGTCTGTCTGTCCTCCCCACCCCACTCCCCATCTTCATGCTTGTAGGGCAAGTCCTTTGCCAGCTGAGGTATTACTTCCTAGTAGTGAAGCATTTTCAAATAACCAGAGAGCTAAAACAACACCATGGATTGTGATACAGGCACCATGCTAGGTGCAGGTAGACTGTGGAGGATAAAACAAACACAGCTCTTGTCCTCAGTGAGTCAAAGTCTACTGAGGGGAACATGCATCTGTTTAAAAAGCCATAATAAATATGTTTATTTTTACGTAAACTTGACACAAGCTAGAGTCATCTGAAAGGAGAGAGCTTCAGTTGAGAAAATGCCCCCATAAGATCTGTAGAGTATTTTTTAAATTGGTGACTGGTGTGGAAGGGGCCAGCCTATTGCAGGTGGGACCATCCCTGGGCTGGTGGTCCTGGGTTCTATAAGAAAGCAGGCTGAGCAAGCCATGGGGAGCAAGCCGGTAAGCAGCACCCCTCCATGGCCTCTGCATCAGTTCCTGCCTCCTGGTTCCTGCTCTGTTTGAGTTCCTGCCCTGACTTCCTTAGATGATGAACAATGGTGTGGAACAGTAAGCAGATAAAACCTTTCCTTCTAAAGCTGCTTTGGTCATGGTGTTTCATTGCATCAATAGTAACCTGATCTATGACAACTGGTAATGTCTTAATGTTTGTTTCCTTCTTATTGGTCTGTTATTTGTTTTCATTTTTATTTACTTTTTTGTGGTTTTATGTGTGTGTTTCTTGCTTTTTGTTTCTTGGGTTTTTCTTTGTTCTTTTTTTTTTTTTTTTGAAAGAGATAGAAAAAGACTATGAAGTTGGGTAGATAGGGAGGTGGGAAGGATCTGGGAAGAATTGGGGGAGGAGAAAACATGATCAAAATATATTGTATGAATTTTTTCCATTAAAAAATGAAAAGAAAAAAAGAATAAAGGAAGTGAATGCAGACCATGGAACATATGGATTTCCATGTCTGTTCCATGCCTTGTCAACACTGGCTTGAAACCCAGCCTCCCTTTAATTGCTACAGAGCTCTTATATGAACAGTCGATTCTTGAAGAGTTAAGAGACATTGAAGTAAAGAAGTATTTATCAGCATAACTCAACCTCTGCAAATAACAAGACCCACTGTGTGGAGAGCTGCGTGTGCCTCGCCTTAAAGATGGCGCCGGTTTCCGCCCTCCTTGTGATAAACAACTCCTTATTTGGCTGTGCTGTGTCTGATGATCTGCCTTCTCTTTCGTGTACCTATCCGCACTTCCCACGTGGCTACCCGGGGTTGGCTGGCTCAGGGGTACTTATTCCTGGGACGGGCTCTCCTCAGGAAAGAAGAGGAGGAAGCAGAGGAAGAAGAGAAAGAAGAAGAAGCTTGTTCAAAACTCCTGAATAAACTGCTTGAAGAAGAGCTCGTGTGTCGTGTCTTTCCTTGCTGGTCAAGGTGGACACGACACTACTGAAACAAGTTAGCAATAGCAATAAAAATCATTTTTGAGCTTTACCATAGTAAGTGGGATTAGAAAAAGCCCAATATAGATCCTCAAAGAGGGAGCTTCCTTCTCAGCTGGGTTTCAAGGGTCCTTTACTTGATCATCTGTAACCAGTCTTTAGAAGACGGCAGACACTGCTTAGGAACTAATATGGGCCACACCTAGAAGTGGCACATAGTATTTCATCTTATAGCCCATCTAAATACATGGAATTCTGGGAAATGTATGAGGCAGGAAACCAGGAGGCAGGAACTGATGCAGAGGCCAATTTTGAGCCAAGAAAGAAAAAAGGAGGGTGAGGGGCAGATTGTGATTTATGTCTGGCACAGAGTTGGTTCTATAGCAACAGAATAATTTGACACTTCATCTAGTTTTGGGGACTCCCTTGACACCACTAGATGCCATTTCTACCCTCTTGCCAACTTGCCCTCCTTTTCTCTTCTCATTCTTCACAGATGCGAATCAAAAATATTCTAACAGAGTGTTTCTCACTCCCTTTGGCTGACTTTTTCCCACAGCCTCCTGAGGTTGCCAGCACACAGAGATTAAGAAAAGTTATTCACTAGGGAAGCCTCAGGGACATTCAATTTGAGGTCTCATGAGGCTTATCTGACACATATGCCTGTGCTTCTAAATTTGCCATATAAATATAATG
>CM053750.1:16403502-16544315 GCA_028658305.1 Pachyuromys duprasi | reverse complement strand
GAAGTCTGCTGAGCCATCTGGCATGGGGAAAGCTTGCCCAGCTTGTTTTTTGGAGGTTCTGATATGACTTATAAATAATTTGTAGCATGAGGACTTCAAGAGAGGCTTTTGGGAAAATGAAATACTGTCTCAAGCTGTTGAAACAAACTGTGATCCCCCAGATGCACCTCCCTCCAGCACTGCCACAAAGAGCCAGCTTTGGATGGAAAGGAAACACTTGAAGCTCGGTTTCCTCCCAGGCAGTAGCCACTCTAAAAAGAGAAGCTGTGTGAGCAGAACGTCTCAGAGAAGTTGTAGCTATCTTTTGCAAGTTGATGAGAGAGCAAAGAGCGGCGGTGACAGAACTCATTTGAGACTGGAGCAAGCAAGGAGAACCACAAAATCCAGCTGCACATTGGAAGCATGGGCATTTCTCATACAGTGCACGCAGCCACAGAGGTGCCTTTGACTCTTGTGCCTCAGGGGTGAAAGCAGCCTTAGCTTCCCATGTAACCTCCTGCTACTTCTCTTCTTCTATCTTGTTTCTGTCTGAGTCTTGAAATTTTAGCCTGTGGGTCTTAGGGTTGATGTAGGGAAGAGTAAAATGTCTGATCTTATTATTAACTCTGAATAAGAGAAAACCAGAAGTACAGGCTATATGGAATAAATGTATTATCATAACCAGCTCTTGTGTATACCATCTTATGTTCACAAATGTGAATACCAAGTTGATGGGAAAGAAAACAAGTTCTCTTTTGCTTCCAGAGCGAGTCAGACAATAGACTCACTTAATCCTATGGGCCCCTTTTCTGAAAATTAGAAGCTTGGAAACCTTGGAACCACGGTGTGTATGTTTGTATGCCTAATCAGATAAATATCAATTTTAAAAAAGCTTGTTGAGGGTGATTATCCAGTGGAAATAAATCAGAAAAGGAGATAAAGTAGAAGTCACTGATAGAGAACATTCTACGGTTGTTCCATTTGGTGAGAATTTCACTTCAACACATGCTGCAGCAAAGCTGGAATGTACTTCAGGCCCCAGAGTTGGTCAGATACTCAAGTGCGTGCCAGGTTCCGGCAGGATCACTGACATTTACTCATCTGTTCTCTGGAAAATACCCAGATGCTCTGAGGATAACCAGAGGGAAAGTTACAGCCGGTTGGGGTGACAGAATACCCAGGTTACCCCAGCATTGTTCATGAATTGTTTCATGAGTATATATGAATTGTTACTATAACAATTCATACTCACCCAAGTTTCTCAAACAGGGTGCTCATTCTGAAATAAATGAACAGGTTGAAAAAATTAAGTTGATTTTAAAACAAACTCTGGGAAGATTTACTTTGGGGCTCAATTTCTGTGAGTTTCAACGCATGCTCGTAACTGCCATCACAGACAAGATGCACAACAGCTCTGTCAGTATTCCCAGAAGTACTTTGCACGCAAAGCCTGCTCCATGCCCTTTGAACCCCAAAACCTTGAAAAACAATCTTCTTTGTCACTGTGGTCTTGCACTTTCTACAATGTCATGGTAGTGGTTCTAATTATCACAGGTCTTTATCTAATGCGCCGGAGAACTACCTTTGCTGTGTTGCATTATTCATGATTCCTGAGGCCTACTGTGGGAAGATATCAAATTGCTCACATATATATGTATGTATGTGTATGTAACTGTCTTATATACTAAAAGACAATTCAGTTATTCCCGGTTTTAGAT
The DNA here is from genome assembly GCA_028658305.1 of Pachyuromys duprasi. NCBI lineage: Eukaryota > Metazoa > Chordata > Mammalia > Rodentia > Muridae > Pachyuromys > Pachyuromys duprasi. The sequence continues at coordinate 16,542,618 of CM053750.1, read as the reverse complement.
GATTGTGAATAAAGTCGCACTAAACTTGTGTATAGCTCACGGTGGGAACTCATTTTCCTTTTGCTTGGATAAATACCTAGGCATAAGCTCTCCAAGAAGTTTTGAGACACAGTTCCAGGTCCAGATTCAGTCTCTTGGATGTGGCTTCTCAGAACATGCAGTTTAAAAGTGTTTCCTAGTGTGCTTTCTCAATCGGTAAACAAGTGTGCTTGGAAACAGCAGTGATGGTCACACAGAATAACGTACTAAATACCACTCAGTGGTGCACTTCAAAATAGTTCCTGGCTGCTTTTTATACCACATTCATTTTTATCTCAACTCATAAGATAAAGTATAACTCACTGTTAAAAAAAAGTTCCAAAGTCACAGAAAATTATTAATAACATGTGCCCATAGTTGTTAAAAGAAGTTTTACAATCATTGATGTGTGTGTGTGTGTATGGGTATGTGTGGTTTGCTTACATGTATGTACCTATATGATATGCATGTCTGGTGCCAGCAGAACAGAAGAGGATGTTAGGATCCCTTGAACTGGAGTTACAGATGGTTGTGGGCTGCCAGACGGGTCCCCAGGAATAAGAGCAACAGGTGCTCTTAACTGCTGAGCTACACGAAAATGTCAGAGCCTTAGGATTGTTTCTTTGCGTCGCCCTGGCTGTCCTGGAGCTGGCTCTGTACTTCAGGCTAGCCTCTCATTCAAGAGATCCATCTGCCTCTGCCTCCTGAGTGCTGGGGTTAAAGGCGTGCTTCGCCACCACCCAGGACTGGCTCTTCACTTGAGTTTTTAGACCTCTGTCAAACTTCATATATGAACATCCTCTGGGGCTTGTATTTCTAGCTGCTTCGAAGAGAAGTTGATAAAACAAAGGAGAAGAGAACTAGGAGTTGAGCTCAGAATTGAGCTCTGTCCCTTCGGGTTTTCCCAAGTTACTGTGGTGTTGGGGGAGGGGGTTCCTTCCAAAGATTAGGTAACAGCCCCCCACCCTGCACCTTTCAAGTCAAGCTTAGCTTTAGAGCCTGAGGACACACATTGGCTTCTTATTACTAGATTCAGGCGACTCTTGCCAAGTTCTTCAGGGGATTTTTTCTTTTTCTCTCACTTCTTTCTTTGCTTCCTGGAATAGAGCCTCTGCAGATAGATTCATTTCAGTGTTGCAGTTTTAGATATTTGCCTTTTCGACTTGCTGGCCATCTTTGCTGTCTACCTACTAGGTTTTACAAAGAGAAAGGCAGGCAGGATTGCTTCTAAAGCAGAGATGGAGGGTGGCCTCAAAGGAAGCAGTGCTCATACAGCGTCTGGGGAGGGAAAGGACAGGTGAATCCCCCTGTCTACTCAGACAGCCTCTGAGTAATGAGAAGAGCCGGCGACCTGCAGGGTATACTTCACCCTCCCGCCTTGCTCTGCCTTCTCAGACTGGTGAGAACCTAGATGCTTGTGCCAAGCATTTGGCCGTGGGACCGAGGAAAGATAGTTTTTTGTCCCTTCATTTCCCTAGTGTCATTTTTCTCCCAGGCCCTGTTCCCTGTAGCAGAACCTCCCCAGGGCGGACACTTCTGGCTGTCTTCTCTAGTGGAGCTATCTGCCCTACACCTCTCTCACCACATCTTTCCTAGGTCTTAACTTCTGCCTCCCATCTTCCTTTCTCTGGCCCTTCAGGGTGGATTCTTTATGTTTTTCTTCTCTCTATTTCTAGGTGATGTTTTATCCTCTTCTCCTGCAAGATAGGAGGGATGGGTGGGGCCAGGGAGTGAGGAAAATGGTAGATATCTTTGTTGTTGTTGTTGAGAGAGGATCTCATTACCTCATGTTGACTCACGATCACTGTCTTTCCATCTCATCCTCCCAAATCCTGGGATTATAAAGCTGTGCTGCCATGATCAGATTTTGAGACTTTTTTCGTTAAATTGGGTGGGCGGGAGGAGGCAGATAAATGCACATTGGGTTGGAAATTTTCTTCAGTACACTTGAGAGTATTGTATAAAAAAACATAATTAATACATACATCAGTTCATCTATATTCATCCACCCAGCAAATAAAGACTGGGCTCTCCCAAGGGAGTGATTTTCTTGGATTTCTCATCAGAGAGGACTAGATACTCATGTACACATTGATGATGACCTTTAAGGAGAGCAATAAAACTGTTTCAGAGGCTATGAAGGACACCAAGGAACACATGACATCATGACAAATCAGTCCTCTGGGGCTCATATCCCCCAAGGCTGTTGCTCCTTTCATCCATACCTAACGTTATCTATCAAAGTGGCTAGCAGGCTGCCTTCTGCACCTATGGCATCTCCCTTAGTGGGAATATCAGTGCGACTGTGGACAGTAGTTTAAGTCGAGTTCTTTTTATAGCTTTTGGTGAGTCATTAACGTCACCTTGATAAAAGCCATCTCCAGAGCCAACTTGCTATTGCTTTATTAGAAAAGCATTCTCATCAGAATATCCTGATGAAACCTAAAGCAAGCCGTAAACTCTTCCTAGCAGTTTGCATGTCTGCCTTTTAATTGGCCCAGTGTGATAATCCTTATACACTGTAAAGTGTAACTTTCAAAAGCGCCTCTGGCTCCTAGCGTCTATCAGTGTGTAGGCTTCTTTCCTGCTCTACACAGTGAGTTCCAGGACAGCCAGAGTTACACAGTGAGACCCTGTCTCAAAAACAAACAAAAAACCAACCAAACGAACGAACAACAACGAAAAAGAAGGCTTTTGTTAAGGGGAGTGGAGAGAGAAGTAAATTGACTGGTAGTTTTCTGCAGAGTTAACTTAGCAGTTGACCTGGAAAATATGCTAACCAACCAAGCTTCAAAAGTCTTTCCACTCCTGTGAGTCTTTGAACGATCGGTGACTTTGGCCTCTGTGACATTTCCACACATTTGACACTGACACTCACGGCTTTGATTGCAGCGGAGAAGTCGTGGTTGGGGGTGCGCTCAAGGCTAACACTTTGAAGCTGCCGTTTTATCAGTTCAGTATGAAAAAACAACCTGTGTGGTTAAGCGTGCTGAATCCCCCTGTACTTTCAGAGCAGCTTGGCTAAAGGTTACCTCTGTGGAGGTTGGAGGGTGCGTGGGCGAGAACAGACTGAGCGCTCGCTCTGAAACAAGTTCAAAGGGGTTTCTCATCTTCTACGCATGCCTCCCGCAGAGGCTGCTCCTCACAATTCTTCTATACGCTTTGCCAGCATGTACGCGGGACAAAGCTACCAACGCCCTGTGTGAATAACGGGTAAAGTGCCTAGAACTTTTGTACATCAGTGAGTGACCTGACTGTAAAGTGATAAAGATCATCTGGGAAAGTGTGGACATTTCCCATCAGGCCAGACACCCTAATAATATATAATGTAACAACTCCAGCCTTACCTCTTTAATCAAGAGAAATCTAAATATACAACTGAGGCCTGCAGAGAGCACCCAGTGGCTTTTGCAGAGAAGTTTGAGTTTTGGTTCCCAGCCCTCGTGTTGGGTGACACACAATTATCTGTGACTCCACCTAGTACCTGCATGACTGTACACACACACACACACACACACACACACACACACACACAAGGGCACATACATCCACATGCAAACACATAACACCCACACTTACAAACAAAATAAATCTTTTAAAAATCCATAAATCTGGGCAGGGAGTGCCTTGAGTGGTGAAAACAGTGTTCTGACCAGCAGGGGCATGACAAATGTGAGGAACTGTCACATGGAACATCACAAGGAGACAAGATGACAGGAGCCAGCATTGGGTTTCGTGGGCTGTGGAAGGAGTGCTGGCTTTTATTCTGAGAACTGTGAGAAAGTGTTGAAATATTCTAAGCAAAGGGATGACCTCATCACACGGGACTTGGAAATAGATCGATCTATCGGCCATAGGAACATAGGAGGCCAGTGAGGCCAGTAAGTGTGAGGAAGTTGTTGGACTGTCTAGGAGACTGCACTGTGGAACTTGGATCAAAACTGAGCTGGGTGGTGGTAGCACACACCTTTAATCCCAGCGTTTGGGAGGCAGAGACAGGCAGATCTCTGTGAGTTTGAGGCCAGCCTGGTCTACAAAGTAAGTCCAGGACAGCCAGGGCCACATAGAGAAACTCTGTCTTAAAAAACAAAACCAACCAACCAACCAACCGAACAAACCCAAAAACCCAAAAAACAAAAAAACCCCGTGCCCTTAAAGATGGCTTTTGTTAGCCATGTAAACTCCTAAGAAGTTTTCCACTGATATGTCATATTTTTGATTAAAACAGGAAGGGCAGGGCACATCTTTTTAAGTACATTCATTTTACAATGCTTGGCCCATAAAAATAAACCATAAAGAACAAAAATATGCAAAACCAGAACTATCACATTATTATTGTCAGGAAATAATGTTGGTCTGTTTGGTTGTGACTGGATACCACAGACTGTGATCATTTTTAATTAAAAAAAAAAATATATATATATATATATGTATGTATGTTTGGGGCTGGACAGATGGCGCCATGGCCCAGGGATGTGGGTTAGATTTCCAGCACCCCACCATGGTGGCCCACAGCCATCTGTAACTCCAGCTCCAGGGCATCCAATGACCTCTTCTGCCTCTGAAGGCTCCAGGCATGCATATGGTACATAGAAATACATAAAATAAATAACAATTTAGAAATTACATTTATTTGTGCCTGCACATGTGTGCAAATAGGCACACATACATGCACTCACACACAGGAGTATTTGAGCGCATTCACACTGTGGCGTGCCCATTAAGGCCAAAGAACAACTTGCTGGAAGCTCTCTCCTTCTGCCATGGAGGCCTCCAGGATCGAACTTCGGTTGTCAGGCTTGGTGATAAACCTTTACCTGCTGGGGCATCTTGCCAGCTCCAGGCTATGAGTGATAAAGAACAGAGGGTGTATGTGTGTATGCGTTCGTCTGCGTGTGCGTGTGCGTGTGTGTGTATGTGTGTGTATGGTTCTAGAGACTGAGAAACGTAAGGGCATGCTCCCTGCGTCTGATCCGGACCAGAACAAGCTTGCTAGCTTTGCTCTCTCCTCTTGTTTGATAAAACCACTCACTTCACTGGGGAAGCCCTCATTTAATCTTAATTAATTCCAAAGGCCTGAATACAAGATGGTATTTCCAGCTGAATTTGGGGGGACCTCTGTAGGCAGTGCTCTCCGGACAGAGGACTACACCCAATGGCAGCACTTTCTTTAAAGAGGCTGTATTCAATTTTTAGAAGAGATTGCAAACTGTCCTTGTAATGTGATGCTAAGACTTTCGAAGAGCACTCATAAGCATGAGAAGTGGCTGCCTCTGGGGGCTGTTGGAGGCCAAAATGCAGACAATATCTGTAAGGGACTGGAAGAAGGAATCCCAGGAGGGGAGGCTGGTTAGATTGCACTGGCCGAGGTGCCAAACCCAGAAATCCTCTGCCACAAAGCAACATGTTAAAGTAGAGTTCTCAAAAGCATTAACAATGTGAGGTGTTAGTTTCTTAAATTCATTGTACAACATTGTAGCTTCTTTTTGTTCCTAATCTGACTTTTGGGACAAGTAAAATGAAACCACATGCATGTGTGTATGTGTATTTGAGGCTGACTCACTATGAGTCTATGCTGGGCTCAAACTTTCTACCCTCTTGCCTCAGCCTTCAGAGTTCTGGAATTGCAGGGGTATGCCACCATACCTGGTTTAGATAAAAAAAAAAAAAATTAATACAAGACAGTAATTTTGACAACTCCATTTTCTATTCTGTAGCAGGGGTCTGCAAAGAGGCTTGTGGGAAAAAAATAACACGAACTGCAATTTATCTTTGCATTTTGTTTGATTAAACTTTTACATTTGAGAACTGGACATGTGCTTGGAGACACTGAGCAGGCACAAGACCTTGGATTCACTGGAAAACAAAAAACGAGAACAACACAAACTTTTTAAATGTGAGGGAACTCTATGTTTATATGTAGTTATGATAAGAAGAATAAAAAACTAATAAGTACAATGAACTTTATCAAACTTAAAAAAAAGTTGTTTATCTCGCAAATAGGCACCATCAAAAAGGGAGAGTTCACAGAAGAGGACAAAAATTTTGCAAACCATTTCTGTCAAGGGAGGGATATTCAAAATGCTTTTTAAAATGTCCTATGGATCAAAAGCAAAACTCAACTAAACTATGGGTGAAACAGTTGGACAGATGTTTCTTCAAAGAAACACAATTAATTGTTAGGGGACATGTAGATGAAAACCATAGGGAGATATCATCTCATACCCCCTGGGAGGGATATTTCCAAGAAGTCAGAAAGAAAATAAGTTGGCAAAGAAAGAGGGAAATTGGAAACCGTGTGCACTGTGGGTAGAAATACAAAATAGTATGGCTGCTATGAAAGAGTATTGCTGTGTTCTCTCATTACATACATGGTTGTATATAAAATATTGTATATGAAACATATGTATATAAAATATTGTAAAGATTTATTTTTATGTCATGTGTACAGATGTTTTGTCTGCATGTATGACGGTGCCCCATGTGCACTCAGGACCCATGGAGGCCAGAAGAGGGGATATCTGTGGCTGTTGTGGAACTCACTTTGTAGATCAGCCATTTGTAATCGATTAAAATGATGGAAGTAGTGTTTCCTGACACACGAAGATGTCGTAAAACTCAAGTTTCAGTATCCACAGATAAGTTCAATTGGAGCACGTCACACTCATTCCTTTATGTATCACCTACAGCTACTCTTCTGTCAGCAGGACGGAGGATGCGATGGAGATAGCGTGGCCTGCAAATCAAATATACTTAAAACCTGGATCTTCACAGGAAGAGTTTGTTGACGTAAAACAAGCTGCCAAGAATAAAAGTCCACGAGAAGGAAATAACTTAGGGGAAATGACTGGATAGAATAGCTTTGGCCAGAGGAAGCATAATGAAAAGAGTACTTGCTCCTTGGGCTACTTTGGAACCTCAGGGATGCCAGGACGCCTTAGCTCTTGCTCACGGGACTGAGAGCCTTGCTTCTCCTGTCTCTCCGTTGTGGCAATGGATAGGCCTTTAACGCAAGCAGCAAAACCACAACTGAGCCCAGTTTAAATTTGGAAATCTATATTGCCTTTGATGGATGGTTTTAGAAGGGAGGGGCTTCTAGAGTTGATGAATTCAGTGACTTCAGGATATGATTGGAGACTCATGTTCCTGTCCTCCGCGTGACAGGAGTCATTCATTGTGTTTTATGGTTAGAAGAGCCGACAAGGCCTATCTTAGCCCCATGTTCCACCGACATCATGTGAGAACTGTGATCCACGTTGTCACTAACACCATCTCTGGGTTATTGTGCCTGCCTCTTGCTGTGGTAAGGGATAATAGGATACTCTCACTAGCCTAGATGAATCCGCTTATTTCTAGATGGAAAGGGGCTCAAGGAAGGGCTCAAGGTTCTGAAACACAGTTCCCCGATGGGTGCAAAATACTTTTTATTAGCAAAGGAAAATGGATGACTAAAGAGAGGCAATGAATAGTAGTCTGCCCTAGCGCTCTCCATGGTCATAGATGTCTGCATTTCCACCCCAAGAATTCCCATTTTTCTCTAAGGTTGTGACAGCAGCTTTTATGTGTATATGTGGGTGAGTGGGTGTATGTGTGTGTCGGTGTGTCTCTTTCTCTGTATGTCTGTGTGTTGTATGTGTGTGTGCACGGGAGCATATGTGTATATGTGCACACATGTCTGCTTATGCTACTGAGTATGTCTAGAGGTCAGAGAACAAATTACAGGAGTTGATTTCCTCCTTCCACCATGTGGGTTCCAGGGCTTGAACTCAGGATGGCAAGCTTGGCAGCAAGTATTTTACCTGCTAAGCTATGACACCTCGCTCCTTTTTTTACATTGGTTCTTGAGATTCAAACTCTAGTTGTCCATGCTTGTAGCAGGAACCTTACAGGCTGAACTATCTCAACAGCCCCTTAACAAAGATTGTGAATGCTGACTTACTTTTCTTAGATGATGTAACTCAGTAGTAGTCAAGTCATCTCAATTTGTGGGTGGAAATAAAAGACTCAGATTAAATGGGGGTTCATGTAGAGTCTCAAAGGTTCCCACAGCCAACCCACTCTCTCTTTTTAGGAATAGGAGAAAGAGTCAAAGAAAGGCACAGCAGGCGAAGAGAGAGAAAAGGGGTTGTTGGTATCAGTGAGGATTTCTAGCAGTATGAAGCTAGGAGGGAGGTCTCAGGGCTGGGCGTTCCCATAGTCAAGGTTGGTATTTTAGAACCAGGAGTGGCGGGTGGTGGTAAAACTTAACTCTCTCTCTGACTTAAACCGGAATTTGGAATGGTGAGAAGTTTGAGATGGGTTCTATGGTCAGATCTGTTCTGGGAAGACTGGCCTGACAGGAGTGAACCCCCTTTCCTGCTAGGAAGCTGCTTTTCTGCTTGTGGTCCTGGGCACACTAGTCCTGCCTATATCCTCCAAGAGATCTAGTGTGCCCTTTAGCTCGAGTCTTCAGGATGGTCCATGAAGGTTAGCTCTCCTTATGCCCCAGCCAGCTCACACTCTGTCAGCGACTTTTTTTTTTTTTTTTTTTTTTTTTTTGAGTAGATCGCCTTCTCCTGGTTTCCAGATATCCGAGAACCTTCTGTAAAACTCTGCCTGCATGCATCTGCCCCTCCCCCACTCCCCTGTGTACAGCTTGGATGGAGGTAAGGCTCTCAGAATACTGGTACCGTATTAGGACTGAGGAGGAGAAGAGACAGGATAGTGATGTGCTAGAATAGTGTGAGACACTGAGCGCGTGGTAGCCCCAGTTTGTGCACGGCAGAGGGGAGCAGGAGGGATCTCAGACGTGTGCTTTGCAACACGTGCCTTCGTGCAAAATATTCTTATCTTAGTGTGGTAAGTAGTTTCTCCCTCTCTTCTGCACAGTCGAACGTCTATGCTAAATCCATATGTCTATGCTAAATCAACAGCCGGAATTATTTTGAAAGACTATCTTAGTTCAACCTGTCATGGCGGGTACATGTCTGTGAGCCCCACATTCAGGAAGACAGGCAAGGGGATCATTCTGAGTTTGGTTAACATAGTCTGCTTAATGTAGTTCAAGGTTGGCCAGGGCTATGTCTCAATAAATCAAGAGAAAGCATGTTTTATTAATTCATGTTTCCTGTTTGCTTTCAAGAAAAAAATGTACAAAATGTAGCAACACATCGCAAATAATAATTACAAATAAGAAGGACACCAACAAAAAAAAAAAAAAATGGAGCCTGGAATGTGACCTTACCATAATTACTAGGAGCAACTTGGCTGTAGATCTGACCTTGGGCTTCCTCATAACTAGATCCAAATTTAAACTGTGGCTGCTTATGTACACACTTGATAAGATAAAAAAGAGCAGCGACCCAAAAGAAGCACAACCATTCCTGGAACAGAGGCCGGAAAAAAAAATTATTGTAGAATCTTTCAGGAAGAGACGGCAGGAAAATGTTGGCCAGCGTGGTCCACTGCGCTCTCTGATGGCGTTAGTGACAAACTCTTTCTGACAGCAGCCTTCACCTCAGAAGAGTCTCCTCTGAGGACGGTGGGTAGTGGCAGGAGCCGTTTCTGGGAAGTCTCATTGTGTATTCACGGTTTTTAAGAGCCACAACCATGTTAACTGGTTTAAGACGTTGCAATCTTTCATTGTGTTCCAGAGGGAGGGTCTTGATACCAAAGCCCTCACATAACTGTTCTCTGCTCCTTACCTCAACACAGTCGCATGTAAGCGCACACACTCATGGACATGCACACACACACATGCACATACATGCACAAACACAGACATGGGCTCATGGACATATATTCATGGACATAAACACACACGTGGACATACACACGCACCAGGACACACACATACAGGGACAAATATAGACTCCCATTTTTCTAAGTTTTCTTTTAGAAAATGTTGGTCAAATAAAGGAAAGGGGATCATACTGAGTTTGGTTAACATAGTTTGGTTAATATAGTTCAAGGTTGGCCAATCTTATATAACATTTGTTTTTAAAAATGAAAAAAAAAAGAACCCCCAATCGAGAAAATACAATACAGCGAAGTCGAACCCCCAATACAGCGAAGTCGAATTCAATATTGCTCATTCTTACACAGTGATAGACAGATCATGAGTGAGTCCCGAAGCTGATACAGTTTTGAGCACCATCTAAGAGAAAGAATGTGAAAACTAAGCCTACAAGATTTCCTATGAAAATAAATATACACAGAGAGAAGAGAGGTCAACAAATTCCATCAGCAGGGCTGGAGGTCTGGGGGAAATGGGCAGGCTTGCCTAATATGTTCCAGGCCCTAGATGTGAACCATAGCCATGGCTTTACCAGAAATGCTTCCATGCAAGCAATTCCTGATTGTACCCTACCTCCCTTTCCCAACAGCCCCTGACCTCCTGCACTTACAAGGGTCATTGCTGGTGGCAGACTTTGAAGAGTGAGTTCATCAATTAATTCACTCTATGTCAGCACAGCTGCTCCGGTTCCTATCACTTAGCCCATCTTTTCCTAAAAGACTGGGGTTTTCCTTTTCTGCTAATGTAAGTATTGAATCGATATTGACAAGACCCCAAATAAATCTAGGCCTTTATTTCTTTGGACATGACCTCATCTACATCTGGAGAAATAATAGCCCGGGACTTCTTTCTTGACTGGGAAGCGATGATGTGTCCTTTCTTAGCCCTCGGGGCTCCAAATATGGGTGTCCTTGGCTGGCATGCAAACAAATTTCCAGAAAATGTTTTCTGGGGCCCCACAAGACGAATGTGAGAATTTCTCTACTCTGTGAGGGGGTATTGTCCAGAATGCATTTTCTGCATCGTCTTCTCCTCTGTTCCAGAAGAATTAACTATTAATCCTGAGAAGAGCAATACCCGCTCTTGCACTGACAAGCTGTAAGAAATTTTAACTTTTCAAAGGAGAGAAGACCAATGGTAGGCCGTCTCTGAAGAGTAAAATGTAAAATGTACTTCTAGAACAATCTCGTATTACAGCCTGGGGAAAAGGTTTGGGTAGGCTAAGATAAACCCATTTAACAATGAAATGCCAAGACTGTGGATCTTGCTTAGAATATCCTCTTTTTTTCTTGTAATTTCACTCTGGAATTTAAGCAGTGTTAGCATATTTGTCAAACAATAGGCTTCCTGCAGTGAAAGGAAAGAGTAGCTTATCTCTAGAAGGGCAACACCCACTCCTGCCCGGACCCCAGTGTTTTTGTTTGTTGTTGTTTTTCTTTAAACACTGACTGTAGAGTGATGACTGTTAAAAATCAGTTTAGCACAGGAAGATTCCCTTTGTGAGCCAAGCCATGGTCCCTGGTAATGCAGCTCCTCACAACCCTGTCTGTGACTCCCTTGGAGAACTGGGTCCTGAGCCAAGGCTGGAAAGCAAACCTTAGGCTCCTTAGGGTGGGTTATTTAACCTCTGGCCTATGGGGAAAACCGGGAAGTGTTCTATAATTGTCATCCTTGCTTGTGGGTGGGCACAGAACTGCCATTAAGAATGTAGGAAACTGTGTGGAGAAGGAATGATGAATAACACATAAGAAATGGGGGGAAGCGTAAAGAAAAAATCCTATATTGTGTCAAAATAAAAGGAAAATTATGATGAACCTGACATTGACAGAATTTTTCAAAACAGAGTTGGGAGGTCATTGACGGGACAAGAGCCCACTCCTGTCTACAGCTGCTGCCTGGAATGTGGGCTGTGGTCATGCATAGTGCATGGTGATGTATATGGGAAATCATTGGACTTTTGTTTTTCTGTTCTGTTTATATATTTTATTTATCTCCCATCCGCCCCTGTTGTCAATCAATATCATTAACATAAGGTGAAACCTATTTCTTTTGGAAGAAATCAGCTCTGCCTGCCCCCCGAAATCTCCCATTTCATCTGCTTTCTTTGGGACACAGGTCAGAGTTCGGAGCTGTAATTCTTTTGTAAATTTTTAAATTATGTGCATTTGTGTATGTGTATGAGTATGTGCACATGAATACATATACCCTAAGAGGCCAGAAGAGGGCGTCAGATCTCCCAGAGTGGAGTTATAGGAGGTTGTGAGCTACCCATTCTGAGTGTTAGGAACTGAACTCTGTTTCTCCTCAAGAGCAGTGTGTACTATACTCTTGAGCACTGGGCTAGCTCCCCAATTCCTGAATTGTGGTTCTAAAGACCCGGAAATGAAGTTCTTTATTGACAGTTTCTGAGTGTAAACTGATCAATAATTGGGATTCTCTTAAGGCATACAGCTTTCAGAAGAGTCTTAAAGAGGTCTGAGTTTGATTAAAAACTTAAATTATACATTAACTTTAAGAGCAATATAAGTGTATTGGCTTTAGGCATATTCCTTTACAGCTATGTAGATGTAGAAATAAATGATCCTCCTGGGATTGCTTTAGATGCTTAAGAGGAGATGAAAATAGCAGTGTAGCCAATCAGCAACATCCTAAATTGATGTTGCTGGAAAGTAAGTGCTTGAAAGTAGATGTATAAAAGACAAAAGTGGAGAAATTGTACATTTATTTGTTTTGTGTGAGGGAAGGCTAAATCACAACATGCATGTGGAGGTCAGAGGATAGCTCCTGTTTAAAAGAAGGAAAATCCCAGCCGTTATATCTTACCAGTAAAGACTCAGGAGCCAGATGCTGGGTGAAAACCTGCTAGCTCAGAGAGGCAGAGAAAGCACGTAGCTGACCTTCCCACTCAGCTCAGGTCTGGATAGAAAAAACCCAAAAGGCTCACTAGCTCAGCTACCAGCCCAGGAGCAAAAGGCCAAAAAAAAACAAGGCCAAAGGCTTGTTAGCTCAAAGTCCCAAAAGCCAAGGAGCTGAGGAGCTGACGCCTAAACTAAAGCCAGAGCTTAAGCTAAAAGCCCTTTTTCTTTTCCTTGATGTCTTAAATACTCCTCAACTCAAAGTCCCTCCTACTCTTTAATCCCTGTTAGCTGGTTTCTTGCTCCACCTAGGGTTAATTTTATTAAATAGTGTACAGAAAGCTCTTGGATTAAATGTGTGCGCTAGAGTTGGGTGAACCACACCATAATCACTGGTTTACAGTGACAGAGAGTTCTTGGATTAAAGGTGTGCAGTAGGGCTCAACTACACCAAAATAAATAAATAAATAAATAAATAAATGATAAAGAACCAGGGCTTTACAGTTCACAACTTTGGTATCCACAATGGGATCGAATATCCGGCAACAGATAACTTGCCTGTAGGACCTTGAGCATCCCAGGAACTGAACTCAGGCCGTCAGGATTGGAGGCAGACCCCTTTTGCCCACTGAGCTATCTTGCCAGGCTCCAGTTTGGTTCTTTAAGAAATTTAAGCAAGAATGTGGCGCTTGATTTGAAGAACTTAGTTTTCAAACCCGGACATTGGTACAGTTCAGCCTGTTTCTGAAGTTATTCTATATCCTGTTTATCGAGGTCGGAAAGAATATGGACCTGTGCCATGGTCACCTAACAGCTGTTCCCACTTACATTTATTATAAGCCTCAGACTGATCTCACGTGTCTTTTGAGATGAATGTTTTATAATTTTAATCTCCAAAGCAGTAACACACTGAGTACAAGCTAAAGACATAGAACGAGACATACACTTAAATTTTGTGCCTGGTGAGACAGTATGCCCTACTTCATGAAATCTCATCTCGTCCATGTTATCATAATCCTACTAGGTCATAGCCGAGCGAGGAGGAAGCTTCGTGTCACAGACCACTTGTACCTCACTCACAATTATTCTTCTCCTTCTGCTCATCTAAACTCCTCTGATCCTTTATAGCCCTGCTGGTTATTGGTATTATTAATAGTTCTCTGTGCCAGGCGCTCCTGACTCGCATATACATTATCTTACTTAACCCTAATGACAGCCTTCGGAAATCTGAGCTATTATTATCCACATCTAACGGAAGTGAGACACTGAGTCCCTAGCTTGGGCTAAGCAAGCCGCAAGGCTTCCCTCTCAGTCCATGGGCTTGCGGTGGTTTCACTTCTGCAGGGACGGTGTAGGGACATGTGTGTTTCTTTTGGGCCTCACTCAGCCCAGCGTGGAACTCATGTTGTTATCTGAGTCTAGTCTCCACCTGCCTCAGTGTCCCCAGTATTGGAATTACAGGAGTGAGATGCCGGCTGCTTTAGGAGTTTCCCAAACCGAGGCGTTCCCTGCTTCGAACTGTCCTGCGCTGTGCTCTGTCCGGCCAGCATTCTAGCATCTTCTCTTTTAGTTTTGCTCTAGGTCCTGGGAGACAAAGGGTATGTTTTTGTTTTTAAGCAGTCATAACGCATGACATGTACAGGTCTCAATGAGACCTAACAAAGCAGAACAGGAAAACAGATGAGAGACAGCCGTACACTCTGTTCAGGAGGCTGAGGCAGGAGGATGGTCTAGCTCAGAGACCTGGTCTCACAAACAACATCAGGAAATCAAGCTCTAAACAGCTGTTTGGAATTATCAGCATATTCAGTTTTGAAAACTCGAATGTCTGTGTCTTGAAAAAGAAGAAGGCAAACGAGAAGTTGGTGTGCAGCCTGCCTCACAGAGGGACCTGGTCTCTGTGAGTGTGTCCCAGTCTCTGGAGTTCCTCGCTGTGTGCGATGCTAATAATTAGGAGGTACCGCTTCTGATCTTTTCTTCCTTTCAAAAATGCGACACAGCCTCTTTATCTGATCCTTAGCTTAGAATGAGAATTAGGTTCAGATGTCAGAAAAAAAAGTGACCATGTCTTCTGCTTGTAGGGAAATTAAAGGGATCTTAAAACAGAGCACACTCTTCCCCCTTATCCTAATCTGAGCTATGACTGTATCATACCCAAGGCTGAGCCACGGGCCTTCAGCCAGAACCATCAGCCCCCTTAGTTTACACTCCCCCAAAGAGCAAATGAACTTGAGGACTACTTTCCACAGTGCCTTTTCTCCTCCTCAGTCTCCAGTGACAACGTCTCAATTTGTGCAGTCACTGTAATCACAGAAGTGGCTTCTGTTTGTACAAATAGCAACAAGCTTTCTGACGGGCCAATGAGCATAAACTGAAGAAGCCTAGACTTGGGGAGTGGTATTGATGATTGGATAAGATGTCTTCCAAGGTTCCTCTCAAACCTCTCTGTGGTAACGTTGCCCTAAAAAAGTAAAAAAAGAAATCTCTCTTCCTTATAATTGATGGTCTCTCCCCCTCCCCCGACCAAGCACAACCGCAACTCTCCATCCCTATGCTCGGCCCTCGCTGCTGCTCTCGGAAGCGTCAGGGTCCCAGAGCTGCAGCTGGGCTGTGGACACCGCTGCCTAGACCCGTGCAGCTCCGCAGCGAACCCCCTTCTCGCCCAGCTTTGCCGCTTGTAGGGCGGTACCTCCACAGGGAAGTGGGTTAGTTAAGTTTGGGGAGGATTAAGTATCATTTAAAAATATTGGAGGCTGAAAGCTTACGTGAGAATGGAGGCTGACTTTGGGGACACCTCCGTGTAAATAGTGCAGAGGGCAGGAGCGGAAGGTCAGTGTTCAGAGAGTCCGACACCAGGACGGGGTAATGACATTTGCTGGGGATAAGTGCAGTCTCCGCCTCCACCCTGGACCCCTCTGGGGCCCCCTCTGCTTCTGTAAAGTCTTCTCTGCCTTCCTGCGACTCCGTTCTAGCTTTTCTGAGAGTCTCAGTCACTGCTCTATTGCTGTACACTGCGAGCAAGACAACTCATAAGAGGAACCGTTTAATTGGGGGCTTGCTTATAGTTCCAGGGGGCTGCCCGAATGACAACGGAGTATCTGAGAGCTTCATCTTGATCTGAAGGCAGAGAGAGAGAGAGAGAGAGAGAGAACCTGGGCTTGGCATGGGCTTTTGAAACTTCAAAGTCCTTCCTTAATGGTACACTTCCCACATCTACTCCAGCAAGGTTACACCTCTTAATCCTTGTAATCCTTTCAAATAATTACACTCCCTGTGACTAAACATTGGAATCTATGCGCCTATGGGGACCATTCTTACTCAAACCACTACACTGAGAAATGGCTTGTTTGGCCATGGACACTCCATTCAGTGATCATCGGAAGTACTGTCTTCCATTCTCAGATTTCAAGTCACTTCAAGAGCATTTGGGGCAGCGAGTGTAGCCCTGGCTGTCCTAGAACTTGCTCTGTTGGCCAGGCTGGCCTTGAACTCACAGAGATCCACCTGCCTCTGCCTCCTGAGTGTGCCATCATGCCCAGCCTCTGTAGATTCTTTCTAATCTTTTTTAGACCGTCCTTTACTTTTTGCTTGTTTTATCTTTAAAAAAAAATTTCCAATCATGTATTTTTTTTTGATAAACAGAAAGCGTAGTAGAGTATAGTTAATACTCCTATATCCCAATTATCTAAACTAACTGCTAACTTATTACAGTATTTACTTCGTTCTTTTTTAACCCAGATATTTCAAAGTAAATTCCAGAAGCAATGGTATTTCAGCCCTAAGTACTCATATGAGCATCTTTAAACATAAAAACATTTTCTTATAAACTTATATTAGTATCACACTCCCAAATGTCACTGGGATTGTTCTTCGGAGGTCTTTTGTAACTGGCTTATTTAAACCAGACCCAACACATGGACCACACACTGCACACACTGAATGTAGCTGTCACTCCTTTAATTCCCTTCCTTCTTTCCCCATGGTGTTACAGCATGGTCCAGTGCTTTATATTTAATCATTAATTATTTTGTTCCTGAGGTCTGCTTGCTCTCTTTTATGAGACTATCACATGTGATGTTTGTGAACTTTGTCTCCCAAATTTTCCCTGATCGGCTAAATACAGTTGTCTACATACCTGGACAGGGCTCGAAGTGAGGTAGCTTGAGGGCTTGGAGGACAGAACAATGACGGATGGGAGGGGGAGACGGAACAGGAGAGGAGAAGAAGAAAGAAGAAAGAAGAGTCAGAATGGGTTAGCTTAAAGAAGAACCACATGGCCAGGAGAAAATAGCTCTGAGGGTTGGTGATGGAGAGAAACAGCCCAGATGAAAAGCATGTGCAAGTATTTATGGGAATTATGGATGGCAAGTAGCCCAGATGGGAACAATTAAAGCAAATGACAGGGGATAAGGGGCTGGGAGATGACAAGGTAGCCTAAGGGGTTAGTGTCTGCCCAGCTCCAGGTTTAAGGCATATTAAAAAATCTAACAGGTGTCTGTGTCTTTTATTGATATGATAGCAGGTTAAATAATAACCACCATAATGATTATAAGTAATAATAGTAAATATTCATAGCCTAATTTCGACAAAACCACATGATGCGAAATCAGGCCAGGTATATTTCAAGTCTGTTTAGTGTCCTCACATTTCTAAGCTGGAGAGAATCACAATGGGAGTCTCCTCCACTTTCAGGAGCCTTCCCCTTTTGTTTTCCTCTTTATCTCCCCATTCAATACCAATTCAAATTAAAAGGCAATGGCTTACTTAACCTCAGCTTCCACTGTAGTCTTCCTGAGTTCCTCTTTTTTTGGTTATATAGTGACCAAAAATGAGCCTTCAATATGGCAGGACCTATAGCTGATGGCCTCAGCCATAGAAATCCCAGTGTCCTTCTGATCAGGGAGGGGAAGCCTCCTAACCCAGGGCTGTGGGGCTTTATTATGGATAAAGCTTCTTTTTATAATCTCAATAAACCTAACTTCACCCGAGAAAAACAACCTGTTTTCCAAGTGACCTAAGGTCCAATAGCTCCAACTCACTCTCCCTGGCCATGTCTCTAGGCAAACAAGTCACAGTGATGGTTGCTTCTGCCAAGAGTGGTGATGGTTGGGGCCATTTTCCGTTGCTTTTACCAGGAAATGAGTGATTCGGGCCACAGTCTGCCACAATGTCAGTAGGGAATTGCGTTGGCTGAGATGCACGAGCCAGCTGGGCAGGAAGAGGTGCAGGGTCCTCTTTTGATTCCATGGGCGGTGGCGGCATGGCGGGCTGGACAAGGGAACTCAGAAGTGCAGAGCTTCTAAACAGCTGTGCTTGGATCAGAGACCCCGCGCTAAAGTCCTGTCAAAAAAACGTGAAAATTCTAGGCACAGAGAGAAGTGGACCTGTGCCAGCGAGGGGTGTGGCTGGAAACCCTAAAAAGATAGTTGTTTTTCCCAGCTGGAAATGAATATCTAACTGTTGAGTTTGGCTCACTGCTTGGACTTGCTATTTAGTCCGCTACAAGAAAAATCTCTCCAATAGCTACGTTTCTAGTGGATCATATTTTATTCTTCAAGACTATGGTAAAATGCTTGCTGGACAACAAAGAGCAGAGGAGAGACCCTTTAACCGAATTCTCAGTGGAACGGGGCATCCCTGCCTGGCTCTTACTCTTCATTGAACTGTCTCTTGTTTATCCTGTCTGTCATGACGCTTCCCACCTCTTTCTTCCCCTGCTCTCATTTCCCTGAGTGACAGATTCAGAATGTCTCTTGGTTTTGAAATAGTCACCATGAGAGTTTATGAAATAGTTTTCTTCAGAAGTTTGGCTAAAAGACGGGTCTGTGCCTTTCCTTTTTGAAACAGCACAGGAAGGGTGTGTGGGTGTGGGTGTGGTTCGGGGGAAGGGGAACTGTTGACCAATCAGAAGACTTCTCAAGGATGGCACTTTGGATATTCTGGCAATTAAGTTGACTGTCATGTTGTTTGTGGCTAGGATGGAAAGCTGTCTGCTGAGAAGGGCCAGAAAAGCCAGAACTTGTTTCGTGGTAACTACTTACAACTGAGGGTGCTCCTGATGGATGGGGTCTAGGGCATCGGAGCACATAGAGGTACCTGCAATCTTCTGGGTCTTTTGTGGTGTTAGATGTCCCTTCCTTATGTAAAGCCAGTGAACAAAGGCTCCCTGAGACCACTGCATTACACCTGTCATCTAGGGTGCCGACCAAAATTCATCAGTACTCTGAGGCTCACTAAATCTTGACTTGAGCACCTCTTGGGACAACTGATCGTGGCTGGGAATTAAGATCTCTCTGTGTAAAGGAAGATGGGTAGCTATTTAATGGTAAGGTGAAACCACAGTCAGAAAAAAAAAATTCATGATCATAACGTTGGTACGTATACTTAAGAAAAAAAGAAAACAGTTTTTGTGCGGGGAATTTTTTTTCTACTTGATGAGAATATAAAACCACTAGACAGGAACTTCCCCCCGTTCTTGCCACAAACTTACCTGCAGAAGTACCCACCATTTCCTCCCTCCTCTCCATCACAGCTGAAGTGATTTCTCATTTCTTGCAGCCTTATAGACAGCTCCGTTGTAGATTCCCTGCCCTCTCCTGCTTCACTTGCTACTGACTTAAACAACTTAAGTTTTCCATCTTTAAAATAACACTCTCTGGGTAGGAGAGACAGCTCAGTGGATAAAACACTTGCTGTGCAATCCTGAAGACCTTAGCTGGATCTCCAGTACCCTTATGTAAAAAGCTAGGTGTGCCTGTGATCCCAGCTGGGGAAACAGAGACAGTGACACTCTTGGGACTCTCTGGATGGTCAGGTTAGCCTAATTGTTGAGCTCCAGGCCAATGAGAAACCCTGTCTCAAAAAAAAAAAAAAAAAAGAAAAGAAAAAGAAAAAAGGGAGTTCCTGAGGAATAACACCTAAGGTTGACCTTTAGCCTCATACATGTTCAACTCTACACACACACACACACACACACACACACACACACACTGCTCTTCCCTACTTCTACATCCTCTCGACTCACTGGCTTATTTTACTTGTTTGTTTACATCAAGTTCATTGAAACAAGCGTGTGTACTCACTCTCAGTACTTCCTTACCCTGAAATTCCTCACTCTAACATTCTTCTGAAACTCTGTACCAACATTAATCCAACACCAGGCCTGCTGAGGATTATAAATAACTTCCTTTGAATGTTTGTTTTTATTGTGTTTTTCTATCTTTCTTTTATTGAAAATAGCTTTTTTTGTTTTATACAATGTGTCCTGATCACAGTTACATCTCCCCCAATTCCCCTACCACCCTTTCCCCTTCCCTGCTACCCCCTCATCTGAATTCACATCCTTTCTGTCTCTGGTTAGAAAGCAAACAGGCATCTGGAGAGCGACAATGACATAAAGTAAAATAAAATAAAAACAAAACTAGGCAAACCTGGAAGGACAGAACAAACAAACAAAAGCCAAAGGTGGGGGGGGGGGGACCATAAGAAACACATATAGACACAGAAACACCCATGTTCACTCTTACAGGAATCCCCAAACAACAAAACCAGAAGCCATAGTATATGCAAAAGACCTGTAAGGTTGAAAAAAAAAATCCCTGACAAAATATTATGACGCAAGGAACTCCGGAGAGGCCCCTGAGTTCGTTTTGTGCTGCTGAGGGTGGGCCTGCTCTTAAGACTGGTTTGTATCCTTAGTGAATGCTTTGCATCTCCGTTGGGGAGAACTGAGTTTTCATTTGCGAATAGTTATCAGTTGGAGGTAGCTTCTAGGTTGCAATAAGGGCTTGTGTCCATTTCTCCTCACAATGCTGGGACCCATCTGATGCTGATGAGTGCAAGCCCTGTGCAGGCTGCCAGTCTGTGTAAGTTCATGTTTGTTGGCCCTGCTGTGTTAGAAGGCCTCCATTCCTTGGTGTCCTCTATGTTCTCTGGCTTTTACATACTTTTTGCCTCAGGGTTCCCTGAGCCCCTGAGGGGACATATTTAATAGACACATCCCATTTAGGATGGAGTGTTCCAGTGTCTCTGACTCTCTGCCCATGATATTTGTTCTCATGTACTATAGGAGAAATTTTCTCTGATGATGGCTGAGCAAGGCTCAGAAGAATGTCACTAGGAGTCATTTTACGGCTTCCTTCCTTTAGCAGAACAGTAGTAGATAATAGCCCTGGGCTATCTGGTTTCAGGGTCTTGGCCACATCAGCAGTGTCAGGGATAGGTTCCATCTCATGAAATGGGCCTTAAAGCTGATCAGGTGGTGGCTGGTTACTCCTATAAGCTTTGTGTCACCATGGCACTAGTGTATCTTCCAGGAAGGGCTTCATTGTAGATCACTGTAGCTGGTTGGTGGTACCTTTTCCTTTGGTAGCAAGCAGGGTACCTTCCAGGTCCATGAACACTAGTCTGTAGGGATGAAGGCTCTGGGTAGTCACCAGCTTGACTTCTCCATACTCAGTGGGTTGTGTAGATATAGTCTTACTGTTTATTTTTTTAAGGCAGTTAATTTTTATTCATGGTGTGTGTGTGTGTGTGTGTTTGTGAGTGTGTATGTGTATGATGTATCTATCATACTTCACGTTATGTGCTTGAGACAGGGTCTCTCTCTTGCTCATGGATCTCACTGCTTTTTGGCTAGGCTGTTGTCAGGAAGCCTCAGAGATTCCCATCATGCTGGGGTTATAGGAACACAAGCAGCCATTTCCTGTTTTATGTGAGTTCGATGGCTTTGTGCTGGGACATCATTCCCTCTTTCCCACTGAGCCTTTCCCCCAGCATTTATGACCCCCTTGCTTCATTAAGGCTCTTTCCCGCCAGCACTCTCTAACTTGTGCTTTTAGCATGTGATACTGGTGACTGAAGAAAATGACTTGGCTTTTGTGGCATCTATCTCTTCACCACAGTTTTACAGAGCCTTCTGTGGATTCCTCTCTTAATATGTTTGTCGTAGAATTCGCAGACAGTTCAGTAGGTGGGCTTGACTACGGCGGCATATCTCTGTAATCCCAGTGCTTAAAAGGCAGAAGCGTTGGGCTACACAGTGAAAACTTATCTAAAACCATGGTGACGACGACAACAATGACAGCAGCAGAACATAACAAGAAAACGAAAATGAAGTCAAAGGTCCGTAGTTTCCCTCCACGTAGAACTCTCAGCAGCGGTTCAGAATGGCCGTCTCCTACGCGGAGCTCATGGCTTCCGTCCCTTAGCCTGCTCTCCAGTTGCCACCCTTTTCTCAGGGAATGGTCCCATGAGTTTCCAGCGGTTGAAGTCAGACTCTGAACCTTACCCTTTTTGCCTTCTTGTGCCATATTCCTTATGTCCAGTGACCACGTTACCTCTCGCACGTCTCCGTTCCATCTAGTTCCTAGTTAATGCGACAATCTCCTGACCTTCCTGGCCCCATTTCTGTTGCATTCCTTTCTGTTCTTCATAGTGTAAGCAGTGTTTTTAAATACCTTTATCTGTCATTTGGCTCCTCGTTTACACAAACCCTTTGATGGAAGCTAATACTCACAGCAGAGACCAAATCTCACAAAATGATTGTCAAGGATTTCCAAGTGTTCTTTGCTTACCAATCCTTTACTCTCACATGTCTCTGTCAGCCTTACTCAACTATTTGCAGCATTTGTACGTTCTGTCTCATATCCTAGCTTTCCTACGTGTGGCCCTCCAACTGGTCTCACATCTACGTCCTGGTTAACCCATATTCATGTCTTAGACCCCAGGTTAAAAACACAGCTCTCCCTTAAAGCTTCCCTTGGCTTTTAGCTAATCTGGAGGCAAGAGAATGCCCAGAGGAAGTCTCACAACAATAGAGGGCAGTAAGAACAGCTTGACTGTTTCTTCCATAGCGGTGAGCTCCTCAGGGGCAGGACCGGGGTGCTAGACTGTACTGTTCACGGTATCTTTCACAGAGCTGCTACCAAGAGTTACTGGAGAAATGACTGTAAACCTAGTGCCTAAAGGACATGACATGTCCTGAAAACAACCAAGTCTCTGTTCTCATGCTCATCTCATTGCTAGGACCTTAGTCACTGAGCACTTGCTGTGGGTCATGCTACTTTCCAAGGAGAGGGGGCAATATCTAAACTACTTTATTTCTTTCACTGAAACATTTAAGTAAAGTCATTTTCACAGTTTTCCTTTTAGTTTAGTGTCAAAGCTGAGATCATCATTCTAGACCCTATGTAAATATCCGATATTCAGGATATCTGATATGCGACCCTTCTGAGAAACTCGTCTGGTCTACGGATGGGTACATATGCACCTCAGAGACTGACTGTCAACCTTGAGCAACACTGACCTTGGGGTGATGGATTTCCTGGTTATACTGATATATATTGGCCACTGGCATCCAGTCATTCACTAAATTCCTGGAAATGTTGATGGCAGAAGAGTGTCCTTTATCAATGGAGTTGTTCAAGTGTTGTTTTTAACTTGCTGAGCTGCACTACTTGTTTCCTATCTCTAATAATTAGACAAACAATAAACAAATATGCTGACCTTTGGGTTGCTTTTAGGGAAGCAATTAGTTATATGTCTTGAGTTAAAGGAGGTCATTGTGGGACATGTGAATTCATTATTTGTGAGTTGGTGGAATTTTTTTATGGTTCCCTGGAGATAACATATTTACATATGTTTTAAGCCCTTCTGAGAGAGGTTGTAAATAAGTGTCTTACATATTTGACTGCCTCAGTCTCCATCCAGGGTACTGTAGTGAACACTTGTCACACATAGATCAGTTTGCAGAGGCTTAACAGGAAGAACTTGTTTCCTGGATGAAGCCCTCCGTCTTCATCTTCATTGGGAGAAATTGTACTATTGAATGCTACCTTAAGCCCACATGCAGACAGAGGAAGAAACGCCACAGGGAGAGCAGTTTACTGTTAGAATCCACACAGGAGGATGAGCTCAGAGCTGAGTAAACAGAATCTATTTCCTGAGCCAATTAAAAAAATGTTTTGTTTTATTTTACTATATCTTATTTATATTTAAAAAAAACCCTCTTGTTTGCTGAAATCAGTCAGACTCTGAATTAGATCACGGAAATTATTTTTCCCTATAAACGTTTGAATTAGAATAAAACCAACGGAATCCAGTGCTCCTTACATATAGCCTGCACCAAAGAGATGTTTCCTGTGAAACCCTGGCAATAACTGAAGACAAATGACCCTTGAGACATTTAATTTTCTCCAAGCTCAGAGGCTTGGCAGTTTGCGATTTGATTTAAGGACAAACGAGCAAATGTCAAACACACTTGCACAGAAAATTGGCTCTGCTTGAGCCCCTATGTAGAAAATGTTGAAAGACAGGAGCCGGTTTTTGACAGAATTAGCCCCTTACTTTATCTGGCTCTCTATGGACTCTGAGGTACTGGAAAACTCACGAGTGGAGAAAAGGCACCTGAGAAAAGGAGCATCTCCAGTGCTGAGGCCTTTCCCCTCCATAAAGACACCGCAAGGATGCTCCACCCAGCACCCTCAACCTCTAGAGAAAGACTTCAAGAGTAAAGGAAGCGTCTGTCTTAGGAGCAGGTATCAGTAGGAACCAGTAGCAGGTATGAAACTGATCTTGGGGGGGTGAGGGTGGGGGTGGGGGAGGGCTCTAGCAGAAGGGTGAGTTTGGAAAGGAAGGCAGAAGGTGGAAGGCAGGTTGGAGACTTAGGATGGCACCCAGAGGCAAAGGAGTCAGTCATTCCCAGCAAAGAAGGTAGAGCCTGCTGATTTTTAACAAGTCTCACCAGAGAAAGAGGCTTACTCTGCATACTGTGTCCTGTCTTCCTTATCATTTCTACCTGCACAGTACTGAAAAGGCTAAAACATTCACAAATTAGAAAGAAAACTGATTAAAGAGAAAAGAAGCCAATGACACTCAGCCCTCCCCTGGACATTTTCAAGCACCAAGCAGCCCTGAGCTAGGACTTTAGGTGCAAATAAGGTTGGGAATCTTAGAATCTTGATTCTAAACTGCTTGGTTTGAACTCTGTGTAAGTTGAACCGAAGGTCTTGCACGTGCTGTGTAAGGCCCCTGCCTCTGTCCCAAACACTTCAGAGCTTTTCGTATGACAGACTGTTTGGGGACCTAAACAGGTAATAGGATCTGCTTGATATTTCATCTGTATCTTGGAAAAATGGTCTATACAGTGAGTTTATTATAGAGTGAAGGTAAGATTAAAATAGCTTTTGTAACTCCAAGATCTGACACCCTCACATAGACGTAACATGCAGACAAAACACCAATGCAATCAATCAACCAATAAGTAGCTTTTGTGCTGGATGGTTTTAAGTCAGCTTGACACAAGCTGAAGTCATCTGAGAAGAGGGACCCTCAATTAAGAAGATGCTCTATTAAGATCAGGCTGTAGGCAACCCTGTAGGGTATTTCTTTAGTTAGTGATTGATTGGGGGAAGGCCTAACCCATTGTGGGTGGTGCCATCCCTGGGCTAATGGTCCTGGGTTCTGTACAAAATCAGGCCGAGCAAGTCATAAGGAACAAATTAGTAGACAGCACTCTTCCACTGTCTCTTTATCAGCTCCTGCCTCCATGCTCTTGCCCTGCTTTAGTTCCTGTCCTGATTTCCTTCAGTGATGGACAACGGGTGTAGAAGTGTAAGCCAAATAATCCCTCCCCTCTCCAAGTTCTGGTCATGGTGTTTCATCAAAGCCATCATAACCCTAACTAAGACAGCTTTCATGTTCAAATTCTACTGAGGCTAACCGAAGAAGGAGGAAGAGGAGGAGGAAGAGGAGGAGAAGGAGAAGAAGAAAAAGGTCATGTACACCTTTAGGAATGCTTAGTTTTTTGTTTTTTTAAGTGCATCTCAATTCTTTATAAACTTCTTTTGTGTAGCTGTGACATTCGTATATGAGTGTATCTATATGCATAAGTAGGGGCTTACACAGTTGCTTGAATATTTAAAGATGCTCTCATTTGACATATTCATTGTACAAATGAGAAACAGGAAAGTGACCGTTCACAGGTTCTCTAGGTTCGCTGAACATTTCACTTCTACGGTTTTGTGGTTCTGACAGCTGCTCCTGAAACACAGAAATCGTATCTGTCTTACGAGATGTACCTTAGACTATTTTAAAACACTCAGGACAAGAAGCGGCTGATTGCTTCTGGCAGAGCCTTAGGGAGATGCTTATGCTCCTTCCCCCCAATTAAAGTGGCAGTCTGGCAACCTAAACAACTGCAGTGCTTGACCAAAAGCCAAGCCTGGGGCATTCAACGCAGAGACTTTTTAAATTGCCCCCTTTTAGACAAGATCATTTCCAGTCACATTTAGAGACCACTTGAGCTCTGTTCTGCTCAGATATTTAGTTTACAGACTTAAATGTTAGTCTTCCTGTAGGGCCAAGACTCTACACCTGTGGGATTTTTTTTTTTCCCCTTCCTGTTCACATGGCATAGGTAAACCTAGAATGTTCTTTCTAGGATCTTTAAGGCAGGAAAACAGAGAAATAGATGATGGCCACATTCCATTTATATCTCTTTTTTTCCTTCTCAATTCCCTACTTAATATTATCAAATTACCCCTGCCTTGCCCTTCACAAGCTCATGCCCCTGTGGTGGGTGGTGGGAGATGCCAGGAGAAGGGCATCTGACAGAGACTGAGTATTCATTCCACAGTTGAACCCACACGCTTCTGTTCTTACTCCCCCAGTGCTCATGACCTACAGTAGCTGGAGAGATTGGGTGACTCATTTGTCTGCAGTGGGTGGGCCAGGGCCCTGACACTTAAACAAACCCTGAGCATAGTAAGTATATGGGTCTTGGCCGAGAGAAAGGTCCTCGTTGTCCTAATGAGGAGTCTAGTTTCACCGATGTTTCTGTAACTGGGAGCCTGAGGACAGAGGCAGCTAGAACATGAGGATATCCACTTTGGTCTTGGGGATTCCCCCAGCCCGGTTTCAGCATTATGGTGCTAAAAGATTCACTCTTCCCTCAGCTAGGTGCAGACAGTCTTGTCAGCCGTCAACAGTGGGGTACTTCCTCATTAGTCAGGTTCCTGAGCTGTGAAGACGTCAAAGTCACTAACCTCTCTTACTCTATTTTTAACATTTTTATTTTTAATTGTGTATATGTGTGTGGGGGGGGGCGAGGGAGAGAGGGAGAGAGAGTGAGAACATGAGTACGGTTGCCAGCAGAGGCCAAAGCTGTCCCATCTCTCTGAAGCTGCAGCTACAGTCCTTTGTGAGGCACCTGATATGGGTGCAGGGAATTGAACTCAGATCCCCCAGAAGAGCAAGCTGTATGTGCTCTCAAGTGCTGAGCCATGTCTCCGGGTCCCACTGAAATTCTTCCTTATACTTAAATGTTACAGGGGTCCTAAGGCTTATTCATAACACCTTTTTAAAGTATACTGATAAAATCACACAGACTCATTTGGATTTTTTTAATTTATTGTTTTGATTATTACAATTTATTCACTTTGTATCCCAGCTGTAGCCCCCTCCCTCGTTCCCTCTCAATCTTGCCCTCCTCCCTCTTCTCCTCCCCTGCCCCTCCCCTAGTCCGCTGATAGGGGAGGGCTTCTTCCCCTGGTAAAATTGTTATTGACCTCAGCCATCACATTGACTGGGACTGAGGGTGAGTCATAACTATTGAAATAACTCTTGAACCTCAGCCATTTAATACTCAACAGGCTAGTTCTTGAAAACACTGAAGGTTGATCGAGGGTTTGGCAGGGGAACTGAGCCAGCTTGTGTCTACCATTTCCCCATCGTCAAGAGCCTCAGAATCCTTCACTAACCCCTGCACTTGACTTCTAGAGGGGGGGATAATAGAGAGTGTGTACATGACCTGATGAGCAGAGCCAGAGAAGATGGGTACATCGCAGTGACTCACATGTAGAATCACCCCATACTTATCTCCATCCCAGGGCCAGGAGACGCCCTTTCCCCACACACCAAGGAAGAAGAAACTCTAAGTACAGGCAGTGAAGACATGAATCAGGCATTCTGAAGAAACAGACATGCAGAGGGATGGGGAAGGGGGGGATGGGCAGGTTAGAGGCCAGGGGCGGAGCCGGATTGCTAGGCTAGAATCCTGGTCTCATTTCTTACCAGCTTTTGAAACCTTTATACATTGTAAAAACAATTCCACAGTGTTGTTGATCTGATCGTTGCTAGGATTAAACCTAGTGACTGATATGTGATGTGTACTAATCTTCAAACAGTGGCTTATGAATATTAACTGTTTGTAATGACTGAAAACCACGTAGACCTGATGTAAGAGACCAGGTCTGTTAGGTCTAAAGATGCATTGCCATGCACTTAAGGGCCTTAGCTAGCTTTTATTTGTGCCTCTAGAATTGCACAGCACTTCCTGCTACATCATAGCCAGGGTTTGGAAGACCCGGGAAAAGAAACCTGGAGGAAAAATGAAAGGTTTAGGAAAACAGAAATAGGAAGCCGAAAGTTGATTGCTCCAAAGTTTCTCTGCTTGTAAAGGTGGAGTCAGCCGTGTCTTTGCCGCCTGGAGCCGGCTTGTGTGTCGACTTTGTTGTTACCTTTCTCGGAAGCGTAAGTGTGGAAGTTTAGCTGAGGCAACGCCATGTGGGGCTTAGCGAAGGACATCAGTCCAGACCAATGGCCCCTGATCAGTTTCATTAATAGCTAGTTACTCCTGCCTTCTCATTGGCTTTTGACTAAACATGGTTTTCTAATGTTCAGAGCACTCTACCTGACTCCATCTGCCTCTCTTCTCTTCCCTCTTCGCTGAAATTCTGTCTGTTTCTGCTTTGCGACTTTCATTTCTCTCCTCCATCACAGACAGTCTTGCCGTGAAAGTCCCTTTTGTCTATGGCCCTCCCTGTGGCAGCCAGTTCCTTCTCCAACAAATGCCCTCTGGAAACTTCCTCTTAATGAAATCTGGTTTTTATAGCACAGTTCAAGAATGTCTCTAAATTAAGTGGCCTGGTCTCTTCTGCTTTTCCGTTTCTTCCCTTATATTGTATCATGCTCAGAGGAAATATAACCCAAGGGAGTCAGGGCCATTAGCAGCAGCAAACTCAATTGGGAATCCGGTTTTATGGCATCTCTGTGATCAAGACAGAACAAAATAGTCAACAGATTTAATAATTGTCAGGCGGAACCTGAGGGCAGGGACTCTAGCAGGCCCAAGCGTGGCAAACATTGATGCTGACAGGTTCTTGCCTTTGCGCTTCTCTTTACCCTTTGCTAAAAACTGTTAAAAGCTAGCCCCCAAAGTCCGTTGTTCCCTTATCTGGCCACTGACTCATTCCTGAGACAAAACACCAAGGTCCAACATTCATTATTTGGCTAATATGTTCAATCAGGATTTACCAGCTCACTCTAGCACAGACTCCCCCTTTTCTCCTTAAAAACCCACTCTTGCAAAAGACACTTGCTCCCTTGCTGGCTTACTTGCTACTTTGCTCTTGCTGCTGCTGCTGCTGCTGCTGCTGCTGCTTGCAGTCTGCCTTTGCAGCCCCCTCCCCCCCCCTTGCCTGTTGAGGTAATAAATCTCCTTTGTGCTGAGAATTCAGTCTCTGGGTGTGTCCTGTACTGATTCTGTGGGAGCCACCCTGCCTTGCACTAAGATAGTTAACAGATTTTTGTAATTATCTTGTCCGTACAAACACCACCTGGAGGATTTGGGCTGGCATCTTGTGACAGGCAGCTTTCCCAGAGTAGGCCTCTTATATTCATAACAGCAGCTTCACCGCCGGGAGCAGTGCACACAATAGGTGTTCAGTAACTGTTCGTGTGCAATCAATCTTTACTTATGGAAAAGGAATTAAAGAGCTGGGAAGTGGCCCATGAGAATAACCGATCAAATTAATGGAAGACTGATTAGCTTCATCTGCTAAATAGCACCGTCCTTTTGATGATATTTTAAAATTAAAGGATTAAAGTCATCATCGGTAAGTATTTTTCTTTGTGTCTAAGAGGATGTTAGCTAGTAGTGGTGGAAGGACTAGCATGCATGTCTTCAGGACATTCTTCAACCTCCATATTTCCTCTTCAAACACTGTCAACGAGACACATTTCAACGAGTGAAATTTTGAAGTCACAGAAAGCCAAAGTATAGCATTCTATTACATTAGTTTATAATTTTAAGTCTTCTGTGGAGTTAAATTTCAAACCCGAAGAGAAGACACACCCGAGAACCTTGTAGAATGTGTTGTTCTGCGCTTCTGTCATGAGAACCAGGTGTATGTTGAAATCGCAGTGGGAGTGTCTGTACCTCGTGTTCCCTCACTCTGTATGCACATACATTTGCCTGTCACTGCTGATTCTTCATTCCCAGGGTACTGTGTACAAAGGTGACAGATCTTCTAGCCTTCCCTGTCCAGACTGCATGAGATAACCTCATGATGAAAAAGTGGTTAGGAAAAACAGGAACTCAAAAGTCAGGTTGTTTTGCCTCTTTAAAAAGTGTGTTAAAATGTTTGCCTGAGAACTGGCCATGGTGGCGAACCCCTTTAACCCCAGATCTCAAAAACAAACAAACAAAAACGGTTTGAGTGAAGAGAAAGTAACTCAGCATCCATTAGCACAAGGGACGTGAGTGTGTGTTGAAATCCCACGGGAGAGGAGGAACCTCTCCACCTGAGAGGGCTAATCCACGGGTCTGAGAGAGAAGGGCCCTGAGTAGGGGTGGTGCTGGTGCAGAGATAGGTTTTCACGACCCCCTTTCTCCCTCACATGTCTCCCGTAGACCCACTGACTGATGATGTGTTGACCCAAGGGGTCATTTTGAGAGAGGGAAAAATGATGCCGAGACTAGGAGAGTTTTGGTTCCTGACAGTAAGATGACGGGTGTTAAGAACATTACAAATTTGCTCACATTCTGACCCTGTAACAACAGCCAAAACAGCCCCATCTCTGGTCTTCAGGATCTTGATGAGGTGCATCGTCAACAACTTGGACTATCACTTCAGTTTGCACTGAGATTTGCTTATATCCAGAGGTAATTTTTTTTTAAATTTTAAAAATTTAGTCTTTTCTCATATATATTACATCTCGACCACAGTTTTCCTTTAACTTCTCCTCCCAGTTCTCCCCTCCCCTCCACCTTCAGAAAAGGGCGGGCCTCCCGGGGATAGCAACCAAATACGTCATATCAAGTAAGGCGAGGCACATCCCCTCATATTAAGGCTGGAAGAGGCAACCCCGTAGAAGGACAAGGGTCCCTAAAGCAGGCAAAAGTGTCGGAGGCAGCCCCTGCTCTCACTGTTAGGAGTCCCACAAGAACACCAAGCCACACAAGTATAACGTATCAGCAGAAGGGCTAGGTCAGACCCTGCAGGCTCCCTGGTTGTCGGTTCAGTCTCTGTGAGCCCCTGTGAGCCTAGGTTAGTTGGTTCTGTGGATTTTCTTGTGGTGCCCTTGACCCACCTGGCTCCTGCAAGCCTTCTCTTCTTCCACGGGATTCCCCAACCTCTGCCTAATGTTTGATTGTGGGTCGCTGCTACTGTTTCCATCAGTTGCTGGATGAAGTCTCTCTG
Source organism: Pachyuromys duprasi (assembly GCA_028658305.1). Lineage (NCBI taxonomy): Eukaryota > Metazoa > Chordata > Mammalia > Rodentia > Muridae > Pachyuromys > Pachyuromys duprasi. The sequence goes on along the minus strand of CM053750.1, from coordinate 16,511,488 downwards.
ATGATGATTATGCTAGGCAAGAGTCTTGCTCTGCAAGTCTGATGGCTCAGAACTTGCCATGTAGTTCAGACTAGATTCAAATTCTTAATCCTCTTGTTTCAGCCTCCAGAGTTCTGGGATTACCTGCATGTGCCACCAATTCTAAATTATGGTCTTTATTTTATTTTCTAGGACAGGGTCCTATGAAGCACAGACTAGCCTTTGTTTTCTCTAAGTAGCCAAGGATTACCATGAACCTCTGAACCTTTTGTTTCTACCTCTCAAGTGCTGGAATTACAGAGGATGCCACTATGCTCAGCTATAGTCTTATAAAAAAAATATTTTTTTTTGTGGCTGTGACTTGGAAAATAAAAGCAGAGAAGCAATTTTGAGACTTAATAGTTGGTTTTATTAAACTTTTATTGTTCTCAAATCACACACACACATCCCAAGAAAAATTAATAATTTAGTGACTTTCTTCTCTACTTACACTTAACAATTTGTTCTTTTCCTAGTCAGTGCACTCTTTTTTTTCTGCAGAGCCAAATAGTCAGTAGATATTTGTTGAATGAGTAAAAGTACAAATGCATTAAAATCATCTGTTTTTTTTTTTTAAGCAGGAACTAGTTCACTCCAGTCCAGAGAGTTAAAAAATAAATAAAAAAGAAGACAAATTAAGGACTTTGCTGAGTGGTAGTTGCACTAGCTGGAATCCCTGCATTTGACAGAATGGGGAAAACAAGTTCAAAGCTACTCTGGGCCTCAGACCCATCTCAAGAAACAAACTTTCTAGATCTTGGTGTTAGGATGGGCTCTCTGCTACCTTGCTGCTCATCGGGTGATGTCTGAGTATTGGTGCCGTGCAATGCAAACTAACTTTTCTTCCCAGGAATGACCACAGTAGTGACCAGTTACTAATCAAGTAGCTCAAACCTGTCTATATGCTCTTCTGTGGAAAGAATCTATATCTTGCCTGGATATACGTAGACCCTCTGTTCTCTGAATTAGGCCATTCTCGGTCGCCAACAGCACGACCACAGACCGCATGAGCATGTGAAGCAGTTTACTATAGGCCTTTACAGTTCTAGAAGTCCAAGGGAGAGGGACCACATTGCATGATGGCCTCTCACTGGCAGCCTTGGGACAGCCCATAGGAGACAAGGAGTGTGGGTACATGTGTACATGCGTGTAAGTGAGTGTGCATATGTTGGGGATGGTCTGGTAATATGTATACAAATACTAAATTTTGGGACCCACAATTTGGGTACAGTCCAGATGAGTGCATTCTCACGTACCACCAAACAATGTTGTGTAAATTTTGCTCCCCAATTATCTCCGATTGGTTAATTTAAAAAGGCTGGACAGCCTGTAACTGGGCAGAAGAAAGGTAGATGGGGTTTGGTTCCCAGACTTGGAGTCTCAGGTGGGGAAACACAAGGAGAGTGGGAAGGGGGGAAGAAGAAAGAAGATGGAGAGAAAGGATATGGCCTAATGGAACAAATGCAGCCCAGAGAGGACCAATTTTGGCAAATAACTTGGGGTATGTGGCTGGGAAGTAGTCAGACTAGCTTAGAAAATCAGTAGAAATCATACCTGCCCAGTTATTGTGCTTAAAGCCTGTTGACTAAATCAATAGGTCTCTGTCTCAATTCTTCAGAAGATAGCTGGGTTAGAAAAACCTGCCAGATTAATACCTTTTCTACAGTAGATGTACGTGTGATATGTGTGTGCCCATCTCTCCCTGTTACAAAGCCACCATTACTCATCCACGGGGACTTTCACCCCCAAAGGCCCAACCTCTGAAGAGGCTATGCCTCCTCCCTGCCTCATCCTAGGGACACACTCAAGTAACACCCAAACCACAGCAATTCACTCCGCAAGCAAAGCACAATATCTAGGTCCCTCCCATCCTGGGTTCTTGACTGGATTTGCTGTTTATTTCTTAGATACAAAGGAGCTGAGTAAGGAGCATATAGTTACTCCTTGAATGCTAATAGTGTGCGGGAGCGCTATCTGTACCAGGCTACTTACCTTGAACAGAAAAACTGATTCAACTGAGCCACAGCTGTTCTAGGCTCACAGGGTAATGGGGAGAAACGGTGGTTCCCTGGGAATACTCACGAACGTGTGTTTGGCTCATCATGAACCTTCGGGGGGAGTCCCCTTCTGGGTACAGTGCTGCACAGGTTCCACTAAGCCCGGAATTAAACTGTATCTGATGAAATGCTATGAGTTAATACAGCAAAACTTAAGCACGCTATCATTATTTCCTTCAAAATCAATTGTCATCAGAGTCATCAGAGAAATATATTTTGTATTTAAAAGCCAGATGTATTGGTACACACCTGTAATCCCATTACTTGGGAGGCTCGGCAGTTGAATTTCTGTGAGTTTGAGGTCAGCCTGATCAATGTGCTTTTGAACATCCAGGGCTATGTAGAGAAATCCTCTTGCCAAAACATTTTTTAAAAATTTAGAGTGCTTGTAAATCTAAAAAAAATGTTTTTTTTTTAAATCTAGGACTATCTAAACAAACTTCATAATGCAAATGTTTTCACCATGACTAATTTCAAGCCACGGATGAATGGTAAGCTCATAAAAATTGTTCAGTATGGGATTCAAAAATTAGCTCTTGCTAGCTTGTAGGCATTGGTGCCAGCAAGCACGCCAAGTTAAAAAAAAAATCTTACTTCCTTCATTATCTTACTACACTAATGCAAAGGAGTTTATGGAAATTGAATCTCTACTGTTGAATATGGACTGAGGCACACGAGACTCTGAAATAGGTATGGGTTGGTGTTCAGGTTTTCTGGAATTCAATGTCATATATGTCTCAGCTCTAGGAGCGTCTCTCTAACCCTAAGACGTAATGCTGGTTGACTGGGTCTCCTACTCACTTTTACTCTCTCACGTACTTTCTGAAACTTGCCTCTTCTCATTTAGTTTAGCAGCTGCAGTAAGTGTTTTCACGTACAGCCCGCGTTTGTCCTGGCAGTAGCCTCTGTTGTCCTAGCGTGGTCTTGCTTCTGCAGGGCCACGAGCTTCTTAGACACTTACTAACGAAGGAGCCCGATGCTTGCAGCCCATGGGTGTCATTGATTCTTGCCACCTCTTGAGCCCTGATGGAAGGCGGAGGAGATTTGTTTGTGTCTCCTAGATCTGTGAACCACACCTCCTGACTTTGTTACCTTTGTGTGCGCGTGTACATGTGTGTGAGTGCTGCTGTGCATATTTCACGGAGTGCATGGGAAGGCCAGCTGACAACCTCAGTGTTGGTATCCACCTGGTTTGAGAGCCTCTGTCTTTTTGTTATTTGCTGCTGTGAGTAGAAGCTAGCTGGCCTTTGAGCTCCAGAGACTGTACATCTGCACGTCCCATGTCGCTGTGGGAACGCTGGGATTCCACACACACATACGCAGCTGTGGCCTGACTTTTACATAGATTCTGGGGATCTGAACCTGAACTCCGCTGTAGATTTCATGTCGCATGCCCACATGCCCACCTCCTCAGCCTTGTGAGCCTACATTTGAGGCCAATCTTGTTTCTCATTTTCCTGGATATCTGTGTGACTGGTATTCAGTGTGTCTGACCCTCCAGGCCAGACTGCCTTGAACAAGTTTATAAGGCATTTTGTCCAGGCCTTGCAAGCTAGCTTCATTTCCCTCTCATTGTGATACATCTCCCTAGTTAGGCTGCTAGCACCACTTTAGTTTCCATGACAACACCTAGAACTGCCCAGCAATGGCCAGAGAGGGTGTTCATGTGAATGGATAGGTAGGAGAACAGAATACTTGGAGACAAAGTGGTGACTTCCTTGAAGAATTATGTTGTCTGCTTACTCTTCCCTCCTTCACTGTCTATGCATATACACACAAATGTGTGTGTGTAAGCATATATCACATATGTATTAATAAAGTAATACATGTATTAATATATACCTTACTGCTTTTTTTTCTGGGATTGGGGAGGGTATATTAGTTGAGAGCACGGACTTCAGTTTTTCCCTTCAGTAACACTAGCTCCTCTGTCTGAGTGTTCTCCAGTGTTAGATTGGCTCTGCTGGGAAGGCAGATCCTGTTTTTTGTTTTTTGTTTTTAGGGGAGGCATCTCCTGGGTGACATGAGGTATTAGTCAAGGAAAGTGAATCTCTTCCTGAGGCTGAGCCCAGGCTTGACTTGCTCATTGCAGGGGTCAGGTCTCTAGACTTGGTCACTTCCTCATAACTCTTGTATCTATTATCAGTGTCTTAAGTATTCAGTGTGCGGACTTGGCTTATCTTAAAAAGCCTTTTGGGGGTAGTTTTGTGTCACATGAATAGAAGCAATAGAAATGACTTCCTTCATTCTGTCTACTGATTGCAGGTGCTTTTGCCAAAAAGCATTGACTTCCCACTCAGGCCCAGAGGGAACTAAATGTGGGCAAAAGAAGAGCCTCACTCATGGAATGCCTAATCTATCTCAGCCACTACCCTAAACCTGTTATCTTGATTTTAAAGAAAACGAGAACATTAGAGGACAGACAACCTGCCAGAGGAGCACAGTTTTCCGTGAAGGCAAGGTAGTCCCTGGGAGCAGAAATACCCATCTCCCGAGAACCCTTGTCTACTCAGGCAATGAGGACTTTTTCACCCTTCTCCCTCAAGCAACAAGGCCTTCCCGCTTCAAGCCACTTTGCAGGTTCTGATCTGACACACTGACCGAGGAGACCACACTCTGAATAGATTGCTCAACTGTTCATTCCTCTTGCCCTTCACCAAATTCTCTTTCTTTTTGAACCCAAAGCTCATGAGAGTACCCTAAAGATGGACTTGGGGGATTCTGGACCCCTTTGTGTCCATTCCCTCCTTTGTTCATCACTCTTAATTGTGTCTTTAATTGGCAGATCAGGATGGGAGGCCAAACTTTGCCTGTCGGTGGCCCTGGAACTCAGGCTTCTAACTCTGAAAACTCTGGTTACAACTCTATGGACACAGATGGCTCACTGTTAGGGCACTAGAGATGTTGGTTATTTCTCATGCCAGCATCCACTGCTCATGTGGGGTCAATTGCAATCACTCTGCACTACACCTGCCTTTCTACCTGACAGGCAAGCTCAGTCTCCAAAATCTCCAGCTTCCTTCTTTCAGTGTCAACCAGTCTGAGTCTACCTCATCCTCCTGAGCTGACTGGATGGTTCCCTTGTAGCTTGTTGACTGCTAGCAACTGCAAAGTGTTTCACCATTAATAAAATTTTAGCCTTGGGCTGGAGAGGTGGCTCAGAGGTTAGGAACACTGGCTATTCTTCCAAAGGTCCTGAGTTTAATTCCCAGCAACCACGTGGTAGCTCACAGCCATCTCTGATGAGATCTGGTGCCCTCTTCTGACATGTAAGTGTACATGCAGGCAGAGTACTGCATAAATAGTAAAAATAAATCTTTTAAAAAATTTTTAGCCGAGGAGTTTAGTGATCAACAACTCATTCCTGTTTTTCACACATCTGCATGAAAACTACCTTTACCCTCCTGGTCACAGCATGCATGCGTATCACCTGCTGACTGGAAGCTCTTTAGCTTTCGATGCAATTTACTCAACTAATTGCCCAGATTTGACTTCTGAAGATGTCCTGGAACCCAGTACATTACCCAAGGAAACAGAAGTAAGACTTGAATAGAGGTCAAAATGGAAGGTGTTTACTTTGAGAGGCTATCGGAGTGAGTGAATGTGTGTGAGTGCGCACGTGCGTGCATGAGGACTCTAACCCAGAGCTTTGCACATGCTAGGTGTAAGGTCGGAAACAAACTCGGAACAGGTGGCTAACTGTAGTGCAAGCAGACCTCCAGGCTCACTCAGTACCTGTGGATCTCTTTTCATCTTGTTTCTTACCCTAAACCTCTCCAGCACATGGGGACACTTCCCTTCTGCCTGCTTCTGATTCGCATATGACCTTGCCATTTCAGCCATGAGCCCTCTTGTTCCTCTCTCTGTCTCCCTTGTTCTCTCTCTCTCTTCCCCCCTCTCCCTCCCTCCTGTTACTCTCTTGCTTTCCCTATCTTTCTCTCTCTCTTCTCTTTGCCCTTTCTCCTCTTGGCTCTCCTGCCCCTCTTCTCTTGGTTCAGTCTCCCCCCTTGTCCCAGTTCACTCTGCTAAGCCATGTTCAGTCCACTGTAGTTTCTTTCTTTGCTCTGAATTCTTCTAGGTGGCCTCTGGTTGTTTTCCATATCTGCAGTTAAAACCATCTCCTCAACCATACCCTGGAGCCGTTGTGTCATTTCGTGCATCAGGCAAACCCTTAGAACTAAGCTACAAAGTTTGTTGTCAGTGTTCATCTATCAGTACTGACTAATATTTCCATGTCATGTTAATGTCCAGGAAATATGCAATTCTAATTTAGTTGCTTGATTGTAAATGTGACCTCCCCCTCCCCGGAATACACAAAGAGACTAGTTCTCTATATGCAAGAGTTGCTATCATGTTCCTTTTTAAAATTTCTTCACTTGGGTATTATATTTTATACGAGGGTCAAATATGATGTTTTCTTAGTTACCTCATTCCAACCCTGTCTCCAAGGAGCTGTTGTTAAGAAGTACAATGGGTTGCTTTCAAGCCCACCTTCAAAGTGCCAGGAAGCATTTGCTGGCACACAAGCATGGGTTAATTTCAAAGAATAGACCATGTTTAATGACCATGTTTGTCTTTCTGGAAGGCACAGTATTTCTAATTTGTTACTTGGTGAACTTTTCTACAATCACACTGAGTGTCAAGCTGTGTTTTGGGAGAGTTGAAATAAATAATCTGGAGTCACAGAAATCTATTTATACTGGCTTAATTCCAGGGAGATGAGAACAATGGAGTTACGTATTTACTAGGAGAAGTGACACCACTGTTAAGCCAGGTGATTTCCACGGGGAACCAAGAAATTCGGAGAAAATAAATAAAGCCCTGACTTCCCCTAGCTCTGATAGTTTAACCCAAAGTACTGGGTTGCTGTGTACTTCCTGAAAGTAGCAACAGTGGCCCTGCTTTAGCCTGTGCAGAATGCATAAAAGTCAGGAAGGGCATACTGCACTGGGAAATGAGAGTAAGTTTCTGGACCAGGAAAATGATAGTTTGGGCATTCTGTATGTGAGCCGTGGAACAAATGAAACCTTTTGCTAAGCCTGGCTCTGCCATTTATTAAGCATATGATTTGGGGCAAGTTACTTAGCTTTTCTTTCTGCTTCAAATTATTTGTCTGGAAGAGGGAGCTGGGGAATGACTGGACCAATCTTACACGTTGACAGAGTAAGTCAAAGGAAAGAATTTTACACATATAAAGAAAGTAATGATACAGGCCCAGTAATGAAGGGACATGTAAGTGATAAAACAACAAATACTCATTTTAGATGAAAAGATTCCTTGATGCTTTGAAAAGCACCGGTTGGTGCTCTTCTCCTCGGTTGTGCTGGGGAGTGAGTACATGGCCTCTTGTACAGAAGGCAGGCATTCTACCCCTGCATTTAATTCCGATTCCAGCGAATCCTTAGTGTGTTGTGAGCTTTCCATTGCTGTATTGACATACCTGTGGACGCAGCTCTATGAGGAAGATCTGATTTTGATTTGTGGTTTTGGATGTCTGGTTAGCTGCCCGCATTATTCTTTGGTCTGTAGGAGGCAAAATGGAAGCTGGCAAGTGCATGGTGGCATGCCCAGGACAGGAAATTCAAAGAGTAAGAGGGCACAGCTAGCATTCCAGGGTTCCCTTTAAGGTCCCCAATGCCAGTTCCTAACAGCACCAAGCCTGAGGTGAAGCCTTTAACACAGTCCCTTGAGAACCATTTAAGATGGAAGCGATCGGGCTCACTATCTCCTGTAGTCAGTTAAGTGATACCCAGTGATCAATCTCTGCCATGAGCAACTTCATCTCTTGGCAGAAGGACGGTGGCTCTCTTTGAAGAGGTGGCGGCAGCTGCACAGCCCATCTTCACAGTTAACGAAGATTCCCATGTCAGGTTGAACCAAAAGGCCCCACACTGGAAAAGTCTCTGTATGTGTACCTATGTGCACTCAGGTGTTAGGGAGGTGGCTTTGTCGATAGCAGAATAGCTTTAAAAATTTGTTTTGCTCAAGGGCCGTCTCTCTTTTGTTTAGTGTGGTCATTGCTATGATCATTTATAAATATTTTAAATTCCCTATTTTCTGAAAATACAAAGATCTTGAATTTCTGCACTCCTCCCTGCTAAAGATTAGTTAACATCCACACAATTTGATTTGGCAAAGGAACCATGAAATGGTGACTCATGGTTCATTTCCTCTGCTTTGATCACTGTCCCATGTTGGGATGGAATCCATATTAAACAGCTCTGCCAGCCGCTGTGGCACATGTACTGTGGCTGAAGAACAAAATGCATTGTCCAAGGAGACTATGGGGGATGTTTATTACTGAAGCAGAAACTTGCCTATCCTAGCTGGTCTAGGCAGTACAAGGCAAGACATTTACTAGCGGGCAAAAACAGATTCTAAAGTAGCCCGGTGAAACGGTGAACAAATTAACAGATGCTTACAAACACATAGGCTTTGAAGACAAAAAACACCCCATAAACAAAACAACATGAAAAAACGCCTTTGAGAAGCTATCTCTTAAAGGTTCCTCTGTGTCTCATAGGCTTTGCTTTTCCTCAGCACTGCTCAGTGTAGGAGGCTGAGCCATCTGCTTTCTCCTTCACAGCCTCAAGTACAATCACCACGAGCTGGATAGGGTTCTCTCCACTCGTTACCACTTGACTGCTCCCTCTCTACATCTCTACACCAGAAATAAAATTAGGTGTTTGAGTGTCGACGCTGTGTCCTGTAATGTGCCATGAGTAGAAGGTTCTATATCATAAAGGCAGAGCCTGTTCCCACTAGAGGATAACCCTAACATAAAGTAGTTAATGTTGTACCTGACACATTTCCAAAACCTGAAGACCCAGTAGTAATACGGGATGACTGTCTCCTTATGTGACTGGCAGCAAGGCCTTCAGCCGAAGTCAGTCTAAAGAGCATGCTCCCTTCTCATGTAGTCTTCTAGAGGTTTGCTAAAGTCTCAAATTTGAGAAGGCCTTGAAGGCAGAAATCACTATTTTGAAACAAAACAAACAAAAAAAAAGAGAATTCTTTTTTAACAAAATAATTTATTTAATTTTATTTTATGTGTATTGGTGTGAAGATGTCAGATCCCTTGGAACTGGCGTTACAGACAGTTGTGAGCTGCCGTGTGGTTGCTGGGAATTTGTAAGGAGCCTGTAAGACAGCTGTCAGGAGCAAAATTAAGAGACATTTTTGGTGACAGTGGGCAACGCCCTTAAGGCATTAGGTAATGAAATTAGGTAATGTTAGCTGACCAGCAGCTGGTGCGTGTGGAAGAGCGATAAACCAAGCTATACCCCAAAACAGTGTATAAAAACCGCAGCCTGAGCCCATGCAGGGGCGGCAGGCTAAACTCTTTGGTGAGGAAGCTGCAAGATCGCCAATAACCAGCCTATTCCCGAATGGCTGCTTGAAAAGCCCAGACCACCTTAACAAGCCGGCCCTGTAAGGACCACCTTATCAGACTGCCCTGGAAGGCGGCTCCTGAGCAGCTTCCTTGACAACTGAGGCCTGGCTGGAGCCGAGAAGCTCCAAGGCCCATCAAGTCAGCAGAAGACCCGTCTGAAGCCCAGCGGGAACTGCGAAGTTCTGGGACCTAGAAGACACTGAAACACCGGAGGCAAAACGTGTCCGAGCCCGTACCTGGGTCAGGTTGTATCCCCCATGAGATGTGTAATGGGCTATGCAACCTGTTAGATTCTTGTGTGATTTGTGTGATTAAAGCAGCATTTAAAATCATTCTGGCGTTGGCTTTTATCAATACCTTGCTGCCCTTGAGTGGCGTCTCGGTTGAAGTCCTCTGTCGTTCGTGACAGACTTGAACCCAGGTCCGTTTGGAACAGCAGACAGGGCTCTTACCCACCGAGCCATCTCTCCAGCCCCAAGAAGAGAATTCTTAACATGTAAAATGTTTGAGGACCTGGTGAGAAATTCAATCAGACCAGGGAGTACACCTTCCCAGCTCCCATGACCTTTTTTATTACTGGGGTCATCAAACATGTTTGAAAACAACAGAAAGTGGAACTAATTAAATAACAGAGAAGAGACATAAACACTGTCAAGTGATTTGTGGTTTCGCCAAGAGCTAACACTATCGGAAAATATTTCGCAGAAGATGGTGTGCGAGCCATACACTGTGACTGACAATCAGGAATTTAGTACTAAACTTTAATTATATTTTGTCAGGCTAAGGTAGAATGGAAAATAAATGTGAAAAACAAGTCTAGGATTTACTTTTCTTATATTTTTATTCAGCAAAGCATACACTTAAAAATTACATAAAGTCACCAAATAAGCAAACACAACAAAACAAAACCCAAAACCAAAACCAAAAAAAAAAAAAAAAAAACCCAGACAAAACAGTAAACATGCCACAAACATGAATGAAATTTACCTAAATCCCCCTGCCAGGAATGTATTTTGCTTCTGAATTACAGTGTGTAGGGATTGTCACAGAAACTCATAGACTTGGTAATGTTTGCACACCTGAAGATCCTAAGTATGTATTTAGGAAGTATATTTATTTGAAATAAGGAATCTTGGATTATAAAACCGTGAATGGCTTGTAGAACGCAACTTACTAAATTAAGACTTTGTTCCTATAAACCAGAGTAATCTCACCGCTGGGAAGTTGAAAAATTGGTATCTTCTCTATTTCCACAGAGAGCGGCCTGCAGCTAGTTTCTGTCGTGGGTTGGACTGGAGGAGCGCTCAGTCTCTTCAGCTGGTGGGCCGTGTCCCCGCTGGCTCGGAATCGCCGGAAGCACTCGGTTTGTTCTCAGATGTTCTCCAGACAGAACTGGGTTGCAGAAGGGGGAGGGGATAGAAAGAGAGAAGTTCAAGATTTGCTTCTCCCAGAGGCTGCCACGGGATGGGTGCAGGAAAACCCAACGCTTTCTCAAGGAGTGGAAGCACATCCCAAGAGCCGGCGCTGGTGGGAGCTGGACGAAGGGGCAAAGCGGTGCGTTTGTACCTAATCAGGCTTACAGCACGTCTCAGGCCAGGGATCTGAAAAAATGCACAAATACAAGATTGCGACAGCTCGGGCCCCTCGTGTTCTGGCTGCACGCCGGCAGTGCAGGTCTCGGGGCGGGGCAGCTGCTGTGGGTGATCAAGTTAGCACAGGGCTCTGAGCAAGCCCGGAGACATTTGCTCTCCTGCAAACCTCCAAGGGCTCTCAGGTTTCTTTTAGGAAGACCTCTGCTTGCCCTGTTTCTTCTGCACTCAGCAAAATTAATTAGATAGCTTTGTTTTGTCTCCTGGAATCGTGGAAACCTCTCTGGCTTTACCAGGCCACACTCAAATCCAAGGGAGCTGATTAAAGGAGAGTGCCGGCTTGAGTTTCCCCGCCCCCCCCCCCCCATGAGAAAAAGCAAGGACATCTTGGTTACTTATTCTGTGTAAATAAATACGCCAAGTGTTTTAGGCGTTTAAGTGTGTCATCTCATTTGCTCCTTTGACGGTCTTAACGTGCTGATGTTATTGTGGAAGCCACAGAGGGGAAAGCTTGAAGACCTTGTTTCAAGTTAGGCCAGTTCCAAAATGAGCTAACTCACAGTTCAATTCGGAGGATCTCTGTGTGTGTTAAACAGGATAGGGTTGTGTTCCAAGAAGAAACTAAATTGGAGTCCAGCAAATGTTGCTTATTTCATGAGGCAGCTGATTCTCTACCCTTTCAAGTCTTTTGCTTTTTTTTTTTAGACAGTATCTATATAGCCCAGGCTGTACTTGAACTAGGTAGGCAGCATGGGCTGGCCTCACATTTTCTGTCTTCTTGCTTCAGCGTTTTGAGCACTATTACTCCAGGCATGAGCCACCATGGCTGGCTTTCCTCCCGGTAGTGCTATGTGCTGCCTACATGACGCTGGGATGCTGGGAAAATCCTTTCTGGGCTTAGTTTTCCTGCCTGTCTAATGGGAATAGACAGGCTACCTCCTAATATGGATATAAGGATAGATAAACTCATAATTTCTAGTTGTTGAGTCCCCTAAAATAAGCAGACCAGGTGATATTTGGACTCACTCAGTTTGAAGGTTTCTGGTCTAAGAGAATATGTTTTACCCTGCGAGAGTTTTACATAAAATATTGTGAAATGAAGCTAACTAAAGAAAGCCCAAGAATCTGGGCTTGCTGGATAGACCGGTAAGTCTACATTTGTGGGGAGGAGGGGCTGAAGCAGGAGAACTGAGAATTTAAGGCCAGATTGGGCTACACAGTGAGACCCTGTCTCAAACAAAATATAACAAAACCAAGCAAATCAAATACTTCCTTTCTGCTTAGGAATGCTTGGGCTGCGTGTAAATAATTTCTGGATTCCACACAGGAAGGAAATCAATCATCTTCAGAGCCCGTTCCCACCTCACCCCCTGCCCCCCCTCCCACCTGGCCCCGACCCCAGCTCCTGCCACCTTAGCACAGGCAGGCCTCAAATTCCACCATTATATATCTAAGACTGGACTTGAACTTCTCATCCTCCTGAGGGCGGGAATTAAAGCCATGCCCTAACACATCCAGCTTAAAAGTACATTCTTAAAGACATTAAATAATACACGGCTAAATAAACTTCTGCTATTGAGTTTGAATTTCAAACAAAATTCCCCGAGGGGAAGAAGAGATTATTTTTCACTTTTTAAAAAAATAGGCATTACTAATTTCAAGGACCGTTTCGGGATTCTTCTTTTTTGGCATGCGTATGCCGCCTGATGGTCTTTTGAAAAATAAAAATAAAGTGCAGGGTCGCTGAATTTATCTAGACGGGTTAACGCTTGTGGAGGGAGGGCCAGTACTTACATTTTTGGTCCGGCAGAGGTGCAAGGCTGTTCCGAGTGAAAGGAAGGTCCCTGCCCTTAGGTCTGTTTGGGGAGACATGCTGAAGAGCTTGTCCTGGGAATAAACACATTCGGATCAATCATTTGAGACTCAACCACATGCCAATTATAAAGTCCAACAGACACTGAGAGTCATAAAAGTTGGTGAAGACGCCTTAAAGCAGCAGACACACCGACAGCAATAATAAACACACCCTCTCATGCACCATACACAGCATAAATGAAAAGGCCCCAGAGGCATTAAAAATGTTTTATTAAATTTATACGCCCATAGGGGATGTCCCCAAGAGGGAGGTAGAGTTTTTGTTTTACTCTTTTTTTTTTCTTTTTTAATTTTAGTTTTGGTTTGCGTGTGTGTGTTGGATGCATGCACTCATATGTGAGTGTAAAGTTAGCCTTTTGAACATCGGTGTTGCATGCATGAGCCACTCACTATGCTTGGCCTCTGATTTGTCCCAGGGTTGTGCTATGGGCTTTCCACCACTTAGTGATCTTTCCACCACTTAGATCCTAGGGCTAGCACTCAGCTTAGGAGACGCAGTAACAAAGCGCCCTTAACCACATCCAGAAGTCACTTTTCAGTTGAACTAATTTAAACAAAATAGCATAAACAAGTCCAGTGAGTCAACTCTAGAGGGTTAAGCTTATAAACTTTAAAGTTGGATAAATGCCAGTCACATGGCATTTAGCACTTCCTGTCCTGGCATCCCTGCTGAGTGTGAGTAACGGCTTGGTGTCCTTTTCCTAGGATGGTGTTTTTCAGTTCCTGGCTGCACAGACAATGAGATGAGCTTAGGTAAAGTTACTGCTGTCTTGGCCACATCCCAAAGGCTCCACTCTCTAGCTTACAAGTGACTCAACTGTGCAGTCAGGAATAAAAATGACTGACCTACAAAGGAAACTGATACATTTTGGGACATGGAGAGCAGGCTGACTTCAAACTCACAGAGGTCTACCTGCCTCTGCCTCCCAAATGCTAGGACCAAATATGTGCGTCACCCCAACTGGCCAAGAAATGGCTCATCATTGATGGTAGGCTTTAGTGTTCTGGCACAATGTGTGCGTGGGAACCTTCTCTTTGGAGTAGGTGGCTACATTGTTGGGACCTTATGGAGATTTTAAAGACAGCCTGGTGCTTTGTAGACATCAAGTGGCAATATTTACACTATGGAAATAAACACTGATTTTTGAAGGCCAGTTCTTAAAAATTCAGCACATTTCTGATCACAAGAGATAGATTTCCCTGATATCTGAAGACAGAAGGAAACACAAGAGTTACTTTTATAGGGGGTTGGGGGCTGGAGAGATGGCTTAGCCCTTACTTATTTTTGCATAGCTGCTCACAACTGCTCATAACACCATCTTTTAGACTCTTTGGGTACTGTACACATGTGATACACATGCTTAAAGGCAAGCACTCAAACACAGAAAAGTGACAAGTTAGGTGCTGGAGAGATAGCCCAGCAGTTACGAGCGCCGGCAACTCTTCCAGAGGACCCAGGTTTAATTCCCAGACACTATATGGTCTGGCACAACTGGCTGTAACTCCAGTTCCAGGGGATGCAATACCCTCTTCTGGCCTCCTTGGACGCCAGGGACACACGTGGTGCGCAGACATGCATGAAAGCCGAACAGCTATACACAGAAAAAAGAAAATAAAAATGTGACTGTTAAAATGTTACTTAAGCCCATTTTAAACATTGACGGGACAGAATGGTGAACGAGAATTCCATCTCTGACCTCAGGCAGGAAAAGCCCTCGTTCCTGCTTCACCCCGCTCTGCCTGGCGACGTTACTCGAGTGACACAATCTCTCTAAGCCCCGATTTCCTATATGTAAAGTGATGACAATAATTATATCTGTCTTCTGCAAGCGTTCTGAAGACTGAACTGGCAGCTCTTAGCTTTCATGATAAAGTCCTCAGTCAACCTCAGCAAAGACAAACAACAACAAAATCAAGGCCTTAAGTGCACACAAAAAATTAATTTTATCCTTTGCCAAGTAGTCTGAACCTCACTTTGGAAAGTTCAGCATTTACACTTTCTGTTTGGACCAAGCAGTTCTCAGAATAAGGGGTTGGGGGGGGGGGGGCATTAGCCAAGACTCGGTCCACCTGAGTGATGCCAGAAGCTATGCACGGCAGTCACCTAAGCAGTACCATGTGACAACGGCCAGGTGAAGGTTTGTTTCTGGGGTTGATATTTTGCCATTATATTTCATTCTCTTAACCTTCAAAGTAAGGTAACCCTAGGACCCATTATTTAGAGGGGAAATGATATTGATTTGAGTAGAATGATATTAAACCCCAAATGGATTCACACTGGAGGAGAAACTCTTTTCCCTGGATTGCTGGCTGTGGACACTGTTTTAGGTTTATCCTCAGGGGCTGGGTGAACCGCTACATGCATGATCTTGATAACTGTTGGACCTTGAGGTTTGGAGGAATTCTAAATATGTTCAAGGTCACTTCTGGGGAAGGACAGAGATAGGCTTCGGGCTGGCTGCATCTGGCCTGAAAACTCACTGTTTTCTCTCCCTAGGCGTAGAAGAAACATTGTTTGGATGGGAGAATATAGTGATCTGGGAGGCCCCATGCTGGCCTTCTGCTCTGTTCTAAGAGACAGAATGGAGCCGTAAATAGCCCAAAGCTCTTACTGGTGTCTCAGGCACTTTCAGGAAGCATGCCCCTTGTGGGACAATAAAATAATAAATTTGGCAATTACCTGTTTAGAACTCACTTTTTCCAGATCTAGTCTGTTCACAATAGAGTCCTGATGTCGCCCAGGAAGTGCTGTGACACTCTACGTAAGATCACCTCAGTGAAAAGAGGGGTCTCACTAGTTCCTTTGTGTGTCTAATCACAATGTTTCAGAGGACGGTTCAGACCTTAGCCCCATAAAAGAGCTGTTCTAGAATCTCACAGACCTCCCCTGTATGTCTGCCCCTTCCTATGCAGCTCCAAGACCATAGGCAGGTGAACTAACCTCTAAAAGTCTCAATCTATAGAGCTTCACCTATAAAGTGGGATATGGGAATTAAAAAATATATATATATATAATATATGTATAACATATATATAATATATGTATGTATATACATATATTCCAGTGTGACTGATAGGACATGCTCAATAAGGATGAGCCACTATCCTTCGAACAGAGGATGTGTTTTGACCTGCCTTTTTTTTTTTTTTTAAAGAAAGGGTCTCCTATGTAGCCCACGCCACTCAGCCTTCAGGGTGCTGGAATTAACGTGTGTGTCATGGTGCCCAGCTTGAGCTGGCTCTTAAAATATTACAGGTATCTGCCACACATAACCGTCAGAAGCTAAAATAACACAAAGACATCACACAGTGGAGAGGTAGCAGATTTTCAAGGACCTGAGAACCAGTCAAGGAACCGCTTGCTGAGGGCAGGGCTTTAAGATGAGAGGTCCAAGTTCAGGGTGAGACACGGGCTAGTCTACACTGGGAACAGTGTGGCCTGTGTTTGCCCAGGTTAGGAATTTGGCTTTTGTCCTGGAAAAACTGCCAATGTGTTTAAATCCAGGGGTCAATGGTTCCAACCTACCTAGCCTGAAGAGTGCATTGTTGCTGGAATAATCTAGAAACTTCCAGAGAGGAGTTCTTCCTTAAGGGAAACAGGGAAGTGAGGATTTTTTTTTTTTAAACTTTTCTTGTGACGGCTTGTAAATAACCAGGCTAGCAGAAAACACCACAAGATCTTTCTGTTCCATTTTCTCTGCACGCTGCTGGCAATGAATTAAGCTGAGGCACTCCAAATTCCAACTCATTAGGCTAAGTGCTCATCCTCATCGCTCATGCCACCCACTGACAGGTCTCGATAAACTCTGAGCAATCACGCGCAGCTGCATGTTTGGGGTTGCTGAGCAAGCACAGGGTAACAGCTGCCTGGAACTCAGATGGCTGTACACCATTAGCGCCTATTTGTGTTGCTGAACCCAGGCGGGAGAGAGGAGAGATTCAGAGATGAATACAGAGCTAATCGCTTCACCACTTTAAGGTTTGCGGTAAAAACCTGGACATTTCAGGAAATTTCAACCTACTCAAAATAACAACTTCAACCACTTTAGTGAACCCTTTTGATTTTTAAGCAGAATTTGAATACATTTATGTGTGTATGTATGTATATCTTATGTATGTATGCCACAGCGCATATGTGAACCACACTTCCTGTGAGAGTGAGTTCTCTCTTTCTACCTTGTGGGTTCTAGGGACTGGACTCAGGTCACCATGCTTGCAGGCAAGCTCCTGTACCTTCTGAGCCATCTCACTGGCCCATTCCATTTGAGTTTAAGGCAAAAGACTCAATAGTTGTAAAAACAGTCACCAGCTGACTGAGATATTTTTGAACAAATCATTTAACTTTTTCTAGGTGATGTGACTTGTGACTAGAAAGGGCCTCATGAGACAGGCATGTCACAACCCCTGTGTCCTAATGGTCTCCTGACACTGTAGTACTGAAAGGATCAGCCTAACTTCATACGTAACCTATATTTTCGAGTTTCAGGCCTGTGTTAATTAAAATATTAAAGCCTCACAGTACTTTTCCAGAGAACAGAGTAATGTAACTGCCCTGGACCTTGGTCATCTTCCTCGGGCAGAGATAAGGAAGTGAGCAAGCAAAGACCTCCACTCAACAAAGAAGATCTATGCTTGAGAGATAACATTGCCTAGCAATTAACCCAGCTGGACTCAATTCTTCTCCTAAACAGTCCCGACCTTCTCTCAGGCACCCTCCTCAGAGAAGACACAGGATGAAGCTAATCGACTGCAGCTACATCCGCACTAGCAGAAAATTCCGAACATGAATTAAAGATCAGATACTCCCCAGGTGTCTGGCCAGGACTGACCAGACTTGAAAGTCAACTACTCTGGCCCCTCATCCAATTATGAGTAGCCAGGACTGTGACCCCTGAACTTCCCTGCACCTCTCCCTTAAAAACCGGCAGCTTTTGTCTCTTGGGGCCACTCTTTGCTGACCAGCAGAGTGACCCCAACACGAGTTGGTCCGAATAAACCTCTTGCTTTTGCAGCGATTAAACCTCTGAGAGTTTCCTATGGTCGCCTCTTGGAAGTTAAGCTCCTGTCCGGCTTAACAGTACAGAAAGAAGTTTCTTGCTTTGTTGCTTGGAGTTCCTCTGACAAAGCCCTCTAGGTCTTTCAAAAAGAGGGAACTTCATACGAATGTTTGTCATACTCCTTATAGAAAAGCCAGCAAACCAAACACAAGCCCTAGATGGAGGGCTTTTGTTCTAGCTATGGCTGGAGGGGTAACAGGAGATGATATTACCATGGCTGGAAACTGGGAGTCCCAGCACGGGGCATGTCTGTGGAGGGAGTGGAAGGAGATGGTGCCCATGGCAGCTCCCAGGAGGTAGGGTTGCCAAGGAGAACCATGGGTTCCTACTCCTTTTACCCTCCTCATCTTCTCTCAGTGCCTCCTACCGGGTGAGACTACCTTGAAGTCAGCCCCAAGAGATAGAGTGGAGCAGGAGGAAGACATACTTTTGACACACTTCTCTGTTCCTTTCCTTTCTTCTCTTTATTTTTTTGGGGGGGTGGGATGTAGAGAGGGGAGGTTAAGGAGATAGAGAGACAGGTTCTCTCTTAGCCCATCCTCTTTCCCAAGTGTTGGGATTTCAGGCATGAGCTAGCAGACCCAGACTGCTGGCTTCCTTCCTTCATTCCTTCCTTCTTCCCTAGGTCTTACCATGTGACCTATGCTATGTTAACGTGAAGCCTCAGCTTTCATGAGTAGCTCCAGGCATGCAACCACACTTGGCTTAGACTTCATTACTTTTAAAAATAAAGGTCATTAGCAGCTTTTCTCTAAGGTATAGTTCTTAGCACAGGAACTAATGAAGTGCAGGTATGGTGCCTTACTCCTATATTCCCAACACTTGGAAGGCCAAGGCAGGAGGATTGCTATGAGTTTAAAGCCTGAGCTGCAGAGTGGGACCTGGTCTCATAAAACAAAAAGCAAACGACCTCCCCCCCCCATCCCACCCCAAACAAAACTAAAAAACCAACCAAACCAAACCCAAACAAAACAACACCAACAGTAACAGGAACAGCAAAACATCTGTCTAGTAGCAGCTGCTGTTTACTTTGTTTACACTTACTCAGTCTGTTTCCCTGTATGTGTGAGTGTGTGTGAGAGTATATATGTGTAAATTTATATGTGGGATGTTGTGTATGAGAGTGTGTGTGTAGTGTGTGTAGTGTTGTGTATGTATGAGTGTGTGTGTAGTGTGTGTGGTGTTGTGTAGTGTGTGTGAGTGTCTGTGTGAGAGTGTTTGTGTGTGGTGTGCATGAGTGTATGTGTGGCCTTGTGTGAGTGAGTGTGAGAATATGTAGTGTGTATGGTGTTGTGTGTCTGTGTGAGTGTGAGAGTTTGGGTATGGCGTGAGTGTGTGTATGTGTGAGTATGGCGCTGAAGACTTGGCTCTCCGGGCACCAATGTGCAGTGACTGGCGTTTGGGACATGACTACTCCATGGGAGATTGATGATAGATTCGCTATCAAGATGTGATAGAAACTTGGGAGGTGAGACAGACTTCGGGGAGTGTGTCCTGGGAGCCGGGCGTAGAGGCTGTATCTCAACTTTAACCCTTTTCTTTCTCTCCCTTCCCAGGCCTGTCCATAAAGCTAGGGCCTATGTCCAAAGTTATGCTCGGCTGGGGGTGGAATGCTTGCTTACATTTAGTGCTGGGATCCGTAAGCAGGCATCTCTACGGCCAGCCCCAAGGGATCTGAAGAACTGGTTATCTGGCATCTCTGAGAAGACCACCCGCTGGCCACCGGAAACCACCTGCGCATGCTCTGGGTCACTTTATAAGAGAACTCGGAGCTTGTCCTCTTTCTTTCCTGCCTTGTCCAGAGTCGGTCTCTGTGACCCCCTTCCCCTAATAAACCTCCCATGTGGAACTGGGCACGTGGTATGATTTGTGAACCCGCATGTAACTCTCATCCCACACGATTTCTATCATCGAGGAGGCCCCAAGTTCAGCTGCACGATCACCTAGCAATTCTGTCCCCCTTCAAGCTCATTTATGGACTAAGGACTCTTATGAGATTGTGTTATTATGACTCAGTTTTCTTGAATGGCTCTGAGCTATACGTAGCACTAATAAAACAACAAAACAAAACAAAATCAAATGTTTTGCTGTAAGCACTGTTCATTTCTTCAGAATCTGTTCGTGACCTTCATGTCTCCTTTTCATTGTTCTGTGGCCCAAAGACTTCTCTGGTTACTTCTCTGGGGACTAATCAAATCTCGAAACAATTGTATTAAATGTTCTTTTGTTCAAATGATGTAGAGGTCTTTCGATGATATGCCAGGCAGAGTCTACTAGTTTTCTACCCAATGTCTACTCTTTCTTCTCCCTTAGAAGCAGAAATCTAATTAGGGGGCCAGAACAAGGTATCGAGAGATAAATACTACAGTTCCCAATCCTCTTTGTAGATAGGTGTGAGCATGGCATCCACGTTCTGGCCAGTGAGATGCAAGCGGAAGTGCGGGCTTTGTGGTGGAGGACTTCTATTGAGCTGAGAGACCTCTTTCCACTGGCTTCCTTCCCCTGCAGCATCAGCTTTGGGCTGTGATGTGACCTGGAGAGAGGAAGCCAGAGTTCAGGCTGAGGGGCATTCAGGTGAAGGCACCTGTGTCTCTGTGTCTCTGGTAATCTCGTATTCACCGAAAGTCTGGGAAATGTCCACTTCAGACTTACTGTGTGTGAGAGGAAGCCCCAGCTCTTGCTAGATGGGCCAAGTTCTTTTGCTGGGAGCTCATTAAAGGAGGCTTTAGAATTCTAAGTATGTGCTGGGCGTGGAGGCCCACACCTGCAATCCCAGCACTCAGGGAGGCAGAGGCAGGTGCATCTCTGTGAGTTTGAGGCCAGCCTGGTCTACAAAGTGAGCCCAGGAGAGCCAAGGCTACACAAGGAAACCCTGTCTCGAAAAGCCAGAAGAAGAAGGAAGAGGAGGAAGAGAAGGAGGAGGAGCAGGAGGAGAAGAATGTATGTATCTAAGTATGTATCATTTGAAGCCCAAAGCTCATCTTTTAAGGACTCAAGAGCCATTCTCAAAGTACAGCTATCCAAATAATAGACCAAAGTCTGTAAGGCTTTGTGGGAGAACAGCATCCTATCTTTGATCATCCCCCTCCAATGAACATAGCTGGCCTAAGCTTGGTTACACTAGCCAGCTCTCTTGTGTCTTTCTTGTGTTTTACTAAGACTCCATGCCTCTACCCCTTTCCCCCATCTTTTTTTGATTTGTTTAGAGACTGGCTGAAGATGGCCTTAAACCCACTGTGTAGCGGAGGCTGGCACTGACCTCCTGACTCTCCTGCTTTGACCCACCCCTTCAGTGGTAAGAGCATGTGTCATCACACCCAGCTACTTATTTGCTTTTAATCGACTTTAAAAAGCATCAATTTTGTGTTGGGCATGATGGCTTATGCATAGAATCCTAGGACTTATGAGGCCGAGGCAGGAGGATTGTGGTGAGTTCAAGGAATATACCCTGTCTACCCAGGAAATTCCAGGGATACAGAAAGAGACTGTCTCAAAAACAAATGAAAACAAGAATCACCAGTTTTGGAAGTCACACAGCTGAAGGCTGAGTTCTGAATTCTCCCCTAGCATGGCTTAGAGAGCATTTCTGATGTACAGGTTATGATGATTAATAGTTGCCTGGATTATTTTTCACAGACTTGAGGTGAAATTTTACTGAAATTACCAACCATTCACTTGGGCTGGTGCAAATGTCTGGTGTGGGATCCTGTGAGGTAAGGAGGCAAAGTTCCACCCTCAGATCATGCTCTTGATGCCATTCTGAGCACATGTCTTTGAAGAGCTGGGAAGTTGGATGATGTATGCACTAGCCACCTTACTTCCAGTCATTTTTCCCCTGTGTCCCCCATGCTAGATCACTAGCACCTATGCCCCATAAGTATTCTCAAACTCTGGCCTGGGGGGTGTGATCTGTGATTTCAGTCCCTGCCTCCTTGCTTTTTTTTTTTTTTTTTTAAACCAATCAATTCATTCTCTTTTGTAAATGCTCAGTTCAGCAATTTGGTAAAGATAGAAGTGGGTAGTATGCTGATTTTGACATACTGAAACACCTACTCCCTCCTTTTGAGGTTCACTAGACCTCAAACTTACAATAGCCCTGCTTCAGCCTTCCAACTGCAATTACAGAACTGTGCAACTGTGAATAAGTGCCTTTGGCTTCCTGTTACAGGTAGCTGAACCCAAACATCACTTACATTCAATAGATGGGAAAAGAACAGGACTTCCAAGTTTTCAAAGGTATCTTTAGAGGAAGCATTATTAGCTTAGTCAGGCCAGAACGAACTCCAAAAGGAAGGCCTGACTGAAGCCTTAGCAGCCACCAAATTGCCAAAGGTGAGAGCCACATGTTTCCCTCTTGACCCTTTGCCAGCAACAGTGTGAAACCGTCATCCACGCTATCATGCAAAACTCTCGGTACTGTGCTCTTTACTCTGCGGAGCAAGCAAAATCCTGAGTGGTTTTCCTCAGATATCAACAAATAGCCTTCGTGTGAACATCCACAATTTCCTGTGTGGAAACATGTATATGCATATGTATGTACCCAAGAAGAGCCACATTATTCTTTAAAAGCTTTCATGCATTAAACATATGTCAATGATGGTGGAATGGGGCATCTTAGTTAGTTCAATTGCTGTGGAGAGACACCATAACCATGGCGACTCTTATAAAGGAAAACATTTAGTTGGGGCTGGCTTCCTGTTTCAGAGGCTTTGTCCCTTATCGTCACGGCGGGAAGCATGGTGGCACACAGACAGACATGGTGCTAGAACAATGAGCTAAGAGTTCTACAGCAGGAAGAGAGAGTAACATTGGCTTGAGCATCTGAACTTCAAAGCTCAACCCCAGTGACACACCCTCTCTAACAAGGCCACACCTCCGAATAGTGCCATTCCCTGATGACCAAGTGTTCAAACACACGAGTCTATGGGGGCCATTCCTACTTAAACCACCATGAGGGGTGGCTCGGTCGGTGAAGCATCTTTCAGATACAAGGATCTGTGTTCCCCTGACCCCGCACAGAACCACTGGATGCACTGTTGTGACGTGAAACCCCAGAACCAGGGAGGTGGAGTCAGGAGACTCCTAAGGTCCAAGGCCAGCTGGTTTAGCTTCCCTGGTCAACTCCGGTTCAGGGAGAGACCCTGTCTACAACAGGGGGATGGTCTTTCTGAGGATGACATTCAAAACTGTCCCCTGACCAAGGCATCTGCATTCATGTGCACACACGCGTTAAAAATTTTTTTTACTAGGAAAAGTTCTACATCCAAACAGAAACCCGACCCTTCCATATTTAAACACACACACACACACACACACACACACACACACTTAGTTTTTCCTTTTTTAAACTTAGACAGAAGTATGGGTTAAATGAATATATAAGTTTCCCCTTTACTACAAGAAAAAAACACTCGAAGGATATTGATAAGGAGGAAGTGATGTAAATAATTCTGAATTATACTGGGAACAGTGGTACCCAAGAGCGCGGTGGTTTACTCAGAGCCATTCAGTCAGTGTCCCATGAGAACGCTGGCTTCAATTTCTCAAGAGAAACTAGAATCTTTAGATTTTTATGTAAAATGTTACATTTTAAACACTGGAAATTGATTCATTTAAAAAACAAACCGAAGCACTCTGTGAACAGCAGAGTTAAAAGTTGTGGTACAGCCTCAGAATCCCTTGGGCAAGATGGCATAAATTTATAATCCAGCACTTGAAGGCAGCAGATTAGGGGGCAAGGTTATCTTCAGCTATGAAGTAAGTTCAATGTTAGCCCACTCAAAAAGCAAACAGCAAAGTAAATTGCGTAGTGTGGTGCTTTTGGTATAATGGAGAGGAATATTAATATAATATTTGTATGCATATGAAAGGTTTTTAAAATTAATTTTTTTAGAAAGGACCTCACTATATAGACCAGGCTGGCCAGGACCTCACTATGTAGATCAGGCTGGCCTTGATGTACACCTAAGGATCCACCCACCTCTGCCTTCTGAGTGCTGGGATTAATAGTGTGAGCCAAAAAGCTGTACCAAAATTTAAGTTCTTTAGTATGATAATTATTACAAGGGCATATCAAAATAGTTCATGTTTATTTGTAGAAATTATTTTTAAAGCTTAGAACAAGGTCGTTAGAGAGCAAAACAGCTGCACAGAAAAGCTGAGACTCCTCCAAAGTGTCAGGAGATGGAGAGGAGGAAAGAGAGAGATTTCATGCTTGTAAGGACAGACATAGACACAAGTGTGTGAAATGAATCTGGAAGCAAGACCTGAGTGACATTGGTCGCTTTGGATGAGGGAAGAGGCAAGAGGGAGAACAGCCATGCCGGCCTTCGTGTGTGGGGAGATCCAAGCCATGCACGTGCAAATATGTCACCGTTCTACCCAGCTCCAATTACAGTACCGGCATTTTCCTCGCCAACAGTTTTGATGGGGTAGATTTTGGGTGAGGACTGAATGGTGACTTGAACCACACAACTAACTACACAAGCCAATTAACGTTTTTGAAGAGGAGAGTGCTACACAACTCCAGTAAAGAGCCCCTTTAGAGAAATTTTTTTTTTTTAACCTCAGCCCACTCAGGGTGGAAAAGCTGAAAGTTTTCACTTCCCAGAAATCTTCAATCTAGAGTTGAGGGCAAAATAAAAGTGGCTCTAGTTACCATTGTATTGCCTGTGTCTGCAGCCTCCCCTCACGTGGTAGTTACCAGCTTCACTCTGCACGAGCTACTCCTGTCCGTGAGGGAGGCCCTGAGGAATGAGAAGAAGAACGGGAGCCATTACCTGGTGAGGCATTGTGTAGATGCGGAAGGTGTGATCCAGGGAGCTCCTGGTGACTAGGCTGGCCAGTGCACAGCCTGTCAAGTAACTTATCAGAAGACACGGTCCAAGCCTTGCAGGAGAATATCTGCCTAGTGTCACCCTTCCAGGGATTTTCTGTTGCCACCTGGCAACCAGTCCTGTTATTTAACAGATCCTGTTCACTTCGGCTTTTCTGAGAACGCTGGGCAGTATGCTGAGGACCCGAGCTCAGGCCAGCATGGGACGTGGTTCCATGGGAGGCTGTCAGGAAGTTATTGCCCAGGGTGATGGGTGGGAGACTCTGTGTTCTGATTGGTGGAAGCCCCTTCCGGGCCAGGGGTTTCTTTTCTGACAAGAAATACTTTGAATTCTCTGAGGTCCTCTTCTTAAAGACGACCATCGCCACCTGGTCACCAGGCTGATCTTGGCAGTTGGTATCCACGGTGTTGTCAAAGGTGGTGATGATGTCATTGACTTCCGAGGTGTCCTCCTCCTTGTGTCTGTCCCTGCTTTGGTCCTTCTGATGGGATTTCAGTTCTTCTTTCTTGGTTTTGCAGAAGATCTGGTTGAGCACACCGAATCGTCCTTCTTTCTTTTGGGGTACACTGTTCTGGGAAGGAAGAGGTCGAGTAGCCTCTGCTCTAGAGAAACAGAAAAGAACAGGAATGCCACAGGAGGACAGGAAACTGGGGAAAGAACAAGATAGTGAATACTCCAACCCCATTCCATCTACTTGATTACTAGTCCACAGATGACCACAGTCTTCAAGTCAAGGTTTCTCAAGGATTCCCATCTTCAGTTTTAAGAATTCCCACCTTCTATTCCTTGCAGAGGTAGTACCTCAACCTCTCTCTCTCTCTCTCTTTCTCTCTCTCTCTGAGATGGGGATTCTCTACATAATATAGCTTCAAACTCATAATCTTTTTGCTTCAGCCTCCTGAGTATTGTTTTTATAGGCATATTCTGCCCACATCTCTCAGGGGTTGGATTCACTCCCCATTTTTTGTTCTTTGACAGTGTTTTACATGTATGTAGTATAATGCTATAAGGCATGTAATAAATTTTAGTTATTTTACCCCAATTCCTCTCTCCCTCATCCCTTCCCTCTTCTCCTGAAACCTTTTTTTTTTTCTTTTTCTTCTTCTTTCCAGCACTCCCATTGAGGTTAATTTGGGTTTCTTGCAGGAGTGGGGGAGAGAAGTTATTACTGGAACATGAGCAACTTATCATGGTTACACCAGTGGAGAAAATGACAGCATATCCCCCTAACTAGGAATTGCAGATAATTCCTTAGGGAGGATCCCTCCCCATTCATGATGAAATGTTGACAGGCCCCATCTAACATAACCAATGTAGTTATGCAGATAACTACATCAATGCAATGACTGTTATATTCAGAAGGCATCTCTTTGCCCGCCATCTTTCAAACTTTTGGCATTTATAGTCTCTCTCCTTTTCTGTTATGTTCCTTGAGCCTGGGAGAGGCTGACACAGCCATCCTGTTTAAGACCTCCCATACTCCACCATTGATTACTTTTGGCTCTCCGGCCATTTTTGGGTTTCTGTATTATCTTCCATATGGGCTATTTTCTCTTTTCTTCCCTTCTTCCCTCTCCTTTCCCTCTTCTCTTTCTCTCCTTTCCCCCTATCTCCTCCCCTCCCCCCTTCATTCTCTTCTCCCTATATGTTGGGCTAAAGGTGGGTGTTGTGTGTCTTCCTCTGTGTCTGTCAAACCTTATTTATTTAGTCTTTAACCCTTATTTATAATGGTGTATGTGAATGAGAGTTCTCCGAGACAAGCAGTATATCTCCCACGGACCCTTCTGTAATTAACAAATTAGAACTTCAATGATTGCAGAGGGTTTAAGATGTTACATATCCAGAGCCAAAATATCTCAGGACATTTTTATCTCCTTTAGTAGCCACTGACTGCCCTCCTCTGTTGGCCATTGGGTAAATCCTGTGAAAAGAACAAACTGACACCTAGCTTCTATCAACCAAGAGGCTAAGAATGTCAGCCAGTACCTGAGGCCCATACCAGAAATTTCCCTTTTCTGTCCTAACCTGCCTATCAAATGCTTCCATCAATGTATTTGCAAGGTGCCTTGATTTGCAACTTTCTTTGCTTTGTTTCTATGAAAACATCATCTTGGCCATGGACTTTGAGGTAAGCTAAATCTTGTTCCCAGGCTATTGAGGCTTATATTTGGCTCCAGAATAAACCATCTCTGATCTCATTTGAGGAGAGAGTGGTGTTTTTATGCTGACATCTGTGTGTGTTTAGTGTATGTAAGTGCATGTCAGGGCTGTCTGTAGGGGTCAGAGGGCAACTTTGTGAATCTGATTCTCCCTTTGACCTTTAAGTGGGCTCCTAGGACAGAACTCGGGCATAAGCTTGCATGACAAGCCACTTTACGTGCTAAACCATGTCTCTGGCCTAATCTCATTTTATTATCTCTTTCTGTCTATATATTATTCATTTATTTATGTATTTATTTCTTTATTTACTTGAGACAGGGCCTCTTACTGAATCTGGAACTTGCTTATTCAGCTGGATTGGCTGGCCAGTAAGGCCACAGACACATACTGCCTGTATTTCCCCAGAACTGGGATTCCAACTGTGGGCTATTCCTCACTTCTACATGGTTGCTAAGGGCTCAGTCAGGTCCTCATGTTTGTTGCTCAGCATTTACTGACAGAACCACCTCCTCCAGAGGCTAAATTCTGTCAATTACCTCATGGCAATATGTTTTCAACTAACAATGATTTAAGCTGAAAATAGCCTAATGTGACAGTCAGCAGTGGCATATGAAGCGTGAGGTGTGAGTTCAGGTTTCACATGGCAGAAAGAGGCTGGGAGCTGCAGATGTGACCTGGTTTTTATGTTTTCTTTGAGTGAGAGACCTCCAAGGAACCCAGCAGCACTGACAATATGAACCCTAGAATCTTGCTCATTTTTATACTGTTTGCTCTTTGTTTTTCTTTCATATCTGAAAAAAGAAAGTCTAACTATGGTTCTGAAAAATACTCTACTAAAGGAAACAGGTGGAGAAGACTTAAAGTTTGAGCTCCAGTGGGAGAGGAAGTTGTGAGTGCCAGAGGTTGGGTGTGGCAGATGTGAGCAATGCTCAGTTCACAAGCAAACTCAAATGCAGAAAGGTCAGTGGCAGCTTTTGGCGCCCGCTCAAGCTGAGTTTCCCTGAGGCGTTCTGTTTTAGTTCTTTGGAAAGTCTGTGCTATTCTCTTTTGAGGCCACAATCAAGTCAATGCTTTCTGCAATAGGAATCAACCATGAAATTGGACCCATGGGCAGCTGCCAATAGGGAGACTGCAATGTTACCCTTTGGAATGAGATACTGTAGTCTGTTTGAAAAACACTGGCACTAAATTTGGATGCAGATAATGGATGTTTTTTTTTGCTATGAATTTTTGTTCATAGTTAGACAAATACATGTCTGTATAAAATATATATCCATTTATATTTTAAATTGTTAATATATTTTTATCTCCCTTTCACCGTGGCAATCACATGATCAAATGAATGACTGCCCAGAATGGAGACTACCCAAGTTACTCAAGTAGACATGTAGCAGGATGTATGAATGATGAAATAACACAAGGAATTCTGGAAATACTGGCCATGGATAAGAAATAAAGGCTGTCGAGATTCTGAATCTCATTGGTGCTATTATATTAGCAACTGAGAAAAGAAAAAAGCTGAATAAAATTTGTATTTATCGTCTTCACATTTTTACTCAGAATGGTCTCTGAATTGATGCAGAGATATTTTGTCGCTTCTGGATTTACAAATGAAACACTTTAGTGCTTTTAAACATATGTTCTTCTTGGTTTGAAATCAAATGCTTGGGACAGTTTTTGGTTTTTTAAAATTTATTTTTATATTCTAAAACATTCATTTATATATTTTTATAACTTATATTCTATTTGCTATTTCTTGTTTGGTACTTTGAGTGTGCTGTGGATTGAACATTTCATTAAGGCAACTGTCGGTCGGCTTCATCAGTCTCAGCCTGCAGTGAGCAGAGCACCTAATGTGACACACTCTGGAGAAACAGCGCTTAACCTGAATTTTGTTCCTGGACAGTAACCCAGTAGATCTGATGACATTTTGCTGCCTTGACATTTCATCCCTCCATACTCTGACCTTATAGAATTAAGAATTCTGATGTTGAAAGCTTGCACAATTTTGCACGGAACGGAGC
This sequence comes from Pachyuromys duprasi, assembly GCA_028658305.1. Taxonomy (NCBI): domain Eukaryota; kingdom Metazoa; phylum Chordata; class Mammalia; order Rodentia; family Muridae; genus Pachyuromys; species Pachyuromys duprasi. The sequence continues at coordinate 16,482,479 of CM053750.1, read as the reverse complement.
CTAGAGGGACATGAAACCTGTAGACTGAATGGTAATCAGTCCTAGTGTGATGACAGGAGGAAAGATTTTGGTGCCTTTAGGTTTTCTCTTGGTACTGGGCTTTGACAAGATGAAACTTCTGTTCCACGTTTTAAGTGTCAATCAAAGTTGACTTAATTGCCAAGAATGTAATTGATTTGCTAAGAATGTACAGTGCTGATCTTTTTCTTTTTCTGAAAATGGCAACATTAGTGAAATTAAAACTTATTTATTTATTCATTTATTTATCAACAATGTCTCCTTATATAGATATCCCAAACTGGCCTAAATTCATGATCCTCCGCTTTAGCTTCCAGAATGCCAGAGCTACAATAGTGTTTTAATTTAAAAATGGTTTTTATTCTAACATGCAGCAATCACATAATTATTACTTAAACAAATAACAAAACAGATATTTTATTAATTTTTTTTCAACTTAATATTTTGACACCATAATTGTGATGGCTGTAACTGAGACTTTAATGGCTCTTTGGCTTCTTCAGAAAAATTTGAGAGTATAAAATGATCTTGAGAAAAAGTGGTTTTGGCAGAAGGAGGAAGAAGAAAGGCAGAGGAAGGGGGTGGTGGTTTAAGGCGTATGGACCGTAGCTGAGGGATTCAAGCTTGTTACTATTTTCACGTTCCACACAATGGAGACATGCTCCTTTATGCTAGATGACAGCAAACACAAAATTAACTGGATGATCAACGGGGTCACTTATGTAATCCTCATACTATAAAATTTCTACAGCCAGCTAGATGGCTCGGTGGATAAAAATGTCTGTCACCAAGCCTGATGACCTGAGTGCTAGCCCTGGAACTCACATGATGTAAGCAGAGAAACTCTTGAAAGCTGTTCTCTGACCTCTACATGCATGTCTCTCTCTCTCTCTCTCTCACACACACACACACACTATTATTATTGCTGGTTTTGCATGTTGATGGCTTATAAAAACATTAATGCTATCCATCTTTGAGAGGAAGACACTAGAGAAACTCACCGGCCTTCTTGGGAGAGGAGCCTGACACAGGCTGTATGACCGCAGTACAGGGCATAGGCCAGGGGTGTGCTTTCATTAATGTCCCTCAGGTTGCAGTCCATGCCCAAGTCCAGCAGGGACTGGACACACTCTGCCTTTCCAGCAGCTGCTGCCCAGTGCAGGGGTGTCCTGGGAGAGTGACACAGAAGAGACAACTGAGTCAGAGCCTGTCTGGCTGTTTAGCTATGGCTGGCTTCCACCCAGAGTCAGGCTGAAGGAGGACAATCCCATTTCTATCTAAAGTTTGAGATGGTGTGCATGGGCCTGGGGTGCGGAGGCAAGGGCGTGAGCATCCTCTCTGCCTTCCCATCTCTGCTCTTCCTGGGAATTTCCTAGAAGAGGAAGTATGAGTGATTTTAAGGTCCTTTATACACAGTGCCAACTGCCTTCCAGGAATGCTGACTCAGTTTACCCTCTTACAGCTGAGTCCTTATTCCTTGAACACCAAGTAGGTCACCATCATTAAAATCTTTGTTAACTGTTTCCTTTTGTATTTCTTTACTAGTGAGGTTGGATTCACTATCTGAATTTCTTTATTGAAATCACTTTTAATGCCATTTGTTAACTTTTGCTTTTTTTTTTCTTTAAAGTAGATTCTCACTATATAGCACAGATTAGCCTTGAATATATAATCCTCTTGCCTCAGCCTCCCAAGAGCTGGGGTTATAGGCATGTGCCACTATAGACAGTTTCTACTGTCTATTTTACTATTAGAATATTAATGTTTTTCTTACTAATTTATATGGGCTCTTTACATATTAAAGATACTGATCATTTATAGGTAATCTATAAACACTTCAAAATTTTTTGTTCAATCTTTACATTTTTAGTGATTTTTCTATAAAAAATGGAAAGCATTCACATTTAATTACATTTCATTTTATTTCTTTCAGTTTTAAATTCCTTTCTTAACAAGAAAACAGGTAATCGCCAATACTTAACCATCTGTTAAATTGTAAAAGTAATATTTTCTTACTAAATTAAAGAGCCAGGAAATAGGAGGAAATATTTGCAAGCCACATGTGCAACAAAAGACATAGTAAGAATGTGTAACAAGTTTCAGAACTGAATGATAAGAAAACTGATTAGAATAGTAGTATGTCAGAATAGACATTTCAGCAAGAAATGTGTGGATAGTAGAATGCCCAGGAAGAGTGCCACAGGCTCAAAAGTGCTTTGTCAAGCCAGTGTGGTGATACACATCTGAAGCTGCAGCATCCAGGAGGTTAAAGATGAGGATTTCTTTGAGTTTGGGGCCAACCTGGGGTACATAGTGAGTTCCAGGTGTATCTGCCCTACAGAGCGAGACCCTACCTCAACAACGACAAAACTGTTACTAGGGAAAAGCAAATAAAAATGGCAAGGATAGACTGTGTGCCTGTAAAATGATTAAAATAAGACAAAATCCAACAAAGCCTGGTGCTGGTAAAAATGCAGAAGACCTGGAATTTGCCTACAGTCTTCATGGAAGCTTTAGAGCATTAAATATATCCTATGTATCTATGTCACCTGGAAATCCCACTTCTGGATATCTAGGTAGAGAAATGGAAACTTAACATAAAAGGGCACTCTCAAATGTTTGTATCAACTGTATCCTAACTTCCCCAAACTGAAAGCAAACCACCTTCCTTCCGTGGGCCAATGGATAAACAAATTGTGGTTCCTCTATACTGTAGACTATCTATAACCCAATGAGTGGAGATGAACTTCGCGGGCATTCTGCTAAGTGACACGAGCCAATCTCAAAAGGTCCCATAGCGACTTTCCCCCTTTTAAAAATCTGAAATCTGAAGTGCTCTGAGCACTGACATGTGGACATCATAAATAATTTCTATGCCTGACTATGTATGACAGGTCAGAGCTAAAGTTCAAGTGCTCTTAAAATGCTGTGTGGAATTACTCACAGGCTATGTGTTTAAACACATTTTGTGCTTAGACTTGGTTTCATTTCAAGACGTCTCATTACATGCATGAAAGTCTTCTCAAATACCAACAATTCAGAATCTGAAACACTTCCCATTATAGCATGGTGGTGAGGGGTCAGGCAACCTGCAGTCACACGTATGTGATATTCTGAAAGGAACACACTATAGAGAGAACTAATCTGTGGTTGCCAGGGCTGAGGATCAGAGCATGTGCCATCCTAACAAGGCAACATTGGAGTTAATGGAGTTGTTTTAAATTTTTGTGTGGGTTGGTGCATAGTCTATAGTCTATTCAAGTTAAAACTCAAAGATGTACACACCAAAAAAAGAAAAAATTTTTTTCTGGACACTGATTTTTAAAAAGAAACCAATATTTTCTTCTATATTTATTTGGATTAAACATAAGAAATGTGGTTCGGCATGGTGCTCACCTTTATAATTTCTTTATAAGTTCATCATCCAGGAAGCAGAGGCAGCAAGATTGGATGTTTGAGGCCAGCGAGGTTACCCAATAAATTCGTATCTCTGGTAGGTGCAGTATGTGCTTTTATAACACATGGCCAACTTGCCTCAAACCACTTATTAATGTGACTATCTATTCTTTTTCTTTCTTTTTTTGGGGGGGAGGGGGTTGAGACAGGGTCTCTCTGTGTAGCCCTGGCCACCCTGGAACTCACTCTGTAGACCAGGCTGGCCTTTGACCCAGAGATTAGCCTGCTTCTGCCTGCCGAGTGCTGGGGTTAAAGGCATGTGCCGTCACCACCCTTGGCTAATGTGACTGTATATTCTTTTCCACTTCTTTTCTCTATTTAAAGGCACAGTTGACTTTGTACTTAATCTTGGGGAAGAGGTATGGCAAGATAAATATGACAAATAATGTTTCCTGCTTCCAAAAGCCAGGCTCGAAACTGGAAGCAGATCCGAAGCAAAAAGGTCATGGCAGGCCTCTCCTCATTCCAGGGCCTGGGCCCTGGGTAGAAGGGCATTCTGGAGAGAGCCAAACCCTCAGGCATAGGAGCACCTGGAGGTGGGCAGAGAAGAGCCTTGGACCAGAGTACGTGGAGGGTGTCTAGGTGGGTACTAGGTCCTACACTCAGAATGTGTTATCTGCCTGTTAAACACCCCTCTCCATTTTATGACACTTCAGAGCGGTGGTTCTCACCCTCCCGAATGCTGTGACTCCATGTGACTCATGTTATGGTAACCCCAACCATAAAATTATTTTTGTCGCTACATCATAACTATAGTTTTGCTACTTCTATGAATCGTAATGCAAATATCTGTTATACAGGGTATATGTATGATATGTGACCCGAGAGGAGTCACAACTCACAGGTTGAGAACCACTGTCTCACCAATACAGCAATCTGTCACATTGCATATCTGAATGTGGAAGGTGAAATTTGTTCCAGTCTGCACAAGAGCGCTCTCCAGACAATAAGGCGACAGTGGAATGTTCTCTCCATTTAGACGAAACATGGTCAATAAATTCAGTTGATAGAGGACTGAACCTTGGTCTAGCCAGGCTTACCAACATGCAACAATTCACTTTGAAGGTTTTTGAAATAACCCCTGCCTTACACTTGGCAAGACCAGCTGTTTCAGTTCCTCTGGCCATCGTGGAAGGGGTACGGAGAAACAAGAGGAATGCACCGTCAATCTCCTATTCACACCCTGGGCGCCTTGGGCAAATGTGTGTCACAGATTCTTTGCTGTCTGAGCTACAGTCCCTTTCCTGTCTGGAGGCTTGCAGGATCAGCCTGCAGGCACAGCAGGCTGGCCTCGGCCACCGCAATGAGGGGCCGTGATTTAAAGCAATCGAGGAGAGACCAGCATTGCGTGATGCGGTGGTCTCTGTCTGGTGAGAGATGATGGGTGGGTGCCCCAGCTCTGAGTAGCCAAGGGTTGATTTGTGAAGCCTGTAAACATCCTTGGAGAATTCCCAGAAATATGCAGGGAGGAGAATGTGATAAAAGGCTGTCCTCACCGAAGAGAAATGAGTTGTTTATTGAAGTGAATTATGACCTTATGGACTGATGAAATCTGGGACATGGGACATTTAAAACGTGCAGGCTACTTCTGCACTATTAGTGACATGGCATTACTCTTAGGTGAGTGCCATGATATTTAAAACACCATAGCTTTATTATGTGATTTAGTTTTCTCCCCACATTTATTTATTGTGTGTGGGTATGGTTGTACATGCTTGTGTACCATGGTATGTATGGGTATCAGAGAATAACTTTGTGGGAATCAGTCCCTCCTTCCATTATATAGGCTACAACTAAGTTTATCTGCCTTGGTGACAAGTCTGAGCCATCTTCTGAGCCAGCCTGCTGACATTTTTTTTTATGGGGTGTTTTTGTTGTTGTTTTTCTAGATAGGGTTTCTCTGTGTAGCTTTGGCTGTCTTGGACTTGCTTTGTAGACGAGGCTGGCCTTGAACTCACAGAGATCCTCCTGCCTCTGCCTCCCTGAGTGCTGGGATTACAGGGGTGCACCACTGTCCCTGGCTTAAATGGAGTGTTTTTGAGACAGAGTCTCATGCTGTAGCCTCCTACCTCAGCTTCCCTGAGAGCTATGGCTCCAGGGTAGACCATATTGCCTGCTCTCTGATGTGCTCTAACACATAGGCACACGAGTTCTCCGCATTTTCTCTCTCTCCCCTTCCTTCCCCTACCCAACTCCCATTGTAGTCTTATTTTTCTTCTCTTCCTATAAAATCTTTCATTAGGGAAATCTTCAGTAGAAAATGAAAAGAAGAGGTCTCAAGCTGCCTTATGCATATTATGGTTTTGAACAGTTCAACTATTAACAGAAACTCATAGTTTCACGGAAAAGACAGTTTCATGTTCAGCATGAGAATGCAAGAATGGCTTAACCAGTGGTTTGGAGCAGGGTGTGAGCCTCCTGGAAACTCGACTTCTCTTCTCATCCTACCTAATCATCTGTATTGATTTTCCTCTCTAGCTTTTCTTTCTTCCCCAAGGCCCAGGAAAATGAAATTTCTTCGTTGGATGTGTGGTTCTGCAAAATGGGAAAGCATCTATTCAGAGCTGGTTCTCACAGCATTTTGAAGTAGGCAAACTTCCTTTCTTCTTTTAATGCTAAAATGTGTTCCTTCTCTTTATGGATCATTTACTTCCTGCCTCATCTTACTGGCATCCCTCTTTCTTACCTTCTCAGGATCAATGTCTGGTCTTAGGAAGAAGTATACTTCAATTTTAATTAAAATCACCAGATTAACCATTTCTAGCTTCTGAGACCCATGTGGGACACAAGACACCACACTAAAAGAAGCCCAGATATTGGGTGAGGTACTATTGTGGGCCATTGAAGATTGGGACACACTCATTTCTTACTTTAACAGAAGATGGCAATACACGCTCAGATAGCTTCCAATTCTTACACTTTTTTTTTTAAATAGCTTTGCTTGTTATTTTTTTTCCCCTTATATCTCCATGGTGCCTAAACTAAAGTTAGGAAGCGTATCACCGTAGGTGATGGGTGCTACATTTACAAGATGCAGGTGCAATCCTTCGCTGGGTTACTAAGAAGCTCCAAGACAAACCATTTTACCTTTCTGGACCCAGACTACTTTTCCAGCCAATAATAAATCATCAACGACTGAAAAAAAAACAAATCCTCATTAGTAAGATTTGTGGTTATGAATTAAAATACTTCTCATACTCTATTCTCTGGATAAGAAATTGTTGGCATTATGATACAACTCAGGAGCAAAGAAGAACCACAGCTCAACAAAAAAAAAGCCCTCTGAGAAGTAGAAAAGGTGACGGCAGTGCTGTAGTCACAACTTCTCTCCATAATGATTTTTCCTCCTCTTACTAAAATAGACCAAGGCTTGATGTCACAAGTTCATGTGTTACCAGCAAAAAGGATCTAGTAGTAAAGGAGAGTGCCTTCAACACCTTATTCTAAGATTAACCTTAGGGGAAGATGAATGGTAGTTCCCAGCACTTTCTGAGTTGCCACGGATACCTGTCATCCACATCAAGAGCCTGCAGGTTACACTCAGGGACTTTTGCCAGATCATTAATAATGTCGCCGAAACCTGAAGCTGCTGCGATGTGGACACACGTCTTCCCGCTGTCGTCGTCATAGTTGATAATGGACGGGCCCTGATGGTGACTCAGAATGATGGAGCACAGAATTCTATTTCCGCTCTGCAAAAAGAGTCAGAGAAAACCCACCATGAACAACTCTCCCCTCTCTCTCCTGGCTTCTCAGATAGCAACTTAGTTTGGCTTCAGTGAGGCGTTGCTTAACTGTGGTAACCCCATTTTGATTTTCAGTTTGTTCTCTTGGGGGCTGGGACGGAAACCTAATCCCTAGCAATTGCCACCTACAGTTTGTACTTAAGTTCTTCAACAAATTTCCGTTTATCTCAGTTCTCTGCCAGGTGTTTTGTCGCCAGTTGGGGTTAAAGTTGTCCGCACCTAGTGACCTGATGGTGGAATTTGAGGACAAACACCAGCTGACACCAGAGCTAGCCCGACAGATGGGTCACCTAGACGACAAATGGCTCGCTAGAGCTGCTCATTTGAATTCCTCATTTCACTGGACACAGTGGCTGTGAGCACTTGCACACTTAAATTCAATATTAGCACAGTGACGAGAAGGAGGCCCAACAATGGCGCAAGGCTGCAGAGAGAAGGCTTGCTCCTCAGCCTGGCATTTTTAGTTGCACATGGCATTGGGGATTCCTGCTACACCTCCAGACTCTCTCAGGTGCCCAGGATCCATCCTGCAGCAGGGCACATGCTGAGCTGTTCCCTCCCACAGGATAAGAAAAGGACCCTGCTAGAGCAGAGGGAGGTGGCTGAGGCTGGCAGGAGTTTGGGGGTTAAAATTGTGTGTGTGCAGGTTTCATTGCCTCACCATACTTCACTTACAACACTCGAGAATTTCAAGGTGGTGACCATAGAACATTGCATCTCAGGTATCTCAAGCAGAAGGCTCCCTCCTGGACCTTGCTCACGTAGCTGGACAGTGGACCCTGCCTGCAAAAGTCCCCCCTTTTCTCTTACATGCCCTCTTCCTAACTCCTTTCCCTCTCTCCATCTAGCCTTTGCTCTACAGGACTTGGATATAACTCCATCAACTACCCGTGCGCTGTGCCTGCCTGTCACAAGAAAGAAGCCTGCTACTTTTATCACACAGGGGCTTTTAACTCAATTTTTTCTAGAGTCTTTCATGTGCTATTATTCAATGCATTTTAAGGGGCCAGGAATACAGTGGAAACAGTTAAGAGACTTTTTTTTTTTTCTTGGAAAGTACCAGCTTCTAGAAAAGGAAAGCAGAGAAGAATGCCAGCGTGGTGAGTTTGTTTTGTGTACAGTTTCCTGGAAGAGAAAAGGAATTCTGGTTGCCAAGGTGATTCAAAGGGCAAAACACCCCTGTTCAGTTTCCCCTCTTTGTAGAACAGGGAGCATTAGGGACAGATGGGAAAAACAAAGGGACACACCTCACCTCTCTGCTCCTTCTCCTTGCCTGACCCTTGGGAGGAGTCACTTGGCACTGGCTACAGCCTAGGGCACCTGTGTCTGCCTCTTCTAAATTTCTGACCAGCTTGTCCCATGTGTTCTTGAGGCTGTAATACTGTAGACCATTCCTCTGAATAAGGACAGACTAGAACCCCCACCCCACTCTATACTCTTCTTCCAAAGTGCCTCTTGTTGTGGCTTTTCTAGATAATTCCTTTGCCTGCTCCTGGATCTCACCCATAGCATTACTATTTGTATTTTGTTTTTCTTTATGAGCTTTCCTCAGAAATGATGGTGACAGCTGAGTACATTGAGAGAATGCTTACTGCTTAGTTCTTTTCTAAACCACTCCTGACAGTGACCCCAGGAGGCAGCTACTTCTATTATCTGCGTATTGGGGAGGTCATAAGACAGAGGCAAGAGAGACTAAGGAGTTTGCTGTGGTTCAAAGCTTAGAATTAGCGAAGCCAGGATTGACTCTGTAGAGTTTGTGTGCTTTGATCTTTGAGAAAAGGATCCTGTATGTTCAAACTGAGGAAGCTGAAGTGAAAACTGCTGTTCAGACCTGTTGCATAAGTAGTCTTGATGAGTCTTGCCAACTAAGAACTAAGTTAATCAGTAGGCATTTTAAAGGTCTCTCCTAGGGATGTTGCCATGGTGTACCCTCCTGAGAATCTGAGGAGCCCCAGAGGCACTAACTTATAAGCCAAGTCATGGGATGATAGTTTTTTGGTGACACACAGCATTCTCCACTAGCATTCCTGATGAATCAGCCTAAGGGAGGCTTAGGCAGTGAAGACCAGGGAGGTCACAGAGACCAAGACCCACTAAGAGAGCATAAATAGGAATGCCCAGATGGGTCCGTAGGAGGGACTGATCATGAGTCTACACATCCAGCGGGAACACTATTAAACCAGGGGAGTAATGAACTATAGCACACATTGGCTGTTCTCGAACTCTTGGATTGTGCATTGGGAGGCTACAGTGGGGCCGTGGATTGTTCTGTTGTTTTTGTTTGCATTGCTTTTGCTGGTAATAACCATCAAGTTGCCTTCATGTCCTCTGAAAACTGTTGCATTCTGGTTGTTTTCTCTTTACCTGTTGTGAACAGAGAACACTGGAGAAGAGCCTGACTCAGAAGAAGGTTTGCCAAGGAGAAAGCTGAATTAACAGGTAAGAATGTTTTTATATGTAAAAAAAGAAAGAAAGAAACAAAAGTTATTGTATCCTGACTCTGGTGTCTATTTTGGTTTGAATGATAATGGCCCCTATAGGTGCATATATTTGAATGCTTGCTCCCTAGTTGGTGGAAATGACTTGGAAGGATAAGAAGGTGTGGCCTTGTTGGAGGAGGGGTGTCATTGGGGGGTGGGGTTTGAAGTTTCCAAGGCCCAAGCCAGGTCTAGTCTCTCTCTCTTTCTCTCTCTAGTCTCTGTCCCTCTCCTCTTCTCTTTTCTCTCCTCTCTTCTCTTCCCTTCTTCTCCTCCCCCCTCGCTCCTTGATGCCTGTTGACCAGGATGTAAGCTCTTACTGCTCCAGCACCAAGCCTGCCTGCCTGCTGTCATGTCCCCTCCATGATGCTCATAGATTAATCCTCTGACTTTGCAAGCAAGCCTCCAGTTAAGCACTTTCTGTGCTAAGAACTGCAGCAATAGAACAGTAACTAAGACAGTGTCCTTTGAAGGAGGCTTCATAGGAGGCTATAGGACCAGTTGGTTACCAGCACATGTCTGGGGAACTGTAATGGTTAATTTTCCTTATCACCCCGATTGCATTCGGATCATCACATCACCATGGAAACACATCTCTGCTTGTCTGTGAAGGTGACACATCCACAGAAGTTTCACATCTCTGGGTGTGACTGTGAAGGTGCTTCCACAGAAGTAGAAGGGGAAGGTAGCCTTACCCTGAATGTGAGCTGCCGGGCACCATGCTCTTGGCTAGAGTCCCAGACTGTACAAAAAGGAGAAAGGGATCTAACATACAGCTGCAATGCCATGTAATCAGCTGCCTCCAGCTCCTGCTTCCAGGCTCTGCATCCCCTAAAACCTCAAACCCAAACTACCCCTTTTATCCTTAAGTTGCCTTTGTTATAGCAACAAGGGTAAAAATTAATGCAAAATAAAGTTGCACGGTGCCTTCCTTTTACAGGAAATTCTGATATTCTTCCTACCTGGAATGAGAGGATATAAACATCACTCATCATGTGCTAGTGAGTGTACAAAGCTCAGGCCAATGTGCTGGTGTCTGTGTGTTAGTCACGTTTCTTTAATGGTGTTTTCCAGGATGCACTAACCCTGCAGCCAGACAAATTAGACTGGAATGGAGATGGTGAGTCTGCAGGGTAAGCACTGGAGAATTGGCTCCAGGCTAACCAGCAGGAGAATACCTCTGAACTATTAGAATCAGTCAGTCTTTCAGGGGGGCCCAGAGTCCTAACTACTGCAATAAAACGGGAGAATGCAGGGAAAGTAGGGTAGCTGTGAAGGAAAGAGCTATAACTGACTTTTGCATGTAATGTGGGTCTAGGTAGAATGTTTGAAAAGTCAGGTGAAAGCCAATTACAACAAGTTTTCAGGAAATAAGACATATGATACAAAAGACAATTTCTGTTTAATATATTGACAATGAACAAATAGAATTTGAAATTAGAAGCTGATGTTTTGGATATGGTTTGCGTTTTATAAAGCTCATTCTGAAATTTAATTTCCAATATAATGTCATGTGTGTGTGTATGTGTGTGTGCGTGTGTTTAGGGGTAAGGAGGAGATGGAATGGAGGGAAATGGAGAGTGAGAGAGCCAGAAAGAGAATGTGTAGTGTAGGCCTGTATATGCACATGTGCACACTCATATGTGTTCATAGGTGGGGGACAGAGGTTTGATGTTGAGCGCCTGTCTCTCTCTCCCTTGTTTTCTGAGACAGGGCCTGTCACTGAACATGAAGCAGTGAGCTCCAGAGATCCCCCTGTCTCTTTCTCCCTAACACTAGGGTTACAGGTGTGTACCATTGTGCCTAGAATTTGATGTGGGTGTTGAGGATTCCACCTCAGGCTTGAACAGCAATCATTCTGCCAAGTGAGCCATCTCCTCAGTCCTCTAACGGCCACGTAATAGCATTAAGCAGTGTGCCAGCTAAGAGGTAGTTAGATTGTGTGTGTGTGTGTGTGATAACTAACGTCATTCTGAGAAGTGAACCCTTGTTCCTTTGAGTAAAATGTCCGTCACCCCTCTTTGTATGTGCTCATACATGTGGTATTTCCTTTCCTCTCTATTAATCTTTTCTTCATGGAGCAGCATAAGGCTCTTGACAAACACCGAACATATCCTGGCACCATGCCCTTTAACTTCCATACTATGAGCTAAATAAACAACTTTTCTTTCAAAAAGACCAAGTCTCAGTGTTTCTGTTACAGGAAAATAAAACAGACTAAGACTAAGTCACAGTGTCGTCTTGGAAAGGTGACTTAGCAGTTTTGAACACTGACTGCTCTCTCAGAGGACCTGGGTTTCATTCCCATCACCCTCATGGTGGCTCAAAACTGTCCAGAACTAATTCTAGTTCCAGGGAATCCATGCCCTCTTCTGGCCTCCACAGACAACAAGCATAAACATGGTGCAAAGACGTCCAAGAAGGCGAAACACCCATACATGTTTAAAAAATGCCATGTAGGTTAGCACCATTAGAACAAAATACTTTAAGTAAACAAAGAAAGTTATTCCAAGATCTTGGTTGGGAAAAACTGAGTGTGGTCAAGATGCTTTTTCCTCTCAGCATGATCTTCAGATTCAATGTATTTCCAGTAAATATTGATTAACTGACTCTGAAGATTACATGAAGCAAAACACCCAGGAAAGAACAAAACATTGAGAAAGAACAGTAAAGTTGGAGGACTGTTCTCTCACTTAAAGAGTTACTATTATCTACAGTTGTCAAGACAGTATGGTATTGGCAAAGGAACAGAAAACTAGACCCCGAGAAAAGAGCAGATACCCTGGAAATAGACTCTTAGGTATTGTGAGTCAGTTTTGTCTTTGTGGCACATAACCTAAGAAAAACAACTTGGAAGAACAAGTTATTTGGGCTCACGTTTTCAGAGGTTTTAGTCTATCTCGCCTCACTCTGTGCCTGGCTGTAGAAGAGATACCGACAAAGCAGAGACACCTGAGGAACTAGTATCATTAGGGAGGTGACAGCATGGCCCTGCAGACATGAGATGACACTTAGTAAGATTGTCACAGACGGCAAACGTGGTGGTCTAAATAAAAATGGCCCCCATAGACTCATGTGTTTAAAGGCTTGACTCAGGGGATGGCACTATTAGGAGGTGTGGTTTTGCTAGAGGAAGTGCATCACTGTAGGGGCAGGCTTTGAGGTCTCAGAAGCTCAAGATGGAGAACTCTCAGCTCTGCTTCCAGCACCATGTCTGCCTGCCTGCTGTCATGCTTCCCACCAAACTGACAAAGCACTAAACCTCTGAAACTCTAAGCCAGCACCAATGAAATGTTTTTCCTTTATGAGAGTTGCCGTGATCATGGGTGTTTCTTCATAGCAATAAAACTCTAAGAGAAGTAACATGCTCCTGTTACCCCAGCTATAGCCACATGGTAGAATCTTCTAGACAGATAGGAGAATAGGAAAGAGGCAAGGGCCATTGTAGCATATCCTTAGCTAAGAAGGACTATGGGAAAAAAAAAAAAGCAGAAGTTGAAGTTAGTTTGTAGGCCTGGTGTTTCAGATCTTTACTGTTTTGTTTATTTGGGGTCTAATACAAAGGCTTAATTATTTCCAAGCATTGTAGTTTTAAAGATGATCTCATTCTACAGTCCAAAAGAAAAGCAGGAAGTTGAGCAAAGGCATAAGTAACAATGGGAAGTAGACTCATTCATGTGGAAACTTTTTAAAGACAGTGTAGCGCTGGACCTGTGCAACCAGGATCAAGACTCCAGAAGACCAGCGTAGCAATGATCTCCATAGTTACACCTAGCCTTTGCGCCGTAAGGGGAATAATACACAGCCTGGGAATTTGACTATCAATACTAACCGTATGGAAGGGAGAGGTAATACAAGTCCTCCAGAGACAGGATTCTTTACATGTTGTTGTAGTGACCAACTATCATTGAGTAATTGAAGAAAGCTGTGGACTCTTTCCTCAGGAAAATGAATGCAAGCAAGCACATACAGTTGCCCATAGACTATTGGGTACCATGGTGAGGTACTAAAAGGAACCTTTTGATTATTCATTTTACTTCCGGTGGCAGATAAACAGTAGATGCCCCAGAAAAGAAAGTACTGAGTGATTGAGCAAATACATGAGGCATTTCACGTGTACAATCGTGGTCAACCTGCAAGCACTGAAGAGAAGAGTAGATAAGACATTGGCATCCATTAACATGAGTTCTTCTATGACAGTGGTTCTTAATCCCAGCAGCACATTTTAAATTTTTGGGAGAGGAAGGAATCTTAATAATAGCCTTGCCTGGGCTCCAGAAGAATCTAGGAGTTGGGCCCAAGTGTCCGTAATATTTTAAAGCTCTTTATATGAGTCTCATAAATATGGCAGGTTGGAAGTGCTATCATTGACAGCATGATCATTTCGAGCAGAGGTTCTCAACCTTCCTAACGCTGCCACCCTTTAATACATTTTCTTATGTTGTGGTGACCATAAAATTATTTTCATTGCAGTTTTCATAACTGTAACTTTGTACCGTTCTAAACCTTAATGTAATTATATGTGTTTTCCATTGGTCTTAGGTGACCCTATGAAAGGGTCGTTCAACCCCCAAAGGAGGTCACAACCCACAGGCTGAGAACTGCTGATTTAGAGAGTAGGATATTCAATACGACAATCAGGTCTCAAGTTGGGGATCATAACAGAGCGACTTGCTTCTTCCTGATCCATCCCACATCCAACAGTTGCCGTGCACACAGTTTCACTCATGTCCTCCCTCTCCCGGTAATTTGGAGTTAAACTGCAAGGGTATGGGTGACTCTCCTTAGGTCAAATCTGGGCTGTCAGGGAAATTCAGAGTGTGTTGCTCTGGCTTTAGCCAAGCTACCACCTAGCAGATAGGAGCAGAGGCCTCATCACTCAGCCGCTGCTCAAGGCCTCCTGGGAGTTCTTTCTCTTGAAAGGGCTTATTTAGGGAGGAAGAGGGAGCCCATGGTGCTTGTCCATCAGACTCACCTAGGAGGAGATTTACCTAAAGGACACACAGCCCAGAGGCAGGGGTCAGAGCGTGAGCGAGGGCATGGAGGGTGAAGATGTAGACATACTTACTCCAATCCCACCTCAGTTCAGAATCACCATGCCCAGGACATTGCATGGTGCTGAGCCAGACGCCGCTCAAGGGACCCCAAACTGGCCAGAGGCAATTTCTAAGTGCCCCAGACAGAGCAGGCAGGGAGGGGGAAGGGCGTATGGTTAGATAAAGAAAGTACGTAGGAGGGTGCCAGGGCAGGTGGGGCTGACAAAAACAAGTCCTGTTCGCTGTGCGTTGTTTTTTTTTTTTTGCCCAGGGCTGGGTGCAGTGCCCTGTAACTGAAGCCAAGTTCAGAGGCACGAAAACAGAGAGTTTCCAAATCGTTTGTTTTTCCCTTACCTCAGGCACACGTGTGAGTCCTGAGAGTCCCAGGTGCTAACATGAAAACACCACGTGAAACCACAGCTGGGTAGCAGAGGTGACTCTCACAGCCAGGCTGGCAGCGCTCCTGAAAGGCTACCCTGGCTGGCCAGTGGCAGGGAGGAGTGCGGATGTGTGCACGGGCATTGAAAACGATGCCTATCGAAAACGAAAACGAACTTGCTGAAGGAAGCACCCAGCTGCTCTCCTTGAGGGTGAGAATAGGTAACTCTGTTCATTTGTCAGTGAGCCATCCCCCCTAGGACAGACTTCAGAGCTCTTAGCTGGCCCCACTCCTTCGGCTCAGTCTGTTTGGGTTCCCTTGCACTCTAGAATCCACAGGCCTATTCTGCTATTTATGGCTGTGTGGACTGAGGTGGCCCAGTTCCTGTGACAGTGACGCAGGAGCGTGAGTCATTGTTTTCACTGTTCTATGTGAAAGTCAGGACATCTGCAGTGGCGTGGCTGTGGAGGGTGGGATGGAAGAAAATGAGCTCTGATCCAAAGGTTTTGAAGGGATTTGCCCGATAATCCTCGGAGGGTTTCTATGAGTCAATAGTAAGCACTGAGTATGAAGTGTGTGTGTGTGTATCAGATTCCCTATTGCCTTTCTCGATATGAAAGGAGGGCAAAGGAAGAGAGACTGTCCTTGTTCTAGCATATACATTTCAAATAAATATCAGGACTAGCATGTGTGATAGGTCCCACTTTCGTGGCGGACCTGTTCAAAAAGTAGGTAACATAGCTTTACATCACTTAAACTTGACACAAGCTCACAGCCTGCCCTCTCACCTGAACTGCCCAATGGAGAGCTGTTTTAAAGTCCTTGTCCACGAGGGTAGGGTCTGCCCCCTTCTTCAACAACATCTGTGTGTGCTGAGGCCGGTTGTGGAAAGCTGCCCAATGGAGTGGCGTCATTCCCTGCAACATAACGGTCAGAGGAAGCAGAAATCAACACAGGCTCCTAAGGGTTCTTCCACAGGCCACCAGCAAGGCACCCATTGCTGCTGCTTTTCAGTTCATCTGTTCGTTAAACCATTTGTTGGAGGGATAGTTGTCGATAAACTTTTGGCCAAGTTAACAGCTGTTGAGGATACAAAAGTGAGCACGAGAAACAAGACTGCCTGCCCTCACGGGGGTTGGGCTGTGGTAACAGAGAGAGAGACAGACAACTGCACCCCGGGGGGGAGCCAGGAGAGCTTCCTGATTAGCAGTGGGCACGTGGGGCACAACCAAGGGAACAAGGTCTGTTCTGAACAGGCTTCCGGGAGACAGACTGAAGGAGGAATGGCAGCACCAGGCCACACAGCTGAGAATATGGACAAGGGCAGCAGCCGAGACAGCAGCCATGCAAGAACGCAACCGCCGCGCGGTCCCAGTGCCTAGAACAGAGACTGTGTGAATAGCTATGGGATGAATGAGTGAATGAGTGAACAAACTAGGGAAAAGGAGAGATGATGTTGAAGATGGGTTGATCCTGGGAGGGAGGGAAGTAGGGATACTGATTCATCATAAACCATTTTGGATTTCATTCTACATAAGCGGAGACATAGTGCCGATTTCAAGCGGGTGTCGGAATGATCTGATTTACACTGTTGAGAGGAAATCCTTGCGTGGCAGATTGGAGAATGGAGCTAGCTGAGCCTATTGGACACAACTCAGCTTTCCTGAGACCTGAAGGTCACACAGTTAAGGGATGCCCTAATGGCAAGTGATTTTACACTGGGCAGTGGAAGGCCCAAAGAAACAGTGGTATTTGGGTGTATGTGATGAAAGATGGCCTCTCCTTGGTCACGTCTCTCACCCACATGAAAACATCCAAAATTATTGATTCTAAGATACCCAAAAGAAGGCAAAGGCTTGGAACAGGTTTGTAGCAACTCTTTTACAGTTAGTCTTGCAGACAGCATGAAGGCAGGTAGCAGGCCTGCTGGGTGGAGAAGACAAGCCTTGATCTAGCCATCCTGGAGTATTTATTGATCCAGAAATTCACATGAATTCCTACAGCTATATATTACGTCATCCTCCAAACACCACCTAGAGTAAGGGCTGTGGGGAAATATCCCTCCATGTCCCCATGGTATTTTCTCTTCTCCCAGGACACACAGACCACATTCTAAGCTTTCTGTACCAGATTCAGCCACGTGACGGAGTTCCAACTATCAGAAAATGGACAAAAGGGAGAAAACTCCCTTGAGACCTGGTCTAGAGAGCACACAGTTCTTCACACCTGTTTTCTTTCCTCGCCTACCAATGAATGTAGCGGAGGACAGGGCCACAGAGGACAATAAATGGGACCACACAACTGCAAAGCCGAGCACCTCGTTGATGAGCATCACACCACAATAGGAACAAAAGTACATTTCCTTGTGCCAGGAGACTTGAGATTTTTGAATCACCGCAGCAGCTAGCCAACCCTGATGTCTGCCATCACCCTCTTATTTCCTAGAAGAGGGAACAGCCCTAGCAAAGCGCTCCAGTCAGAGTGAGAACACATCTGAGTCCAGGGTCTGAGGTTGTTTGTGGGGCACTGGGCTCAGGGTGCTAAAATCCCTCCAGCCAGTTTCATCTGTCGGACCCGTAATTTATGGTGTGCTGGCAGGTTTCAAGTTTCAGGTGCCCTCTAATATTGAGCCTCCAGAGCCGTTCATCGGGCTGTTTAACAAACTGATTCCAGATGGAAATGAATGCTAGCGTAAAGACACTGGGGCTTGCCTATTGGTGCCGTTGCTGTGTTTTCTCTTGGAACACACACTCACCCACGAGTTTCTATGGGTCTTCTTCTATGGGCCACTGGAAAGAGCAAGCCAGACATGAGGGCACCAGATTCTTTTAATTTTATTTCACATTGATTACTTCTTCCTTAGTGAGACCCTGTTTTAATCATTCATTGGCTTCATGATAGCTGGGCTCTTGTCTGCCTGTCTTAATTCTGAAAGCTCTGAACAGTGTTGGGAGTCTTGTAGGTGCTAAGAAAAGGCTACTTATTTAGTGAGTGAATGACTTCCCACTGTTCTTGACTACATTTCTTGATTTTGTAAAATTTGGCTTTGCCTTCTATCAATTTGTAGGTCTTCCTTTCTTCCTTCTTTCCTTCTTTCTTTCCTTCCTTCCTTCCTTCCTTCCTTCCTTCCTTTCATTCTTTCTTTCTTGTGTGGTATATATGTGTATATGTTCATGTGTGTACTCATGTGTGCATGAGGATGAAAATGTACATGAATGTGAGTGTTTGTGTATGTAAAAGCCAGAGGTTGGTGTCCAGTATCTTTCTTGGTTATTCTCTACCTAATTTTTGAAACAATTGAAGTTGGAGCTCACTGAACTGGCTAGGCTTGCTGGTAGATGAGCGCCAGGGACTCACCTGTCTCTACTTCTCTAGTGATGGAATTATAGGTGCACAGTGTACCCAGCCTTTTATATGGTTCAAAACATAGGTCCTTTCGGTAGAGCAGAAAAATTTTGTTGACTGAGCCACCTTCCTAGCCCCAGCTTTGCATTTTTATATACACATAAGAAGAGAAGATGTAAAATGAATTATCCATACCAAAAAAAAAAAAAAAAAACTTGTTTAACTGTTACCGACTGATCAATCCACACTTCAGAATTTTCAGTGAGTGTCCCAGAAGATCTCATTCTTAGAGCAACTATTAACCGAGGAGGAATGGCTCAGTTTGTGAATGCTTGACTCAAAAGCACGAGAAGCCAAGCCTGAATCTCCAGCAGCCGTGTTAAAATGCTTAGAAGCATTCATCCATAAGCCCAGCACACATTATCCATAACCTCAGTGCACATTCATCCATAACCCCAGGGCTTGAGATACGGAGGTAGGAGGATCCCACGGGCTTGCTGGCCAGTTGTGCTAGCTGAATTGGTGAGCCCCAGGTTCACGGAGATACCCTGTCTCAAAAAAAAAATGAGGTAGAGAGCAACTGAGGAAGACACCCTACATTGATCTCTAGCTCCATGTGTGTGTGCACATGTACACACACACACACACACACACACGAATGTACACCCCCATACACACACAAATAAAAGGAAACACATAATAGGTGACAAAGACTTTGTAGAACTGTGACTTGAGAATGTGGGAAGTCCCTGTGAAAATGTGGTTGTAAACTAAACTGTGGTTATGCAACCCTACACAAGCTTGCTGTGTTTTAAGTATTATTCTTTTAAAACCATAAAACTTTAGAAGGCAACCAGAGCATGTTGTGGTAAAGGAGTAGGATAATAAGAATGTTACAATGTTTTAAAAACATTTATTTATTTATTTTGTGTGTGTGTGTGTGGGCGCACATAGAGGTCAGAGGTCAGCTTGTAGTTTTGTGTTCTCTTTCCTGGAGAGAATCTATGTTATCCAGGTTGTTGGCAAGCACCTCTTCCTGCTTGGCTACCCGAATGTTACCTTTGTGCACCTATTTGGCTCCAAGAAATATATATGTATTAGCTCATTGAATTTTTACAGTGATCCCAAGGAAAGGAGTTTTAGAATCATTTTTAAAGCGAGGAAGCTGAAGTAGGTAGTTTAAACAACTTGCGTAAGGCATTGGCCGAGTGCTTGGTATGGCTGGACAAATCCATGTGTCTGTGGTTCTGGAGAAAAATGATCTTTATCACATTGGTATACTTCTGTGCGTGGAGAGGAACTATGCTGGGAAATTCTTTTTGTGTGTTTCATCTTAACTGACTCAAGTCTTGTCATTTTACGTAATGGTAGTTCTCATTAGAGTGCAGGGTGAGAGAGACCTCTCTCTCTCTCTCTCTCTCTCTCTCTCTCTCTCTCACACACACACACACACACAGTATTAGCTGTCTTTACGTTTCTTCCAAAAGCATAACTAGCCACACTTTAGAAATAACTCCTTTTGTTGCTTTCGAGACGGGGTTTCTCTGTGTAGCCTTGGCTTTCCTATAACTCACTTTGTAGACCAGGCTGGCCTCCAACTCAGAGACCTACCTGCCTCCGCCTCCAGAGTGCTGGGATTAAAGGTGTATGCCACCACTGCCCAGCGAAGATTAATATTTAAGTGTAATTTTTACCCCACTTTCGTTGGTTAGAAAAGTAGTCAGGCATTACCAAACCTTCATCTCCAGCAGAATTCATTCTGAAAGAATAGTAACTGGTTTCTTCTTGTTTCCCCTTTTCTACTGAGTGTAGAGATTAAAGGCACGGATAAATGACTCTATGCCCACCAACCATGACTTGACTTAACTTCCCTGAATACTATTACACTGTAAACAATGTGTAAATGTTCAGTCAAGAGAAATTTCCTGTTGCTTTTTTTTTTCTAGCTGAGCTAATGAGAAATAAAAATAAATCCTCATAGCATTAGTAATCAGAAAACCAAAGCTTTCCAAAGCTCACGGGCAGCTGGCTAAGCCATTCAGGCAGCTGGGCAGCCATACGTATTGTGCAAGACAGCATCGAGGAACATTTTCCTACAACTGCTTCCTCCTTTCTTCACCTTCTGGGGAGCTTTCGGGGAGTCAGGCTGCACATGGTGAAGGCTCTGGGGACCATGTACAGGGAGCCTTCAGGCTCAGAAGCTGGTCCGCACTAAGCAGCGAGAGACTTCACAATGGAAATGTGACCGAGTGCAAATGAAGATGCTGTCTACTGCACAGCAGGCTGTTCAAGACATGTGGTCGAGAAGCAGTGAACTCCAACTTATCAAGGATCTCTTGGACACAGGGGGTATAGAATTTGTTGGATGTGGGATAGCTACCCTCACAAGTTTTTCTACTACCTGTCTTTTCAGCTCCACTGAGGACTTAGTCCGACCATGGAAGCATTCAGGAGGTGACAACCTAGGAATCATAGACACGGTGCAAGTAATCCCCAGATGGTCTTGGTGGCAGCTTTTTATGAAAAACAAACATACATCAGTTCAAAGGCTGGAGAATAATTCATGTTGCATTAAGAACAGAAGCGCTCCAGGGTGTGTTTCCTTGAGGTTACCGCAGGACTCAGGGCCCCTTGTATCTGGTGGGTACACACCAGGGCTGTTGTGAAATGGCGCTCTTGCACAGATGAGTAACTGTGATGGGCCATTTCAACTTCTACTTAGCTGACGGGTTCTAAAAGAATCTCAGATCTCCCTCTCTGACAACCATTGCTGATTCTTTTTTCTGAAACACAAATCCGATTAGCATGAAGCAATTTTACCTCTGCTACTTAACACTGAAAGACAGAGAGAGTAATGTTGGGGTGGCCACATGCAGTGCCTGGCTTGTCTAAGTATGGGGAGAACAGAATAATAGCAAAGGGCTGAGAGATAAGCAAAAATATCTCTACCTCTTGAAGGGTCTAGAACTGCACAGAAGCCCTGCCTGTCCCTCACTGACATTTAAAAACTGAATGAAAAGAATAAGGACATGCTGTTCCTAGACATGGATGGAGAAGGTTTACTAGAGATAAGAGGGAGAATTCAGTCAGAGAGATCTGGAAGGGTCTAGACTGAACAGGGCCATGAATGGAGAGGGGGAGGGGGAAGCAAAAGAGGAAGAGATGGGAGAGGATGAGTAAGAGGCCAGGAGCATGCCAGATCAAGAGGCCAGGAGGCCAGTGTCCAAAATGGCGCAGGTTACATGGGAAAGAGAAGCAGACGCCCAGCCCCTTGGAGGGAGAGGTTTAGGGTAGGGGGCGGGGTTAGAAGTGCTGGGAGGAGCCACCGGTTCTGACGGATGCTGAGAGAGTCTATCAGTGTCTGCTTTGATATATTCATAGGCGCCTCACTTAGACATTTGTCCCTGGTTTCTTTGAGATCTAACACAAATTCACATCATTTTAAATCCCCCAACCACATGTGGGTAGTCCTCACAAAATTATAGAGTACCCCTGGGAGGGAGGGGGAGAGATTGTGCACACATGATGTACTCTAAAGAATTTTTTAAAACTCTCTGGTATTACAAGTCCTGTAGTGAAACAATTTTATTTCACTTTTATTTGGAAAAAACAAGAACAAAAACTCCAAACTCTTATAGATGAAAAAGATCAGTAAATTGATCCTTATCTTTGCCTTGGAATTTTCTAATCTAGAAAAACAGCTAACATCACAACAGCTAAAGATTACAGCTGGAGATAAGTATCTGAGGTTAGGTTTTAGTACTGGAGATGCTTACAGTAATGCTGTGTCTCAAGAACTCTTACTTCCCAAAATGTTCCCAAAGAGTTCCCAAAATGATGCAGCCACTAAAAATGCCTTTAGAATGGAGATTCCTATAATGTAAACAAATACAAGGAAAAAAATGAAATAGAAGCAAAGTCTAACAAGAACAAATATACAAAATAAGTAGAAGTTGTGCATAGTGATACACGACTTTAATCACAAAATTTGGGAGACAGAGGCAGCCAGGTCTCCAAGTTTGAAGTCAGCAGAGTCTACACAGTGAGTTCCAGGACAACCAGAGATACACAGAGATAGCATGTCTTGAAAAAAACCAACCAACCAACCAAAACAAAAGTAGCTCAAAGTTGTACTTAATTTTAAGCAGAACTGAATAGTTCCATTCTTCTGAACTAACTGGTAAACTCTACAAGAGCTGCAGTAAAACTCTAAGAAGACACAGTAGGGACATAGCAAATACTTGTCCAAAGAATAAAGCAACTATACCATCTGGGAAGGCCAAGTACCCCATTCAATGCTCAAAACGATCTTGGAAGATATTTTCTTTGAATGACCATGAACTAGAGTAGCAGTTATACCCATGGATAGAAATAAGGAGAGAAATATGTGAGGTTGTATCAGAGAAACAAGCCTCATCTTCACTGGGCAGCATCTCAATTATGAACATTGGAAATGACTTACAGTTGTCAAAAGTGTTAGCAGAACCTGCTACCTTGCCACACGGGCACTTCTGTCTCACCTCCGTGACCACAGACACAATATCATTTACATGCATCACTACTTCAGAATTGTAGATGTTGGTCCCTGCATCAAATCTTACTTAATGCAACCAGGCATGCTGTCGCAGGCCCTTGATCCCAGCACTCGGGAGGCAGAGGCAGGCGGATCTCTGAGTTAGAGGCCAGCCTAGTCTTTACAAGGCGAGTTCCAGGACAGCCAGAGCTACACAGAGAAACCTTTCTCAAAAAACCAAAAAGGGGGGAAAAAAAAGAAAGAAAGAGAAAAAAAATCTTAATGCATCAATAAAAAGCTTGTGTAAGTCAGACCTAGTGTTGAGAGCCAAGAATCCCAGGCATTTAGGGAGATGGTAAATTCAAGGCCAGCCTGGACTATAAAAGTAAGTTCAAGGTTGGCTTTGCCAATCTAATAAGACCTTGTCTCAAAAAACCAAACCAAACCAAACCAGACCAAACCAAGCCAAACCAAACCAAAAAGAAGCCTGGGAATAAAGCTTAATGGTATCGCCCCTGGAATGTGCTAGGCTGTAGGTTGTGTCTAGGAATGTAGATTCAGGTAAGAAGTAGTTCACTATACAAATACAGCTTATGTATTACTGTTACTAACTAAATATCCTGATAGCTATATTTCAAAACAATTGATCACTGTGGTAATACTACATATTTTGTTTTGCGTAATTTCAGATCCTCTTTTAAATAGAGGTCCACAGGCCTTACCAGCAGGTGAAATATATCCGGCTGCAAAACACGAACAACAATTTCTTGCTCTTAGTGGGGTGTGGTGGTACACGCCTGTAATCCCAGCACTCCAGAGGCAGAGACAGGTGGATCTCCATGAGTTTAAGGCCATCCTGGTCTACAAAGGGAGTCCAGGACAGCCAAGGCTATACAGAGAAACCTCCTTGTATAAAAAAACACGCACACACAAAAAGAAGAATTTCTTGCTCTTTAGTCTATAGGACTTTTTGGAAGATGCTAAGTGACAGAGAATACTATTTATTATTTTTGAGAGTAGATGTTGGAAATATCTAATGTCTAATGTAAAACGTGTAGTTGAGTTAGGAAACAAAACAGAGAAGAAAAGAGGCTTTAATATAAAAATAACATGAATTTTGCATGACTTTTTCTTGAAATAAAAATTTCTGTTTCGGGCTGGAGAGGTGGCTCGGTGGCTAAGAGCAGCGACTGTCCTGCCAGAGAACCCCAGGGTTCAATGCACCCATGTGGCGGCTCATACCTGTCTGCAACTTCATTTCAAGGAGATCTGACACCCTCAAACAGACAGACATGCAGACAAAACACTAATGCATGTAATATAAAAATAAAATCATCTTTAAAAATCAGGGCTGCTAAGATGGCTAAGCCATTAAGAGCACTGGCTGCTCTTCCAGAGGTCCTGAGTTCAATTCCCAGCAGCCACATGTTGGCTCACAGCCATGTGTAATGAGATCTGGTGCCCTCTTCTGCTGTGCATGAAAACAGAACACTCAGATACGTAAGATAAATAAATTACAAAAAAATTCAGTTTCTTTCCATAATGTGTATTTATTTGTATATGTGCATAGTTTTAAAAATATTTATTTTAAAGTATGTGTATCTGTGTGTTCATGTGTGTGTGTGTGTAAAAGAGAGAAACTTGCATGCTACTGTCCATGGAAACTAGGGGCACTGAATCCCCAGACACTGAATTTATAGATGATTATGAGTTACCCTGACTAAACTTGGGAATCCTAAAAGGGTAATATATGCTCTTAACCACTGAGCTATCTCTCCAGTAAAACACACACACAGAGTTTTTGATATACACTAAGTTACTGAGGTAGAGTCAAAGAGTACAAACATGGCTGTCCTTAGAGACTTACAGAGTTTGAGGATCAGGCATAGAAGGTGTTAAGGGCTCTTAAGAAGGTGTGACCTTACTCCACTTTAAAATATGGTCAGTTTTAGTATAAAGTTTGGGTGTATTTAGCAGTGCTTTAGCCAATGGAGTACTACTCAGCAATTAAAAACAAGGAAATCATGAAATTTGCAGGTAAATGGTGGGATAAGAAAAAGGTCATCCTGAGTGAGGTATCACAGAAGCAGAAATATACACACAGTATATACTCACTTATGAGTGGATATTAGACATATAATATAGGATAGACATACTAAAACCTGTACACCTAAGGAAGCCAATCAAGGAGGAGGACCCTGGATAAGATGATCAATCTTCATTCAGAAAGGCAAACGGGACGGAAATCGGACAGAGTGCATGGAATCTTATGAAAGAAGGGGGAGATAGAAAGACCTGGAGGGGACAGGAGTTCCACAAGGAGAGCAACAGAACCAAAAAATCTGGGCACAGTGGTCTTTTGTGAGATTGATACTCCAACCAAGGACCATGCATGGAAATAACCTAGAACCCCTGCACAGATGTAGCCCATGGCAGCTCAGTATCCAAGAGGGTTCCCCAGTAATAGGAACAGGGACCATCTCTGACATGAACTCTTTGATCACCTCCACCTGAGGTGGGAGCAGCCTTACCAGTCCACAGAGGAAGAAAATGCAGCCAATCCTGATGAGACCTGATAGGCTAGGGTCAGATGGAAGGGGAGGAGGTTATCAGTGGATATCAAAAAGTCTATACCCTAGGGGAAGGGCATAGAAGAAGAAGAGGGACTGAGGGTGGGGTTGGGAGGGGGTGGGAGAGGGGGCTACGGCTGGGCTACAAAGTCAATAAATAGTAATTAATAAAAAAATTTAAAAACCCCAAAACAAAGCCAACAACAACAAAAAGAAGTTCTTTAGCATCTTGCCTTCTGTGGGATATAGAGTCAGGGGCTATTTTTTCTGACTTTGCTTTTGGGAGGACACTGGCTGGGGTTACATGTAAGTAATGCAGGGAGTGGAGTTGCTGCTGGGAATCATGTCCAGAACCTCACATCTGGTTTTGCAAGTTGGATTTATTTTCTCTGAGTGCTGTTGTAACTGGTATTTGGATTACGAAGCCGCTCCTAAAAACCTACCAACATGAAATGGTGCATAAAATCAACACTGCATCCTAACTACCATGCATGAAGGTGCTTCTCTGGGTGGACACAGTAAGAATTCTAACCCAGATACTGACAGTTCACACCCACCCTGCTGATGGGTGCTCTTCCTCTGAAAGCTAAGGCAAGAGAAGGAGAGGTTAGATTGCAGACACTCGGAGCTTGATAGTTCCCTCGCTGCAACAGACAAGCTTCCATTGATTTTTCTGAGTTCTATTTAGACTGACTATGCAAAGGGCCCCTGACCCGTCTTGCCTTTCCCCACCATGAGAAACTCTTCAGTGTGGAGAGCTTCTGAAGAAGTCACTTTGCAACAAAACCACACAGTAAGAATGAAACAGGAAAAGCAAAGCCAGTTGCTGGAATAGAATAAAGAGTTCAGAAATGAAACCACAAACAAAGAGAAAATGTAGCACTCTGTAATTAAGTTTCTGAGGGTAGGAAGGCATTCTTAAAAAAAAAAAGTGGGTACCCAAAGCAAAATCAGTAATAGGAAAAAAAAACAATTATTTTGATAAATCGTAGTCACAATTTTCTAAACATGAATTGTGAACAGTTCAACAAACTGAAAATATATTTTAAACCTGGCAGACAGAGAGGACCAGCACCCCTGTAGATTAATGGAAAAGACATGTAAAGAGGCAGATCATGAAAGAAGATAGAGAAAAGGTGGCAAATGCATGAAGATGCAGTCTCAAGTGAGAAATGCAAATAAACAGGAGTGTAACTCAGCAACATGAGAGAAGAGGGCTCCTCAGCTACTGGCCAAGCTATAAATTGGAGCTCTGGGGAACAAGTAGGCAGAATGCATTAAACTAAAAATGAACATGCTATTACCCAGAAATTAGTTTTCTAGAGGAATTCTTTCATAAGGGACTCAAGGGGACTTGCACAAGACTGCATTTTAGATTAGTGTTATGATGAGGGAAAACTGGTGACAAGCTGAATATCCATTCACAGGAGAATGGTTAAGTGGACCAAAGTGTTTTCACAGTGTGGGCCACTATGAAGCCATTCCAAGGAAGGACCCAGATCTCCAACGCATGAACACAGAGCACTGAAAAAGTAAGCTCGAAGAACAACAAACACATAGTTTCTATGAGATATCCTGTGGCTTCTACAAACACATGGAAAGATTGGGAAGGCCAAATGATTACCTGAAGGCAAAGGTCAGCTCAGACAGGGGCTTTCTTTCTAATGTTACGTGTACACTAAAGTTACTGAATAGGGAGGAAATATGGTTATATAAAAAACTGGACCACAGAAGGATGGTTTCATGCCGTAGGACAGTCTCTAAAATGATGCCTATTCCTTTGACATTACAGCATCGCATTCCAGTCTTAGGATGATTTCAGAAATTGAATTTTTCCTTTCCTCTTTTCAATACTCTTCACTTCTGTGGGCTTCACACCCATGGATTTCAACCAAATGAGGATGAGAAATGTTTGTCTCAACAACTGTCTCAGTGACAGGCAGACTCCTTGCTTATCATTAAGCAATGGGGTGTAACAACTATTAATCCTGTTCACATTGCCCTGGCTATTTATTGTATTAGTCTAGAGGAGATCTGAGGTCCCAGAGACGCATGTAAGTTCCTGGCAAAAACTACACTGCGGGGCTGGAGAGATGGCTCAGCGGTTAAGAGCACTGACTGCTTTTCCAGGGGTCCTGAGTTCAACTCCCAGCAACCAAATGGTGGTTCACACCCATCTGCAATAGAATCTGATTTCCTCTTCTGATGTGCATGAAAACAGAGTGTTCATATACATAAAATAAATAAATGAATCTTTAAAAAATACTACACTGCTTTGTAGAAGGTACTTGAAGTTTTGATTTTTGGCATCCTTAGAGAGCTCAGGACTAGTTCTCCACAAATACAGAGGGCTGAACCTATATTAAGTCTACATGTATTCATATAGCTGCACACAGTATGAAAAACTCAAGTGTTAGGAACATAAGTGGAGCCATTTTGTATGACTTAGAATAAGCCTGTAAGCTTGCCGCCAAGCAGCTCAGGAAAGAATCAGTCCTCAGAAGCAAACTCTAATGTGTTAATGGACCAGGCAGAACCACACAAGACGGCATTGGTGGGTTAAGGAACTAGCTGAAAGCCTAATAGCCTAATAGCCCAAAACTACTGCCTAGAGAAATGATACAAAAATCAGAATTTTGGAAAAGCTCTCTAGGATCATACACCGTGTTCCCAAGACACGGCTTCTCTAGCTTCTGTGTGAATGCTCTTCATTACAGAACCTGAGATTGGCTTCCAAGTGTGGCTCTGGCTTCAGTGACCTTTGAACTTCAGGTACCATTGCTGGGTTCACGTATATCTGCCCATCTGTTAGCACTAGCCACTGGCCAAGACCTTTCAAACCTCCAACAGTGCCCGCCTGCCACACTGGAGGACTTCACTGTGGAGGTGGCTTGAGCCTCCAGGGTCCTCACTGTAGAAAAATCCCCAGTCGAATCCCGAAGCAGTATTTCCTGCCCAACCAACTGTTCCCCAGTTGGTGAGATGTCTGTGGCACGGTATTTGTAAGGGATATTTGTGTGAATAAACCACACAAACTCTGTGTGGACATCCTAATTGCTGAGCACTTCACAGTCCACTGGCTATGCTGTCTGCAGCAGGCAGGCTGGTTAAAGCAGGTGGATGCTGAGCCCTGCTGAGATGTCAGTTGAAGAGGAAACTGTGACATTGGGCAGAACAACATCATCTTTAAGGTTGTTGTTGGGTTCAGTTTAGAATTCAGTTGGTCCAAGTACTGGTGTGATAGCTGCTTGGGTATATATTTTTTTTAAACAGAGGTCACTTTGCATGAGGGAGAACCAGAAGTCTTTTCAAGATCCGTGTTCACCTTGGCCTCCCCGGTGGAGGAGAGGGTTGAGGAGCTATAACTTTCCTGATGATACCAGTTCAGCTTCAAAGTAGCCAGAGTTGCAGGTCTGCAAGTGGAATGTGGCTTTAGGGTATGAATGGCTGAATCACCAGTTACCTAAATAAGACCCACTTTGGGGAGTGGGGAGGCCCAGGGCTGAGGTAGTGGAAGTAGTTGGTAACTTGCTTAGGGGCCAGACACCCCCAGTGTGCTGACTTAACTGCAACTTTCCAAGCACTCCGCGCTTCACGCTCGGGCACAGGGTAACTGGAGCACCCATCCAGCCTCTGGTTCTGCTTTTTAAAGCAGAAGTCTAAAAACATACACTTCCCTGTCCTCTGAGGTTTGGCTTTGGGTCATGAAAGATTTGTGGCATGAACACAGTGCGTGACCACAAGTCAGAGATGTCCAACCTCAAACACGAGCTGTTAATAGAGGACTTGGGGTGTGGTCATCATGATGGTCAGGGGGAGGCCTTTGGTGAAAGGCTCAAGACAGATGGGCAGAGATATAGGCAGGCCAGGAGGAAGCTACGAGGGGCTGGCTCCTACCTCAGTGTCTACGGCCAGCTGGATTTATCCAAACCAGTGTACTGTGACAGACTGTGTATGTATGTGACTAGACTGTTGTCGATATTACCAGCCCTTGTTACTGATGAGTGACCTAGCCAAGCAGATGTTTATGTAGACAGCCCACTAGGAACCCAGAGGTTTCACTTGGATTTCGGATGCTTGCAGTAGAAACCCACTGGCCAATGGAAATCAGACGTAGCTATAATAAATAAAGAGCTATAACAAAGCCACTGCCTCCAAGCTGCTCTGGGGCAGCACTGTAAGCTCTGACCTAGAACTCTGCTTAAGGATGGTGGCTGATGATTTGGAAGGCTTCTGCAAGGATACCTTAGCAATGTGAAGCAAACAACAATCGTGATTTGTGGGGATCAGTAATGCTCACCTGGGTCTGTCCTGTCTGTCCTAACTCAGAAAAACAACAACACATGTTTGGAGCCATCACTTGTTATTTATGTTTGGGAGACTTGAGAAGACAGGAGAGGGAGTGCCCAGAGGGAAATTACAAAACTTCTGTCATATTACTGCCTAAGTACTTAATGCAAGAAAACCCCTCCCTGGTAGAAGTCACCCACACCCAACATGCTAGAGTTCTGCCTGAAGGTAGGAGCCGAAGTTTGCCTGCTGAGACGGGCGTGCAAAGGACAGCTTCCGCCCGCAAAGGACAGCTTCCGCCCTCACGTGCAGATTGTGGCTGGGGACAGCCCACTCACCTCCGTGTCCTGGTGATTGATCTCACCGAGGCTGGACTGCTGCAGCAGGACTATGAGGAGCCTGTTGGGAAGAACAAGAACGGCTCAGCAGCGTTGACAGTCATGGGTGTTTGGAATGGGTGTCAGAGCGCACTCCAGGAATGTGATCGGAGGCCTCCGAATAAAATGAGGCTCATTCCCATCTAGCCAAATGCTGCCTGTCCCCACCCCACTTTTGCATAAAGTGATTGCATTTACACCTCACACACTGGTAAGACAGGAACATCTGAGCAGGTGATGACAGGATTCAGTGTGAAAAAACGGTCAGCGGTTCCTCAAGTTTAAGTTCACTAGCCTGTACTTGGTTGTCTGAGGGCAACATTCCCTCCATGAGACACAAGCAGTTGGCTGCACTGGTTCCAGGGCTCGGGAGCCCAACTGTCTGGGTTCACACGTCAGCTCTGCCAAACTCTGCACTCTGAGGCAACTTACTTACCTTCCCTGTGCCTAGGCTTCCTGTCTTCAGGGGTAATAAGTCTTTGTCTCACAGGTCAGTGTGAGGACTGAGGGAAGTAGGAAGCATAAAGCATGCAGAACATGCCTGAGACACAAAAGCGTTATTTCTAGAAACGTTAATCCTACGATTCTGAGCCTTAGCCCCATTTCTGAGCCCCTGGGGAGATTTAAAAAATCACAGACAGCTGGGCTGTCCTCAAAGGGTCTTGGAGAAGCCTAGTGGCTCCGGTTGAAGAGCACCTCATCAGGCCAGTCTGGTGAACAGCCAGGTTTGGCAACCATTGAGAAGGTGCTGATGCCGGGTCAGTGAACCTCTATGATGAGGGCTGCCAACAGCGCAGGCAAAGACGCTCAACGTGATTTTTATAAGAATTATTTGAAAAATGAAATTGTTTAGTCCTACTCCCCAATCCAGTTTTCTTCTCTCTTTGCATGTGTCCTGTGTGTTCATGTATTCCTATGCATGAACATATATGTGTGTGTTTGTGTGTGTGTAGAGGACAGAGGTAGATATCAGGTGCCTTCTTTAGTTGCTGTCCATCTTTTTTTTTTTGAGACAGGGTCTCTCGCTGCTTGTCCAGGCTGGCCTGTCAGAGATCCCCCATTCTACCCTTTCCCCTGCAATGCTGGGTTGTGGAGTTGAGTTGCCATGATTTTGCTTGGGTGCTGGGATCCACACTCAGGCCTTTGTATCTGCGTGACAAGCCCGTCAGTGACAGGAGTCATCTTCCAACTCCCTCGCTCCAGTTTTCATTGTGTCTCAGCATAGATGGCACCTCCAACCCTAAGTATGAAATTACTACCAGCAAGAGGGAAAAATTGATGGGCTAGTCATATTGCCTTCTTAATAGACATGACGCAAGGAGAGCTTGAATAGGGATGAGATTATCCTTATTTGCTATAGATGTGAAGTGGCTTGCGAAGCCTGGGTTTGAATCTAGTTTTTCCACTGTCTTTTGGGGGAACTGAGTTGCTGCTGGGACTTAATTCTGGCCTCACTGCCGAGGACCCTGCCTCTGCATAAAGCAGTGGAGTGAAGGATCCAATGGCTACAGGAGGCTGGGAATCCCTTGCACAGAGATTTGTCAGAATGGGCTGAGACTGAGCAGCCTCTTCCTGGCTTTCTGAATTCTAGACTTATTCCTTTCTCTGATAGGACGTCATTATAAAAATAACTGAATCGAGATGATGACTTTTTTTTTTCTGTAATTTTCACCTCTGGGTGTATTTTCCTTTCCTTTCTGGTCATCTTCCGGGCGGGGGGGGGGGGGGTGAGCTGGTGACTGCTTCTTCTCTGTCTCTAGTGGCCACCTTTAATCTCCAGCGCTCCTTTGGTCTGCGGTGGGTACGGAAGTGGGAGGGGAGCCATGAGATGAACTAGGGCAGCGGTTCTCAGCCTTCCTAACGCTGCAACCCTTTAATACAGCTCCTCACGTTGTAGTGACCCCAACCATGAAATTACTTCATAGCTGCTTCATAGCTGTAATTTTGCTTCTCTTACGAAGTGTCTGATATGTGACCGGTTGGGAACCGCTAAGCTAGGGCCAGGGTTACGCTCTCAGCTAGCCCCAGGTTGAATGGGCCCCTCAGACAGGTTCTCCCTCGTGGATCCAGTGGAGAGGGCTCCCAGGAAAGTGAGGTTCATGGAAGATTGGAACAGGGGTGAACAGAGAAAGACCCCATGCGTCATCTTGGGTGGCTCCCGAAGGCTGTGAGATGAATCTATGGGCTTCTCTATGGGCTTCTCAATTTCTTCTGTCTGTAATCCTTGGCTCTGAGGCTGACCTTTGGGGATGACGTCAACCAAGTCTCCACACCTATGACTTTGTTGTTTAGTTGGAACACTTCAGGGAGGAGGGAAAGATCAGACCGGCTTCTGGCAATGATCCCTTGCCCCCT
Source organism: Pachyuromys duprasi (assembly GCA_028658305.1). Lineage (NCBI taxonomy): Eukaryota > Metazoa > Chordata > Mammalia > Rodentia > Muridae > Pachyuromys > Pachyuromys duprasi. Next base: position 16,449,917 of record CM053750.1, on the reverse strand, counting down.
TTAGATTTGGGGCTGTAACATTTTTCTGCTCTTTTGGAGAACAAAAGTTTTTTTCACTGTTTTGTTTTAGCATCTTTCTGTGTGCCCCCAGCTGGCTTTGAACTCCTAGGTAGCACAGGCTGGCATCAAACCCGAACTTCTCTCTCTTCAGTGTGGGCTAACAGGTATGTGCCACTGTGCTAGGTCACTAGAGAGTACCGTCTCTTGCTAGTGTCACTGGATTTTCCTTGATTGCTGCCTTTTGGGATCCCCTGTTTTCTCTGTCTGATGGACTGGCCTATGCCACTTACTTGATTTTGAAGTCTTCGAAACTAGTTGGTCTTCAAAGCTGGACAAAGATATCCAGCTGAAGAGCTCTCATTCTCTGTCTCTGTCTTTCTGTCTCTCTGTCTCCTCTCCGGGGCTCACCACACTGCTGGCTAAAGCCTCCATACATCATGTTCCTGTGATCCAGCCTGAACTAGAAATTAGATGCCCACTGTGCACACGGTGGTCCCTTGCTGTCCTGCTGTGTGCAGGTGACCTGGCTCTGTCCCCAATCGGTCCCCTTAGCTCTGGATCACTCACTGACCTGTCTTTTTCTCCTAGAGCTCCAGCACTTCTTCCACCATGCCATCCTGCTGGAACCTGTTAAACTTCCCTCAGGTCTCAGAGCAACAGCTCCAGGCCACTACATGCCAGGTAGTGGACAGCAATCAAGGATGGTCCTTCCCTCCCCTGAGGCCATGATTGAGTAATGAGGACACAAAGGCCTGTTGTTAGAATCCATGCTTCCTAACTATCCAGGGGCCTTGGGCAAGTCATAACACTCTCAGGACCTCATTTATTGTTTGTTTGTTTGATCTGTATAATGGAAAGCATACCTTCTAATTCCTAATGATTTGCTACAATTTTAAATGAGCCAATGCTTACAAAGCGCTTAGGATCACTTTTATGTGCCCATCCCCAACTTCTCTACAATGAACGGTTCATTTTTAAAAACCTTGCTGGGTCTTGCCTTTTCTGGATCTTCCTGGTCACCCTCAGGTGATTCAGGTGGCAGCAGGGATCAGATAAAAACCATCATAGGTATAGCATACTTCTGTGATCTTTTCTCTTTCATCGACCCCTCAGGCTCCCAGCCCTTCAGCTCAGTGATGGCGATGCTCCCCCGGGTTACCCATCTCCCCCTTCCTGTCCCTAGTGCTATCTGGATGCAAGGGTGTGGTATAATGAAATATCCACATCAAGTTAGAGCATTAGTAATTTATAGGACCCCAAGGTAACGAGCCAAGACACCCTCCAGCTGTAGCCAAGAGCAACGAAAAGATGCAGGGCTGCTGACGCTGTGGCCTGCAAAAAAGGAAAAAAGAAAGAAAAGAAAAATCTGCCTGTTACCGCGGAGACCATGAAGAAGTCCTTCAGAGCTGGTGGCTTCTTTCAGAGGAAATTGCTGCTTGCCTTTCAGCACTAGTGCCTGCGGGGCTGTACAAACACCACTGTCTCTTTGGGACTCTGTCCTAACAATTCTGTCCCCTCTTTCTCTCAAGCGCCCTCTGAATGTCCCAGCTGAGGGCACAAGATAAGCTCAGGGACACTGAAAGGGGAAAACTTGGGCCAGTTAAGAAGCAGAGAGCTGGGAGTAGGCACGAGACTTGTGGGATGAAGCCTGGCCTCCTGGGCTCCTTTGCATTTGTTATACATTTAAAATAATGTATAAATCACATATCCCCATGCCTGCTCCAATCCCCATTGCCCTTGGCCTTAGCTGAGGCTGCGGATCCAAACCCATCGGAGAACCCGAATCTCTCGGTAGGCTAAGGGCAGAATGCAAGCATCCCTCTGGACTGTTTAAAAGCAGCTTCAACAACCTCCAGTGAGCGTCACGTGAGAGGAGGTTGCTGTTTGAAAACCTAAGGGTCAGCAGATTTTTTTAAGCCAGTGTAAACATCTTTTCACAAGGCCTCTGGGCAGGCGGCTGTTTGTACTGCTTACTAATATGAAGAAAATACTGATGGACCTAAGCTCACAGAAGTTGTAAAAGGAGTTTCTGGGGGAACTGAATGGCCTGAGTTTAATTCTGAAGTTCATTCGCAGCCTGTTTCCCTGAGTCTATGCAAAGGGGAGTGAATGTCCGTATCCCAGCATCCTTTGCGGTAAATGGGTATTGCATGCTGCTACAAGACTGTGTGCACAAACACCTATGTGTTTGTACGTACCTTTTGCACCTGTGTGTGCCAAGGTGGGAACTGGTGGGGTGGCAATCAATGGGTTCTAGTCTTTAATGCCAGCATGAGGTATTCATGTTTGTCTACTATCACCTTTAACATCACACTCAGCAGTAATGCTTTCCAAACACAATGAACTAGGTACTATCTTCAGTAGTTTTAATATATTTTCCTCTAATTCTGCCTCTCTTCTTATAAGAATAGAATTGCATCCCCCTTATTTTCTAGAAAGGAAACTTATCTGGGCCTTGACATAGTAACTTGCCTGAGACAAAGTGGTTGCTCAGATAGATGAGGCAAGATTCAAGTTCAGCCTGACGTCCAGCCACTCTTGACCTCAGCTCAACAAGGATTTTAGGTGGGTTTTGGTTACATAAATTAAAAATAAGGTGAGTGAATAAATAAGGCAGAGAAAACAAGGGCAGAAGATGGAAGACATGATCTCCAATCCTGTGTGCGCTGAGGTAGGTTTCAAAGTGAGTTTTGAATTTCCTAAGCACAGAATATGAGGCATGGGATCATAAACCAAGTCTTCCTATAACACACATTTAGACTATTTTCTCTGGGGAAGCAGAGCCATCCCTCAGTGAATTTTTTTTCCTGTGGTTTCATGTATATGATTTTTGAAGATGTTATAATGAATAAAATATGACCTGATCTTGAGCCAGTAGATTTTGTAAGGCTATTTCTCATAAGGCCTGGCAACACGGGCCAAGGGCTTGCTGATAAAATATGATCACTTCGAGCTCTGCAAGGCCACAGTAGAGGCTGTGGGGAAGATAGCGAACTTCAGGCAGGTTTTCTTTACGCACGCGTGGGTCAGTTAGCCTCCACTTGCTAACTGAGGAAGAACACTTCCTCATCTGGGCAGTGAGGATAAAAGGAAGACATGTTGTACTGGTGTGTGGGGCGTTAAATGGGACAGGACCTGGAGAGCACTAAGAATTTGGTTCAGAGCATGCTTATAATAACGGTGTCACCCCTTCCTCATCAACATCATCTTCATCGCTGTTATTATTTGCTCTGAGTTTGATTCAGACCTCAGTGCTTGCTAAGCCTGCCTAAGGTTATATCTATGTACGGGCTGGTGAGATGGCTAAGTGGGTCAAGATGCTCCCTATGATCCTCGGAACTCACACAGGGGAAGGAGAGAACTAACCTCTCTAAGTCACCCTCTGACTCGACATCGGTGTGTGCCATGTGTACACTCACACACATACACACATACACAAAATAAATAAATGAATGTGGGTTGTTTTTTTTGTTTGTTTGTTTTTGTCTCCATTTAAGAGACGAGGCTCACATGAGTCTGCTTCTCCAAGGCAGTTGTAATGTTGGAAGGTGCCTACAGAGCCAGACAACAAAGCTTTTTGTTTTCTCAAACAGGTGGCTGCTGCCCAACTCTGACAAAACATGCATTGGTTTGTTTCTGCTTCAATCACCTAATGCAGATATAACTCTGCCATAAATTTTCTCAGTAAAACAACCACAAAAGACCTCATTTTTATCAGTTTTCTCCCAGGAGGAAACCTTTAGGACAGGATGCTTTAAGATGCTTCCCAGAGAGTCTGTTGGCAATTCAGTTACTTTATTTGCTGTCTATGGGTTAAGGGTTTGATCCAATCCATTTTGAAGAAGATTCACTACTATAAAATATTGCTTTCAGAATACTTATCCACAGGTTTGGATTTCATTAGTTGAGTAGCATCGTAACTAAAGCACAAGATCTTAACATTCAGAATCATTTACAAGAAGAAAATTGTATCTTTGGCACATAGAAAGATGTTTACTTTTCTGGACTCAACTCATCAGAGGATGTTGGTTGGGTCATTAGGTATAATATCCAGAGAAGAGGAAGCCTCAACTCCTTGCTTTCAAAGTTCTAGGCATGTGGGATAGATCCTAGAGTGTCTGAAGACATTGCTATATATAATATGTCCACAGAACCGGGGGTGGTAGGCAGGGGGTGGGTGGAATGGTGCTGTATTGGGTGGTGGTGCACACCTTTCACACCAGCACTGGGGGGTAAAAGGAGAGAGGCAGGTGAATCTGTGAATCTCTGAGTTCGAGGCCAGCCTGGTCTACAGAGTGAGTTCTAGGACAACAGCCAGAGCTACACAGAGAAACCATGTCTAGAAAACCCAAAACAAAACAAAACAAAAACAAAAAACAAAGAACACAAGAACAAAACCAACAAACCAACAGGTAAACAAACCCTTTTTGAAGTACCAGCCAAGGGCCATGCATGTACTGGACCTAGGCCCCCTACACAGATGATGCTGATGGGCAGCTTGGGCTTCATGTGGGTGTCCTAGTAAGGGGAGCAGGAGCTGACTCTGATATGGACTTTGTCGTCTGCTTTCTGATCACTCCCCCTTGGCGGGGCTACCTCAACAGGTCACAGAGTAAGAGGATGCGCCCAGTTCTGATGCTACCTGATGAGCTAGTGTGAGGGCTCCCCTCCTCTGAGAAAGAAGGAAGGGGAAAGGGAGAAGGGGAGGGGGAAGAAGGAAGGAGGGTGGGACCCGGAGGAGAGAAGGGAGTGGGTTATGATCAGATGTAAAGTGAATAAATAAATAAATTTAAAACAATAACAACACACCACACGCACACACACATACACATGTCCATGGAAGAGGACTTCCCCTGAGACTTGAATGGGTTTTGAACTAATTATTTCAGAGGTTGAACCAAGCTAACTGAATTTATCTTGAACGCTATTTTGATTAAGAAGATTTGATTGACACTTCAGTATAGAAGGTGATGGCAGAGAGAGCCTTTTCATTCAAATCTGAGTTCCCACTTCATGGGTGGAATCTCCAGGGGCAGACAGATCCCCTATCCAGGACTGTATTTCCTGACATTTGTTCTGTTCAAATGTGTGCAAATGCCTAGTCCTTGTTAACGGAGGGGAAACAGACATGAATGGTGATGTTCGCCTGAGGTTTTAAGAGTGAATGAAGGGTCTCTTTGCTCCTCTTTGCCCATCACCAGGCCACGTGAGGGACAATCTGTGATCATTCAAGATGTTGGCGTTACAAGATGAGAGATGTTTGGGTCGCTGAATCACCATGTGGAGAGGAGCCAGCCACTGCCCAGCAACACCAACACTCAGGTTGTGATGTGTCTGAGAAGTAAAACTTGAATGTGAAGCACTGCACTAACTATCATTACCATAACTCAAGTGGGTATTTATCTTTCAGGATACATGGCTTTAAAATTACTCAAGAGGAGCAGATAAAGTCACTTAAGTTCAGTGATCAAGGCAGAATAATTCTTGCAGGGTATGCTTTCAAATTTACTTTCTCATGATCACCCTTACAGAAACAGTATGCTGTTGTGACTAGACATTTGTGCAAGCTTACTAGAAAAAGTCTTTTTCTCTCCTTTCCCCTCCTCTCTATCCCCTCCTTTCTTTCCGCCCCTCCCCTTTCCTTTTCTGAAAACAGACCATCCTCTTACCATGATGATTACTGATAGTTAGTGGCCTGGGTTTGCTCAAGGCTTTGGGTAAATCCTGTTATTTCTGAATATGGTCCAAGAAAACAAGTGTCAAGCTTCAGGGATAGTCCTGGAATTTCCCAGGCCTTTTACTTTCTATAAAAAGTGACTGAAGTGAAGCAATCCTGTTATCTGCCCCCTCCCAAACCTCTTCAGCTTCACAGAGCTTCGTGTCTTCATTATGGCCCTGGGATCTGAGGGTGAGGCACACAGCATATCCCGCTGTGCTGCTGGCCAGGCCCTGAGACTGGGGGATGCTGAATTACTCTCAGAGGTGAGTTATATGCAGCAGAGTGTGAAGGAGGAGCCAAGCCGGGAACATTGCTGTTTGTAGTAGGAAGTGTTATCATCAGGTGCTGTAAGGGCTTTCAAAATGAAGGAGGCAGAGACCAATTTCACACTGAGGAATGAGGAATGCAGTCGGACTGGGCAAATTTTTTCATTTGGTTTCTTAATTGTCTTAGCAAATTGTGACCTCCTCAGTCATTGATTTTCTTTCTTTCTCTTTCTGCCTTCCTATCTTCCTTCCTTCCGTTCTCTCTTTTTCTTCACATGCACCTCACGGGTGTACACTCCTGGTTTTGCTTCTAATGCCCCGGACTTCTGTGCCTCTTCAACTCCAAGACTCTGGCTGTATACTCTACTTGGACATTACCCTTGCTGTCATGTCATGGCTGTTTTAACTTGTTTGATTTTCTGAAAAGCACTTGTCATTATTGGAAAGTATCTTGTTCCTTTGTTTGCTTGTGAGCCACTTGAGTCCCTTGACAGTGTCAGCCCTGGGACATCACAGACTGTCTTGTTTACTGTGGCATTGCTAAGTACTAAAACTCTGCTGGTTCGTAATAAAGGCCCAGTAATAGTTAATTGAGTTAAAAACTGACTGCTAGAATGAATGGATGAATTTATGGATTCCAATGACGAAAAAGTATCCTTTCTCCTTAAATAAAAGAGGGAAAGTGTTTTACTGAAGTAAGATTGGAGTTTAAGATTACTCATGAACATTTTGTTCTGGTCCTATCCGGAAAAAAAAAAAAATGAGTAAGCTTCTTTTATTAGCCACAGAGCGGTGTATCCCATCCCTTTCTCTTGCAAGCTGGGTCTTTTCCAATTGTCATGTTGTGCTATGCTTACCTCACATCAGGCTCCGCTGTGGCAGCGTGCAGTGGCAGGCGGCCGTTTTTATCTGGGATGTTGTGCTTGGCTCCGTTTCTGAGCAAACTCACACAGCCTTCAAGCCAGCCCTGAAAAGCAGCAATGGCATCGTTATATAACACAGCCTTACAGAGCACAGGTCAACATTCTTTCTGTAGTTTGGAGGGTTTGTTTGTTTGTTTCTGTTTGTTTGTTTGTCGCCACTTCTTTCATTTGGCTAAAAGCACATTTAAGTTGAAACCATTAAGGACCACAGTTCCAGCTCAGGCACCTCATCAGAGAGCTGATGTCTGAGCTTCAAGTTCACAGGTTTTCTATAAGATTGCTGCCCTTTCATATACAGATTGATGCAGGCACTCCTCTCTTGACTCTCCCTTCTATTTCCAGCACTGGGATTCAACCGCTACACTTAGGCTGCGCCAATTCCCACATGCCAAAGGTCGCATGTGACAGGGAGCCGGTACCTGCTCTGGCCACTCAGCTGTGGCTTAGCTTCCAATCATATATATCAACTGTCTGATTTCGATAACGTCTACTTCTAAACAGATTTCCATGCCACTTCTGTGTCCCAGACTGCGTGCTTAAACTGTTCCCCATGTCTAATGGGTAGGCCTTCATTCTTTATTAGTTCATGTTCATTTTCTAATAACCTCAAGGATAACATCTTGCCTACTTGAGTCAGCCTTGTCCATAACCTGCGCTCATCCTGGAAGTAGCTGATACTCTAATGTTGATGTCCTGAATCTCTAACATGAAGGCATAACTAGAGGTCTTCAAGGGATACCCATTGCAAGGTTTTATGTGCCTACATCTTTCTTAAGAAGCTGTGTGAAGCTGGGAGTGTTGGCACACACCTTTAATCAAGGTAGAGGCAGGCAGATTGCTGTGAGTTCGAGGCCAACCTGGTCTATAAAGTGAGTCCAGGACAGCCAAGACTACACAGGAAGATGAAAAAGGAGGAGGAGGAGGAGAAGGAAGAAGAGGAGAAGAAGAAGAAGCAGCAGCAACTGCTTGAATTTCCTGCATACTAATTGTACCAAGTGAAGCTTGATATCATCTTGCTGGTTAACATTTCCAGCTGGGTCATTTTTTTCCTGTTATCTTATGTTAAAGGACAGAAATAACCTGAGGCTAGCCCCTGCCCAGATTTATTCCACTTCCTTAACTTAAACTTCTTTAACTGACCCAGGCTTGCTGATAATCAAGTTTGGTTTTTATGGCTAAGCAGAAGGCCTCCTACATTTATCTACAACCCTCAGACTTCTTACCTACACATAAACAGACAAATAAATAGCTCAAACTGTCATTGAGAAGAACGATGTGACAACCTTTTATTCAAAAGCATCTTTCGCCTCCCTCCATTTGAAGATAGTAGGGCCTTGCGATGTCCCAGTTAGATGAGATGACCGAAGATTCTCTTCCTTAGTATGACAATATTGGAAGCACCAAAACTCCAAGAATTAATAATGTTATTGAGGTAAGAAAATAAAAATATGAACAGAACCTTGTGGTTTTGAAGAGTGAGTCTAGACAATATTTGTCAAATAAGCACACATCAATATCCTTGGGCTAAACCAGGCAGGGAGATGGGGACCTAGAGTGCCAGAATTTGGGAAGTTATCAACAAGAGGATTGGGAGAGAAGGGTCATTCTTTGCTGCATAGTGACTTTGAGAACAGCATAGACTATATGAGACCTGGTTACAAAAATCAAAACTAAAAGGAATTTCAGGGGCTCTAATACCAAGTAAGGTTCTATAGAATTGGCCAGTAATATCTGTTTTAAGTAGGAACAAATATTTTGGAGGACATTGTCAGCACTGACTCACAGTCTTCTAATGTATTAAATCTGTTTTTAGTTACTAATGTTCAAGTCATCAAGTCCATTGCTTAAAAGGAAAAGAAAGATTAATCAGGGGATCCAATAGCAAGGCATGTTGGGCAAACTTCTGAATTGCCCAAGATTTACAGTTTTTGAAAAAAGCAGATCTTTTGGTGGGGTAAGCTTTGAAACATCTGAAATATTTTGCAATGTTTCCTGGAACTCAATGTGTGTGTGTGTGGGGGGGGGTCTTTATTCTTTTTTTTTTTCTTCTTTTTCTTCAGAAAAAAAAAATAAAAATCAATGAAGATACTTGAAACCCTTGATAGCATTTGGAAGCAACAAATGAGTGTTGTACCTACTGTGTCCTAGCTGGCTTCACCTTTTCCTTCAGGTGTGATAAGCTTAGGTTTTTGTTTTTACTGCACCTCAAAAAATACGGATAGAGGCCCGAAAAGGTGAAGTGATTTGCACAAGGTCACATGTCTACAAATTTATTCGTACCCTGAGTTGAGACTCAGTTTCTAAGTGCCTCTTCGGCCAAGTTTCTCTTAATGATCAAATCTAGACATTGCTGGATTTCACAGAGGCCCTCAGAATGCTCCTCTTCACTGTGAGCCTTGGGACTCACACAGAGGCCAGGCACCATTAGAAGGCCACCCCACCTGGGTCACGTGCCTGCTTCCCTCACACAGCTCTTTAGACTGGCAAGAGCTGCCTGCAAAGATGTTACCTTTCTATGTTCCAAGTTGCCCCTCATAACTATGTTTAGGAGAGCACTTCCTTCCAGTCCTTTCAAAATTTAAATTTTAGAGTTTTAAAAGACATATAATTTATTTCCGGCATATTTATAGTCTCATGGCAGGCAACTTTAGAAGACATTTCCATCCCTTTCCTCTGACCCTTCATTCAAATTTTAGCTTGTCATTGGCTCAGACACAAAAAAGGTTTATGTAACAACAGCAGTTAGGAAGCCCGTGCTACAAGGGGGTCTGTGTGACTGAGAGAACAATCATTTATCTGCCTGAGATATGGAGACTCACTCATCTAGCACACACAGAGCAGTGCTCTTTAAATTCAAGTGGATACTGAAGTTGCTGGGGAAGTTAGTTTAACCTGCAGACCCCCACCCTTCCCTTTCCCCATGCTATCCAAAGAGTTTCTAATTCCAGGAAGTCTTAGTGTACCTCAGAGCCAGCCTTTCAAACAAGACCTCTAAGGGATAGCCAAAAGGCCTGTGGACCACACTTCAAAAACGTCTGCCTATGTTTGTTTGTGGGTCCTAGAGAAAGAGTGTGCAAAGAAAAAAGTTAATAGACCTCTGAAGAAAATCTGTGCGGGGATTGAGCAATTCGTCAGTGCAAACTGTGGACTGTGGCAGGAAGGGGTGGTGTGTGTGGGGAAGGGAAGTGTTTCATTTCAGTGGGGCACCTCAGGGGGCCTGGCTGGGGTGAATCCTCGACCATCAACTGGCAGCAGTAATGAACTGCAAGAGGCAACGGATGTGAGACAGTAGTGGCCCTGTTGCTGGAAAAGAAGAAAAGCAATAAACTGCCCCTTGCATGGTAGGCAGGGCTTGTTTCACATGGATTTAAGCCAGCCCAGGGAGCTTCCAGAAGGACCACGAATTGCATCTCGAGAGGAGAGGGCTAGAGGATCTTCAGAGAGTCTTAACCAAGCTTTGCTTCAATGCTGGGCAATGCTGAACCGAAATCCCTAGTATGAGAATGACGTTATAGTTGCTAACATGAACACTGGCTACGAGTTCTTCGCTTGGTGTTGCCCCTGGGATCCTGGTGTGGCCCCTATGCCCTAGTCATATCGCCCTTCCCAGGTCTCATCATTTCCCACATTCCTCAGCCTGGGGCTCCCACACAGCTGCTCTCCACCTAATCCCACCCCACAGATTTTAGCTGTATCTTCAAAGCGTTACCCCTCTGGGCGTCATTTATGGCGACCTTCTTAGAAACACCACGAAGGGCCAGAAACACCCCAAGTGAAATTCCGATGTTGAGATAGAAAAAGACGCTTTGAAGGTGATCATATCACCTCTCTCTTAACTTGTAAAAGATCCATACCAGCCTTGAGGACTATTCTCATTGACCTACTGTATCAGCCCAGGGGCACCATTCTATGAGCAGAATCCATGTGGCATCTTTAGTTCCCTTGTTCTGTGGCCCCATTAAACAAACATAAATTCATACCAGGTAGGTTGCCAGGCATAAACTGGTACGGCCATATGCATCCTGTGTATTAATGTTGGCACCCATCTTCAACAGCAACTTCACTGTGTCCACTTGACGACCAGAAACTGCATGCATCAAGGGCGTACATCCTGGAAGGAGACGTTTCAACAGCCTTTACAAATGTTTAACTTTTGAGATTTACGAGCAGACCATTTGTCTGTTCATTTATTTTGCTTTCCTGTAGCACAAACCCAGCTGCTGGATTTTGTGGCGCTGAAGCAAGCTGAAGATGACGGTTTCTGTTTACATAAGCCATGTGTTTCTTTCTAGCTCCTCCTTCCCCTTAGTTGTCTGTCATTCTCCCTTCTCCTACTCAGTTGTCTGTGATAGTTGGTGGATTAAAACATGGTTCAACAGATGACCCAAACTGGTTGTTGTTGCCTTGGGGACGTGAATAACTCCAGACCTACCAGGTAAGTTTACTCCGACTAAGCTGAAGTTGGTGAAGAACCTGGAACAGTTTTTGGTCCACCCAGGCAAACAGGTTCATCACGCTTCTGGAGGTAGCGGGTGGTAAAGGTGGGTGGTGGCCTAGCCTTGGGCTACACAAATTCTCAATAGGATCCACCTCACTGAATTCTTCTCTTTCTGAATCAATAAGGCCAAAGACATTGAGTTTTTCAGTTTTCTTTTTGAATAAAAATAGAAATGAATGGACACATTTTGTTTAACTTTGGGGCTGTTGGAACAAGCAAGGGCCTTCACATTCCTTCAGTCCAAGAGGCCAAGCTGAGCGCCAACCCTCTGCTGAGCTGACGTGTTTAGATTCTGTTGAGCTGGAAACCCTTGTTGAGCTTGTGGTCCTCCTCTGAATGAACCCAGCTGTGGTCCCCAGAGATGCCTGGGAGTGGGTGGATCTCCGACTGCTTTTTTCCCTGAACAGGACAGCTGGTGACCCACAACCCCTCCTTTCTAAGAGCCTGTGCAGACATCTGTGCCAGGTAAAGAAGCAATGAAGTGATTCTTAGGACACTGGCCAAGATTTCCCTCTCTTCTTCCTTCCCCCTCCCTTTTTCCTCCTTTCCTCTTTATTCTCCCTCGTTGCTTTCTTCCCTCATCTCTTCCTCCCTCCCTCTCTACTTCCTTCCTCTTTCCCTTCCTCCCTCTCTGCCTCCCTTCCTGTCAAGTAGTTACAGCCTTGTCATGGCACATGCACTTGAGAAGGAGGCAGATCTCTGAGTTCAAGACCAGCCTGGTCCATGGAGTGAGTTCCAGGACAGCCAGGGTTACACAGAGAAACCTTGTTTTGAAAAAATAAATAAATGAATAAATAAATACTAAAAATTTTAAAAAGAAGTGGTGGTTACAGCCATTAAAAGGGAAAGAAAGGACATAATGAATAAAAAAAGAAAAAAATCTGTGAATCTGAGATAATCAGTAAATAAAGCAAATTAATTTTTACATACTATTTGCATAAAATTACATGCTCTGTATGACTAGTTTATATCAATCTTGAGATTGTACTTTCTATATAAATTTCTTCAGAGAACAAAGAACAGAAGATTACCTTATTAACAGATAAGATTTAGTATAAAGTTATGACAACTAAACAAGAAATAGCTCAACAGTTTGGAAAGGAGAGTCCAGGAAACACTCAGACTTGCATGGAGCTCAGTGTATAATTTTAGTGACATTGTACATTGGTGGAGAGGACAAAGATATTTAATAATATGTACTGACAAATTGGATGCACTCAAGGGCCAAATTCAAATACAGCTAGATTCCCTACCACCTCTAAACAGAATCCAGATGGATTAGAGACAAAATATACAAACAAAAGGTAGCATTCTGAAAAACAAATACAGAAGCATGTTCTTATAATATTAAGGATTTATGGAAGACGAAAAAGCTAAAAAACTGTGAAGAAAAATACCTTGTTAAATTCAATGACATAAGTTTAAAAATTCTGTAGTATATATTATCAACCAAAATTCAAAGGCTAGCTAGACATTGGCAGAAGGTTTTTCTTTTTCTTTTTTTTAAATCAGAAGGTTTTTCTTTTTTTTTTTTTTTAATTTTTAGTTAATTAACTTTCTGTTGAGAGAAGGTCTTAACTTGTAAGAGGTTGGCCTTGAACTAGTGATCTGCCTGCTTTAAATTTCTGAGTGAGGGGATTACAAGTCTGTTCTGCCACACCTAGCAGGCAAAGTTGTTTTAATTCGTAAAATTAAAAGATTATTAGGCAAACTAAATAAAGAACAATTAACCAGAAAGACACAATGATCTAAGAGGGAAAAGAAGATAAACACAATAAGCAATTTCCAAGAGATTACGTCACTGTTAGTCAGAGGAGACAGGTTGAACGACACTGGAAGCCACTTGCTACGTTTTAAGTTAGTGATGGTTATTAAAAGAATAAGCGCCCCGTGTGGTCAAGGCTTTGGAAACCAACAACAGCATCATTTTTGTCATTGTCCTCCTCCTCTTCCTCCGCCCCATCCATACAGGGTTTCATGACACAACTCAGGAAGCTCAGGCTACCCTTCCGTATCGCTGTTCACTGACGCTATCCCCAAGTGGTTAATTTTTTATTATTCATCTTTGTTCATCAGTACAGAAGTTTGTTTATGACATATACCCAGAAGTAGAATTACTTGGTCACAGATACAGACATCTTGAATTTTGTTAAATGTTGTCAATTTGATCGCCAAATGACTGTCCTAATTCCCCCTGCCCCCCCAGGAACTTCTTCTTACCACCTCAGCCTCCCAAGTGGCGGGTTTTATGACCTCTGCCTCAGGAACAAGCACAGACCTACGTTGCAGAACGTTGGGTTCCAGCTCTAGTTTTTTTATTAGTTGTGGGCTTTGGCTAAGAAACTGAGCCGCTTTAAAATGCCTTGTCTGGCCCCGGGCGATTGCAGACGGCTCCACTGTTATGAACCGCCTGTGGCAGCACACATAGTTAATAGGCACAGAGTACTTCTGGTGGGCCAAGCATAGCTCTAAACCATCTAATTCTCATTAAAAACAAACAAAGTCTAAGAAAACAATTCTTTTGTGCTCTCACTATTATCCTCATTTTACAAACAAGGAAACTGAGTCATGAAAGCTAAGTAATCTGTTAGGTTTTTGCTTGTTTATTTGTTTGTTTTGGTTTGGTTTTCCTGCTGGCAAAAAGGAAGAAGTGGCGTAATTTGTTTTGTTTTGGCTTGGCTTGATTTTATTTTTATTTTCTGATTCCTCTATGTTTTCTCAGGGTTTCTCAATATGGTTCTGGCTGTCCTGAAACTTACTTTAAAAACTTTTTTTTAATATTAATTACTGTTTATTCACTTTGTTTCCCAGCTGTAGCCCCTTGCCTTATTCCCTCCCAATCCCGCCCTTCCTCCCTCATCTCCTCCCAGGCCCCTCTCCACATCCACTGCTAGGGGAGGTCCTCTTCCCCCTCCATCTGACCCTAGCCTATCAGGTTTCATCAGGATTGGCTGCATTGTTTTTCTCTGTGGCCTGTTGAGGCTGCTCCCCCATCAGAGGGAGGTGATCAAAGAGCCAGTCACTGAGTTCATGTCTCTGAGACATGAACTGTTCCATTAGGGTTCCCATAGCTAGGGAACCCATTTGGAGACTGAACTGCAGAATTCTACCAGAACTTCAAAGAAGAGCTAACTCCAATTCTCTTCAAACTATTCCACAAAATAGAAACAGAAGGAACATTTCCAGACTCATTCTGTGAAGCCACAGTCACCTTGATACCTAAACCATACAAATACCCAACCATAAAAGAGAACTTCAGACCTATCTCTTTTATGAACATTGATGCAAAACTATTCAATAAAATACTGGCAAACCGAATCCAGGAACACATAAAAAATATCATCCACCATGACCAAGTAAGCTTCATTCCAGTTGTGAAGGGTGGTTCAATATACGGAATTCATCAATGTGATCCACCATATAAACAAACTGAAGGAGAAAAACCACATGATCATCTCCCTAGATGCCGAAAAAGCATTTGACAAAATCCAACACCCATTCATGTTTAAAGTCTTGGAGAGATCAGGGATACAAGGCAAATACCTAAACATAGTAAAGGCAATATACAGCAAGCCTATAGCCAACATCAAACTCAATGGAGAGAAACTTCAAATCAATCCCACTGAAATCAGGGACTAGGCAAGGCTGCCCACTCTCTCCATATCTATTCAACATAGTTCTGGAAGTCCTAGCTAGAGCAATATGACAAGTAAAGGAGATCAAAGGGATACAAATTGGAAAGGAAGAAGTCAAAGTATCCCTATTCGCACATGATATAAAATAGTATACATGAGCGACCCCAAAAATTCAACCAGAGAACTCCTTCAGCTGATAAACACCTTCAGTAAAGTGGCTGGATACAAAATTAACGCAAATAAATCAGTAGTCCTCCTGTATACAAAAAACAAAAGGGCCGAGAAAGATATTGGGGAAACAACACCCATCACAATAGCCACAAATAACATAAATTATCTTGATGTGACTTTAACCAAGCAAGTAAAATACCTGTTTGAAAAAAATTTCAAGTCTCTGAAGAAAGAAATCGAAGAAGATATCATAAGATGGAAAGATCACCCATGCTTGTGGATTGGTAAGATTAACATATTGAAAATGGCCATCCTGCCAAAAGCAATGTACAGATTCAATGCAATTCTTATCAGAATACCAACATAATTCTTTACAGACCTTGAAAGAAAAATTCTCAACTTCATAAGAAAAAAAAAACAGCATTGCCATCCTTGATCTCAAGCTGTACTACAGAGCAATAGTAATAAAAACTGCATGGTACTGGCATAGAAACAAAATAGTGGATCAATGGAATCGAATAGAAGACCCAGAAATAAACCCGCACACCTATGTATACTTGATTTTTGACAAAGAAGCCAAAACCATACAATGAAAAAAAGACAGCATCTTCAACAAATGGTACTGGTCTAACTGGATGTCTACATGTAGAAAAATGCAAATAGATTCATATTTATCACCCTGCACAAAACTAAAGTCCAAGTGGATCAAAGACCTCAATATAAAACCAGACACACTAAATCT
Source organism: Pachyuromys duprasi (assembly GCA_028658305.1). Classification (NCBI taxonomy): domain Eukaryota; kingdom Metazoa; phylum Chordata; class Mammalia; order Rodentia; family Muridae; genus Pachyuromys; species Pachyuromys duprasi. The sequence goes on along the minus strand of CM053750.1, from coordinate 16,433,963 downwards.
GTCCTGGAATTTTCTATGTAGACCAAGCTGGCCTCAAACTCACAGAGATCCACCTGCCTCTGCCTCTGCCTCCCAAGTGCTGGGGTTAAAGTCAGGTGCCACTATGACTCAGTTAGTAGCATGATACTAAATATCTAAAGAGCATGGCCTCTGAAAGCAACCTTGCTAGCTTGACTATATGGTTTGCAAATATTATCTTCCAATTTGTAGCTAAGCTTTTGATTCCCTTAATCAAAGAAGAAGTTTTAAATTTTTGATGATCTTAGATTTGTGAAGTTTTTGTCTTGACGAGCATGCTTTTGTGGCAAGTCTAGGAAATACTTTCCCAATCCTAGATCCTAAATATTTTCTCCTTAAAAAAAAATCATTGTTATTCTTTCTAAAAGTTTTGGGCTTTCTGGCTTACATTTAAGTCCATGATCCATATCCATGATAACATGTAAAATGTGTTAGATTTGGACTGAGTCAACTTTCTTTCCCTCTCCTCCCTGTTCCCTTTCTCCTCTCTCCTCTCTCCATCTTCCCTTCTTCCTTCTCAAAAATCTTACGTGTACTGTGGCACTTGGCACCATTTGATGATGAAGTTATATTTCTTCCACTGAACTGTAGCTCAAATCAGTCTAGAGTGTTTCCGAAGGTGGAGTTCTGGGTTCTCTGTCCCTGTCCACTGACTTAGGCATCTGCTCCTTAGCCCCAATGCCTACTACATAAATAGCAAATGTTACAACATCGGATTCCTTCCATATTTTTCCTCTTGAAATTGTTTTAACTATCCTAGTTGTTGTGTGGCACAATTTCTGTGGAGATAGGAGCAATTATATATTTGTCCAAGATAGGAAACCACCAAAGTCCTACTTATTGAACCAATGAGCTTGTTTGGGTTACTTATAGAAGTATAGATGAGAACTTACTTAGAGTAGGGAAGATGACTCAGAGACAACTGTATGACCAAAAGCCCACCCCAGCATGTGTGACAGCCCATATTGGACACAAACTTGGAATGGCATGATATGGGTTGGAAGATTGGAGTATACTATACAGTTTGCAGACAGCTTGACAAACTGGAGTGTCTCTTTCAGGCAGCTCAGCTGGACTGAGCCTCCTCAAGGCAGCATGGATGGTCTCTTTCTCTTTTAGGTGGCTTGGGTGATCTAAGAGTGTCTTTTATCAGTTCTTACTGCTTATATATGCTTGGTGAATGATGGGGCCTAGTGTATCTTGTCAATTTCAGGGACTTCCTGCAACTTTTAAGCTATTTCCTTATTTAAGGAGAGTCCCTTTGGGATGGAATGTTTCAATTCTTCTTAGAACATTTTATATCTTAAGGACCTTCCTTCCAAGATGGAAGGTCTTATCTGAGAGGAAACTTCTACAAACACTTTTGTCTATGTATGGTTGCTTGTGAGTATGCCTGTGCAAACACACACACATATCTTGTCAGATTTTGATAGAATTAGATGGGTCTTTCAAGTCGCCTCTTTATAAAAATTGTATTAATCCTGTGTATGCATTTGGAAGATACTGTGTGCTTATTACACTGAGTTTCTAACTAATGAACATGGCATGCCACTCCATTTATTTAGATTTTCTTAAGTTTATCTCATTGGTATTTTAAGTGTTCTGCATACAAGTTCTATACATATTTTGTTATGTCTAAGCATCCCTAGATTTAAACACACACACACACACACACACACACACACACAGCTTACCTTCACTGTCACAGCATTCCAGGATAGAAGGGTCCTCTTTAATCACAGCAGTCAGAGCATTGACGTCTCCATTAGATGCTGCCTGATACACCATGGTCAGGTCGACTTCCTCAGATGAGTCACCTCCATGAGCCAAACAGACACTGTTAGTGTGCCAAGTGAATTCACCCAAAGGATAACACAGACCAAATTGTCACCCACACAACTGCCATGCCTGGTTTTATGCAATTGTTGGGGATCAAAAGCATGCACTTGCTTGGGTAAACCCTCTACTAACTAAGCTACATCCAAGGCTCTGTTACCTGTCTTCTTAATACCTCAATTCACCTATCTTTGGAAGAAGCATTACACTCCTCATTCTTTCTCTTCCAGAGATGCTTGGCACCTTTTCCTGTCCTGATCTTTGCTGACTGTATCTCCAGATGCCCTTACCATCTAGCCATAAATGAGAGGCACTAAAGACTCAGACAGGGCGGGCCGGGGGGGGGGGAAGGATGATGGGGCCATCCTCCCTTGCTCACCATCTAGCAGTAGCTGCCTCCTTCCCAACAGGAGCTTTTCTTGTGCTGAGCTAGCTCTCATCTGTGCTCCTTATAACCTGTCCATCACCATTGTCCTTCAATTGCAAGCGGAGCAGTTCACTGGTGTTCACCTATTGTGTGTGTTTATATTTGGCCCTTCTGCCTCATCTTGCATATTTGCCCTTTCTTTAAAGCCTGCTCACTTTCAGCCACCTGGGTTTGCACAGATGCTATTTCCAGAACTAAGGTTGTATGAAACTGCTTTGAATGAGGTAGCCAACTGTTTATAGTACTTTTTTGAAGAATTGATCCAACAGATTTTACTGCCATGGTTGACAACAGACTGTGGGTCAGGTGACTCTAGGGACACACAGAGAAGGTTAGGAAGCAAGTTCTCTTGTGGAGACCCTTTGAGGGAGGCTGTGCCAAGCCCCTCTCTTGCCCTCAGTTGTGTTTTCTCCAAGTGTAACTGATGTTCAGAGAAAGAATATCTCAATAGTTTTAAAGTTGCTTTTTTCTTCTAAAGTGAACACAAGGACCAAATTGGCTTTTTAGTTCTTTGAACTTTAGCTGGCATGAGTCCTATAGTTTTGGTTTGGTTTCTCTGTCCCAGTATTTCAGAGAAACTATTCATTATTTTTTAACAGTTAACCAGTTCTAAGGCAAGCCTGTCACGGAGAACGGCTTGCTTATGACAACATCGTTTGGGAAAGTGAGTGACTGCTTTCTAACTTGTCTGTTTGCTTTTGTGTTTTGTATTTTGAAGCAGGTTCCTCTGCTCACTTGCTTGACAGATGAAGGGTGTCTAGTACAAATACCACTCCTATACTGCAGGGCTGATGACTTTGGAGCCAGATAGGTACCTCGGGTACAAGCTATGCTTGTGCTGACCAGCTGTGTGGAATTGTGGGCCAGGCAACCCTTACCTGGTTTAATTTCATTATCTGTAAAACGGAGATGATCTTGAAGACACTCACAACCACCTCCCTTAGAAAATTACGTCGGTGACACTGAGTTAATGTTAATCCTGTGTGCTTAACAACAGCCTGGCGTTTAGTAAACATTTTTTTTTTTTTTTGCTACTTCTACTGTTCCACTTAAAAAAAAAAATATCTCTGAGGCATATATTTAAAGTGAGGCTCTTACTGGTGATGGCTAATAAGAGGCCATATATCGCTTAGACTTCATTACAGATCTTCACATTAAGTTGGGACATTTTGTTAAGATGATTCCCAGTGTCCCTGGGCATAAGAACTAGGGCCCCAACTTAAAAGATGGACCTGGTTTCTAGTTATATGTGCACATTTAAAGATGCTGGCAGCAGCGCCTTGGAAGGAGAAGCCCGGTTAGGTCAGGGAGCTGCTAACGGGGACAACAGAACCATGGAGCTGTTTGTGTCTCTTCGTTTTGAGACAGGGAATCGCCTTGTAGCCCTGGATGGCCCAGAACTCATTCTGTAGGTCAGACTTGCCTCAAGGTTCATGCGTGATCCTCCAGCCTCTGTTTCCCCTGTGCTAAGATCCGGGGGTATGCCATCACGCCACTCAACTGTGGGGTTTTATAGTCTGTATACTACATAATAGTGTGTTCACGTGCCGCTTGTGACTGAGTGTGGTAAGACACATACAGCTCCTTCATCACAGCATGGAGCTGCACTTTCTCCCAGAATTAGGATCCCAAAAAATATGTTGTCAGAGGATTTGAAAATCACATTTAACGCACAACATCTCTGAATCTGTAAAATACCCGTGGGGACTCATCCAGAGGCTGAGCCACTCTGTTCTGTGTCTTGGCCTCTCCTCACCCTGATGCTGGCTTACTCTGAGCCCTCTTGGGTGATCATCTTTCAGCCAAACAGCTGCTTTAGTGGATTAATTTTGTCCTGATCCAGTGGCAGAACATATGGCCTGGAACGAAGGTGGTAAGCATTTGCATCACCGTGGCCAAGGTGACGTACTCAGGGCTGGGAACTGATTAGAATGTGTGGAGAGCAAATACATCTCTGGGATTGTCGAGGAAGCTTGCCCTTAGCTTCAGAACAGAAAATCAGTCTCAGAAGAATGAAGATGAGACAGAGAACAGAGGAGAGGAGGGTGAAGAAGAGAGCAGAGACCTGCTGACATCACTTAAACCCCCAATCACCACCCCTTAGGCCAACAGTATCTCTAGAACATTTACATGTGCCAGGACATTCCTTTGATTTGTTTATTTTTTGGCTTGTCCTTTTTAAAAAAAAAAAAGATTTATTTGTTTATTGTGTATACAATGTTGTCTGCATATACACCTGCACACCAGAAGAGGGCACTAGATCTCACTATAGATGGTTGTGAGCCACCATGTGGTTGCTGGGAATTGAACTCAGGACCTCTAGATGCACAGCCAGTGCTCTTAACCTGTGAGCCATCTCTCCCGCCCATTGGCATGTCTTTTTTGTACTATCTTGTGGATATGCTTTAGTTTTTCTCTTTGGTCTTTGCGAGAGTTCTAAGCAAGGACAGTTTTAGCAGCGGCACATTAGCAAAGAACACAAGGTGTTGGATGGATATCAGCGCCTCAGGAATTAATGTATTAATGCACTAGGCAGAAACACTAGTCGATAACTGACTATAACCATGTGGAGGGAGGTGACAGGGTCACTCCGTTTCCTTCACAGGTCAGTGTCACGCTGAGACAAGCAGCCTGTGTGTTAAATGTGGCTGAAGGAGGCTGGGAACAGTTAGAGGAGAGTAGCTGGACTGAGATGCAGTGGACTTTATTTGTGTTTCATGAATGAGAGTGGGTCGGTTTGTTCTGGAGATAACTCCATCAGGTCACGATAGTGGTCTACATCACTGAATTTGCAAAAAATACATAGAATTTACCACTTTCATCATTTTTAACCGTCCAGTTCTCTGGCCTTATGGTGCTCGCAGTACTGTGCCCACCCATCTCCAGGCCCCTTTCATTTTCTAAAATTCTGTACCCAAAAAAGAGTAACCCCTATTTTTCCTACCCAGGCCCTGGAAAGCACTACTCTACTTTCTGTGTCTGTGAATCTGACGTTAGGTTTTGTTTTTTGTTTTTTTCTATGTGTGGAATCAGCAATATTTGTCTCTTTGTGACTAGACTACTTCACTTAGCATAGCCTCTGCAAGGCTTATTCATGGAGGAGCCTGAATCCGATTTTTCTTCCTTTTGAAGGTTGAGTGTATTATTGTATTTATCCAGTCATCTCGTGTTAGTCACTTGCTTTTTCTTTTTCTTTTTGGCTATTGTGAATACTGCTGCAGTACACAGGTGTGCACAAATTGCCTTGATATCCCGCTCTCAACTCTTTTGGGTATGCCCTCAAAAGAAGAATTGCTGGATCATGTAATTATACTGTTTCTGTGTTCAGTTTTTAATGATCTGCTATACTGTTTGTGTTGATTGGTTGTCTGCTTTTTTTGTCAACTTGACCCAAGCTAGAGTCATTTGGGAAGATGGGATCTCCATGGAGACAATGCCTTATAAGCCTGGCAAGTCTATAGGGCATTTCCTTGATTTATAATTGACGTAGGAGGGTCCGGCCCACTGCAGGACTTGTCATCCCTGTGTAGGTCTCCCTAAATAATTTAAGAAAGCAGGCTGAGCAGGCCATCAGGAACAAACACTGAGCAGTGTTACTCTATGGTCTTTCTGTTCCTGCTTCCAGGCTCCTGTCCTCACTTCCCTCAGAATTCAGTTGTCACCCGAGAGTTGGGAGATGAAATGAGCCCTTTCCTCAAGTTGCTTTTGGCCATGGGGTTTTAATCACAGCAATAGAAACCCCTGCTAAGACACTATTTTTCAAGGTAGCTGTACCATTTTATACCACCACATCTGCACACAGCTTCTACTTCCCCACATCTTCATCACACTTATTTATTGTGTGTGAAAGTGCATTTTCTTTTTTACGACAGTCATCCTTTGGATTATGAAGTGGTATTTAGTTGTGGTTCTGAATTACATTTTCCTAATGCTTGGGAACATTGGACATCTTTTTCATGTCCAATTTTTTTCCATTGACTGTCCCTCTATGTTTAGAGGAATGCTTATCAGAACTCTTTGTTCACTTTGGAATAGGATTGTTGTTTTGTGGTGTTGGCTTGTAGGAATATATAAAGACCTGTATTATTGATATTAACTCCCATATCAGGTATTTGGTGCACAAACAGCTACATCTATGGCTTTCCTGTTTGCACTGTTTTTTTTTAATGTAATTTATTTATTTTTATATCAATCATAGGTTAGGTTCTTTGCATCCCAGGCGTAGCCCCCTCCATCATTCCCTCCCACTCTCCCTATCCCTCATCTCCTCCCCGCCCCCTCCAAGTCCACCAACGGGGGAGGACCTCCTCCCCTTCCATCTGACCCCAGTTCATCTTGTCTCCTCAGGGCTGGCTGCAATGTCGTCCCCTGGGATCTAGCCAGGCTGTTACTCCCTGGCGTGTATGGGGGAGGGTCAAGAGCCAGCCATCGAGTTCAATAGTGTCTAATTTGTTTATATTTCTCTTTTGTTGCCTAGACATTTGATCTCACTTCCAGGAAGTCATTGCCAACTCCGTTGATGCTCTTTGTTTGGGCCCTTTTCTAAAAGTGTTTTAGGCATTATGATTGGGTCTTTGATATGCTTTAAGGTAAGAGTCTAATATCTTTCCTTCCTGTTTTAACTAATCTCTCAAACACTGTTTTGAAGACCATTATTGAGTGATCTTAGCACCCTTGTTAAAGGTTAGCCAACCATGGGTGTACAGAATCATCTCTGAATTCGTAGCTCTGTTCGGTTAACCTATATTACTACTATCTTTAGGCCAGTACCACACTTTTTGATTATTGCAGCTTTTGAATTTCTAAAATCAGGAAAAGTGAGGCCTCCCTCCCATTTTGCTTTTCTTTTGCAAAACTGTCTGAAATGTCTGGAAGTCTTTTGAGATTCCATATGAATTTTTATAAAGAAATTTCCTATTTCTGTAAAAATGCCATTGAGTTTCTGACAGAGATTGTATTGAATCTAAAAGCTTCTTTGAGAATTGTTGACTTCTTTTTTTTTTTTTTAATTGTTGACATCTTAAAATGCTTTTGTCACCTCGGAAGCCCAGGATATCTTTTAATTTATTGGCATTTTCTTTAATTTACTTCAGCAACTCATTGTAGTTTTGGGCATGCAAGTCTTTTGCCTTCTAGATTAAGTTTATCTCTAAGTACTTTATTCTTTTGTTGCTATTGTGAATGGCATTGCTTTCAGAGGCCTTTTATGCAAACAATGCTACAATGAAATTGTTCTGTGACCCCTCAGCAGTCAGAAGTAACAGTAAATGAGTGATGGAGAAACACATTTGAGTTATTAGAGCTTGACAGGAACGTTCCAGGTCACACCACGAGGTAACAAGCATCCTGCTAAAGATGGGTAGTCCTGGCTAGAAGATCATCCGGAAGTATGCTTAGAAGGAACTCAGAGTGAAACACGGAGAAGGGAGAACGGGGGACCTACAAGGCTGGTCAAAACGAACCTCCGAGCTCATCTAGCTTAAGATATACTATAAAACTAGCAATTGGGGACTAGGAGGTTCTTTCTTAGTTCCTAGGTATTTGAAAGTCCTAGTCTAAACCATAGTGAATGTGGCTCCCTAGTTCAAATCTTGGAGCTGCTATAAAGAACTTCTGCAGAAACGAGAAATGATGTTGCAGAAATAATAGGTACAAAGAAAAGAATGACAGATGGTCCTTTGGAATAAAAAATGGTGCCAGGGGATTTCTTTTTTCAGCAGAAGGCCACAAACCCACCTAACGTCACCTATAGCTCTAAATAACTGAAAATACATGCCCCTTTCTTTTCTCTATTTATCTTTCTATGTATGTATGCGTGTATATGTCTATCTTCTATCATCTACCTATTTAGCACCATGAATTCATCATGTGTCTATTGATCTTCCCAGGGAGCAAGATTTGAATGCTTCTTGCCTCTGGGTATGAAGCCTAAGCAGATAGATCTATGCACAGCCGCATGCAGAGAGACTCCAGAATGCACACAGAAGGAGAGAAAATGACAGAGGCATGGCATGAAGAGCCATGTGAGGAAATATTGGCTGTATATTCTGAAACATTTTATGTGTGTATATACATGAAGTGCAGAAAGGACCAGAAGAGCAGCCTAAGAAAGCTGAATGTCTTGGACATGTTCTCAACTTACTATATTACTTAGACTTTATAAAGGAATTGATATTGTTTATGCTTATCAAAGTTAGCCAAGCTTTTCTTCTTTTAAATTTTGAGAGAGATGTACCTTAGAAGCTTTACACTAGTATGTTACTACTAAAAAAGTAGACAGAGGTTTCTCCAATCCTGGCTGCTATGGTTTGGCTATAATGTGCTTCCTGAAAGGTTCATGTGTTAGGAGGTTGGTCTCCAGTGAGTGGTGCTGTTTTGAGAGGTTCTGAGACCACCAGAAGGTTGGTTCTAGCTAGAGGAAGTCTTGCAGGGGGGATAGGGGTGTAGGGGTGGGTGATGGTGGGGTGGGGGTGTCCTTGAGGGTCTCTTGTTTCTAGCCCCTTGTGGAGTCTTTATTTACTGCTTCCTTACTGCTGTAATATGAGCCACTCTGCCCGCCATGCCTCATGTACAGGATGGACTGACCCTTCTGCTTATATGAGCCAAAGTAAATCTTTTCTCCATTAGGTTGCTTTTTGAATAGTTGGTCATAGTTATACAAACACTTCAGTAATATAATTAGGGAAACAGTTCCTTGATAATTTAAGATTCTAAAAACCAAAGAACTCTATTGTGAAAATTCCTACCTTTTAATATTAAATGTATGGGGAAATTAATACAAAGAAAATATTTCATGATTTGTACACAGACTGAAAAGGTTGGCAATGGGTAAAGCCATCTACTAGGTTATTCACGAGGCTGTAGTTGAGATCTGGGGTTTCTTCAAAGGGAACTTTGTGTTTACTCAGTGAGTGACTTATGCCAACACAGTTATTGTAAAGAGAAAAGCAAAGGTAAAGAGTTTAATGGTGAAGGCAAACAAAAGCTATGCTTCAGTAGTGCTATTCAGTGTTGCCTGTGAGCTTTTTCCAGCCTCCAGTGAGAGGAGCAGCACACACCGTGCTTAGAAACTGTGCAGCAGTTTTGCAGAGTTTCTGTCTATTGAATCTAATAAAATTTGAAGTTACAGAAAGTTCTGACTTTTATAAATACTCTGGTAGATGACAAAAAACAAACAAATGAACAAACAAACCAGATAACTATTAATTTTTACTTAAAAAAAAAGGAAGGATCAGCAGACATTTTTGATATCACCTCTTGCCTTATTTTGCACGGCCAAAAATCTAAGTGATTTCAGGTTGTATTAGAGATTGTCTGTTTAGTCCTGAGAGCCTAGTGCTAACATCGCCTCTGGAGTGTTTAAACATACTCAGGCGTTTATGGACTCTGCACCTCCTATAGACAACAAAATCCTGGTCACAAAGGTGTAGAGTCTCTGTCCTTCGAAACAAACTGATCCTGCGGGCAGTAAAACCATTTAAAGGGATACTTCACAGGGCATTCTCCTAATTTAGACTTCTTTCCCCCTTCCACACATTTATCCTGGGTATTGTGGGTCAGTAGGAAAATTATATCTTGGGGCAACCTAGAAGGACCTTACTGATCCTAAGGGCATAGGGCACCTTTCAGGAGGGACCAGGCCTTCACAGCACCATAAGAGCGCCATGTGACAACATTGCCACCCACTGGTGATGGAGAGACTTTATGTCTCTGGGCAGTGCTGTTGAGAACAATTCAAAGCCAGTTTGGAGCTCCCTGACCCACCAGGAACAAGTAAAGATACCTCACTAGAAAATACTTCCTTTCCTTTTTTCTTATTCTTGGGCATTTGTTTGTTGATTAATTAAATGATTACTTAATCTTAAAAAGAGAGCCTGGCTTGTTATGTAACCTTGGCTAGCGTGGAATTCACTATGAAGATTGGCTTCAAATGTACAGCAACCCTCCTGCTTCTCTTTTCTGAGTGCTGGGATTACAGAGTCAACCCTGACCGCACATTAGGATTGTCCTGGGTATTTGCAACAAATCAAAACAACAAATAAATAAATAAATAAAGGAAAAAAAAAACCCTTACATCTGAGTTCCATTCTTAAGCATTTTGATTTAATTGACCTGTCATTTTACATTATTTTTACTTTTTCATTTATAAATTATCAAAATCCAGCTAAGAAGAAATACATGTGCAAAAATAATCAGCATTAAAGTGAGGTTGGGGGCTGGAGAGATGTCTTAGTGGTTAAGAGCACTGGCTGCTCTTACAAAGGACCTAGGTTTGCTTCCCAGCATCTCCACGGCAGCTCACAACTGTCTGTAACTCACTCTTGGAAATCCAATGCCCTTTTCCGGCCTCCAAGGGCATTGGACACACATGCAGTACACAGACAGACATGTAGAGAAAATACCTCTACACGTGAAATAAATAACTTTTTAAGAAGTTGGTGTCTTGGTCCTCCCCTGTTGGTGGACTTGGAGGGGGCGGGGAGGAGGGAGATGAGGGAGGGAGTGGGAGGGTAGGAGGGAATGAGGGAGGGGGCTACGCCTGGGATTCAAAGTACCTAACCTGTGATTGAGATAAAAATAAATAAATTAAAAAAAAAAGAAGTTGGTGTCTTGTAGATACTTATAAACAAGTTACCATGTCAAAAGGTTTCAAAATACTATTTGCAAAATACAGCTAAGATGTGAATGACTGAACTTAACACAGCTAGTCTGACAATTTGCTTATTAGTATACATTTGAATATTCGTTTCGCCTCAGCCTCAAGGATACTGAATATTAACACTCTCCACGAGTTAATACTACTGTGAAAGGAGGCTACTCTGCCATTATTTTTATTGTTACTAAGAGTTTTCTTTTCTTTTGTGCACATTTATGAACTAGCTATCTACTGTTGTCCTTGGCATCTTATTACTTCCAGGCATCATCAGTCTTCCAGCTCCGGAAGAGCTTCAGACCCCGAGAGGACATTAACCCTTCATCCGCTAGAGATGCAGCAACCTTCGTTACCTCTCAACTGCTTAAGTTCTCATTCAGCTCTGTTAGTTTTTGTTTGGTTTTAAGAACAGGTTTTCCAGCACTTATATTGTCAAAAATCTGTGCGTACTATATTTAAAACTTACATCATTGCATTTATGATTAGAAAGATCTTCCTTGTTGGACTTTACACAGACTTATTTGTGAACATTTAACTTTGCTTAACATATTTTTTTAATTTTACTTTTGTACAATTGACTTTACCCAATTATTTAATTATTGGGTAATTCCTCCCCACCCTTAATTTTTAATGGCCACCTGGTTAGATCCTAAATCATCAGCATTTTCAAGGAGGAGCCTTGGATAGCCCTGGCTGTAGAACCATGATGTAGGAAACAGGGACCTCCCAAAAGCACCCTCTCTGTAGAGACTCAGGCACACGGTTGGAGAAGCAGCTGGTATCTGCCACACCCACATCTCACAGACTCCCAGGGAAGGTCCACAGGAAGGCTCTTAGCTTGTTTTTTGTTTGTTTCTTGCAGTTTCAAATTCTAAAACTTGTGGGGGCACTCTTGAAGAAATCACAACACAAAGATGGTGTCAGCGAAAATCAACTCACAAATACTTCCACAGAACGCCCCCATTGAAAAGAGATGCTTTGTCATGAATCCATACAGAGGAAAAGAGAGCTTGTCCAAGTAACCTTAGGTGAGTTACTTGTAATAGTTACCAGCACTTTTCAAGTCAACACCGTGGGCTGGGATGGCTTGGCATGTATTATGTCATTAAGTTTTGATAAAAATCTTAAGGGGATAATTATAACTATCTTTATAAGCCTCTGATAGCCCACAGTAGCACTTACTAGGCAATTGCTGTGGGCCAGGCACAGTTCCAGGTACTTTGTATGTATTGATTAATTCAACCTCTATATCACACCTTTGTAGGCTCATCATCTTGGCTTACAAGGCAGGAAGAGCTAGGAGCTGAGACATTAAACAGCAGCAGGCACCCTTGAGTCTGAACATTTTGTGTGGCTTCAGTGGCCAGCACTTTATCACTGGAAATCCCTCTGTGTTTCATCCTCACGTGTAAGGATGAAACACAGGGGGGTACTGTGCCTGGCCATCGATTTAGAGTTGAAGTTAACTTTCAACTCTGAAAGTGTCATCATTGTTAGACAGGGCATGGCTGTGCTACCATCCCCCAAACAGAAACAAACACAAAGAGGAAACAAAAGAGTTCGTAAAGATATCTAATAATCAAATCAAATCAAATCAAATCACTATCTAAGGTGATTTCTTCTACGAAATACTCAAACGTTATAAAACTGTAATTATTAGAATGATAAGAGTCTGCTTCAAAACTAGAGTGGGAAACATGGATGGTACCCAACTGTTAAAGCAGCATCCTTAAGTCAGTTCTTCTATGAACATCAGAAAGTAGATCCCTAGGCACGCATCCCTACTCCTCTGTGTGTTCAGTGGTCCCTAGCAGGCCAGCCTGCTTATGGCTTATTCCAACTTAATGTTACTTATAGAACATTAAGTGAGCAAAGAAGACGGCATAAATTCGGGTGAATTTAGATGCCCTTCTCGCTGATTTAAAAAGCCAAGACATTAAAAAGAAACACCCGTGAGTTCTGATTCTCTCTGGTGAAACCAAAGATCAAAGGTGTGGTCTCAGTGATGAAACCGACAGGCCCCCAACTAATGTGCCAGGTTGAGAGGGTTTTTCTTCTTTATCGCATGCCTTTGTTTACAGCACCCAGGCTTCCTGAACTGTCTTCCGGAGAAGCATCAACTCTGCGACAAATGGGCTGAGGAGGCTCAGAAGCTTTGGTTTGGAAGCCAAGCCCTGTCAGTGCAAAACCTCCAGCCATCACAGGGCTTCCACAGGTCACATCCCAGGGCTTTCCCACTCTCCGATCCCCTCCTCCTCTCCCCCTGTTCAGACGCTGAGGCCATTCTTTGCTCCCCAGGCCAGCTTCCATGGAGACTGGTCTGCCCCACCCTGAAAGAGCTTGGGCTGCCGCTCTGAGCTGAGGTTTCTTGGCCCATCTTCCTGAAGAGAGAAGCAAATGAGAGGGCGAATCGAGCTCTGCCAAGAACTCCAGCTGCCTCATCGTTCTTGTCCTTCTAGTGCCAAGAACGGGCTGGTGGAGCTCACTGGTGGGGCAGAGGATGTGCATCTTGGAGCAAAGGCTGATGTGAGGAGAGACTGGGAACAAGATGCCTGAGTTAACATGGCTGCTTGACCCTTACTTTGTTGGCTCGGGCAGTCAGGAAACCTTGAGTGAGCCAAAAATGCAACCTAGCTCAGAAACTGTGGCAAGGATTAAATGAGCTGATTGGAAGGAAGGGTTTGCCACACCGCCTGCCCAATGAGTTAGGGTGCTAGCTCTTCTTGTAACTGTTAACCTGGGTTAACGGTCCTGGATGGATTGCTTCTCTTTGGAAGCTGAGGCTCATGAGGGCTGTGGTGCCATCTTGCTCTTGAGGAGCTGGGAACAAGATAGGGTATGGCTATGAAGAACATATTTCTTCATTAGATAAGGGAAAGGTTCACCTTTTGCTTTTTGCTTATTCTTGTATGGCTTCTTTTTCTGAATAAAGTACTTATTAATTTCCTAAATAGGAAGAACGTGTGTCCCTGTTAGAATCAATTGGCATTGAATACTATAACTCTCCCAGATGATCATTATAAAGGATTTGAACAATACTGTGATAACTAGAGACACACACCACTTGAGGGCAATGTGAATTCTCTCTTGAGCTATGAGGAAGACTCAGATGAACTACAAAAGTGCCACTCAATTTTTTAAAAAATGAGGAAGATGATAATTTCAAAAATCTCAATGCCATAAGACACAGGGTCTACAGAAATGTACCAGATAAAAAGAAAGGAAAGCGACATGATAACTAAGCAGAACATTCCTGATGCTAGCCTGAATTCTTTACTAGAGTTGGGGGTTGTAGTATAAAAGACATTTTTGGGTCAGTAGACCACACTGGGATACATACAGTAGATTTAACACACATACACACACACACACACACACACACACACAGGGGGTGGGAAGGGAGAGCAAATAGTAAAATGAGCTACAATAGTACAGTGTGTAAATCTGGATAAAACGATTTAAATATTCTCTACAGCACTTTCAGTCTTCTATTTCTGTAAATTAAAAGTATTGTCCTTAGGAGCTAGGGAGACGGCAGAGTGGGCAGGAATTCTTGCTGTGGGAGGACCGGAGTTTGAGTCCAGGCACCCATGTAAAAAGTCAAGCACGTGTGTATCTACTATGTGGGCAGAGACAGGAGGATTGCTGTGGCCTGCTGGCCAGTCAGTCTAGCCAAAATGGCCTCTGGCCTTTCTGTGTACACCACACATGTACATACATCATTCCTCCCGCCACTGACTCGCTCACCCGTTCTCTTGTTCTCATGCACATGCACTCTGACCACGAAAAAGAAATTATTTTCAAATGAAATGGTAAAAACCGATTAGAGCACGTGTCTATTATGTGCATGTATTTTATGTTCTGGGGGCACATTTAGAAATAGAAGTGCTTCCTGCACGGAATACAGTGTCTTCTCCTTCCCCCGTACAACCAGTGAACACAGAATGGTCTCTGTAACGAGCTAGCGCTAGTCTCAATTTTCACAGACAGAAACAAAAACAGGCCACATACCAAGATCACGCACCTGTCGGCAGAGAGTTAATTATGGGGTGAAGCTCTCCCGACTTTCAAAGGTAAAGGAGAAAATCTGAGCTGCAGGTCCTTCATGATGCAATGGAATAAATGGACACTGCCTAAATGCCCCACAGGCTTCCTGAGCACTCAGCAGGACACTCAGCAGGTGACAGTACTGGAGACAGCCTTTCTGTGAGATGGTCTAGCCCAGCCATGTGCCACTTTTCACACCAGTCCTGAGCCTTCTAACCTTGGCCCGTATCTGTGGGTGGGTAAGATGTTGGTTTCATCACATCGAGAAGTTTAGCGGTTTTCTTTTATTCTAGGTGCCAAAAACTGGTGGCCCTGAACTCCATAGGCAAGGAGGTAATCTACAGAGCTGCTTGGTCCTGCAGTGGAGTGGATAAATAGAGAAGAAGGAGAACTCTCAGTGTAGGGATCCAGTGCAGTTCTGCCTGAGCGGAGGGTTAGACTTCTGAAATGGAACTGGTGACATTGCGGGACAAACAAGTTGATACATGACATGGCTCCCCAAGCAGGGGCTTTTTTCACTCCCTGATGCCATGCTCTGACTCCCACCCCTAATAACAGAGCTGTTCTGTAGTGGGGAACACTGCCTGGTGCATCGCTCTCCTGGCCTCCAGCCTCCTTAAACTGGGGCTGGTGGCTGTTTGGCCAATACCGGCCACCTGCTCCCTTCTGTTCTCGGCTATAAGAGGTATTGGGAAGGGGGGAAGGAGAGGAATGCTCCATTACTCAGGCGGAGTCTTCGGAAGCACTAACAGATACGAGCCCTGGCAGTCTCCAGAATGGACCAGCCTCTCATAACCTGACCCAAGAGCTGGCTGATGGGAAGAGGTGAGCAAAACAGAGCAGGAAGCAGAGCCAGGCTTGGTCTTAGATGGCCCAGAACTTTGGCAAAAAGATTTTTCTTCCATCCCTCGGTCCCTCTGTTCTTGTTTCTTAACCCAGAGAAGGGACAAGGCTGAGTGTCAACTCAGGGGCAGCAGAGAATCCCATCCTAAACCCATGGGGTGGCGATTTGCTGTGAGCTCTCCTTTCGCCTGAACTGTCCATCAGAAAACCAACCTCAAATTCAGTCTTTCAGCCTGAAACCATCAATGAAACTCAGGTAAGGCCTCTTCTTCCTGCTTTCCCTCGCTCTCTTCCTCAGTTCCTTCCAAATTTGTTTATTATTCTTCCTTTGGAAACATCTGGCTGTGGCCCTGAAGTTTTAAACTTTTGCTTTTTTCAGCAAAACGCAAGTTTCTTTGGCGTTCCCATTTTAGATGAGAAGTTGAGTTTTAAAATCAGCATATCTGTGTGCTGATCTAAAATAGCACGGGGGCAACTTGATTGTGAAAAGAAGTGGCTCATCAATTTAATGTGTTTTTGTTGTTGTTGTTGATGCCTTAATTTCCCTGTTAAATTTTGTAGCTGCCCAATAAAACAACACATGGTGACAAAAAGAACATAGGGTTTGAAGAAAAACAGCCTTGGGCTGGAATACCAGCTTTGCTGTCCAACTTTGTGGTAATGATGTTGGGCGAGGTCACAAGCTTTCTGAAACTGTGCTGATATAAAAAAATATGAAGAAATAGACTCCACAAGTTGGTCTAAGTGAAGTCTTCAGCACTGGAGATTGCCTCTGCTGAGTGCTCAGAAGGTGTTAGCTCCGCCATTACGCTAGCCTCACAGTGCCCATTCGGAGTAGGCACCACAGAGACGTCCCTCTCATTTCTTATACGTCAACTTTCCATGTAACTTAAATAAGAATGTATTTTTTAAACTAAAAAAAATCATGTTAAGATTTTTGCTTTTTGTCCTTGTTTGGTTTTCTAGTGTTCTGCTGAACACTAGCAACCTTGGGTAGGAAGGTTTAAGCCGTCTTCTAGCTCATAGTCTATCATGAAGGGAACTCCGAGCAGTAGGAACCTTGAGGTGGGAACTGAAGCACAGGCTATAGAGTTAGGCTGCTAACTGGTTTGTTCTATATGGCTTGCTCAACCTCCTTTTTTCCTTCCTCTATCCCTCCCTCCCTGCCTTCTTTCTTTCCTCTTCCTCTTCCTCCTCCTTCTTCTTTGAAGACAGGGTTTCTTTGTCTCTGTTGTAGCTCTGGCTGTCCTAGAACTCACTCTGTAGACCAGGCTGAGCCCCTCCTGCCTCTGCCTCCCGAGTGCTGGGATTAAAGGTGTGCACCACTTTCTTATGCAGGCCCAGGACCACCCGCCCAGGGATGGCACTGCTCACATTGGGCTGGGCCCTCCCACATCAACCATTAATTAGGAAAATGCCTTCATGGACCAACCTAATGGTTGGTCAGGGTTCCCTCTTACCTGATAACCCCAGCTTGTGTCAGGCTGACAAAAAAACTAACCAGCACATCTGCTTTTCTGAGAGTTCACTTCTATTTCATGTAGCCTTAGAGCTATGTTTATGTCTCAACTCCTAGAAACCTATGATTATTGCTTTACATAGTGCATGCACACATACACACACAGTTGCCTTAGATATGAAAATTTGGGGTTAAGTCATAGATTATGAGGCATTTCTCCTGTACTGTCTGGAGCAGGAGTTTGAGATGTGCACCATATACTGAGGAGCCACATATAAACAGCCCGGTAGACCAAGATGGAGGCAGAGAAAGGAGTAATGGCATCATGACAGCCTGAAACTGGAAGGAACAAGGAAAGATTCTTCCCTGAGAGTTCTAGGAGGAGTATGATCCTGCCGACGTCTTGATTCAGACATTGGCCTTCCAGAACCAGGAGAGAGAGGATTTCTGTTGTTTTCAGCACCAGTTGCTGGTGCTTCTTCATTGCAGTAGCTCTCGGAGACTAGTCAACTATACTAACCCAAGCTTCCTCTCATCCTCCCAGCAATGCTCTGGAAAGAGACACGGGCTGTGAGGGGCCTGCAGTCCCCAGATGGCTGCCTCAGCAGGTCCATTTCCCAACAGCAATAGGACCTGACCCTCCTCTCTCTGACCCACACACGGGCTGGCTGGGCCAAAGAAGGCTGTGGAGACATGTGTGTCTTCTGTTTTTTCTCTGAGGTCAGGGTTCATTTAGACATGGCAATGTTTTCCTTTCTACGGGTTGTGACAGAGCTGAAATTGTCGATCCCCTCAGTTACGGAGCATGCTGATTTGAGCAGGAGCCTCTGTGTTCTGTAGTAAGTCATTTTACTAGAGTGCTTTCTTGCATGTGGGCTTTGAGAGGGAAGACAGCCAGGAGGAACACGTGGGATCAGAGCTGTTGCTATGGTGAGAGCCGAAAGCACAAGACACAGGAGCAGGGAACCTTGCAGACTGGGGTTTTCTCTTTCTAAAGTTTACAAAGCAAGCTAGAGGCTGGGTCAGTCAGATAACCTGGTCCTGAAGCCCGCGGACATCTTGTACATGTGCAAAAACACCCACAGCACATGGGAGAAGAGACTAAGGCCACAGGAGACCATTGACTCAGGCAGCCATGGGGGCTTGAGACAGTACTTTGAGGAAAAATACAGTCATGAAGATTTAACTCATCAGAGCCGTGCGTATGGCTCTTCCATTTTCTCAGCCATGAGCTGAGCTTTGGTCTGTGCTTCCCTTGGGTAGTTGCTAGGCCAGAGAGCTTGATGAATTGGAAGCTTACAGTTGCTTTGTTGTCTGCACAGAGAGCACCCAGGTCTGCAGATGGTGATTGTAACAAGAGCTACCTTGAGCTTCTCTTTGCCTCAATTATCCTCCCTTGAAATGCTACAGGGATGAACTGAGCACTTTACAATCTTTGCTTCTTATTGGGGGAACATCCTGGGGGTGGGGAATCAAGCCATATTCATACCTATCTGACTGGAAGTTAACCCTACAGGTAGGATCCAGGCATCACCATTTTTCAATGCCCCCAATCCCCAGCTTATTTCTTGTGGAACCAAATTCAAGACCTAGTAGACTTTGTATCTGCATGATCCTTTGAGCATAACAGCTGCCATTTTTTATCAGAGCAGCTGTGCTTTTTTGCAGAAGACCCTCAAAATGGAGCCTGTTGACAGTGGACATTCTTTCATGGAGGGAGGGGTGGGGGGGATCCTTGGAATATCACCTTGGTTTCTGTCCACTCCCTCCTGTGCCTCCCAGCCATTTGTATGTAAGTCTGCCTTAACTGCATGTAGCCTTGGTGTCTCTGGAGGTGCTGGAATATAGATGCTGGAGGTTTCACTAGGATTCCATCTATGCAGTAATAGAAAAGTTATCATCTGTGCTGGGGTGAGATTTTTTTTGGTGGTATGGCAGTGTGGGGGGGTCACTTACGACCCTTGCTCGGTAAGCAAGCCCAATTCTTTGGTTCTCCCAGTCCCTGGTGGTCTCTAAGGAGAAGGTAGGTGTTTGTCTATGTGTCCCTAGGGAAAGTTTTCAAAGCATATTTAAGCTGCTGCCAGAAGAAATGTCTTTGTCCACATGTGCATGTGAATCTGGGGCTGTTGATTCCAGTTCTCTGGTTTAGCTAGGATTCATAGCAGAACCTTTCCCTAATGTTCCATTGGCATGCAGTTTTTATCTGTTTGTTTTTTGAGATCCCCTGGAGTTCACTGTTCTTGGAGATACTGCAATACAGGGCTGAGGCACGGAGTGAAAGAAGCAAGCCCCCGGTTCACCACCCTGCCGTATCTAGTAAGAACAGGTGCCCACCTCATCTTAGCTAAAAGGTGACAAAGGTCACACTCAACTTTCCCAGTCATTTTTACCACAGTTGGCTAAATGACCTAATATTGAAATCTATCCAGGTTTAAAAGTTATTCGCATCGCCCATGCTCTGAAGGTAGAGGAAGGCTTAGTGGGAAACTAAAATCACATAGGCATTGTTTCTGTTAATTATCTCTCAGAAGTTATGCTAAGTGGTCCCCTGGGGTTCTGACTGAAGAAGGAATGCAAACTAGTAGCCCAGCAGCAAAGAAGCCTCTCGACTGAGGATGGCTACGTTTAAGCTGGAGGTCAAGGGGAGGAATCAGGTGGCTCTAGAAACAGCAACAACAGCGGCCCGCATGATTTGAAAACACTGCACCTCAGCAAAGTGGCAACTGCTGTATTTCTGTAACGACCCTGCTACATAAACATTTCCTTCATTTTACTGCAGAGGAAAGGAAGGCCCTGAGGGGTTAGGTTAAACAAAACAAAACAAAACAAAACAAGAACAACTGCTAAGGTCGCAAAGCTAAGCTGACTTGCCATTCTGAGCTATGAATGTATGAGCCTCTGTTTCCGTCATATAATTTCAGAGAGAAAGGAGTAAGACATGCAGAGATATCAAGGAAAGGGTTAATATTATGGGACGAATCGGGTAGAGGAATTGCTCCCATATAGGATGCAACAAGAAAATATTCTAAAACAGCACTTTAGTTTCGTCCTGAGCTCACTCCAGGTAGGAAGCACCACATTGTTGCAGATGAATTCATTTTTGAAGGTCTCGCTCTTCTGTAGTCAGCCCTTGCTCTCTCAAATTAGTCCCCCAAATAAGCTCATTGTACTTTTCTGTGATTCCATGGCTCATCAACACTGTTTTTTAGCCAGCACGAACAGTTTGATTCTAAGCAGACTCCTCAGCTGCTGATTTCCATCAGTAGAACAAAATGTACAGAATGAGGAGGGGGCAGGGGACTGGAATGAGCCCTCTTCCTGTGGGGCCTGTCTCCAGACTTGAAGTGAATCAAGATGTTCTCAAGGTTTTCTCTCTCTGTCTTCTCTGTCTCTCTGCCTGTCTCTCCCTCTCTGTTTCTGTCTCTCCCTCTCTGTCTCTCTCTCTCTATGTGTCTGTCTGTCTCTCCCCTCCTCTCCCTCTCTCCAAATAAGACTTGGAGAAGACTCTATCTACCCACTGCCTCAGCAATCTAAATCTAAGTTATTATTTGAGAAACCTACTGAGCAAACACCATTCATTCATGAAGCCAGATATAGATCCAGGGGAGGTAACGCTGGCCTGAAGAAATGGAATTTCCTAAGCAGGCTCCCACGAGCCACCATTTCATGCTGTAGCCGAAAGAAAGAAATTTATCAAAGAATCTCAGTGTAGAAAGCGGGTTAGATGCCAGATATTTCATTAAAAAGGTTCTAGAAATGTTACATATAAAGAGTGGACCCCCCCCCAAACATAGACGAACTGTATAGCTTCACGGATGACAAATACATGTTTGGAGGCACACAGTATATGTAAAATCACATATGTGGACTGAAGGGCTGTTTGTCGGGTGATGATAAAGATGTATTAATTTCATAGCCAAGACCTGTGGAAGATGACTTCCTTTATGCAAATCAAAGGTGAGTAAAAAAAATTCTGTCATTGCAACTAAATAATACTGTCTTAAATCAATGCACAGTCTTGAATGAGCTATTGTGTCAGCATGAGCTGTCTATGGGTCACGACTCTCTTGCAGGGGAATCCACAGTGGCTTGGGAAGGCTCTAGTGACGAAATATGAGATTTACGATTTAGAGGCTGAAAGAGGCATGGGATGTATTCTGATATCACTTTCTCTAATAGCCTCCATGGCATGACATAAAGATGGCACTACCTAAAGCCACTGATATGCCTTAAACGCAAGCTAAAGAATGGGGCTAGGAATACATCAGCAAGACAGAAAGCCCATAAGCTTGTTTGTTTTCTCTTCCTAAAAGCTTATCAAATGAGAAGAGAACGTTTTTTAACAGGTTTGCTTTTACACACACACACACACACACCCCACACACACGCACGCACGCACGCCTGTCCTTACAAACTGCTGTGCTTAGCACCAAAGGATGTAGGAAAGCATCGTTTTACCTTTTTGCTGATCAAACATAGACGAGGTGCTGAAATCCATGGTAGCCTGTCTCATCGTTCACCATCAGAACGGCAAAAAAAACATTCTCCGGAGGGAGAGAACACCGTCCCGAACACGCTGCAGCCAACACGGCAGTCAGCTTCAGCACCGGGGGCTAAGGCCCGTGTTGGAGAATTAAGCGTGCATTAGATCTGCAGGTTGCCCACCGTTGAAAAGACGTAAGCTACTCTTCCTATAAAAACTGCGGGGGAGGAAGAGTTACTCTCGGAGCCCCATTCACCATCTATACTCACGTGTGAGTATTATACACCCTTGCCCTGAGCAGACAGACAAAAACGTTCCAAAACCCTGAAATAAAACAGTCTTCTTGGGGGTGCGTGCCTTGGATCTGGGCCAGGAAAATACTGCAGCTCCCAGAGCTTCAGCGGCTGGAAGGTCGCTTTAAACCAATAGAAATCTCAATGAGTAAGTGAGGATTCACGGGGCCAAACGGAGCATGTGCAAAGCTGCCAGCGCGCAGACCGCGTTTGGGCTGTTTGTTCTTGGTGGAGTGAGACCCGCATTTGGGTCACGTGAGCGGAGAGGGGCCCTCTCCATGGAATAGGGCGCAAATATTGTAGCAGGAGGCGGCGGGCGGGCCACGTGCCCTGCTGAGCAGTTACACACCGCCGCTTTTCTTCAGGCTCCCTGCAACCGTTTGTCAGGCGGACTGGCGGGGAGGAGGCGGTGGCGTTTGAAAGGTATGTCAAGGCTCAGGTATCTGTGCCTACGGAATCAAAACAGCCTGCAGTCACAAGGTTACCGCTGCGTTCTGCCAGTCTCCAAACGCCCCCCTCTGGCACGCAGCTGAGCAAAGGGCAGTAAATTCATCTTCTAGGCTCAAAAAATCCTGAGGGGGAAAATCTTGCTTTCATTTGCATGCGGTGGCACCCTGCGGAGTGGAAAACCCTGTCTCTATACAGTCCATTGTTTGTATTTTTTTTTTAATAAAATGAATACATTTCACTTGTGGCTTTGGCTTTGTATCTATGTATACGGGTACGTGTGCGTGTGTGCTCATCTGCATGTAGAGGCCAGAGGAACCTTTCTTTAGGAACACCTTCCTTGCTTTTCTGGATCCAGTTTCTCCCTCTAGTCCAGGCCTTGTCCACAAGGCTAGGCTGGCACTCAGCAGGCCCCAGGGTTCTCCCCCTCTCTGTCCCCCGTGCTGGCATGGTAAGCGACATAAGGCATTTTATGTGTCGCTCATAAGAACAAACCCGTTTTCTTTTTAACTAACAAATATTTGAATTTGGAAAGAAATGCAGGAAGCGTTTTTCTCTGCATATGGCTGTATGAATCACTTTTGTTGTTTGTTTGTTTTTGGGTTTTGGTGGTACTGGGAATTGAACCTAGACTTCATATACTAGGCAAGCGCTCTACACTGAGCTGCACTTTGAGTCCTTACCCTTGTTTTTATTGCATAACAATACAATCTATTATCTATGTTCTTTTGTTCTTATCTTTTGCCTTATATTTTCTAGGTGCCTATCATTTATTTTCCATGAAAATTCTTTTTGAAGGGCCTCCCGTCCCTGTGACACCCCCCCGCTCACTCTCTAATAACCTGACAGCCGCTTAGTAAACCTGGCGCTCACTCACCAGAGCTGCTCTTCACTTCGTAGCACGGTTCCTCAGCTGTTACCTACCCAGCAATGTTACCAAGCACCTGCCTTCCCACATGGGCTCCTTCCTTGGACATGCTCTGCACTATTTCATTTAAAGACACAAGCAGAGTGTAGAAAGATGGCTCAGTGGGTCAGGTTCTTGCTTTAGCAGTTTTAGAGCTCAGACCTCTGGCGTCTGTACAAACAGTGGCTGTGACCTCAGGGCTGGAGAGGTAGACACGGGGTTTTTGGGAGCAAGCCAGATGGGCAGACTATCAGCCAGCTCCGGCTTCAACCGACAGACTATGGCTCAACGTGTAAAGTGGTGAGCAATCAAGGAAGACACGTGTCAACTCTGGAACCCCTCCCCCCACACGTGCAAACATGTTCATCCACACATACATGTACCCCCACAAGCAAATACATAGAGAGAGAAAGAGAGAGAGAGAGAAAGCAATACAATTAAAAAATTTCAAATATCAGCAGACATGCGCTTTGTAACCCATTACTCAAATATATTCCATAGGTAAACCTCTCCTTTCCCAGCACCGATCTCTTGCATTAATGGCGGAGTGCAACTGAGGGCACTGGGAGCAG
Source organism: Pachyuromys duprasi (assembly GCA_028658305.1). Lineage (NCBI taxonomy): Eukaryota > Metazoa > Chordata > Mammalia > Rodentia > Muridae > Pachyuromys > Pachyuromys duprasi. The sequence goes on along the minus strand of CM053750.1, from coordinate 16,409,978 downwards.
ATTGGGGGGTCTGTTTATTATTTTTCTTGTTGCTATGACAAAAGCATTTGAAAAATAAACAACAAGAAGGGAGGCTTTATTTTGGCTCACAGTTTGAGGACAGCCTGGTGTGGTAGGGAGGTCCTGCTGGCAGGGGTTTGAGGCAAGCTGGTCCCATTTGCATCTGCAGGAAACAGACCACTTTCTTATTCAGCTCATCGGATGGTGCCACTCACAATTATCGGGCCTTCCCACCTGTAGAGAAATTTCCTTACAGATATGCCCGGCAATTTGTATCCCAGGCATCCGGCGTCTAGATCCTATCAAGTTGATAGTCAAATTAATTCCCACAGGAGGAAAACTGCTAGTTATAGTAGCAGATACTCAGGGAGGGATGGCTTACGCCCACTGAAGGGACAGACATGGGGTCCAGCTCAGGCTCCGCAAGAGAATAAGGAAGGGTTCAGACGACTCTCCATTTCACCCATCTGGTCACTGCCCACCACCACAGCAAGAGTGCGGTACTTCAGTCACTTCTACGCCACTGATCATGCAGATGTGAGCAAGACAGGAAAGATGCCACATTCAAATGAGCTGTGCTTGTTGGTGCAGCTTCTGCTCTTGGTCACGCTGGAGCCACACGACTGGCTTTAGAAAACGGGGCAACTTTTGCCCAGTGCATCGCTGACGGATGAGCTAGGTGATGCAGGACAGGGGTCCTGGGAGAAGAACAGCTACTGAAACCAGCCTCCTGACTTTCCAGCCCATTGCCTGGAGAGTTTCCGGACTGTTGTATGGAGTGGGTGGTGGGCTCAGTGGTTTGCAGAATGGTGCCTGATTCATGTTCTGATTCTCAGAACCCATGAATATGACCTTGTTGGGAAAAGCGGTCTTTTCAGCTAGAATGAAATAAAGGAGCTCTATTTGAAATCAACCTCACCAGTTTATATTGTTCAAAGGGACTCTCAGGGGGAAGACATGGAGCAAGTCAGCCTCCGGCCAAGTGTCACTTGTAGTCAACAAGAGCAAGAAGAAGTTAGAAACCCATTGTCTCCTAAGACTGTAAGAGGAGTTGGGCTCTGTCAATACAATAGAATTTGAATGTTTGGGTTCTAGACTATAAAATAGTTTTTGTTGGCTGTTGGAAGCCACCAAGTTTGTGATAATTTTTTTATAGCCACTTTAAGGAATTAACACAGAGAAGGACTCTCAAAATAAAGTCTCTCTGATTAATAGATTTCTGTGAGAGCATTTGCCAGTATACAAACCAAAGTAATACGCATGGACATTTTCGTGTTTGTAGCTGCGGCTCATTCTGAAGAAAGGCAGGCGTGCCAATTGAAAGGGTTGCAGGCTTGAGTGTGTTACATAGGTGCGGCTTGGGCAGGCTTCATGACTTTTTGGAGCTCTGCATTTTAATATGTTGCATGGAAACCTTACTCACCAGTTTCTTATGTGAATCCAGGGATATCATTCAGTCACCTTTCTGGGTTTCAAAACTGTTGGATTTTTAAAAAGTGTCTTTTCCAGTCCACTTTGAGTGAGGGTGAAATGTTGTGCTGCAATCAAGATAGATAATTTTTTTTTTTGATCCCTCCAAAAGTCCTCTGATGCTCCTTGCTGGTTAGACCCTCCCCTGGCAAGCACATACTCACTACCTATTGGCTACTTTCCCTGTCATTGTGACAAAGTACCTGGCAGAAGGAACTTAAGGGAGGAAAGATTTATTTTGGCTCCCAGTTTCAGACTGCCACGGTGAGCAAGATACAGAGATTCACGCAAGTGACACGGAGTTCCTGGGGGAGGAAGGGTGAGAAGGTGGCACTGTGGTAGAGCAGGAAGCAGGGAGACCAGGACTGGAAACACGGCCTTGCTCTAACCCTCCACAGCCACTCCTGAATGACCCACCCCTTCCAGGCAACAGGACACATGACCCCTTACAATAGTGCCACCAGCTGGGGTCCAGCCGTGGCCTGTGCTGGAGCATCAACTCCTATCCGTGCTGTGGGAGGTCTGTGTGGTCATGTCTGGCTCGTTCCTGTGTCTCCTGTTCATCTCTCACTACCCTTCGCTGTGTCCAGTGTTGGACTCGCTGTGTCCAGTGTTGGACTCCCAAGGTGGGGAGACCCTCCATTCCTCGGGATAGACGCCAGACCTCAATAACCCACAAAAACAGAACTCTTGATGCAAACAGCAAGAGGTTTAATTAGTAGCCGGCATGCCGGGGCTCTGCACACAGCTCCCACGCAAGGGGGTGGTACAGAGCGCCCAGCAACGGAATCACAGAGTTTATAAAGGCAAAAACCACAAAACAGGAGGGGGTCTAGGGGTAAGGGACTTTTCTAATGGGGCAGTCTGTGATTGGCTGTGTCCAGGTGTGCTGACTAGGGGACTGTTAGAGATTGTATCCATAACTACAGAAGGGCGTCTCTTAGAAAAGTTTTGTATCAGATCCGGGTTTGGTAATGATTAAAGCTCATGAGTCTCAGTTCCCATGGTTAGGGCCAAGTTAAAATTTTCTATCCTTGCATCCAGCACCTGGCCACCCTGGTCTCTTTTATGTTTCCAGAATGCCACAAACCCTTCCCAACGACACACAAACTTTGTTATTTTGAGCCTCACTTGGACTCCATGCACCCTAGCTCAGAATTCACCATTTCTAACCTAGTCAAGAAGAGTCCTCAACTTCCAAACCAATCAGTCACTTCCTTCTTCAGGATGCTACTTCATGAATTTAGGAAGGAAAATATGCCTTCCGGGAAGACAGGGCTTTTGCCCAGGCTGTGACACCTGTCCGGCTCGGGGTGTCTCACACTATCCGTGGCAGAGGACCAGGTTTACAAATTTCCAATGCACCGGGGATGGACATGTTGTTAAAATGTGATTAAAGAGCACACACCCATCGTCCACCAAAGCCTCTTTAGGCATTAGTATGCCGTGCAGTCAAATGCAGCAGCCACTAGCCATGTAAGTTAAAATTATGTTTAAAGCTTCGGTTCCTCAACCACAGGTACAACTGTGATTTGGCACTGTCCTGATCAAAACCAATCACTCTTTGAGAGGTGGGGGTTAGGGTGAAAAGGCAAGCCACAGGTCGGGGAAGTAAAACCACTGTCCTGGTCAATGGCTTTTTACATCAGTTTGACCTTGCTCCAGCTGATCTATCCCACACGCAGCGAGACAAGCCTGTCGCTGCAGGTTCAGGTGTTGCCGAGATGTATTATTGCTGTCACTGTGTCTACATGGCACCCTTGTCTCATGGCCTGATCCTGCAGAGAAGCAAATGACGCTCTGGGTGTAATCCCATCACTCAGGAGATAGAGGCAGGAGGATCAGGAGTTCAAGTCTGTTCTTGGCTACATAGTGAATTCAAGATCAGTCTGGACTACACTGGACTCTATAAAAATACAACAAACAACAAACCAAATGGCCTTTTTCCACTCAAAGGTATACTTGACACAGGCCATGTCATCTGTGTTTATTCCTCATCTCTATAGCAGCACAGAGAGGGAACCAGATGATTCAGTGAGTGTTGAAATATCTTTGAAGAACTTTCCACAATGAAGCTGAAGTCTTCCTCATTGACAAAGTGACATTAGCCACTTGGCCATTGGATTAACATACAAAAAGGAGTTTCTGATGTGCTTCCAGAAGGTGAGCGTTGAGCAGTTTGGATGTGCTGTGTATTTGAATTGTATTCTGACTGTGTGGCCACCACAGGCAAACTGACACAAGTTTTAGGAAGCCCTACATTCACTCTGGCGAAACCAGAGCTATTCAGCAATGTGCTCAAGAGGAGGATGTGTGAGCTGTGCTGGGTGAGTGTAGACAGTGGCTGAGCTTGGGCATCGTAAAACTGTGAGCCAGAGTCACTGTACAGCATATTTCCCACTATGCAATCCGGAGCAAATTAGTTATAAATGAGAAACAAAACAGCCATTTTATAGGGCCGTTATAATGTTTATAAAGTGCATGAGAAGAACAGAGTTTGGATTGGAGTTTTAAAGAAATTTTGTGAACCTATCATTTAATTTAAAAACCCCATGGATTTGTTACTGGTCTTTAAAGGACACGCAGATCATCTATCCTTGTTGAGTTAAAAGTAGACTCAAGTGAACTCAGTTGGCAGGTTAATTATTCATAAAACTACCAAGAAAGATCTGTCTTTGCTAGTAAACACAGCTGCAACCTAAATGAACAGATAGAGTTCCCTTCTGTAAATGTTTCAAAGTCTATAAATTCTGAGAATGAAGGAAAAGACTTTGAATCTATTAATGCAAACATTTCCGTATGATATCTCCCTTTTATCCCTCAACAAATAGACACAACTTTACAAGGCACAGATAACATATAAGAACAAATTAAATTTTAATTTTATGGTAACAGGCACATATTGCTTTGGGCATTTTTTTTAATTTTAAAACTTATGTAAATCCAGCACATTGGTAAACATTTGGTCAATATTTTTGGTCAATGTTTTTTTATTTAAAACTTATTACCCAAGTTCATGACATGTAATTTCAGTTCTATTTCTAAGGAATGTTGACTGTGTTAGTCAGTTTCATGACCCTGACAAAAGGCCTGCAGTAAACCAATAAAGAGGAAAGGTTTATTTTGTCTCCTAGTCTTGGAGGCGTAAGTCCATGTTCAGTAGGTCCCTTGGTTTGGGGGCCTATGCCAATGCAGGGAAGAGCGTGCACGAGCAAACAATGCTCATCTCCTGGAGATCAGGAAACAGAGAGAGGAAGGACCAGAGGCCCAGTGTCCCCTTCAGGACATGCACCAATGAAATGACTTCTAACCATCAGGTCCCACATTCTACAGATTCTACTGTTTCACTAGTACAAATGTTAGCATACCAAGCTAGTGACTAGCTCTTCAATGCATGGCTTTTTTATTTTTTATTTTTTTGGTGGTGGTGGAGCTAGCCAATCATGCCTAGATGAAATATGGAAAAGAGGTTATGATAGCTGGGTCTAATTAGTCTAATTTTCTAGAAATAGTGTTCTTTCCTCTTTCTCTCTTTCTTTCTCTCTCTCACATACCCACACACTCACACACTGGTGGGCTTTCCTGCTGCTCAGAAAAATTGTGGCCTTTATTTTCAAATCTCAAATAGATGTTTTTGAATTTTTTTTCATTCTCAAAAGTGCATTCGTTTCATCATGGGATTTCTATGGGAGCCTTGGGGGATTTGTATCCAGTTATGTCTGGATTGTAGCCACTTCCTCATCAAAATAATAGATGTGGAGGAACACAGGAAACAAATACAGTAAAAACCTGTATTTTTATGATTCTTTCCAACAGTGCTGACCAATCAGGAATTGAAGCCTGCAAACCCATCAACCAATAAAGCTTCTTTAAAAGAGAATTTTATTCAATATTTGTGACAGCAACAGAAACTGTAATACAACTATGTTTCCTGAAATCTCCCACGTCTTATGGTTTGACACATACAGCTTTTAAGAAATAGCACGTGCGATGGGGCTCTAAACTGGAGGACGTGTGAAGTCTGAGATTGGCTGATACCCAGTGGTCAGCTTGAGGGTAGTTATATTCTTTGCTGTCAGCTTGACCACATCTGGAATTAATTAAAGTCCAAATGGCTGGGTGCAGCTGTGAGGGATTTTTCTTTCTTCTTAACTAAATGATTTGAAATGTGAAGACCCCCTCTTCTAGACTGGATCTTTGTGGTGGGAAGACACACCTCTAATCTGGGCCATCCTTTCTGCTGCCAACCTCTATAAAGGACATAGAAGAAGGACGCTTGTTCTCTTTCTGTATGCTTGCTCTCACTCTTGCTGCCAAGTCCACTCCTTCACTGGCGTTAGAGCCTGCTTCTTCATAATTCCAGCATATACAGAAGACCAGCTGAGACATCCAACCTCATGCACTGAACAACCGCTGGATTCTTGGAACTTTTGTTAATAGACAGAGATTGTTGCACTAGCTGGGTCAGAGCCTGTAAGCCACTAAGAAATTCACTTTTTATATATCCATATGTTTAGATCATCTATATCTATATCCATATATCTTACATTTCTATTTACAGATAGATAGTGATACATATATTCATTCCATAAGTTTTGTTCTTCTGGAAAACACTAACACACCCAGACTAGGACCAATCACTGATTTGCTCTTTCACTTCTCGTGGGAAAACACTAAGCACAGGTGTGGACCTCTAGAGCTCATTGCTCCAATGACTTTGAGCAACCCCACAGAAAACACCAGACTCCAAGCTTTACAGTCTCAGGCTGGATCCCACTTTCCCTTAGCTTAAACATATGTTCACACCGTTCAGCCTCAGAAACATATCAAAACAAAGCTGGGCCATTTCTTTAAAAGTTCACACCGAAACAGGCATGCCAGAATCTGCAAGGAGAGGAACTGAATACCCACACTTGCTGCTAAATTGGTCTGGGCCCTTCACGCATCTGCCTACATAATTGTAGCTGGTACATTAATTGGAAGACACCAGCTGCTGTAGCCAGAAG
>CM053750.1:16339339-16403402 GCA_028658305.1 Pachyuromys duprasi | reverse complement strand
AACTCCATTTCCCTGAATTCTGGCAGTTAGTCAGAAGCCAGCATTCCTCAGGAACTTTGTGAAGCGGGGGGGGGGGGTGGGGGGGGTGGGGGGGGGTGGGGGGTGTTCCTTTCTGCCAAAAGGAGCTGTTTCCCTTCTGATTGGCAAAAGGGGCAGATGGCTACCTGCGGTGCCTATCAGCATACCAAAGCCCATGCTGGCCTCTAGGTTCCCTCAGTACCACAAGTACAGAACTCACCTCCTTCTCACCTCCTCCTCTACCTTCAGCTTCCCCAGCTCCTGGGCTTCTCTCCCCCAGCTACTGGTTCTCCTTAGATCCCTGCTATCTTACATGCTTTGTCTTTATCTCTCAAGTTCCCTCTCTTCCTTTCTATCTCCCTTCTCTCCCTCTCCAAGCTCCCCCCAACCCTGCTCTGCTCCTGTTTCTCCTATGGCCAGGTCCAGTCTGCTCGCCATGTTCAGTTGTCTGCTTCCTCTCTCTGCTCTGGACTCTTCCAGATGCCTCTGGCTGTTCTTTCTTTCCTATCTACAGTAAAAACCTTCCCCTTAGTTGCATCATGAAGGGTTCATGCAAGGTCTATATAAGCCACCTGATCCGAGGTACATAACCTTGGTTGTTCCCCTTTGCCCCTCTGCATTTTTCTGTCATTTCTTTTGGACTTTCTTCAGTGCCTTCTGATAGGAAGAAATGTGTGTCTTTCCCTCTTCAGAAAGCGCTGTCATTAACCTTCTACTCCAAAGCTTTCTCCAGAGATGTCAGTGTGTACCACTGTGAGGATCTGGGTTCTGAGCTATCTGGGTTCTATTTTCAATGTGTGACCTCTTCTTTTATTTTCCTCATCTATATAATCATGATAATATTACGGCCATCTCATGAGGAATTTTTTTTTGTATTATTTTGAATGGGGATCTACAAAGAAACAGAGGCAGAGAGGCAGGCAGATTTGATCTCAAAAGACTAAAACTGCTTTACTAAACAGTCAGGGGCCTCATCATTTCCATGGGATGAATGCACTTAGTGGGGCTTGGAACACACACATATACATAGATATAGAAAGAGATGTAGGTGTAGATGATGTAGATGTAGATATAGATGTAGATATGTGGGCGGCTACCAGGAAGTTGCAATTATTCTTCTGTGCAGAAGTGTGAGCGCTTTTTCATATCTGAGCGTATTGTTTCTGTAGGTAGAGTGGACTGGTCAGGCGGGGGCCAAGCCAGTCTTTATAGGAAGGGGCTATTGCTCAGTATAGTCTGACTCAGTTCCTCCTGACAGGAGGCTATTATCCAACAGGGTTTTCTATGTAGACCAAACTTGTGATCCTCCTACCTCTTCCTCCTGAGTGCTGGGATAATAGTTGAGCACCACAGTGTTCAGTGCATAAGGTTCCTGAGTGAAGCAAACTGATTTCAGTGTGTCAACTGCTCAGGGAAATGCTTTCTATAGTAATTTTTGCATATGTTTACTACTGTGATTCCCACTACCTATTTTATTTACAATTTTACCTTCATCCTGATCCTTCTTCAAGGAACTTCCCTTTAGCTTGAACATGTGCCCACATCTTTCAGCCTCAAAAACACCAAAATAAGAACCAGGGCATTTATTTAAACCAATCTATCCCTCTTTCTCAACATACCACCAGAAAAGCAAATAAGTCCACATGTGCTCTGTATCTTCTGGAAACACCTGGTCTCCTTGATTTCTCTTGATTCCTTCTGAGAGGAGGCTGTACTGTCAGACGCTGATAGACAACCAATCTGACAGATTTAGTCCACAGTTAGGTGTTTAATTGTAATAGTTGGACTAGGAAAACCAGGAAGGCCCATAGAGTATTTTCCACAAAGTCTGGGGCTTTCCTTGTGTGTGACTTCGGTGGTTTGGGGGCAGTGGATACGAGGCAGCAGAGTGTGATGGGAATAAGAGCGAACTCGGTTTCCTAAGTCCAACCTCAAGTCTCCAAGTCTCCATATTGTTCTGTAAATGGCAGATGCTCAGTTAAGACAAGTTTATTTGTTCAGAATGTCACCCACTACTCCTGTCTTCTTGTTTTTATGGAACTCAGAAAGCTATCCTGATTGGGCCCAATATTGGCAAAGCCAGAACAGGTTAGGTATCTGAACCTTTAACCAACGTGCCTTTATGTAGAAGAAGTATAGGGAAGATTTCTCTCTGCAGAAAGGCTAAGTCAGGAAAATAAAGGGTTAATGAAATGCTTCTGGACTCAGACCTGACCCTTTAGTTGGAAAAGTGGGGTTCTGCAGAAACAGTAAACCATAGCTATTTTGAAGCTAGTCTTGTATTTCTCAGTATGATCTCTTTATCTGCTCTCCCTCTAGCTCTGCCCCAGGCGCCCTTTTCCTCTCAGGAGACTCTTAACTGCTGATTCCTGTACTCATTGTCTTGAAAAAGTTTCCAACATTCACAGAATTCTAAGCTACACCAAGAAAGAGGCATCTTACTCACCTTGATTTTACGAGTGGATCCGGAGGAGAGTGGCTAATTAAAGCGATGGTCTTCAAAGGACAACGATTTCATCTGCAGGATGAGAAAGCAGGACTGCTTGCAGAGTTGCTCCCACTATATCAGCGTGACGCCAACAATTTATTACTGTCGGGGGACTCGGAGTTTCCTTCGCACAGTGACAAGGAGCATGCTATCACAGGTCGTGGTGGTGCCAGGGCACATGCTGAGAGCACTTTTTCTGCTTATTTTCACATCTCCTTTTTAGAGACGTATTTTTAAAAAACCCTATTTTGTTCTCCTTAGGAATTCAGCTAACAGGTTTCTACTGCTTTAGCAGCCCAGAAAACCAGCGGAATCACCGTGCAGATTGTTTAGTCTACACGGTGCAGAGCAGCTGGTTCGGTTGACTGTCCAAGATGGCAGCCATGCTAACTGCTTTTTTTTAGCATACTGGGTCCTATTTGTTTTCGAAAGGTTTGATGTCTCCATGTGGTGATGAAATGAGGCGAGTTAGCTTAATGGAACATGTCACATAGGTACAGCCATTCAGGATTCAGCAAGTTATTTTCTGATGCGTTTTCCTTCTTTTCCTCGGGGAAGGAAACTTTACCATTGAAGTGGAATTGAGAAATTGAGAGGAAAATGAGATCTCAGTTAGCAGGGGTGAAAATTTCAGCACAACCAGGCTTAGTGAAGCAAAGAAGTAATTGTCAATAGTTAAATCTGAATTGATCACTCAGTCTTCAAGTGACAGATTCAAACTTTCCTTAACCTAGTTAGTCCAGCAAGAAAACGAAATGACATTCTATAGCTAGTGAGCATACTTGTTTTGATTGTAGCATCTTCATAACACATACATTATAATCTAATAATTTGAGATACAAAGACTATCTATTTTGTTAGCTGAGATATGATTTTCAGTATCAAGCTAGTAATATTTTGGGGGAGCCAGGTACATTATGATCATCCCTGAATGCTCTTTTGACAGAGAAAGCCTACAGCTCAGAGAAATGTCAAGTATTCCTTTTGTATTAAATTATAGTTCTGGACACAAATAGAAATCCAAACCAGAAGCTTTGCTTTCTTCTTAAAAACCCAATACTGACTTATGTATGTTAGATCTTAACACATGCTGACTATTGATCAAAGATATATGCTAAGTGTGTACTAAATGCCCAGCATGCTTTGTAACCAGTTATTTGTGCTTTGTCTCAGATCTGGTTCACCTCTCCATATAAACACCCAAACCTTTTGGCTGGTCCAAAGTGCCAACTCTACAGAAGCTCTTCTTTTAGTTGTCAGAAACAGCTGAATACGTCAAATTTTCATTTCACAAAATCCAATATCCAATTGACATGGCCAGTGCATCTTCAGTAACCTGTCATTTTAAAGTAACATGAAAATCATGACATTAATTCTATTCTTGGGAACTGTTTTCCAGAAATATGCCAAAGAGTTAACATTTTTAATATTCAAAGACAATATATTATAATTAGAAAATTATTGATTGCAACAGAACAATTAAAAGAACAATTAAAACAGGTACAAATTAAAAGTTTATGAAGAAAGAGAATACTAATTATTATAATAAAATATTGACTTTTAATTTACTTTAGCCTGCCCTATAATAATTACTGGATAACTATTTATTAAATAAACAAAGGAATTAATTAACTTTAGCCTGCCCTATAATAATTTCTGGATAAATATTTATTAAATAAACAAAGGAATTAATTAGTAGAGAAAAATGTCCAGTAATGGTAGAAGTAAAAATGTTTTAATGAAAATAATATCTTGCCTGTCAAACTAGAATGTCAGTCTAGAAGAGATAGAAATTAAGTCATAGATTTGATAGGGAACTTAAATATAAAAAAGAATCTGCAAACTATATGGAAAATCTCTACGGTGCCCTACAACTAAAGGAGAGAACTCAGTGGAGTTCTCACACTGTACAAGAGAGAAATGCGATAGTTTGTCTAACCTGGGTCTAGTCAGCAGTCACTAGACAAGCAGGTGACAGCAAGGCAGAGTGCAGGAGAGGTGATGCCATCAGCAAGCCAGGGCGTGAACCTGGGCCTGGGCGATCCTTTAGGCTACAGATGTGAGGCCCAGGGGCCTGAATGGGCCAGCATGTCTAGGAATTCTACAGTGTTGGTTTCTATATTCAGAGGGCCAGAGAAAGTCATTTATAGACTGATGTCATAAAAATGCCTGGGTTTTCTGGGTCTAAGGTTGAGGCAGAGTGTCATACATGCTTCGCTGCCTTTGCTGACTGATTCCCAGGCCACAGCTAGCGATCTTCACACTGCAAAGTCCCTGTAGTGCCTACTTGAAAGATTTATTTTTATTTTATGTTTGCAGGTGGTTTGCCAACATGTATGTCTGTGTACCAGGTGTATACAATATTTATGGTGGCCTGAAGATGGCCTCAGATCCCCCAAGTCAGGTCTGAATCACCATGTAGGTGCTAGGGATTGAACCTGGGTCCTCAGGAAGACCGGCTACGCATTGCTTTAACTGCTGAGTGTCCTCTGCAGCCCCAGGTAGAGGCTATTTTAAAACAGAAATGCTTACAAGAATTCTGCCTATTGTCACAGAATAGTATCCTTTGTCCAAGGGTAAAGTTCATAAACTGATAAGCGACATGGTTAGTTACTGTTAAATGAGGAATATACCAATAAAGAACTATGCTCTTCTAGGTAAAGCTGGTTTACCAAAGGAAACAAAAATGATAAATGGTTTGTAGTGGTCACATGGAAAAACTCTTCCATACAAGCCGAATCTGTCAGAATATCTCATCGGCTCAGAGTCAGCGACCTTGGCTCTACAAAGGAGAACCCAAGGTGCAGGGTACTTTGTCTGGATGCAGAGTCTGTCTCTGCTCAAAGCAGCGTCTTGCTGGGTGCTTGGAACTTACAACCGGATTATTATCATAGGCACCTCTTGGGAAAATTTCTCAGCCAAGGATCTGGGAGTTAGAGAGTTAGGCAAAGGGAGAGATTGGGTATCATCAATCTGACCTGCATCTTCTACTAGAAGATCGCTCAGTCTGGTCCCTCAGAGCTGAGTGCTTCCTGAAAACAGTCACCCACACCTATATTGTTTTCTGTGGCCCTACATGCTGTTTTTGTCCCCAGTAGTTTATTCAAAACTCTCATGACTATATCAATAACGAACATGTAATGCCTCGGGATCTACAGTGGAACAGAAAATAATGGTAGGCTGTTAAGAGGTATCCTCACCCGCCCTCCCTTGACTCTTAGAGCAACTTCTTGAACAGTACAGAGTTAACAGTTCCATTGTTAGTCTATTTTGTGCCACTATAAAACAATGACCCCGTCAGGGTAATTTATAAAGAACAGAAATTTGTTTCTCAGAGCTCTGGAGGCTGAAAATCCAAGAGCAAGATGCTCCATTTAGGTTATGAAGATGAGAGTCTTCCCTAAACGGCCTCAAAGGGACTAAAGGCAGAGGAGCACGGATCCTGTCCCCTCCCAGAAGGCCGCACCTCCTAGCACCATAGAGTGGTGATTAAGTTTCCTCCAGACCCATATATTAAGAACAAACTCAAACGGAAGCTCTAGGACAATTTATATGTTTAACAGAAAATACCCCGGGGCAGGCAAGCCCACAGCTGCCTTTTGAGACGAACTGTCCTGGAGGTCAGCCACATGATGGGTGAGGTAGGGCTTTAGAAAAAGAGTAAGGAAGGCCCAGACCTTAGGGAGTTTAAAAGCCTATGTGGAATGTGGCCAGCATCTGAGAAAAAAAATGCGGCCAGCATCTGAGAGAAGGGAGTCATTACAGAACTCAGAAAAGCACGCCTTCCCCGGCTGACCTCAGAGCAGCTGGTGGAAGGCTGCGCTAGAATTCTGGAAGGAAAAGAACATTACTTTAAGGTCAATCCGTCTTCGTGGTCCCTTAGCCAGGTCCCTGATTAACTCTAAACCAGCCTACAAGGGCATGGCTCCCCCTAGAGAGAGATTCTGAGACTGCAGACCTGAGCCAGGTGAGAAAAGCAGTTTATGTTTCAGAGAATCCTGAGAGATTTCCGGAGTTGTGAATATTCACGTTCAAAACCCAAGAATTAGTTTTTTCCCCCCCTCTTTTTCCTCACTGAATGGTTGATCTGCCTTTATTCAAATATACTGTCCCAAGTTATTTGATCCTTATGGAAGAAAACACACTTTCAATGGTTTCTTTTCTGTTCTTGGCTTCTTGATAACCTCAGCCTTTAGAAAAAGGTGTCTTCAGATTCCTCACAACCACAGCCTTTTCTCCTGTCTTACCCCCAGCGGCCTCTCTCGTCCCCTCTCTGCAGCCTCTTTCCCATCTGTTTTGGCCGCCAGTGTGGCCTCGCCACTGTCACTCTGCTTGTGCCCAGTTTTGCAGTTTCTGGCCCTGTTAGTCGGCCTAGGGTATGTGGTCTTGGCATACGGGTTCACATCCCACAGGATACCTAGTTCTCCCATGATTCTTCAGGTCACTGTGATGAATCTTGTCCTTGGTTGGCCAGAACTCTAGCTGGGCTTTTTAAGGTCCTGCTGAGGTCTGTACCGATCATTTTGTGCACAGGAATGCTCTATATCAGTGTTTCTCAACGTGGCGAGTCCAACGAATGACCTTTTTATAGGGTGGCCTAAGACCACTGGAAAAACACAGATATTTACATTATGATTTATAACAGCAGCAAAATTACACTTATAAGGTAGTAACAAAAATAATTTTATGGTTGGGGGTCACCACAACATGAGGGACTGTGTTGGGGGGGATGTCATATAATGGTTGGAGGCCAATAATAACCAGACTGTTTCCGCCAGCCGGAGACTTTATTAATTATGAAAACTTGGCCTTAGCTTTGGCTTGTTCCCAACTAGCTCTTGTTACTTAATTAACCCGAGTACACTAATCTACATTCTGTCACATGGCTTGCTGCTCAGTACTGCACGACCAATCTGTGTCTGGTTGGTGACCCCTGACCCCACTGGCCGTTCAGCTCTTTATCAAACCAATCAGAAGGTGATGGAGAAGATGTTTACAAAAATATGGTGCATCCATAAGAATAACAATTCCAGAGTCTGGTCTGCAATCAGTTCTCTGCCGGTACAGAGATCAGCATTTGAATAATACGAAGACAGCCTTTACATGGTGCACGACAGTTTATCCCAATGGGGTCAAAGCACTGAGAAGGTTGAGGACCACTCCTCTAGGTGCTCTTGCTGGAAGTAGCTTTACAGCAAGTGTGCCACGACTCATCTGCCTCCAGCAGCTGCTTTCCATCCAAAGGCCCTCATGTCCACATGTCCACCAGTCCTGAATGTTCAGCTCACGTCCATTAAACAAAGAAGCCTCAGAAATCATTCTGATGGCCTCATGACATCTTCCTGGGAAATGACGCAGGCTCCCTGCACTGGATATGATGATAGCTTGTTTTGCCCTTGATAGCTCTCATTCGCTGAAAAGCACAGACCTTTGTGATGCCGTTAGGTTTCCTAAAAGCAAATCAGCTATGCACTGGGAATTCTTTCCTACCTCTGTATTGCTTCAGGAAGGAGATCCTTGCCATAACTCTGGGCGTCTCTTGGAATTGGAGAAGATTGTTAGTGTAGGTTTGAATCAACTGTCTTTGCATTGCCAGTAGGAAAACATGGATTCTCCCTCTTCTTACTGTCGTCAGTCATCTGAGCAGGTCCCTAGCACATGACAAAGGCTACAAGGACAAAGGTGCAATCCTCAGATGTATTAATCATATATATGCACATATATGTAATTATATATATGATTCTTATCACAGGCGCTTTCTTAGAACTTTGCTTTTTAAGAGATTGCTACTAGGTATATGTATATATATATATTGTTTCTCTTTTCTCCGACTTCTATTAGCCTAGAGTTTTATATAGAAAGAAAGGTGCTGCTTATTGGGGTAGTCTGAAAGGCTGTCAGAGGGATATTTATAGCCTTTCTCTTCTGAAAGAGGAAAGAATAAACTATGAACACGGTTTTGGGGCAAGTTCAGTACAGTGTACAAACAAATAAAAGTGGATTCTATCCAAATAGAAGTGAATTCAGCAATGATTTCACGCCTTATAGTACGATGTGCTAGGCTGGCTCTAACTCTTTGTCTTACCTATTTTTCATGTTACTCTGACAAATGCCTTGCTGAAGCAACTTAAGGGAGGAACAATTCATTTAGACTTGCAGTTTCAGAGGGCAGAAGGGGGGAAGCATGCAGGCTGGAGTGCCTTGGTATTTGTAGCACTTCTTCACATCTTGGTTGACCAAATGTTGGACCAAAAGTTGATGGGGCTGCGATGCTACCCTCAAAAGTCTATTCTCAGTAACCCACCTCTGCCAGCCACGCCTTCTGTCTCGAAGGTTCCACAGTTTCCCAAAGCAATGTCACTAGGCTTGAAAGTGACGTTGATGAAAAGTGAAAGGTTTGAAAGTGTTCAAACACATGAGCCTGCTATTTCTGACCATAGCATCCCCTGTGAAGGAAGTGGCACCATATGTCTGCCTTTGACATGTGATTTCTCCGGAGGGTTTCGAGCAGAAATGGCATGGATGGAAGAGAGGAGGATGCGAGGGTTGAGTTCCTCTTCATCTCCTGTTTCACACTCGTCAAGTTTAAGTCCATGGAAAGCTAAGTCCTTACATTTTTTTTGGATAATGTCACTTGGCCCTTCCTCATGTGCTCCAGGAGCAGTGACCATGCCTCACAGAGAAGCATTTTGCTGATTTCACAAGAGTAAAGGACCAACTTAGTGAAGAAAACAATGAGGGGGTCTTAAAAAAAAAGCAAGATGATTGTTCAGCAAAGGGTGACCCATTTTACACTTAATATGACAAATCTCATTGATAAAATTGTCCTGGACTATTTGGGCCATTTGTAGGCTTGGCTTTCACATTGCAATAGGATACAATTTATTTGCCAGAATAGTGTGAATCTAATGACAAGAGCTTCTAGCTCTCAGGAAGACAGCTGTGGTGACGTCTAGGCTCAGGCTATTTATCCAGCACTCCTGGGATCAGTTGGCTTATTGGCTTTAGAATATATGCTTGGATCAAAGGGAAGCTGTGTGACTGCCTCACTGGAATGTAAACATTAGGTTCCTGAAACACAAAGAGTAAAATGAAACAACCAAACACCCAAAGAAACTATAGACTCTATATCTGCAAAAGATCTGAATCTCTTCATTCTTAATCTTAAAGACTCTCACAAAACCTTTTCTTTCCCCCTGTCTCCTCCTGCCTAGGAGATAAGCACGAGAAGTCTGTCACTCACCTGAACTGGCTCACATTCCAGTAAACATGGGCGGATATCCCAAATGGTACTATCAGAAAATTATCCATCTGTCTCTCTCGCACAGGGTTTGAGAAATATATAACATGTCCAAGCTCTTCCATCTTGGGGTATCACTCTCTCCCACACTGGTTGGAAACTAACAATAGTAACTCCTGCCGAGGGGCTCTGGGACTGTATCTGCCTGCCCCAGACCCTTTGTAACAGTTGTTGGAGAGTGCTCCTAGGGACCATCTTTTTGAATCTGTGAAACTGCAGGTTGCACACCTATGATTCCGACTCTGGCAGTGATAGCTGGCATTGGTGGGTTTTGTGTCTTGCTACTAGAGTTTTAGGGAACAAGGTACAAAAGGAGGTAGCCTGTCCCCAGTGCAGGACTTGAGCCTACTCAGCAGGTCCTTTGGGAAACTGATGTGGAAGGCTCTAGAATATGGGATGATGTGCTGCTGTTCAGAGTATGCTTGTGTGTGCTAATGCCAAAAGCCTGAGTACTCTGTGTGTGTGTGTGTGTGTGTGTGTGTGTGTGTGTGTTCCAATGAACACATTACTCTGTTCTCTCTATAGCCTGGTTCTAATCACTAGCTGGATCTGAGTGGGTGGAGAGCATGGGGTCTTTGAGGGCTAGCATGGAAAACTAGCCTCGTGCTTATGTGGAAAGGGAATGGAGATAGATAACATGCTACAATTCCCCCAACCTTGAGACTGACTTGAATGAACCAAGTTCTTCTGAAGTTTAATGTTAGGGAGGATCAAGAGAGCTTGGGTCCCCAGTCTGTGTATGTAAGCTTAGCCTTCCTCTATAGAAGGAAAGTAAGAAGCTAAGTGTACTAGTTACTTTTTTATTGTTGCGGAAAAAAAAACCCCAACCCAACAGAAGAACCCTAATGAAGGAAAGGCTTATTTGAGATTGTGGGTTAAGAGGGAATACAGCACAGCTTGGCTACAGGCATGCTGGTGGAAGGAGGAGGCATCCAGTTAGGAAGCTGTTCAATGCTGGAAAAACGTATGGAACCAGGCCCTAAAACTCTGGAATAAAGTAATGTAACAAACCTTGAGGATACAGAGGCACAGCAAGAAAGTTATGGGCAATACAGGAAGGAGGAGGTGAAGAAAACAGGAGTGGGTAAGGCATCCACAACGAAGCAAGTTTTCAGTCTGGAAGAGCTTTGGTAGCAGAAACAAGGGCCACCTGGAGGTGGTCTGTGTGTCTTCTGACCTCTTCCCCTTTCAGTTGGTGACCCTCCTGGGCAACAAGGATCCAGGTGAACTGCCCAAGTTTCCTGCCCTGTATTTTCAGGTCTGTCATGAACCAGAGGACCAGGGCTGGGATGGAAGAGAGGACTAATGGCTGGGAAGCTGATACCTGGGTTTGCCACTTCCTAAGTGTATGGTCCTTGCTGAGAATCCTTTGAATGCAAGTAGCTTAAACCACAAGTCTCAAGAAGAGGAACCCTCATTTATTCCAAGGTGTCAGGTGGAAAGTTCTCTAGGGTTGACAACCGAATGGTACAGGAAAATCAAGATCCCAGGTTCCGACCATCTTTCTACTCCCTTCTTCAATGTCTTGTTGTCATCATTAGCTTCTCATCTCACTGAGTCATATCTGGATAGGGTATCTGATGGGAAAAAACATTTCCCTTGCCCCTCAGTTATGAGCTGGTGGCTCCTTTCCAGAGAGCACACCCTTTCCCCAGAAGACTACTCTTCTGAAAATTGAACATGAGGCCATTCCCCTCCACCCAAGCCAAGGAGAACTGAATTTCCCTCTGGGTTTCCAAATATACATGTAAACCAGAGCCACTTATGGTGGGATGGGCAGGTGATTTGATGAAATTTAAGCTTGGCTGACAAGAAAGGAGAATGTTGGGCACACAATCACCAGGTGTCTATTCCACTCAAGTTTTCTGAGCCTCACTTTTCTTAGTTACATCATAGTGGTAATAATGTGTGAGCCGCATGGCTGTTAGAAAGATGAAATGTGACATTCCCTGGAAGGCACCTAATGTACATGATGCTCACTGCTGCCTCAGCTGTCCTTAGATTCTGCTCCTGCAGAGTATCAGAGCCCAGATAAAGCAAATTACTTCAAAACTTGTTTCTAAAAGCCCTGGGTATCTCATCCATTTGTAGAAGTGGGCAACCGGTCCCTCTGTGGCTGGATGGGTAGAATGGCCTCTTCTCTGTTGACAATAGGCATGTTACATTTCTTTATTTCTCTCAGATCTCAGGTATGTAGGATCTGGACTGGTCTCAGCTCGTATAAATCTGAGAAAGGTGATTATGGAGTGAAGTCTTGCTTCATTCTTTTCCAAACAGCTTTATGAAGAGAAATACCAGATTATCACACTTTCTTATTGGTGATTCTGTGCTGTGTACCTCAGTTAATGCTTTGCATGTATCTTGTTTTTCTAATCCTATTCACAAAATGCACCCATATCCCCTGTTCCCTTTAGTCATTGGATGAATACTCAAGCTCATGTCACAGGCAAGGGATCTGAGGTGTTAGACAGGTTTAGGAACACATTCAAAGTGACATGGATTCTAAGTGGCCCCCTCACTTAGGCCTGTTTGGTTCTGCTGCCTGCAAATCCTTTGTTACTGTTTTTTTTTTTTCTGTAAAATCTTCCTCTGTGTTTGATGCCATCAGCCTTCGCTTATTAAAAATAAGGCTGGCTGTGAGAAGTTACTGGGTATTTGCACTTCTAAGGATGAAGGAGACAGCAGGGTTAGACACCCTACTCTGCTCAGTGGCTCACCGCATTCCCCTGGAAAGTGGCTTTACTTCTGCTTGGTTCCAGCAGGTGGCAGGCTTGTATCAATCAGTACTCAACTCCTACAAAGAGCTAAGACGGATTTTAATGGACAACCATAGAAACCATCACTCATCACTTTTGGGTCCATTTTGACAGCTGGCCTTGTTCGGTTACCCTCAAGGGAAAAGTGAGAAATGAAATAAACTGCATTTTAATTTGACTTTAAAAAAATGGATCTTGGATATTTTATACACATTCACCCCATTGTGAACGTTGAAACAGTTGGCGAATAGACTGTTGGCCCTTGACCATTACCACTTCTACCAAGTTGATCCATGAATTCCCCGAAGTGGTAGCTGTAAGTCATATATTTTTGAGTCCTTTCACCTGGCACATTGCTTGGTATAGTGACCGATCAGCTGTTTGCAGAGTACAGTATTAGAGTAAGATAATCTGGGACTGAACTTTAACGTGGTCATGTTTGAGAAGCTTCTGTCAAGCTGTTTTGTGTGCAAGGTGATGCTAGGAGCATGAGTCCACAATGAAGCTCATGCCCAACATGTGTGAAAGCCCTAAGTCCAAAACCCCGCCCCCTGAACCTTCATTTCTTCATCTGTAACCCAACTGTGGTTGATGATGGTGATGGTGATAAGGGCCCCTAAGGTCACTTGTGAGAATGAACGCCATATGAAAGGACTTGGTATAGGAGTTCTCTGAGATTTTTTTTTTTTTTAAGAAAACTGGTATTGCAAAATACCTTAGTGTCTGACAGTTCCTGATAGGGACTGTAATATAAGATGCCCAGGGCTGACATTTTCTCGCTCACAGCTCAACTTCGTGCCTTGTTACCTCTTACAGAGGATCATTAAAAGAATCAGCTTCCGTTTTACATTATAACACACTAGGTGTGTTTTGTTGCTGTTTCTCGGGGCAGCCACCCCGTGACCTGACTTCCACCTGGTTTTAGTAATGACCACTGTTATTAGCCAACTAGTTTCCCTGCATGAAGGGCCTGCAGCAGGCAGCAGGTTCACTTTGGGAACCCAGGCGAGGCACAATTCTCACTTGCCAGCCAGGCATGCTCCCAGTATCTTTCCCCAGAACACTTTAACTTCCTCCAGCCAGAAGCCACGGCAAGTCTCTAGCTCCGTGTGTGCTCTGCTAACCCATGCATGGAGCTTCCTGACAAGGCAGGCTCCCTGGTGTTTAAGGGCAGGATCTGGTTTCATTTTGGAATAAAACCCTGACAAGTTGTTTAAACTTTGCAAACCTTTTCATCTTCCTACGATGAAGATAATAACAGTTTCAGCTTCAATAAAGATGCTCAAGGGATTTAAAGAGATAACATTTAGAAAGCAACTGGTACAGAGGATGGGGCAAAATAAACCCCCAGTACTCAGCAGCTTGTGTCAGCATTAAACAGAGTGTGTGGAACTTCTTACTGCTTTTGATCCTGCCTTCTCTTTGAGTAGGCTGCTAACTTTCTGTATTTAGAGTCCACACTTAATGCCTCTTGGTCATCTCTGCACTGCCTTGTAAACTCTTTAAACGTGATAGGCACACTAACATGTTTTTTTCTTTAAACCTATTCACAATTCGTTCCTAGCGTGATGAAATAAAATTCACTTTCAGGATTTAATATTTTTTAAGAGCAAATCTACCTCAGACACAGTGGCTGAGGGTCACAGCCATGTGCCAAGAAAGGGTAAAGCTGTTCCCTTACCACTACTCACTAGACAGCGTTCCACTCAAAATACAGTAGTGTGCTGCGCCACTAGATACTTTTTGAGACAAAGAGTTTATTTTCTACACTTTAGATGTTACCAGGCCAGGAAGCAACAAGGCAAGCAGAAGAATACACAAAAGAGGAACTAGTTTGAAGAAAGAAAAAAAAAATAGGACATTTGTAAAGTTTTTCAACTGAGAGAGAATAGTGAACACAGATTGGTCCTGAGGTCCTTCATCTCCTCCACTACCCATCCCGGGCACGGGGTGCTATTAGTGAGCTAGTGTGTGGTATGGGCAACTTAAAGGGAAGACGTTTTAATTAGGTAATGAGAAGTAAGCTCCCGGTTTCAGAGAACTTTGTCTATGGCTACTTGACCTCATGCACTTGAATAAACACATCATGGTGGCAGAAGACCTTCTTCACTTTGGACAAGAACAGAGAAAGGAAAGAGGGAGGAGATCAGGTAGATACAATTCCCAATGACACGCCCTCAGTGACCTAGTTCCTTTGAGCAGGCCCGACCTTTTTCTGTCTCTCAATGATGCTGTTGTTTAATGAATCTTTCAAGGGATTCATCTACTGACTAGAGGGGAACCATCATGGTCTGATTGTCTGGAAATGCCAACATAGACACACTTTGAGGTGTGCAACTCTACCCACCCCAGCTTTATCTTGATCCAGTCAAGTTGAGCATAGAAATAAGCACCACAGATGCCAATACCAGATAATGGCCCAGAGCCAGAATTCTGTTTCTTTTTCTTTTCTTTTTTTCCTCTTTAGTTTTTTTTTTCTCAAAGGGATCAAAACGCTTTCTTTTTTTCCTGCAGGGGTGGATGTGTTTGCAAAGAATATTCTCAGCTCCAAATGAAGACGAGGGCACCTGTGGCCCAAGGAGACTAGCTGCGTTTCTCAAGCTTTTTGTGTGTGCATTGGGAAGCCTGGAGGTTAAATGTCACTTCTCTAAGAAAGCAGCACATCTTTCGTCACACTGAGCAGCCTTAATTCTACACTTTGTCTGAGCAGTGCCCTAGGGTTCTTGGCTGGCCATGAAACAGGAGCAGAGAGTGGTTCTTAAGAAGATATCCTGGATTTTGTGGCTGAAAACTGACACCTAGAAGAGCAGGAAGATCCTTGTTTAGTAAAGAAGTCAGTCAAGCCACAATGAGAAACGATGAAAGATGCTAAGAGTGAGATTGGAGGCCTGTGGTCCCAACAATTAGGAGACAGAGACACTGAGATTAGCCAGCATAATAAACACCAGGCTAAGAGGCTCCATAGAAACACCAGGCTGCATGAATGGACCAGACACTGAGCACACCCAGACATGGAGCATCCTAACTCTATACAGGATTCCCCAGCTCAGGCTTCATTGACTGCTTTAGCTCTCTCTGGAGATGTGGTGCCTAGACCAAGCCTCTTTGCTTTCTGTGTTTAGTGTTTTTGTTTTACCATGGACATCAGAAGAGAGTACGTGCTTTGGGTGATAATGTCACAGAATAGGTGACATATATTATTTAATCTTTGAAAAAATGTATACATGTATCCAGTGTACCGTAATCATATCTGTTCCCCATTACTTCCCTCAATCTCCTTTGCAATACCACCAACCCACCCTCTTCCCAACTTCATGTCCTCTTTTATTATGAATAATAAGCATGGGGACATCAACTAGGGCATGGACACTGGCCACATTTCCCCCCAAAATGACCCTGTACCTCAACAGCCATCAACTGTTAGGAGCTCCTAGGTTAGGATGGTCCTTGTAAGACCATCCCCATCTATGCTTCATTTTGACTGGCTTGTTCTTGTACAGGTCTTGCATAGGCAGCAAGAGCTGCTTTGAGTTGATATATGTGCAACAACTCTGTTATGTCCAGAACACACCATTCCACAGAACATAGCACTCTACCTCATTCTATTGCTCTTAAAGTGTCCTTCTTCTACAATGTCTTCCTTGAGCCTTGGATGAGTGTGAGTAGGGTTGATCTAGATGACCCCGCTATTGCTGAGTTCTCGCAGTCACTTGTTCTCAGCATTTTGACCAGATTTGAGTCTTTGAATCAATTACTACCCACTGCCAAAAGAAACTTGTATGACATACGTTGAGAACAGCACAAATCTACCAGTATAAACATAAATAGTGAGAAGCTAGTTTGACACATCATCGTTTCAGGAATCACCATTAAGTCTCTCTCTAAAACTCATGATCTCTCTAGTCATACTAGTTTTGCAGTGCTAGACATAAAATCCCTCCAATGGAATAGGTCTCAAATCTAAGCAGAAAACGATGGGTTATCTCTATAACTGTTATGCCACTGCTATACCAGTGGGCACAACTCCCTGGCAGGTTGCTATTGTAGCATGCAGAGTCCAGCATTGAATAAGACCACTGGTGTGTTTTCTCTCCTCCAGCTATCTGCATAAAGCCCTCCAACAATATGAAAGCTGGCCAGCATGTAGATAATTTCCTGATGATTTCTTTTTTTAAAAACATTTTTATTTTATTTTATATTAATCACAGGTTATGTACTTTGCATCCCAGCCGTAGCCCCCTTCTGCATTCCCTCCCTATCCCTCCCATCCCTCCCCCATCTCCTCCCTACCCCTTTCCAAGTCCACTGATAGGGGAGGACCACCTTCTCTTCCATCTAACTCTAGCTTATTGGGTCTCTTCAGGAATGGCTGCAATGTCCTATTCTATGGCCTAGCAAGGCTGCTCCTCCCTCAGGGGTGGGGAGGGGGTGGTCGAGAAGCCAGCCATTGAGTTCATGTCTGAAATAGTCCCTGTTTCCCTTACTAGTGTACCCACTTAGATATTGAGCTACCATTTGCTGCATTCAAGCAGGGGTTCTAGGTTATATCCATAAAAGAAACTCTTATTCTCCTGAGGTAATTGTTTTCATGGAGGCTTACTTCCTGTGTTGTCTGTTAAACTAAGCCTAGTCCTAGTCCTTGAAGCTTCTAACCTCCATACAATCTATGCCTGGAATGTTTTTAGCCTCTGAGACTTACTGTTTACTTAGGTCACACTTTCTTGTTCAAAGCTCTGGGCTGGCCTTGAACTCATATTTGCTTGTCTCTGTACCCTGGATTGAAGGCATGTTTGTATTCTAATCAGATCACACAGACCTATAAGCTCTTTGGATGTCATCTTTTGCCAGAGCAGCTATGTTCTGAATTTAAATCCCTCTACAACGTCCTCCTTTCTTTTTAAGACAAAAATTGTACGAAGTTTAACTTTTACAATAGAAACATTGATCAGTCCCACAAAGTTAACAGTCCAAATGTCCTTATTCCTGATGATTTCTTGATGTCAACTGAAGTGTGTAGTGTCTTCAGCAATAGAGCTTTTTTCCTACTTAGTTATGTTGGCAACCAAGATCAAACAACAGCCTACATTGTTTTGGATGCCTCCAGGGCCTCTCTGACCAATAACTTGGTGGGCAAAATTCCATTTCCAACACTGAAATCTTCAGGAACAAAGAAACAAGGGCTGGTGTTTTGCCAGAAAAGGACCAGAGATTAAGAAATGAAAACCAATCACAAATGTAAAACCTCCAAACTTCTCTTGGCTCATTTTCTCTGTTCAAGTGATTTCTAGTCACTGTACAGTGACAGTGAATTGTCTGCCACAATTCACAATTTCTACCAGAGAAGAAAGAAAACAACAACGTTAGGAGGTGCACAGGGTAGACCCACGCCTTTCACTGGAAAAAAATGTTACACATTGAGAAGACAAGGTCATCCAGAGATGCAGTGCACTGCATCAGCCAGTTGGGGTCAGAGGTGCTTCATCTCAGGGAACATCCAGGCCTTGCTTAGACTAGCTCCGTGTCAGCAATCCCCTAAACTGCAAATTCTACAAACAGAAAGCCAATGTAAACTCATAGTTCACACTTCTGATCAGGTAGAGCAGACGCTTGGAGAGAGAGAAAGTGCCCGATTTCATGGCTTACCAAGAGGATTGGCTTTGACTTCAGCGCACTGAGAATTCCATGTTTCCATCCACCTTCTCTCTTCCTACCCACTTGTCTCCTGCAAAAAGGCCTCTGTAGATTGTAGATATAGAGCTCTCATGGACACTGAACAGTCATGGACACAGGAATGTCATCTCCGTGGCTTAGCATGTGAACACCTGGAATTGAGGAATCTAACCTAAATTTCTGAATCCTTACCTCCTTGGTAAGGATTTTTTTTTTAAATCTGTGGAGGGCTGAGCATATTGCTTAAGTGATAGGTATGCTATCCATTCATAGTTATACATAAGCACCCAGGTCAGAGGCAGCTTGTGAGAGCCAACTGTATATATCTCTTTCTGAAGCCTACTGAAGTGACATCACATAAATAGTTGGACAGGAGCCAATGTTAGGATCATTAGTACCATAAAAATGGGAAAATGCCTAAAGTTTGGACCTTTCCCCTGTGTTAGTCAGCTTTCTGTTACTACAACAAAATAATGAAGACAATCAAATTTTAAAAGAGGAAAGGTTTGCTTTGGCTAATGGCGTTGAAGGTGTCAGTTCAGGCTGGTTGGGCCTGTATAGCAAGGAAAGGTGAAAGCACATCACGGCAGTATAGAAAACCATTGACCACATGGCCAGGATGTGCTAGAAGAGGATGAGGAAGAGACCAGGGCCCCCCTATCTCCTCTGAGGTTGTGTCCCCAAGGACTGCACAACTTCCTACTAGACCTCTCCTCTTAAAAGTTTCTGTCACCTCCTAGGAATGCCAAACTGAGGATTAAACCTTTAGTACATGGACCTTTTGAGGGGGGCATTCCAGAAACGAACACTACTTTCAAGAGTAGTGTTACTCTTGAAAGCTGGTTGCAAAACACCTATGTGCACATTAATGATTGCGTACATCGGCTACTCAGGCCAGGATGCTTCTGTGAGAGAGGAAGGGGCAGTCTCTGAGAACCAAGAAGATCTTGTTGTTCTAGAAACTACAGTCAAGAATCCCAGAAAGGTGATTTTCTCATCAAGGGCAAGGAAGACACAAAGTCAAATTTTCCTATAGAGTCTTTAATGGTCGGATGAAAACAATGCTAAATGGCCCACAAAGCCTTTCACACTCTTTCCCCTTCTAATCTTAGGCCTTGAGAAAAACTCAGACTTCTTTAGAAAGAAACATTATTGTCTCCACAAAGTGGGCGGTGAAGTGTGAGGGTCCATCAGAAGGAAAGAGTGGCTATCTTTTTCTTGGTGTCACATCAGAAATCATCGAACAATGTATGTTTGCTCATGTCACATAATTGTACAACTCAAGAATTTAAACCCATAAAGTCAGCTTTGCTTAGGGAAGACAGCTTCATGGGCGCAGATGAACGTACCGGCCAGCCCTTCAAAGTTGCTGGGAGACATGGCCAAAGAGTCTGCCGGAGCGTAATGTGTGGAGCATTTTCTGCACAGGAAACATTTTAATCTATGTTTTTATTGTTGTAATTAAATGGTTTGAAAAAGATTATGGTCCTGGTGTTGTTCTGGCCATTTAGGGAAGATGGCCAAATAGGGATTGGGATTGGAAAACAGGTCCAAACCGGTGGTTGGGGGACAGAGGACCATATGTTAATGTCACAAAGTGAAGCAAAGGAAGACTCCTCACTGTAAGAGGAGAAAGTAAAATATGCAGATGAGGAGAATTCTAGAATAAGTTCTGTGTTGGAATTAGGAAAGATTTTGATTCATTAAAATTTATAAGAACTTCAGGTTTTCTACAGGTAGAATTAGATGCAGAAATAAACCGCTAATGTGTCTATGGATAAACATGTATCTTCATGTATTCATGAATTCATATACACATGTAGACACATATACAACCACATATACTGCTTATGCACATATTTAGACAGTGTTTCTTCTTCTTCTCTTCTCCTTCTTCTCCTTCTTCTCCTTGTTCTTCTTCTTGTTCTTGTTCTTCTTTGACAGGGTCTCTTTATGAAGCCTTGGCTGGCCTGGAACTTACTATGTACACCAGGCTCTTCTCTAACTTACAGAGAGCTACCTGCATCCACCTCCTGAGTGCTGAGAGTAAGGGCGTGTATGGTGACGCCTGTCTGCAGAGCTGT
The DNA here is from genome assembly GCA_028658305.1 of Pachyuromys duprasi. NCBI lineage: Eukaryota > Metazoa > Chordata > Mammalia > Rodentia > Muridae > Pachyuromys > Pachyuromys duprasi. Next base: position 16,383,086 of record CM053750.1, on the reverse strand, counting down.
GCACTGCAAAACGATCTATGTGGTTTGAAGTTCATTTTAGAGAAAGAAAGAAAAAAAGCTAACAAAGAAATCAATTACCAGTGAAGGCTTGGAGAAACAGAAGTCAAGAGGTAGAGTTTGAAAAACCCCATCGCTCTAAGGATGACCTAGGGCTGAATGAAACTTTCTGACACTTCCTCTTCTGGCTCTTCAGAGGGGCATGACAAGGACGGATCTGGGGTCTCCAAAAGCTGGAGTCAGCTTACTGCCGGAGCCACATCCACAGGAAGTGCAACAAATAGGAAGGCAGGTCCACTTCCTTCTTCCCACCTGCCACCACGCACCAACGTTCCTATTGACAGGGCCTCATGGAAAGCACAGGACAGCGTGGTGTAGCTTAGCATGTTAAAAGGCAAAGGCTGGGAAGCTGGATTTGGAGGTGAGGGAAGGTGTAGACAGCTAACAGCCCATCCTGAGCAGGGCAATTCTTTGACGTATGATCTAGTTCTTCTAAAAGTGGTGAAATATGTATAATATTTATATAAATATGTGAGTATGTATGTATGTATATACACACTAAGCTTAATGTTGCCCAATTTTGGAGAATTTGTACAAGTGGTTTTACCAATCAGAAATTATATATATATGTGTGTGTGTGTGTTTTCTACCTTTCCCTGCACTCATAACGGTGTCTCAGTTGGAGGCTGCTCTCTTTTTCTTGAGGGATGTTCTGTTCTTCAGTAATAAAATCTTTTCTGCCATCAGCCTGTTTTTATCCTTCATATGGCAACCGTCCTAGGCCATACCTCCATGCTGACTGCCTTGAGTTGGCTAGTTTTCCATATGTGTAAGCTGTGTCTGTATGTGTGTTGTGTGTGTGTGTGTGTGCCTGAAGTAGTGTTTCATCACTCCACTCAACTTCAGTGAGGTTAACTTCTTCTTTTTTCGGCTTTTGGAGACAGAGTCTGACTATGTAGCCCAGGCTGTCCCGGAACTACTGGTCTTCCTGCTTCAGTTTCCTGAGGGCAGTGGTTTGCAGGCATGTCATCATGCCTGGTTGATGAGTCGCGTGGCACTTACCTTTCTGTGTCTGGGTTATTTCACTTAAAGTAATGACCTCTGGTTTCACCTACGTTGTCTCGAATGACAAGATTTCATTGCTTTTTTATTTTTTTTTTATGGCTGAATTGCATTCCACAGATCTCATTTATTCCGAATTCTTGGCTATCTTATGTAGTGCTGCAGGGAGAGCACAGGAGTGAGGATGCCTCGGACGTACTAGTTTCGTTTCCTTTGGTTGTCGATACAGAAGTACAGTTGAGGGATCTTTCTGTAATTCTCTTTCTGATTTTCTGAGGGACCACCACACTGTTTTGTATCGTGCCTTGTTGACATCCCCAGCCACACTACACACGAGTCTTCTTTTTCCCCACACCTTTGTGGTACCTATTTGTTATCTTTATCTTTTTGATAAGAACTGCTTTTACTGTCATTCTGGTTTTGTCTGATATTTCCCTGAGAAGAACTTTTCTCATCTATCTGTTTGTAATTTGTTACGTTCTTTCAAGAAATGCCTACCAACATGAATTAACCCATACCCTCATTTTTCATTGGGTTGCTGGTTTTTATTTTTTCCGTTTTTTTTTTGTTTTGTTTTTTTTGTTTTTGTTCCTCACATATTCTTCCCTTTTTAAAAAAAAATTCTCTGACAATGTTGACAGTGGCATAACGTTTAGTGCTTTTTTTCTTCTTTTTTTGGCATTTTTCACGTTATCTACCTAGGGCTATTCTCCTCATCGGTGTTAGCCATCATTTTCATCTCTTCATGTTTTCATTTACATGATTATTTTCCCTCTGAGATACTCGAACCAGGAAGGAACCCCCTCGTATATATTGAGGAGAATAAAGGAGGCTATGGAAAATTGAAAAATCTACATTCTATATCAAAAGCCAAATTTGGGGGCCTGTAAAGATGGTTGGTGAGGTGCTTGCTACAAACACGTGGACCTGAATTTGATCCCCAGCATCCATGAGGAGAAAAAAAAACCCTCCGTATTTGATGGTTCAGGCGTGTGACCCTAGCACTCGAGAGTTGGAGATAGATGGACCCCTGGAGCATATTGGCCAGCCAGCTTAGCCTACGTTGTGAGCTTTAGGTCACAGTGAGATCCCGTCTCCACAGGGTCCATCAGTTCCTGCATTCTTTTGCTTCTCCTCTATTCGTGCTTCCCAAATCCCTGTATTGTCAGTAAATCCGATTTTAGGAAATGATCCTCGTGTTCTGCATCTTCTGGTCAAAAAATATACTTCCTGTTCCCCTCTCCAACAGCCCCTGTTACATTTGTGTCAAGTTTTAGTGTTCTGGATCCCTTTCTGAGCTTGGGAAACCTCCCAGTTCATAGCCTTTGGAAAGAATGCGTTATACAGGAGGCTAAAAGTCGTTCGGCATTGGCTCATATGTTCTTCCTGGGAACCTCGTACGAAGCAGCATATCGATCCCAAGTATTAAGAGGCAACAGAGAACAGAAGGGGTGAGTATTCCTGCCTCAGGGGAAGGCGCCTTCGTGATGGCAGGGAAAGGCAATGAGGTAGATGGGGAAGTAGAATGTACCAGGAGGGAGGTAAACGTAGGAGGTAACAGGAGTTGGTTGGAGGAGCAGAGCGGCTGTGAGGATTAGTTTTCTGAGTGAAATTGGTGAGGCTAATGTACCCAGTGATTTGTTCTAATGCCAGCCAGATGCTGCTGTGAAGGCATTATCAGATGTGACGAACACCGACAATTAGTAGACTTTAAATAAAGCAGACTTCTCTCCACCATGTGGTCATCTCGTCGACTGAAGCCCTACAAGCAGAGACTGATGTCCTTCAGAAGGACATTCTGCCCCAGGACTGTGGCTGTATTAGTTTCAGGCTGATGGATGTTCAGGCTTGTGCCCGCGCGCACACACACACACACACACACACACACACACACACAGAGAGAGAGAGAGAGAGAGAGAGAGAGAGAGAGAGAGAGAGAGAGAGAGAGAGAGAGAGAGAGAGAGATGAAAATTAATCAGCTTTCATTCCATATTTGAAATTCCCTGACTCTGCTCTAGTTTTTCCCACGGCACAATGATTATCTGTCTTGTTTATTTTTCCTCTCCTCTAGTGTATGTACACTTCAGGATGGCAGGTGTCTCAGGACAAGCTCCCTGGGAACTTGTGTGCTAGGGATTTGTGTGAGGAAGGCTTACTTGGAGCAGGGCTGTTCTTGGGTACTTCAACCAGCAGAGTCGGGGCAGGACGACATGGCAGGGCTGGGAGCTGAACAGCGAAGTAACTGTGACAGGGACTCATCTGATGCCCAGGATCCTAAAAGTTTGGACGCTGCCTCAGGGGATGACGGGAGTTCAGTGAGGCAAAGAGGCCTGGGCCTGTGTTCCTCTACATCAACCAGTCCTTATTTGCTGGCTGTCCCAAGAAGAGACATATCCCCAAGGGACAGAGTTCCCTTTGGCTAAGGACAGCTCCCAGGGAGGACTCAGTTGTGAATCACCAGCTAGGAGTATTCCTGTCAGCTGGGGAGAGAGTAGCGTGGCCCAGAGCAGGGGTGAGGGTAGTGTCCCCGAGACATCAGCCAGCTTCAGTCACCTATTAGTGGGTTCTTAGCTCTATAACAGGGTGAAAATCACCGAGTAAATTGGTGGATGCACAAATGAACGAATGGATTCTTTTCAGGGTGGCTGGTGGGCACGCACAGGATGAAGCAACTGTTTTCAGTGGGCAAGCAGAATAACCACTGTGGCGTTAGAAGATGGACCAATGTGCCCCTCGAAACAAACCTTTAAGTCAGTTTGGCACCATAGAGGCCAAAACCTGATAAAGGGGATTGGAGCCGCTTGAGAATAAGGATACGCTTATCGTTTGCATCATGGGGAGCTTTGAAGTCTCCTACACAGATGCTTAGCACTTGTGGGACCATGGTTCATTTTCCGCAGCCTGAGCCAGGCCCAGGGTTAAAGAAAGCATCCTGCTAGCGCAAGGGACAACTGGCTCCCGCAACAGAATCTTTAACAAGCCTTTTCTTATATCTGTTGACTCAACACAGGCCAGGGAATTCTTTGAAAGACAGCAGGGCTGTAAATCAGCAAAGCCTGTGAAGATGCATTCCAGGGTCCCAGAGGAAAAAGGCCGCACACAAAAGCCCTTCTTCTAAGTCTCCAGGAATGCTGTGAGTGGCCCCTGGAGGTCTTGGGGTTAGACTGTGGGGCTGGGAATGGAAAGCATCCAGAAGAAGAGTGCAGGGCAGCAGCAGCAGGAACAGCCAGGCGTGCTTCTAAGAATGGTGAGCTTCCAGCGAGCAGAATGCTTCCTAGGGGATGTGAAGCATTCAGTGAATAAGTGAGTGAGTGGCTGTATCTTCCGCTCTTGCTCCCTGGCTGTGTGACCTTAAGGAAGAAAGCTTGTCCCTCCTCCGCCCGCCCCCAGGCCTTGCCCATGCTCTCTGTAAGAACTTCAGCTTGATCACATGTAGACTCTGGGAGTGAGTGTCTTTTGACACCCTTGAATTTAAAAGCATTCAAGCAGATAGCTGTATATGCAAATAGAAGAAGAACCATGTAGGAAGAAGGAGGTGACAGGGGATGGAGGGGAGGACAAGAGGGCAGAAGGGGAAGGAAAGTGACAGGACCAAGGTGTGACACATGCATGTATGCAAATGCCTTGGTGCAGCCTATTAAGTGGTACAATTAATATGTTAACTATAAAGCATTAGCAGAGGTTCTGGAGCTATGGACAAGGAGAAAAAATAGAACAGTTCTGCATGGCAGAGAGGACATTCCAGCTCTCTGGCTACTGTGAGCACTGGTGCTTGCCAAGGCCTGTGCCAAGGTGCCAAGATGGATGAGTGGGTCCTGTGTGTCTGCCACAGCCTGTGGGAAATTTTAGGGTGTTTTGAGATACTTCTGTGCCCATGTATCCTCAGGATATGTGTCTTCCAGAGCCTTCTAAGACACACAGCTCTCTCAATAGGGTGGGCTGAGGGAGAAGAGGAGAAGGCAGTAGCGTATATTCCCCCGGGCAGAGCGTCCTCTGAGCCCTCCAGGGAGGATGGAAGTGGGATTGGGCCTCTTGCTTGCCCGCCTACACCAGCGGTTTGATGTGGCAGGATCCTACCCAGGATGTGAAACCCTTGGATTTAAAAGCCTTCAAGCAGATAGATGTGTTCTAGCCTTCACCATACTTGCAAGATCTGTAAACAGAATGGGAGGGTTGCTACCTACAGTCTCGGTACGAACAAGTGGATCTGTATCAAAGCATCACTCCATGTTGCCCGTTGGTCCTTCCTCTTTTCCTCCTTTACCCCTTCCCTTCTGTGCACAGCAGCCCAGATAGCTGGAAGAGAATACAAGCAAAGCCTATAGCCCAATGGTCTGATACCCACAGAGAACCAGGGTCGTAGGCAGACACGTGGGTTATGTACTTACACCTCCTTGTCACAGAGCAATGGCAGTCTGTCACTGAACAGTATCACTGTGGACTGTTTATTTATTCAACAAGCATGCCAAGCATTTTCAATCCCTGACTCATCAGGAAGAAGAGATTGGAAAAATGGGGAAGCGGCGGGGTGGGGATGGGGGTAGGGGTGGGGTGAGTGGGGAGTGAATGGAAATAAAACCCAGAGAAGGCAGGAATGCCTCTGTGTGGAACTGCACTTTGACCTGAATCAGGGATTCCAAGTTCATATATGTTCTTTGGGTCTCATCCAGAGGCCTCAGGAAAAGAGGCCTCAAAACTTGTCACCTCTAGGGACAATCAAGCAGGAGGCATGTGTAAAACCCACGCTATCACAAAACACAGTAATACTGTGGCCAAACTTGGCGTTAAATTTGGGTCCTTGTGTTTAGATCAGTTGGAATTTAGGCCCACATGACAACCAGGAACAAGAACTGGATCCCTTGTTTCTCCAGACCTCCCCTTTGACTCTGTGTCTCTATACATGGGCTTCAACAGCCTGCCCAGAGCTTCACAGAAACTTCTTTTTTGGCCTGCTTGGGCCTTCACCTGCTTCTTGGGATCCAAATCTGACCACGGAGAACCTGACTCATCCTGGGAATCAAGAGGTTGTGCCTCATGTCGTGACATCCATTTGCTGTTCCTGCACAGATTTCTGCTTCCTTTCCCTCCCAGCCCTCTTTCCGCAATCACAGGGCCTTCTTGTGCTTCTTCTGCCCTCTGCAGGGAGTAAATGACTTCTGCTCGTGCCCCCCCCCGCTCCCCCCGCCCCCCGCCTTCCTTCCACTTAGGTTATGCCATGAGGTTTCCTTCCCTGCAGCACCATAGAGACTTTCCTTCCCTGCAGCACCATAGAGGCCCTTAGTACCGGCTTATTTTGCAATGGTCCAGAGTCAACCAGGAAAGTGGACAGGGCCATAGTCCTGAAAATCGAGGAAGCCTGAATGAAAGGGAACTGACTGAAGTCAGTGCTACTGACTCAACTCTGAGACAGCAAACTTACACGAAACACGTCTCAATTCTTCTGAGCTATTTCTCCCCCCCCCCCTTTTTTTTGTTGTTGGTTTTGTTTTTGTTTTTTGAGACAGGGTCTTTCTGTGCAGCCTCAGCTGTCTTGGACTCACTCTGTAGACAACACTGGCCTCAAACTCACAGAGATCCACCTGCTTCTGCCTCCCTGCCACCACACCCGGTTTATTTCTCCCGTTTAACGGGTGCATTACTTGAAGCTCAGAGAACACTCGTGTAACTAAAGCGTCAGGATAATTTGCTTGGTGGTGATGAGATGCAGGGGCTGACAATGTGACTCCAGTTGACAGATGCTAGGAAACTGTGTTTTACGCTTGGCTCTGGGTTGAGGAAGAACTTTGGAAACAAGGGAGCAGCTTAGAGCTACTGGTCCTGAATACCCAAGCAAGATGAGACAAGACCTAGATGATTTCAGTGAAAAGAGAGACTCTCACGTGGGAGAGATCCTTTTTTAGGATTAGGAAAATATTAGGCTTCTTTAGCTTGTCTTCTTTAAGTAAAGAAAGCCTGCATGTAATTAACTACCTATAAAATTATATGTATTAAACAGAAACTCGCATGAACCAAGAGCAAACAGGCTGGTTTATGACCGTTAGACTTGCTGAAACTGAGCCCTGCCTTCCTCTAGGAGTCGTGGCTCATTATTCACTAATTCAATGTATACATTGCTGCCCTAAAAACAAGAATACACCATACTCTCCAATTCCGTGCACCTCCAATTCAGATGTTTCTTTCTGCGAGAATAAGCACCAGCTTAGTTTTCTTCACCCCTAGATCGTTGCTGTACCAATATATGGTAGGTACTAGAAAATGCATATTTTCCTGTCTGTCTGTCTCTCTCCATCTATCTACCTATCTATCTACTTTTCTGTGTACAGGTGTTTTGCTAGCATGTATGTTTGTGTACTACCTGTGTGCATGGTCCCTGAAGAAACTAGGACATGGCATTAGATTTCCTGAAAGTAGAATTAGATATATTTGTGAGCCACCATGTAGGTGCTGGGAATTGAACCTGGGGCCCCTGGAAGAGCAGCCAGTGCTCTTAACCTTTGAGCCATTTTTCTAGCTCCATGTTAGATGAATGAATAAAAGTCAGGAAGAGACTCATGGAAGTGTAGGCTCGTGGGAGTCAGTGAGTTTGGAGAAGGTGTGAGTGGTCACCCAGGCAGACAAAAGCAGAGAGTGACTATGGTTCTGGAATTTTAATGTGTGGGAGCAGGACAGACAGGGATCACTTGTGGCTGAAGAAAGACGTTGAAGCCAGATTGCAGGGATTCAAGGAGAGGGTAACGAGGAAGGGGGGGTGGGTGACAAATGAGGCTGCACTTTTGAAAGTCTTGGTAAGGAAAGAAAAAGATTTACAGGAGCTGAGGAACATGTGATCCAAGACAGATTTTTCAGGCCAGGGGATTCTTCAGTAATGTTCAGGTCAGTAGACGGCTTGAGAGAGAAGTCTGGAGCGCAGCAGAGGAAAGTGGGAAGACTTGGGTGGGTGGGTGTGGTTCAGGGCAGAACCTTTACCCTTGCATATGACTAAAGGCTAAAAGGATGAGTGATAATGTGAATATATTTGTGGTGAAGGAAGTGGGAAGTTGGAGCCCTTCCAAGTCGTTTTGACTTTCTTTATGCATTAGGAGGCTGTGCTGGCCTGAGTGAGAAGGTCCTCCCACAGGCCCAGGTATTTGAATACTTGTCCCCAGATAGTGGTACTTGGGTAAGTTTAGGAGGTGTGGCCTTGCTGGAGGAAGTATGTTTCTGGGTGCAGGCTTTCTGGTTTCAAAGACACACACCATTCCCAGTGTTCAGCTTTCTGCTGGTGCTTCAACGTGTGAGCTCTCAACGACTGCAACAGCCACCACACCTTAGCTCTGCTATCATGAACTCCAAGCCTCTGGAACCATAAGCCCAAATAACTTTTTCCTCCTCTAAGCTTCCCTCATCATAGTATTTTATTGCAGCACTAGAAAAGTGAATACTACAAAGACCCAGTGAGAAATAAGAGCTGGCACTTGGAAAGAATGAAGTCAGACATGCTGGGCACATAAAAGGATTTGTAGACACTCTGCCTGAGGATCTGGATGTTACCCTCAGCAGCCAGAATTAAAAGAACAAGTTCTAGTGAGAATCATGTGTGATCAGCCGTGAGGGCAAAGCAGACATGGCAAGCTGAGGGTGAAGGATGCAAGCATTCCATGAAGGGAAGTTCCAGGGGATGATCAAGGCCAGAGTTCAGCCATGCATGTGAGAGGTTTGCACATTTCCTGGTGTTAAAATTGAGGGATTTCAAGATGATGTGCTCACCACCTCTCATGCTGAGTCATTAACTACCGATGAATTTAGTTGAATTGATTTTTGTACTGATTAAATCATGCTTCAATAAATGTACTGAGGCTTTAGACCTCAGGCAGGTAGCATATGAGTTATTTCAGTGAGGTAGTCTAGCATCATGTAAAGAGGGAAGGAAACATTAGTCTCATAGAGTCAAGCCTAAGTAACACAGCTGTCCTTTCCTGTGTACACCCTGCAAAGTATAATAGGGTAGTTTTCTAAAGGAACTATGAAAAGGAGTTTTGCACTTGGGAAGGTAATACCGGCTAGGAAGAAATTCTGGCCTCAAAGTTAATTAATTTAGTATGCAGTAAGAGGGCCAGGGTGTAGCTCAGTAGTTGAGAGCTTGCTTCATATGCCTGAAGCCATAGTTTCAAGCTCTAGCACCATCAAGTCAACAGAAACTGGCCCTGTCACCATCTAGTCATACTATTGTACAGATTGGCCACTCTGGGTGCCATTGTCATAGCTAAAACAGCCAGGAACTTTTGGTATCTAAAGTTAATTCTGATTCTGAAACCATAGCACGTCACCGTTCCTTGAAGACACTGTGCTTGGTGAAGACTGGAAACACAGCTTGATGGCTGATGGGGTTCTAGGAACCAACCCAAGGAAGCGTGATGATTCCAGCTGCCTAGAAGCTGGTGTTATTGATGACTGGGCTTCAAAACTAGCCCTCCCTTTGCACCTGCCCTCTGGCCTCCAAGATGCACTCCAAGCCTCCATCCCTCCAACTATTCCTTTTTGTGGCTCCTTCTCCACAGAGTGAAATGTGCCCAACCTGAGCCATGCTAATGATAGCCTTCTCTTGGTATTCCCTTTCCTTCCACACTTTCAGGACTCTGCCTCTCTGACGACATTGTATTCCTTGAGAGAATTCTTCTTCTCCTCCTTCTTCTTCTTTTAAGATTTATTTATTTATTAGTATTTATACAGTATTCTTCTTGCATGTGGGCCTGCATGCACCAGATCTCATTATAGATGGTTGTGAGCCACCATATGGTTGCTGGGAATTGAACTCAAGACCTTTGGAAGAACAGCCAGTGCTCTTAACCTTGAGCCATCTCTCCAGCCCCCCAGACCCCTGTTCTTAACCACTGCAGCCTGCAACTCCTGCTCTGGAGAATCACCAGGAATCCCCGATGCTCCATCTTCACAGATTGTCTTGACTTCAGGTGGAGGCACTGGAACTGTAGGCTACCCTTCTGTGGACACCTTAGCTTTACTTCAGAAGCACTCCTCTGAGGTTCTCTGCTTACCCCATCAGTTCTTCTCTGTGCAGTAGACTCCAGGGGTCTTCTCTTAGTTTACTCCCTTTTCTTTGTCTTTATCCTTGGTGTACTTACTCATTTGCACAGTGTCAATCATTACCTCCTTGCAAGATATTTAGTTCTGTATCTTTGTTTCTGACTTTTGTTCCTTACTTTACTGTGACTTCTCAGTCAGAACATGGAGTTCGATATGACTAAGTTTGGCTCCTGTTGCTCCCATTCTGCTTTGTATTTCCTCCCACTGAGCCACCATTCTTCCTGTCACCAGGAATGTTTCTTCTTCCTCAAATTCAGACACTTTGGAAACTTGATCAGGACCCTATACTAGTTGTGGCACCTCTTAGTAGCAAGCAGTATGGCTATCTTAGTCATCTTTTTTTTTTTTTTTAATTTCTATGAAGAGACACCAAGACCAAAACAACTCTTATAAAAGAAAGAATTTACTTGGGCCCTTGCTTACAGTTTTCAAGGGTTAGCCCATCATCATCACAGCAGCGAGCATGATGGCATGCAGGCAGGCATGGTATTGGGATAGCAGTTGGTAGCTACATCCTGATCTGCAGGAAACAGGCAGAGGATGAGGAGGAAGAGAGGAGAGGCAGATGGAATGAGAAAGAGAGAGACCGGGCTTGGCATGGGCTTTCCAACAATGACACACCTATTCCAACAAGGCTCACCTCTTAGTCCTTCCAAACAATTCATCAACTGGAGAGTAAGCATGCAAATTTATGAGCCTGTGGGGAACATTCTCCTCCAAACTGCCACAAAGGCTGTGAGTAGTTGTGACATTTACACTTGAGTCACACTTGTTTGCTGAGTAGCCTTGGAAGGTTCCTTAACTTCTCTGTGACTAGGTCCCATGTCTATAAAATAAATATTTTAATAGTTTGCTGACAGCATTAATTAGATGATGTTAGAATTTTTTTTAAAAGAGCTCCTACCATTTATGAAATACTTAAAGAGTATTAACTAAAGATTTTGTTCATTTTTGTTCAGACCAAGTACCAGAGAGATTAAGTAACCAAGTAATAAAAATTACAGAAGTGGGACTGGAAAGCAACTTACATCAAGTTCTTTAAGTCAATATGTCCGTAAGCTAAGGAAATAGTCACAAAGACCTAAAGCAGCAGCAGTAACAAAAAGCAAGGAAAGGAAATAAAAACTTTGTCTTTATTTTTTAACTTTGACATTTATTTTTAAATTGTACTTTCTAGGGAGAGGAGCCATGTTTCTAACCTGAGATCAAGTCAATAATTTGTGCTTTTCAGACCAATGAAACTTGGAAAATAAAAGGTCCATGGAACCCCTAAGCGCCGTTTGGAGAATACCTTCAACGTTTCCTTCAGTTTCCATTTCCTAGTTGATTATACCACATACTCCAAGTGGGAACAGCATGCAGAACACAGTGGCACTGATTACTTGGTAGGTAAACATTGCTCAGGTACTTCATCTTACAGCAGGTTCTGAAGAAGAAAAAGACAGACACAGAGAGAGGGCACTGTGATGTTTTACAATAGTCAAATGAGGGTCTACATTTGCTATCAGTGTCTGAAAGAGCCCCATTTGGGGTGGGGGTGGGTGGGACACTGTCCCCTTCTTCCTTGTGTTGTTCATGTTTACTTATCTTGTTAACTTCATTAAACCCAATGGGAAATGGTTTCATGCTCATAGCTAATTTGTTTTGACGTGTCTCGAGCGAGTTTTTGTTTTTTTTTTTTTGAATTGTGCCTGCTGCTTTCTATCAAACCATGCCCCAATTGAAGGGGCATCTGTTATTGGAATGTCTTTCAAAAACAACAGTGGAGCCTGGATGTCTGGAAGGTTTACAATAAAACCTTCTATTTGGAGCCCACGTTTGTGGAGGGATGCTTGAGTTTATTTTGCTTTATTTTTTAAGTCTTCTCTGGCTTTTTAGGAAGTTGTCGTGTGTGATCACGTTTCTTCAGCCGAACGTCATGGATTAAATCTGGCTCAGAGAGTGCTGGCAAGGGGGACTGCATAGGAGGCATGAAGGAAAAAGCATGTTTGGATGATTTGGGGCCTAATGGGCCAGTGTGCAGGATGAATTTTAAAGGAGACACTTACTTTGGCCTGCCATCTGTTTCCACTGGTCTCTGTTTTGGAAGGACTTAAGCTAAACTGGTCATCTGCCAAATAATTATTGTCCTTTGGATACCACTAAATGCAACAGCCCTGGCATCAGGAGGTAAGTGCGGAGAAGACGCCTTGTCCTCTCAGTTACAAACCCAGGGCTGTAAACAGAGTGTATTTAAAGGAGCACCCTGTTTTCCCACTGGCTGAAAGTCGATGATCAAGAGTTCAGGGCCATTCTGGGTATAATGACGTCATGCCTCAAACCAAAACCCAACACCAACACAAACTAACAAACAAATAAAAAGGACAAAGGAAAGGTGGCTTAAATCAAATTTGGGCAGATGTGAATATTTGTCCACAGGCATAAAACACAAATGCAAAGATATTTGAAGGGAAGGGTATGGCAATCTTTCTGCCGCGGTGTGGGTCAAGTTCATCAGAAGTTTACAGAGACAGAACCAATAGGTCTGCGTTCTGAAGCTTCTTCTTGCCAGGCTGTGGGGCTGAGCCATCTTCCTAACTCATGATCTGTCTCTATCAGACGCCAAACATCAAAGCCTCTGGGGCAGACTCAGACAACGCGTTTGAAGGGCCAAGGAATCAGGTTACGGACTCCTGATTGGGGTTCCCAATGGCTAATTAACTGCTCCTAAAGATAGAGAGAGATTTCTCATTAGGGCAGGCTGACTGACTGCTACGTTCTAGACTGAAGTTAACTCATAAACAGGCTGCAGTGTTGTGTTCATGGCCAAACCCATTAGAGTTACGCTCTCCGTCTCCCAAGCTTAGGCTTGTGCTTCTCGCTGCCAAGTGCCTTTCGGATCAACAGCTCTGACAAGCAGAAGTAATCATCGCTCAGATTCGGCTTGTCCTCTTATCTCCAAAGACACTGGCTGAGGTTCAGCCGTTATCAGGAATTCCCCTGCAAGGCCGATGCAGCCTTCTCGAGGCTCAGTGTAACCTTTTCTCTTCTCCTAGTTCAGTGCTTCTCGACCTTCCTAACGCTGCGACCCTTTGACACAGTTCCTCATGCTGTGGTGACCCCCAACCATAAAATTATTCTCGTTGCTACTTCATAACTGTAATTTTGCTACTGTTAGGAACTGTACTGTAAATATCCATGTTTTCCAGTGGCCTTAGGTGACCTCTGTTTGGGGTCACGACCCACAGTTTAAGAACTGCTGTGCTGGTACCTCTCTGATGGGAGAGTTTCCTAAAAATAAGTGGGACCTTGTCACTCTCCTGCCTAAAACCTTCTGAGGCTCTCCATGGCCTACTGAATAAGATCCAACCTCTTTAGCTGATTTTTTGTTATAGTGCTGAGGACTGAACTCAGTACATGCTAGATAAATATTTTACCACTGACTGACACCCCAGTTTCTCCTTAGCCGACCTTAAGCCACTTCACACAAGGTACCCTCTACTCCAACCTTCAGCGTCCGTGTGCAGTTTCCCAAATGCTCTGGCCCGGTGTCTTCCTCTGCTCATTGGTAAATGAGCTCTTTTTGCTTCGGTTACCTGGCACACACCACTCTACTGCACCTTGTGCTGAGCTCTCTTCACTGCAGGTCTTGGCGTTTGGGAGTAAGTTTCTGTGCACACTCAGGGACAATAGCTGATTGTGCTGTGTGACTGAAGGCTGTCAGATACAGTACAATAATAATGCACATTCTTTTAATTGTATTTTGTTCTCATGCAATATTTAAAACTATTCATGCTAAAAAAATTATTCACCTAATTTTCTTTCTCTCTCTCTCTCTCTCTCTTTGTTTGTTTAACTCACCTAATTTTCAGGTGGAGCTGATTATCCTGATTCTGCTTGCTAAATCTAGCAAGCCTGGTCACGCAGAGATTCCGCTGTTGACAGGCCAGCTCCATGTCCCTGGCCAAGTCTCATAGACGAGTCTTAAAAACATCCAGGTGAGCAACTAGACTTCAGGACGAACACCAAGTTCCTGTTGAGTTCGTGTTTCTTGGATAGGGGGAAGACAAAAGAGAAAAGGATGGATTCTGCTGCTTAAATCGTCTCACTTGGAAAAATTTTAAAGAAAAAAAATTTTTTTTTCCTCTAAAGCTGGGCTATTTTAACAGGACACAGGAATCCCATTCCTTATGCCTGGCAATATTTGGGAAGTCAAAAACAGTTCAAAAGTAGGGATTGTAAGCAGAGTGGAGCCAAAGGCTCTGTGTAGCAGACTGACACAAGGACAGCAACGGCAGTGAACTGAAATGGATTGCTGTGCACATCGGCCATCATACCCTACAGTCACCCCATTAAATCACCCTGTGATCTTGTAGAGCAGGTGAACATTGCTACCGGCTGGACAATTTCACTTCCCATTTTGGGGCCATGATGGTTCCAACGCCTGTTCTACCTGCTTCCCAAGGACAGGAAGCTGACTGCAGGGGAGATCTGTTGGAAGATCTACCTCGAAATGCCAGGTTTCTGCACAGGATTTGGGCTCAGCCCCTTTGCTTCCTGGGAAGCATGCTTTGCCTGTCAGGGACGCTCAGATTTCTGCTTTTGTCTCAGTCTTGGGGCCATAAAACTGCCTTGACTGAGAGTTTGTTTTTAAAGCTTATGACTCTGGGTCATAAAGAGATGTTTGAAGAGGGGGAAGGGAATAAAGCATCTGTGATTCTGTACGAGATAGGACGTTTGGTACGGCTGCCCTCCCCCACTTCCTTCAGTGGAGCCCATGGTGGGAGCCATTCAATAAGCCAGCAACTTGGGTAACAGCCCTTAAATTGACATTGTTTGGGAATGAATGGATCCAATTGGCTTTAAACGTTTTGTCCCCCCCACATAATTCCTATTTTAGGCAGATTGGTTACTATAGAGACTAGAGCTGCCTTCATTCTGGACGGCAAGACACGACAAGCTTTCTAACGTCCAGAGCAAAGGTCTAAGGTCCAAGGTCCTGGTCTCTGCCCAACCCGGCGTCACTGTGGACCTAATCACAGTGCACCTCAGCAGCTCTCCTGTGGCTAACAGGAATGAAAATACATTTGCTGGAGCCTCTGGGAGAGCAATAGTTATTTGTTTTGTTATTGCTGTTGAGTGAGAAGGAAGGGCTAGGGATGAAGGGAGGGTGATTTAAACACAAAGTAAATTAAAAGCAAATGAACTTGGAAGGCTGTTGATGACCTGCTAAAGAAACCAGTTGGGAAGTGCAAGTGAGCACTCATCACCGTGTTGCCTCTGGGGTTGAGCCTTGGGCAATCCTGGCTTGGAGTGTTTTATTTCTAACATGTGTGTATGAAGGCACACACACCAAACCTTAAGTTCCTAAAGGTAATAGATAAAGGCTGCAATTAACAAATGATTAATTTATAAGTTGTTTGTCCTGTCCTCTAGAAGAAGAATTTATTTTATTTACTAGTAGCTCTCCATATATATATATATATAATTTTTTAAATATCCTTTTTTAAAAATGAGTGTATTGATTGGAGAAAGTAATGAGTTTCATGCAGACAATGAGCTTCATCCTTTGTTGCCTTTTTATCTCCTCCTTCCCCCTTTCCTTTCTACCTTCTTAATAGTCCACCTTTTACCTTCAGGCCTCTCCACCATAAATTCCCTGAATGAGAAAAAACGCAAGATGCACTGGGCTAGTTCTACCTACTTTCCTACCTTTTGTACATCTTTAGGGCTCAATAAAACTTTATTGTGATTTTTTAGGCCAAAAACTAACAAGCTAATGTGAAAGGGCACCTATAGAGTCATTATCTAGCTTCAATAGCTATTGCTATTCGAACTCTTGTTTTTTATCTCATTCACTTTTCTATTCTTTTACCTCTGGCTTATGTAGCAGTAACTGTGCCTCTCAAACACACGAAGTCATCAGCACAACAACAGAATCAGTAGCACCTAATGCGAATTCAATTTTCATAGCTTTGCCTCAGGAACAAATAAAGACTAAAACACCATGTCTAGGTTTTATTGCTGTTGTTTTTCTTTTTCATTCTTTCTGGTTTTTTGTTTGTTTGTTTGTTACTCTTTGACATCCATCCCACCCACCCCTGGTCAGAGATCACCTCAGGGCCATTTGCATGTTAGACAACCAAGCACTATCCCACTAAGCTACATCCCCAGCCTTCCCTTGAATTCTCCCCATCCTAGAATGTTCTGCAAAGACCATTAATTTTATCTTTCACTATGATGACATTTTCACATGTTCACAATAGTTTATTTTATATAATTTTTATTATTTAAAAAATGTCAAATTTAAAGATATTTTGATCATATTCTTCCCCTTCCTTAAGTCCTTCCAGATCCTCTTTCCTTCCCTACCCTCCCAATTTTTTTTCTCAAAAAACAAATAAAAACCTAATATAACAACAACAACCCCTCCAACCAAGAAGAGAAAATAAAACCACATCCCAAACAACAAAACAACAACAAAAATCCCACCAAATAAAACTTTAACCAAAAAAAAGCACACACACACACACACACACACACCACTTGTGGAGTTCATTGACATATCTTAAACTATCTATTTATTTATCTATTTTTATTTAAGAAGCTACTGGGCAGCATACTGTTTTGGTTGGCTTTACCTGAGTGTTCTTACTTTTAGGCAGAAGAATCTCAAATTTGAGTGCAGCCTGGGTTACATGTACCTGTAAGTAGTAAGTGCCTCCTCTCTCTCTCTCATGTCCATATATGTGTATACATGTGTGTCTACATATATATGTACACACATATGTCTATATGCACGTATATTATGACCAGCCTAGTTTGCTATAATTTGGAACACAGTTCCCCCCTGCTGAGACTTAGTTTTGCTTCTTCTCTGACGCTTTTGCTTTCCCCACTGGACGTCTGTCTTGATCCTTGTCCTCCCAGCAGCATCTCTCTTCATCTTCTGTATCGCCAGGTGAGGTAAGCCTAGAGCTTACTTTCAAGAGCTTCTGCGTGGTCCCAGGGAAGTGCCAGGAACATCTAGTCTCATCCTTAGGCATGGTTGTCGCTGGGATTCTCTCCTGCTGCACAGACCACAGACAGCAGCAGTGTGTTTCAACCCACAGTTGTGGAGAGAGAAGGAGTTTGGGTCCGTATGTTACTATCTCTCCCTCTCATGTAACCTAGCTTCTTTTGCCTGGGATGTGAGAGCTTCCCAGATCATGAGACAGGAAGCACCTGGTTCCCATGTGGATTTTCCATCAGCATCATCTGTTTCTACATCTGCTCCTGGGCTTCGTGCTCACCCATCTAACCAAGGCAGCTGGTCTGTGTTGGTCCTGTTACTAGTGTAGGATTGCATACTTAAGCCACTGAGGAGCTTGCTGTTAGCCACTTAGCCAATTAGGGTAGCCTGAAGGAGGGGACATGGAGGCAACCACAAAACCTATCCTAGCAATCTTAATATTTAACTCCCACCTCTCTCAGAGGACCAACTGACCATGCCAAAGGCCTCCTTCTCTCATTTACCGAGAGTATGGATGCCTCTTCCTACATCTCAAAGTCTATCTGGACCAACCTCAAGGCATCCACATGGTGCCCCATGCTCAGCTCCTGCTGCAAGTTCATTAGTTCTGGTCCATAGTGTTGTGCCTCATCTTAAGGCCATTTAGTGGAAGATAGAGAAAGATGGCGGGGAAAAGGAAATGCTTTAAAAAACAGCAAATGGGGTTGAATCCCCTGATGCTCACCACCTCTCTTTTGCCCCTGTTCTGTCTCAGGAGTCATCTTGTTTTAGACTCTGACAAACAACCAGACAGGAAAAGCTTAGCTCCCAAAAGGAAAACTGGCAAGTGGTCATGGGACGTAGGGGAAATCTGTTTGTGTGTTCAGGTGTTTTATGGAGGAAATGGAAAAGAACTGTAAGCGTACGAGAGCGGTGGACTGATATCCCTCGTGGTGTGGTAGGAAATGTGCTTCGTTGTCACAGTGAACCTGGCTGTCATACACGATTACTCCATTTAAATCCCTACCCCAGAATAAAGTCAAGGTTACCATCACCATTTAAGGTTGACAGGGGTTGTGTGTTATTGTTGAGACAGTGTTTTGCTTTGTAGTGTAGGCTGGCCTTGAACTTGAGATCCTCCATCAACCTCCCCTGTGTTGGGACTGCAGAGGTGAGCCACTATGCCCATCTCAAAAAGCAAGAGCTCTCTAGCTCAGAGGAATCGATTGAATGGCATTCCACAGCCACACAACTACACGTGATGGTCTAGTTTTGAACTCAACTTAAAAGTTCTCTTCAACTTAAAAGCCAGTGGTTCTGCCTCTAGTCCCTGCTGCTTCCTTTGGAACACTGGACTGCTTACTTGATGCCCAGTGTGAATTTTCTTCCCCAAGGAGGCTTTGTAGCCAACGGGCTTCTTTAGGGCGTTGAGCACTCATAGAAATGCAATGTAAGCACATGCCTGCTCTTAAGTCTAAGTACCAGGATGGCAGAAAAGAAAGGGGTGACATGACAATGCTGCCATGCCTGTGCTTAGCATAAAAAAAAAACTCATTTTGAGAGTCAAGTCTGCTGAATAGCTTTTGCTACTGTTAGATTGAAGGCCGAGTGCGCGCGTGCACACACACACACACACACACACACACACACACACACACACACACACTACTGGAACATCAGAAGTTGGAATGAAATGGGAGGGAATGTAAGAAGAAAAGGATGTTGCCAAGTACACGGGGCCAACAGAAAGGTCAGGACTGCCTTGGTCCCCAGCCTGCCCCATGACTCACAGAACAGCACAACTTCAATTCTTAGCTTACATGTGGGAGAAGGAAACCTGAAACTGGGCCAGAAGTTTGGCCTAGTCAGAGACTAAACCACTCAGCAGGCTGAAAGGGAGGCTTGGAGCTTGGGAAGTCTATTTAGAAGGATTTTATCACCAATTAGGGAAGGGATTTCTTGGGCTCTCCTCATTCATCTTGGGCTTGGGTCATTCACCTTTAATCTCTATAACTAAAGGATTAAACACACCACATCTTGGCTTCTGAGAGAATGTTTGACCCCCAGTTTCCCCCGAGAGTTTTATCTGTGTATGTGGCTACTCAAGACACTTAGATAGTTTAAAGTCTGCGGCAAAAATAGCAGGAAGAGAGTGTCCCCACTTTCCATACCTTTTCTGACAGCAGTGTAGGGTGTACCAGAGAAGAGGAGCTGGACGCAATACTGTGTTATTTGTTCCTAGATTTTACATTACAAGCTGATGTTGGCCGCCTTTCTCGGCCTCTCTGGGACTCAGAAGCCTCATCTATAAAGTTCCTGCCAGACTGGTGACATAAGACCGGATGCTTCGTCTACTCTGCAGACGCGGAGGTTGGCACCCTCCCCTCTCCGCCCGCTCATACCCATCTCCCCTCTGTGATAACACATGAGATCACATTAGGAAAGGCTTCACCTGCCTTTTATTTCTTCTGACAAGGGTGTGTAAAATCGAGAGTCTGTCAAAGGAAGGTATTTATCCCACCTTGATCGGCCGTGTTTATAGGAAACGCACCAGGGAATGGAAAATTCTTGTCCTGTCTGAACACTTGCTGACATTACAGGAACGCACAGGGTGGTGAAGCCCAGGACCTCTAGTGGAGGTAGAGGGATGTCTCTGTTAGGCAGAACCAAGGGCAAAAGTGAAAATAAGGGTGTTTGTTTCTCTGGGGGGGGGGGGGGGAGGTCACAGTGCTGGCCCTGCTCTCCAGGATCTGAAGGTTTAATTGCTGGAGGCAACTCCAAAAGAATTCAGTCACTGGAAGCAGAGGCAAATTAGCACAAAAGCTGGCCAAACACTCTTCACCAGAGTTCTATAATTGACTGAGTTGGATTCAAATCAGACAAGATACCCAAGGAGATAGCGGAAGGCCTTTGATAACTAGAGTGGAGGAAAATTACTAGGCAATTAAGGAAAGCAAATAGAACACTATTTTTATTGTAGCTCCTCTAGTGATTTTTTTATTCTTGTTCTACATTTTTCTCGGAAAAAAAATTTGTATAAGCTGGAATGGCCAATGGAGCTGAAGGACAAGGTGAAATGGATTCTGAGCTAGAGATGAATGTTTGATGGTTTCAACTTGGATCTCACTTAAGAATATTTCTTTTATTTTCATGCATGGTGTGTGTGTGTGTGTGTGTGTGTGTGTGTGTGTGCATATATGTGGGTGTGTATGAGCTCATGTGTGTGGTAGGTGCTTGAGGAGGCCAGAAGAAGGTGCTAGATCTCCTGGAGCTGGAGTCCAGGAGTTTGTAAAGGGCAGGTGTAGAAGCTGGGAACTGAACTCCATAAGAAGAGTACGCTTGCTCTTCATATCCCTGAGCCATCTCTTCAGCACGGGACCACCTGTGCTAGGGAGTGATCTCTATGAAGTGACACAGCTGTTTTCTGCCTGTCCCCTCTGCTGTGAGCGGCCTACCGAGCTAGCTTGAAGGGACTTTGGTACCAACCAGGGCGATCTGTGAAGAGCACAGTCCTCCAAACAGAGAGCAAGGGTGAGGTCAGAGCAAGGCCTTCATCTGAGTCCTGGCTTGAGAGCTTAGAGCATTGGGGTCAGTGCACATGCTAGAATCCCAAATCATCTAATTACAAGCCATGTGACTTGGGGGGGCAGTCAAGATTCTTAGTGTTTCTGATCTGTAAAATGTGGAAATAATCCCTAATTCACAGGACAGTTTTGAGGCTTAAAATAGGTTAAGACTTCTGTTGGAAACTTTTTTTTTTTTATTCAGCAAACTGGACCCTTTCCGTCTGACCATCTTCCTCCACGGCTCTGTCTTCCTTTCAATATCTCCATCACTCTTCTCACAGGTCTTCATTAGACATCCTGCCTCACACAGCTTTCCTGATTGCACAGTAAGTAATCATCACGCCGTGCAGAGATCCCAGAGATTTGGGAGCCCAGCTGGACCTGGCTCAAGCTGTATCTTGGGTGAAGCTGGGCTTTGGCATTCTGTGGTCTCCTTTATGTGTCTGAGCTGCTTTCTTCCTGGAGCACGCACGACACGTGCTGCTTCTGGATTGTGTAGTAGGTGAATTTGCCTTGTGATTGGGAAGGGTCAGGAGAATAAGCCTTGGTACTCTAGGTGCAGGAAAAACTCGTTCTCTTTACCACTGATTGGTTTACGGAGAGAGAGAGAAAAAAGGTCCACTCCTAACCAATCAGATACAAGAAGTCTGCCTGGACCTTCAGCTGAGGACACTGCTCTCCAGTAAGTCTCAGGAGCATGGCTTGCACACTGCTTCATTTTTTCTCCCTCCCTCTCATCCTTTCTTCTTCTTTTGGATTTTTTTTTGAAAATATTTATGTTTGTGCATTAGTTGTGTGTTTGTGTGAGTGTATAGTTGCCATGCTCACGCAGATGTCTACAGAGGCCAGGAGAAGACATTAGATACCCTGGGACTGGAGTTAGAGGAGATTGTGTGCTGCTGGATGTGGGTGCTGGGAACCGAACCTGGGTACTCTGTAAGCATTCTTCACCTTTGAGCCATCTCTGTGGTCCCAGGATGCGTTTTTTTTTGAACTGGGATCTCACTCTGTAGCCGAGATGGGTCTGGAACTCATGAGCTTCATGCTTCCTGAGAGGTGGGTTTGCAGGTATGCTAGGCACCCTCACCCCTAGGCCTCCTTCTATTTTCAAAGCAGAAGTGATACCTAACGAAACAGCAATAAACCCAGTATAAAAAGCTAATGACCAAAGATGGAAAAGGAGCTATATTTGTAATGACATTGATAGAGTCCTGAACAGCTGGACTTCGTTTTGGGTGAGATGAATAAATATCTATATTGATTAAATCACTCTTAATTCAATTTTCTATTGCTTTCAACAAAAAACATTCCTATTTGATATCCGTTTCTTTCAGTTAAAATTCCTTTCTGAAATGTTGTGCTATAGCCTTCTTTATAGCCCAAATGCCATCTATCAAGATGGCTACCATAGGGTCCTTGCTAAGATATTGTTGGAGACCATTGTGTTAGCTGAACTTGAGAAATGATCTTCAAAGAGTGTTAGCATTTTTAACAGAGATATTCCCTAGATATAAAACCATGGTGGAATGGCGAATATTGCAATTGATACTTTGCAGAGGGCCAGAGCCTTGGCTTCTGCTCCTTTAGCCTCAGCATGGAAGTGGTCACCTGCTTTACCTATACCTTCCTCTGATCTTGCTGCTCAAAGTGGGGCCCAGCAAGCAGTGCTGGCATTTTTCTTTTTTATGATGCTAAATCTTCTGTCCCAGCCCAGAGCTACTGAATCAATAAAACCAAAATCTCCAAGTTCCTCAAGTGCAGATTAGGATTGACAGGTTGGCTCAAGAGGCTGGAGCTAGAAAGAGCTCGGATTTCCAGTACCAGGTCAAGGGCAAGGCACAATGTCATGAGAAGTTCTCATCTGCCTCTCTGTCTGGTTGTGGAGATCTGGGGCAAAGCCCGGCTCTTACATAAATAAACACAATTCTTTCAGAGGCATTTGAACAGGGGTAACCATCAGCACCGTCACTTGTTCCAAGATTCTGTTTTTTTTTTTGTTTTTTTTTTTTTTAATTTTTTCAAGATGGGGCTTCTCTGCATAGCCCTGGCTGTCTTTGGACTCTCTTTGTAGACCAGGCTGGCCTAGAACTCACAGAGATCTGCCCCCCTCTACCTCCTGAGTGCTGAGATTAAAGGTGAATGCCACCATGCCCAGTTCTGTCTTTTTTCTGAAAGAGACATGAGTTAGGCAGAAATAGAGGATGAACAGAAATGGCAACGGCAGTGATACAGTAGGGGGAGGAGCTTGGTGAGCTGGGCCCAACCTTGTCCTGCTGGCCTTTGTGTGGGTCTCTATGAGCATCGGCCCACGCCCTCTAAGACTCTACTGGCAGCGCCTTGAGTTCAGGCGGTTTGGGTTATCCGTGCCAGTGAAAATAAACATGTTTGCATGAGATTTGTGAAGGTCAAAATATTAATTTACATGAAATATACTGCTATTGCGTAGACAAGAAAACTGTCCCAGAGAAATTTTTCCCAAACCTAAGTTTTGTGGGAATCCAAACTGTAACGAGAAGTCATTTCATTCAACTGTCAGGAGATAGCTCTCCCTTTGGAGAGGACCAAAACTCTCTTTGTACGTGTGTGTGTGTACAAATACTGGCTCTCGAGATACTTTTGGGAAGCTTGATTTTGCTGTCGCTCTATTAGGTTATTGGGGCTGGCATAGCAAAGCAGTATGTAGTATGTGATGCAAACAGCAACATTTGATAATTTTTGATAATCTCATGATTCTTGAGGCTGGATGCGATGGGCAAAGCTTGCACATTGAGTTTTCCCAGAGGCCTCTCTCAGCTTGTGAATGGCTGCCTTCCCATGTCTTTATATCACCTTCCCGATGCCGTTCTATAAGGACACAAAGCCTGTGCATCTGGATCTATGAAAATGACACCATTTTGACCTAATGCTCTGTTAACACTTCAGTCTACACAACCAGTCACATTCTGAGGAACTTAGGGTTGAGACTTCAGCATATGGATTTTGAGAGGACTTCACGTTACGTCATAGCAGTAACCAGCACTGAAATGAGTCTGTGGGTAGCTTAGCCCTATAGGGCAAAAATGAGTTATGCTTGTTAGTTTTTCACATCTCCCTGCCTGTGCTTGGAAGGCATAGCAAACTTTTTCTGTAGGAGTGGATAGTAAATATTTTGGACGATATTTTATGGGCCACAGGGTCTCTGTTGACTTTGTCTTTGTAGCATAAAGGCAGTCTATGACAAGACAAGACAAAAAAAAAAAAGGCATGACTGCATTCCAACATGACTTCGTTTACAGGGCAAATATCTGTGGCTGAGGGCTACTGACCTCTCACCCTGAGAGATGGCAAGCAAACACAAGGAAGGAACTTGAGATCCTGAAGTTTTACGTAAGTAAAACTACCTCAACACTAAAAACTGTTTCATGAAGAAAATAAGCATCTGACTTACTGAAGCCTCTATGTAGCTGGATCTCTGTTACCATAGCTTGAACCTAGTACTTTTTGGGCTTGTGAATGGTACCAAAATTAGGGAGACCTTTTAAAATATTTTCTCAACCTCTTGATTCTGACTTTTACCTGAGTGTTTCCTGGACTCCACGTGTGGGTTGGTCTCTGTACAGAACATAGCAAAGAATCAAAAAATGAGAAAACCCATGTTCCCTGCTTTAGGACTCTTTGGTGGCTGATAAGCAGGCACAAGGTCAGTTATTAATAACTTAAAACTTAAAAATTTGAAGTATTTGAATACTTCAAATACTTTTGAACAGCTCAGTTGGAAAGGTCCTTATGAAGCCGTGAGTTTGAGGCTCTAGAATCCATGCTAAAAGTAGGATGAGGTAGCATGTATGTGCAGGCAAAACTAGTACTGAGCAGCAGAGACAAGAGGACCCTGGGGTTCCAGGTTCAGGGAGAGGCTCCGTCTCCAAAAAATAAGGTCAAGAGTGATTGAGGTAGACACCCCATGTTGACCTTTTGGCCTCTATCCCTCCCCTCCAAGTATGTATAATAAATAAATAAAGTTAAAAGATAATGTTTTAAATGAGGGAAAGAGAAAAGGATATATGATGGCAAAGTCCAGAAACCAGGGCCATGCTTCTGGTTGACCCTTGCCAATGGAGTCGCATAGGGACACACATACACACATTTCACCCTCCAGCAATGAGGTGTGACAACACATGAGAGATGTTCTCAACCAGGCAAGTTCCCTGGCTCTCATATCCAAGCTTTTTATTGGAAGTGTGTCCTATGGACATCAGCATCCTAGTGACTGACCTCAGCTGCCCAGTTTCCGGCTCTCCAGAGCAAAACCAGACCCTTGCCATAAAGCGCGGCCTCAGCATTAACTTATCTAGTTCTACTGGGAAAGGCCCTATGCATACAAACACACCGACCAGGCAGAATATTCCAACGGTTCAGAGGTTATTTTCAAGGTCAAAGATGGTTTGGGGAGGTAAGCCTTTCTTTGAAATACAGAGGCTTTGAACAGCCCAGGGCTCCTGAGTTAACCCTTTCTTTCACTGTGTCTTTTACTGTAAATAAGACTAGATTTAGGCTTCTCCTCTTCTTGCTCTTTGATATCCCAGATTGAGTTACAGCTTTTATGGTGACCCTAGCCCACAGGAATGTAAACAGCGTGAATTTGTCATACATTGGGAGGGTGGAAAGGGTTGGCAACTCCCCACAAAACAGGAACACATAAAACACAGGAGAGACATGCAGTGGTCCTGCACGGGGCCTCTCCAGCTGTTGGCTTCATTAGGAAAGCTTTCACAAAAGAGAGCTTGGGGCCACAGTGGGACCACAGAGGCAAGAGCTGAGTAGTATTAAGAGGGATGTTTTGGGGTACTGCAGGATGAGAATGTGATATCAATCAAAGATAGCAACATGATGAGGCATGAAAACTCCTGTGTGTTCAGGAGACAGTTGTCATCACATTTAGCTCTAGTGGGATACTGGAAACATATGTGAGAGTCATTTCCTGGAATGTTTTACTTTCATAGGTTTCAGGACCCTCCAACATCACTGTCCACCCTTGAAAGAGTAGGTAGAACTGAAGGAATTGACTTGACATTAAGTCATTGACTCTCATAGTGAGATTTGTGTATGGCATTAAGATTTTTTGTTCTTGTTGTTGCTGTTAAAATCCATACCCCAAGGAATCCCTTGATTTTAGGAAACTGTTTTGGCCATGCAATATTTTTGAATCTACGGTTGATGGGAAATTTTTCTACGTGAATTTGATAAGTTCAAGTTTTAAGTGGAACCACCAGTAACAACGTGATTATGAGACAGAAAAAAGAGCAAAGACCTGACCTATGAGTGTGGGTGTAAATCAGAGAAGAGAGAGAAAGAATTCAGATGCAGAATACATAGGGTGGAATTTGGGGAATTTGGTAATTGCATTTCAACAAGGCTAGAGCCATAGGTTATTCCAAGGTTTAAAGTAAAAGCTGACTGGAATAATTATATCGATACTATAAAGATTGAAAAATTGAAACTAAGTACCAGAGCCTATTAGAAAGAGGGTTACCTAGGATAGTGTGCAGGGCCAATCCATTAGATTTGGAAATGGCAAATGGAAGATAACCAGAAAGATGTACAAGTGACGTTCGTCTGAACATCAGAAAAGAAAGTCTTCAGCATGGGCATGAGTCAGTGGGTAAAGTTCTTGCTGTACCAGTGCAGAAAGCCTCGTGCAGTGGCATATACCTGTAATCCAAAGGTTGGGAGGGAGAGACAGGTGGAGTTCTGAAGCGTGTTGATTCCCAGCTCAACCAATCAGCAATCCAGGCTCAGCGAGAGATCCTGACTCAAAAATAAAAATGAAGAACAAAAACGGAAGACATCTGATGGTATCTTCTGACCTCCTTGTGTGTGTGTGTGTGTGTGTGTGCGCGCGCGCATACTCACACGTGTGCTCTTGTGGACTCACCCATCACCACACACAAACATACACGTATACACATATAGTCTGTACTTTGGAAGAGGATGGCAGTTCTGAGAATCCTTGGCATCAAGGTTCTGGAGAAATAAATAACATTATCAAGAAAGAATGTAGAAGGGAGAAGGAGCAGGCTTAAGGAGAAGAAGTTGGAGAATGCCAGACTCTAAGAGGCTGTTAAGGATGAGACACCAGAGAAAGTTAGAGAGTGACAGGAAGGATGGGGTTGGAAGTCGAGCGAGAAGAGGGAAGCTCCACCATGACAAGTCCTTGGAGGTCACAGCAGGATGGCAGCAAAGAAAGCCAGAATTGGTTCATCTTAAAGAAGGCACTGGTTAAATATCAGCAGTCAGGGCACAAGTGAGGACTGGAAAACTCGTAGAAAAACTCTATTCCCCTGGAGAAACAGGGACTTTTAGATTACTGGATAGCTGGGGTGAGTGAGTTTGCTACAAGAGAAGGCCGAGGAAAGAAACACGAGAACTGAGGCACCCCAAATTCTCAAAACAAGCTTAGAAAAGCAAGCCCTTTGAAGCTCCAAATCTCTTTTTTTTCCCATAAGAAACTGGGAGAGTATCTTTCCAAACCTCTCTGCAAACTGGGCCCACTTTATGAAGGCCAGTCAGAAATGACAGAGAGAATGGTTCGCCAGTCAGTTAGCAGCGGGCCACCCCACTCATCAAGGAATTTGGTGAGTCTGTAGCTGCTGCTCTCCACTCCTCAGATTAAGGAGTTGTTCTGACACACTGTTTACTTTAGAAAAGATTAATGGTTCCCCCTCCTCATTTCTCAGGGACAGACTTGAGTCTGTCTAGAGTGAGTCATTAAATATATCTACTCCATGGCTCTAGCTACAACATTACAGATATAAAATCATCTGATTTTGACAAAAAGCAGATGTAACTTTTCTTCTTATTTTGAATACCCAGTTACATGGAGAGGGAGAGAGAGAGAGAGGTGATGAGATAATCAAATGTAGCCTCCACTCTAACCCAAAGTCTTCTTAAGAACTGCCAACTAGTTACCTTCTTCAAGGTGACTTTTAATGACTTAATCTGAAGTCAACTAATTTAGTTCTACAAGCCACTTGCAGGAACACGGAAAATGCAAGTGAACACAAAATAATATTGATCCTTAGGTTTACACTCATGCTGAAGCCGTGTCGCACTAAGCCTAGGAACTCCGGCTGACTGTGGAAAGGAGTTAAGGCATGTGTAGGGTATTCGCGACTTCTGAGGTCACATCCAGTTAAGACTTTCTGGTGGAGGCAGGGCGGGCCTGATCTTGGAGAGTCCTGAACCTGTGTGAGCACACATCTTGGGGGAAGGAGTTACCTGGAGGTAAAATGTTACAGCCTAGGAAAAGACACTCTGGTAAGTGTGGTGGTCTGAATGAACATGTCCCCCATGGTCTTGGGGCATTTGAACGCTTGGTCTCCAGTTGGCGGCGCTGGTCGGGAGGTTTAGAGAGCTGCAGCCTTGCTGGAGGAGTTTGGTTACTTGGGGTAGGGCCTTGAGATGAAAGGCATCATGCTGCTCTCAGTTTGCCTCCTCTGCCTCGTGCTCATGTTTGGAGCTGTGAGCTCTCAGCTTCCTGTTCCTGCAGACCCTTGCCACTTGCTGCCATGCCTCTCTACCTTGATGATGGACTCTTATCCTTCTGGATGGAAACTGAAGCCCAAATAAATGCTTTCTTCCTTAAGTTCTTCTCATCATCACCATCATCAATATATTATTATTATTATTATTATTATTACAGCAATAGAAAAGTAACTGTTACAAAATAGGGAAGCACAAAGCAACCAACACATGGGTCAAGTGTAAAATGAAAAGTGGAGGGAAATGTAGGTCCTGATGTTGATACTCTTTGATGTATTAGGCCCACTTGGGCACCTTCTGAAAGATTCATCAGTTCTGGCTTCATCCCTGGATTTTGCAAGCTAAATTGCTGGGACGTGGCTATGTTACTTTTCATTTTCCTTGAGGAGACTTGTGAAGAGAATCCTCTAAGAGAAGACTTAAGTAGTTTGGACCCAAATTATGTCAGGGTTGGAAAAAAAGACAGGGCAACGGCACTTTCCTTTTTATGGTGCTGGAGGTAGAACCTGGGGCCTTGCTAAATTATAACCCCTGTAGGGAATGGGTGAAGTCTGGAGTGAATGTACGTTTTTTCACACAGGCTGGTCCATGTCAAGGACTCCAGTGCCTCAGACCCACGGGCATGGCAAAGTCTCTGCTGTTGGGGCTCAGAGGATGGCGTCATCTTCCTCTGTTCCATCTGTGGATGCTGAGAGTGTGTGCAGAACAAGTTCACGGTAGCTTTTGCTCCGCCCCCCCCTTTCTTCTTCTGAGTATTTGCAGCCTGAAGACTGACTATGGGGATTTCTCCTATTGAAATGAGCGCCTGTCTTCTTATTCAGCTGTGCGCACTAACCCCGTCTGTCTGCTACACTGTATGTGATGAATATGCTGAGCTTCCAGGGGACTACAACCTGACCATCACAGAGTCCAGTCCACTCAGTCCCAGCTTTTCCATGGGTCCCTGTATCTGTCGTTTCTTAACTTCCTCACTTCCCCAGTAAGGTCACCCCCGGGAGCCATACTGAATACGCACCCCCCCCCAAATGCCAACTCCCCAGCTCCTTAACTAGACTTTTTCTATCAGCATACAGAGTCGCTAAAAGTCACAGAAAAGAAATAATGCTGAAGTAACAAATGCCATCGATGACCCGCATCCTCCTCTGGGCCAGCTAGGTTCTCCACCCCCATCTCAATCACAATCTCCGGTAAGTCTACAAGGTAGAGATGGCTTCCCCCTTATGTAAGTGGGAAAACATCCCAAGGAATCCCCACTTCACTGAGCATCTTGAAAACATCCCTGTAAAAACCAGGAATGCAGAGTAGGTGAGAAGAGTCCAAATGTTTACCTGGCTCCTGGCCCAAGGACGACTCATGCTAACTCTCACCTCCCCCTCCCCCCACTCCCGCACCTCACTGACCTCTATGGTAGGAGACCAAGCCCAAGTCTCTGCTTAAAGGGCATGAGTTCACGGGTGACAATGGGCTTCACCTTCACAGAAAGAGCGAGGTCAGGAGGAGCCTGCTGTGTGACCGCAGCTCAGCAGCTTCCTGGACAGTGGGGGTGTGTTCGTTTTCTTACTGCTAAGACCATTTGTCTGGCAAGAAAGTAATTTCACTGAGGAGGGGTTTATTTTTGGCTCAGAGTTTAAGAAGGGACACAATCCGTCACAGTGAAGAAGGCATTGCAGGAGCTCGAGGCAGCAATCCTATCAAATCCGAGGTCTCCAAGCAGGGAGATGACTGGCCATGGCGCCACGCCATTAAACAATGTTCTCCAGAGACTGACTCTCCTTCCCTAGTAATACTTCACCTCTTAAAAGCCCCAGGACCTTCTAACGTAGTGGTTCTCACCCTTCCTAATGCTGCAACCCTTCAATACAGTTCCTTGTGTGGCTGTGAGGAACCTTAACCATAAAATTATTTTTGTTGCTACTGCATAACTAATTTTGCTAACTGTTAGGAGTTGGGTAATGTAAATAGCTCTGTTTTTCAATGGTTTTAGACCATCCCTGTGAAAGTTTTATTTGATCCCAAAGGAGTCATGACCTATGTGTTGAGAAGCTTTGTTCTAAAATAGCATTACTGGCTAGGGACCAAGTGCCCAAGAGCACAAGCTCACTCAAACCACAAGAATCAGAGAATGTGGAACCCTATTGATCCTGGAGAACTGGAGCTATTTAGAGCTGTCACCTACTGCAAGGTGAGGGGACACGGTGAGGAATATGCTTGAAGCCCGTTTTTAGAGCCATTGCTATTTATACATGATGGCGGCATCGGGAGATGACTTCTGAGGCTTCAGTAGCTCCTCAAGCAGGCAGAGGTCACCTGGACCAGGTCACCTGTATCCTTCTACTGCAAGAGTCCCCCAGACTCTATCTCATAATTTATGCCCTTTTTTTATCTTCTGGGGAGCAAAAAAAAAGTTTCAACCGAAAGATTAAACACAAACACCCTAAATGGAAGCACTTCTTACAGAAAGAAGCTCAAGATTGTAATTAAAATGTTGGCAGTATTATGGGATGTCAGATAAACTATCACCTTGGAACAAAGATTGGGCTAAAATAATCCAGAATGAAGAGAATCTTTTTAAAGAATGAGCTGCACCATATTTAAACTCATCCATGTTTTGAATGCCAGGCAGAAGGTCAGAGGCGACATGCCTTGTGTTTACACTGTGCTCAAGTACAGTGTTTTGTATTGAGGATGCCCTTGCAATTTGGCAGTCCTTGAAGAAATTTTGCACTGTGCTAGCTATGCAGAATCCCTGGCACCTCCCTGAAAATGCCAACAACACTCCTTAGTCACTGTAAAGCTAAAATATGTCTTGAGAAAACACCCCTCTGTATTTCAGAGAGCCTGTGTGTGTTATCTCTGAATCAGCATGAGTCAAAATGTTTGAAAGTCTTTGCTCTCCAGGTGGTGAGCTGTGACTTACCCGGATTTCTGACTTATTCACATGACACAGCAGGGGCATTGCAGGGTTTCATCTTAGTATGCTATCTTCTGATTTGTTGCCTTAAAAATAATAAAAAAACAAACAAACAAAAAAACCCAATGTATGTCCTTTCAGTGGGGTCAGACTTACACTTTATTTCAATCAACCAATAAATAGATGCTTCTTGTATTTTGTTATTATATTGCTAGGACTCTTTTAAGAAACAGATTTTCTTGAGCAGCGTCTTGTTGAGATCCTTGAGAGATCTGTCACATAGCTGTTAAGGAGAACTAGGATAATTGGACCAACAGAAAGGAAGACCTTGGGGCTCCCATGAACAATAATGAAGGGAGGGGGAGAAAAGAGAGAGTCAAGGTCCTGAGAAACCTTGAACTACATTGTGTGATCCAAACCCGTGGATCCTTCAGTATAATGTATTATTGCATTGCAACCTTAACTATCATATATTACTCATGAAGTGCTTGAGTAAATGCTTTGTATAAGATAGGAAAGGGCTGAGGATGACATTTGGCTTGAGAATGTCTAATACAGAGATAGTCAAGTGGACCCAAGGGCCAGAGACAGAAGGAACCATGAGGAATTCTCTTGAGAACTGTCAGAACTGGGATGCGCAGTAGGGCTGGAATCTGTGGATTCACCCAGATATCTGAGACAGCAAATGCACCAGTTCACAGCTGAGTCACCAAATTTGGTGGCCGGCAAAGCCTTGCTGGATTCTATGATACTCTCCAGGAATTACGGCAAGAAGGCCTACCTGATGCCAGAAATAGACTAGCATTGAACACTGCCTAGACAATAGGTTTGAAGTTCTGTATTCTCTGTTTGTGTCTTTGTATGAACAGTTCATATATGTGTTCATATGTGTAGGCAGGTGAGTGTGCCTGTGGAGACCAGAGTGTCTTCCTCAGTTGCTAGTCACCTTAACTTTTTGAGTCTTGCACTGAACCTGGAGCTCATCAATTTGGCTAAACTGGCTGTTCAGCATATGGATGTTTAGTCTCTACCTCCATGGCGCTGGGACTATGGGAACATGCACGCACACATGCTTGCACACACACACATGCACACACACACACACGCATACCCTCCCTGCACACACCTTATTTAGCTAGGACCCCAACATTTCCACTTCTTTTCAGGAAGTGAATGTGGGATGATTAGGGATTTTCAGATTCCATAAAATGACAAAATGGCAGAGGAAGACTGAGTCCTCATTTGGAGTGAAGATAAGATCTTGAGTTTTGAGTATCATCTGGCTATGCTTACCGAATTCTGGGGTTCATATAGAAACATCTAGCTTGTGTGTAACATGGCTGGGCCAAAACCCGTCCTGTGAATGTGCCAGTCTGTCTTCCTTTTAAGCTAGATTGTCTACTCTGGCTTGATGCTCTCTTGTATTTAAGACCCTATTTGCTCCTTATGTTTCTTATCTTTGCGTACGTGCTAAATTTTATGGGGGAAAAATAGCTTCCCTGGGTGCCTGCAAAGCCTGTCACAGGGAATCTCTCTGACACTGCATCAAAGTGCTATCCTGTAGGGATTCTTTGCTGTGATGCCCTCCAGGTGCAGGGAGAGGATCTGGAAGATCTAGGCCAATGGGCTCCTTCGAGGCATGCAGTATTTAAGATATTTCTGAGAGGAGAATAAGAAAGCATCATTTGATTTGGATTTTGATGCCTTCTTTTTCCCTGATGCATCCACAAGAGGAAAGAGGACTCTTAGTTGCCTTTAGGTCCCAATTATCTTGTCTAATTTCTTGCTTTGTGGTAGGCTTTGGCCTGACATATCCTAGACACCATCACTCAGTGGTTGACTCTTATTTAAATAATTATCATAATAGACCAAGAAGGCATGTTATTCTTTGAACCTGGAAGTGAGGGGCATGTGATTTCAGAAGAAATCCTGCAGGGATGAAGCCTAGGGTTCCTCACTGGGTCTCTACCAACTCTTGGGCAGAGTTTACCTGTCATAGTCCAAGCAGGGCAAAGAAATACTCCTTCCACACTTATGCTCTTCCTTCCGGACCTCCAGGTTTTGATTGAAGCCAATTTTAAAATTATCACCTTACAAACAAAACAAAACAAAACAAAAAACCTGCAGAAGAACGTGGCTAAGAACATTCCCAAGTAGGCTAAAAATCAAGGTCTCAGAATTTAAAGCTCAAAAAAATCACAGAAGCCACGTCTTGGTTGCTGGATTTAGGTTGGATCTTGATTGATGGGATGTGGAAGCACACGTTTAGGTGTGTCTGTGAGGGTCCTTCCAGAGAGGCCTGACTAAGCAGGAAAGACAGAGCCTGAGGCACACAGCTAGGGCCCAGACTGATGCAAAAGCAAGCTGATCCCCAGCCTTCATCTCTGTCTGCTGCCTAGCACACAGGGTGACCACCTGCTTCATGCCCTTTCCACCCCATTGTCCTCACCCACGGTGAATCTTCCTCACTCACAGTGAATCTTCCTCTTCCATGGTGAATCTTCCTCACCCACGGTGAATCTTCCTCACTTACGGTGAATCTTTCTCACCCATGGTGAATCTTCCTCCCCATGGTGAATCTTCCTCACCCACGGCGGGCTCTATTCCCACAGCGTGAATAAAAACAGACCCTTCCTTCCTGCAGTGGCTTTTCTCACCTATTCATCACAGAAGCAAGAAAAGTAACTGTTACGAAGGATGCGCAGAGACAAGCACAAAGTCCAAGCAGTTTTCTTAATTATATAAGGAACATTTACAGGAGGCACCCACCGTTCTAAAATTAAAAAAAAACAAAACACTGCAGATACAAACCCTAAGCTAAAATCTTTCATGAAATCTTCTACATTTACAAGTGGCTCTTTTTGCAAATAGGGAAGCATGAATTTGAAATTTGCTGGGTCAAACACAGAGTGTTCTGTTGAGTAGAAAGTGGAGCCAGCTTGGAGGTTAGACTGCAAGGTTACACCATTCCCATTATGAAAGTATGGCTTGCCCCAGGTTCACCTTTCACTCAGGTAAAGGTGGGGGGTGGTGTCTTAGAATGCTACTAGCATACCTGGTTTTGAATAATACTCATGTTACTAACTGGAAACTTATTTGTAATATTTCTCATGTTGATTAGGGAGTCTCCAAATAGGGAGATGACTTAGCAGTCAAGAACACTTGCTGGTCTTCTAGAGGACCAGAGTTTATTTCCCAGAACCCACATGATAGTTCACAACTATCCGTAACTGCAGTTCCAGGGGACCGGGCACCCTCTTCTGGCCTCCATAGTCACTGCATGCCCATGGTACGTGTACACACATGCAGGCAAAGCACTCAAACACACGAAAATTCAAAATTCTAAAATAAAAACATATAATATGTTGTCTTGAAAATGTCCATTCTGATTAGAACACTTGAAATGGTTAATCATTTCTGGAGGTTAGGTCCCCCAAAGTGGGTATTTTAAGTGCTAACTAACAACCCTTAGAGGTCAGAGTTAGCTTGTATGTAGCCCAGCAGTATGGTGTTCCTACTGACAAGTTTAAACAAAGTATCACAGGTGAATATCACAGGGAACAGTGGGGAGGCAGCAGAAAGCAAGGCAGAGGTGAAAGGCTGTTTTGATGAGCTGATTTCTGTCTTGTTTCCAGGAACATGCATCCTGCTACGTCAGATGCTGGGACCCACCCAAGGGCAGGTTCTCCTTCCTGGGATGGATCGATGTTACAAGGAAAAAAAAAAAAAAGCTTGATTGCACTGTTTCAGAATTATTTTTTAAAACCTAGAAAATTCTTGGCTTAAATGTGTCTTGAATAAATCAAACAACAGCTTTGAGATCTTTTACGACTTTCAAAAGGGAATTGAGGCAAGGGCCACAGAAACAAGTCTGTCTTTTTCTCAACTTTCACATCTCTGTTCTCATGTGTTGCCACTGCAAGGCATTGAACAAAAGGAAACAAAACATGACACTTGTAAGGGTGCAAAAGCTAAGGTGGAGAAGTAGACTTTGTATGTGTCACTAAAATCCCACTGTCAGAAAAATGACAAATAGCGGAACCACGCTGAAAGGTAAGACTCTACCTGCATTTTAGATACGTTTCTTAACGTGAAAAAAACTCAAACATCCAACGTCCTAGAGCCTTTATGGAATGATGTAGAATACAAATTACAAGAAACTCACACTAGCGTAATTCCCATTGATACTGTACTTTAAAATGGTTTTAAAAGATTTGTTTTCTTTTTAGTTTGTATGTGTTAGGAGGGTGATGCCCTTGAGTGCAAGTGCCACAGAGGCCAGAAGAGGGCACTAGATCTCCTCAAGCTGGAGTTACAAGGGGTTGTGAGGTGCTAGAGCTGGATGCTGAGAATTAACTCAGATCCTCTGCAAGAGCAGTGTAAGCATTCAACCACTGAGCTGTCTCCCCAGGTCCTCCTCCCTTCAAAGCTTATGGAACTTAATTTTAATATAAAGTTTAAGATTAAGAGTCGATAATTAAAATCTTGAAACAATTTCATACTTTTCCTTGAAAGTTTTGAACTAATGTCACCCAAGCAAACACCAAGTAGCCTAAATTCTGTAAGAGATGTTGGGTCTATTACTTTTTTTTTTTCAAACATGTAGGCAGACAAAGATGTTAATTACTCTTTTTTTTTTTTAACACTGTGGCAGATTATTGACTGGTGAATAAACTTACAGAAGGAAAGAAGGCAGGAAGGGAGGGAGGGAGGAACGGAGGAAAGGAGAGAGGGAGAAAGGGCGGAAGGAAGGCTTTATTCTGTCTCACAGTACAAGGGTGCTGGTCATCTTGCAAGAGAAGTTGCAGAGGCAGGGGTGTGAGGCAGCTCATGAATGTGGGGGCTCAACTTGCTCCATCTTCCTCAGTTGATGGCCCCAAGTCATGAAATCGTACCACTCACATTTTAGGGCGAATCTTCCCATTTCGTTAAAGCCAGCTTAAAAAAATCCCTCACAGGCATGCCCAGAGGTTTGTCTCATAGGTGATGTCAGATCCTATCAAAGTGATGTTGACTGTTAATCATCTCCTCCATGGAACTTTGTAAGCACTCATTTTCTGTTTTTGTGTTTTTTTTTAAGACATAAGGTAAGATAAAAATTCATATAACAATGCAACAAAATAATATTGTTATAATAAGTAGAGTCATACCTCAATCTCACAATACACCATAGTAATACACCAAGACAAGGTCTTACTATGTAGCTCTGGCTGGCCACAAACTCACAGAGATCAGATGCCTCTGACTCCTAAGAGCTGGGATCAATGGTGTGTATCACCATATCCAGCCCAAGGAGTAGGCATTTTGAAGAAGCAAGCTCCAGAAAACCAGAGAAGTAGGATGTGCACAGATTACGTGCAGGGGCAGTCATCTAGTCTGTAGAATACTGCACTGGTGAGTGATGGGAAAAGGTAGAAGACAGGTCTTCTGTCCTCAAAATGGCACCTCACTACTGTCTTTGTTAACAGGATTTCTCCTGAAGATTCTGCTTGATTTTCAGGCTCCTTTAGGCTGCAATACCTTCTCTCATAGTACACCTACATCCAGTGCACTGATCAATGAAGGTCATAAAAGCAGAGAGGCAGCAGCTGCAGCTGGCAAGCCCCTGGGCCAGCCTCCTCCTTTGAGGGCCAATCGCAAACTGCTTGGGGTTCATGGAAGAACATTATAAAGCCACCGGGTTAAGACAAGCCTCCCAGTTGGATTCTCACAGAAGGATTTCAGAAGCTTTGGACATTCGGAACTCTCAGCCTTCACTGGTAGGAATGAGGGTTGTGAGCGGCCCAGCCTCCTGGGACACATTACTTCCCCCTTTGACTTATCACACTGTGTAGTGAAATTATCATTGTCTATGTGTGCCAAGCATGCAAAAATGTTAGGCTGTGCCGGGTTAAGACATCATCCACTGACGGAGGTTATCACCCAAAATTATCACCAGTCACTACCATCTCAGCAGGATTTTTTTTTTTAAATGAACTTGGCCCCTGCCAATTATCTGTGGGAAGGACATTTGTCTGGCCAATCTTGGAAAGGGAGTTGGTGGGAAGATGGGTACAAGCCAGGCCACTTAGAAAGGGATGACAGAGTGGTAAGCCTGGAACCGTGGAGGCCAGAGAAAAGTTTTTCGATGACCCGGAGAAAAAGGCAGAACACTGTGACAAGCTCTAGACAGAAAGGAGAGGCTGTGTCCCAAGGTTCCCAGGCAGCAGATCAGGCCCCGTCAGAGTAGCACGCAAAATCACAGATTTTTAAAAAAATTTTTGTTTATTTATTTTTTAAAATTTTTACTTCTGGAAGAGATTTCTCACAGGGAGAGTGCTCACTTGAGAGACCAAGGGTAGATTCTTCACCTGGGAGAAGGCAGACTTGAGTTTTGAAAGGGTGCGTGAGTAATGTCAACTGGGGGATCCATCAAGGATGGAGACGGGCCCTGACAGACCCAGGCGGAAGGAACAACAAGCCGCCTCCCACCTCCGCCCACCCCCGTGTCACTTTTCTATTTCTCAACTCCTTCCCATCGCTCTGACTCACAAGTGTCAGCCACCGGGGTGCTCCCCATCTCTCAGCCTTCAGAGACCTCCCTGTGGGCCTTTTCTTCTCATCCTCATCCACAGGGTTGGGCAGGAGTCCAGACACGTCCACTTTCCAAAGGCCCCCACAGACAGGCAGCTTCCTGGCAGGCACCTTTCTCAGGCAAAAATGATTTGCCTCCTAGGATGATGAGACAGCTGGACAAGCTGAGGCTCATGGTTTTCCATCAAGGGGTTTCACAAAGCCTTGCCAGTTCTTCACCAATCCCCCCCTTGCCATTGGCCAGTTTCCCTTCACAGCTCTCTTTCTGTCTATCATCTGCTCTGTCAGCCAAATCCTTTCATTTTTCTCAGCTTCATCTTGGACTCAGGCCTACCAACGAAGATTCCTGACGTGCTAAGTTTTCTGTCCCTTCCACCACCAAGAGCAAGCGATCCTGCTTGTACTTCACTTCGGCGATGTGTTTCAGAGAAGGGAGTTCCCATGTCTAAAGTAAGAAGCATTTGACTAAACCACCAAATGGAATGATAGCTACAAGCTTATTTTTGAATGGAAATTTAAATATACAGATGTAATGAAGCTATGGAGAGAGAATCCTCAAGAGAATTGAAGGGGATTGGGGGAAGGATGTGGAGAAAAACCAAAATAGAAATCATCCTTGTAAACAAACTGGAAACCTTTTAGGGAGAGTCAAAAATCGCACCAAAATATGTTATGGATGCTTTGGAATCAGGAAGCTTTTGTTCTTGCTTAAACCTGTGTAGCGTCACAGCCCTGTGAAGACCCTGTTTCTGTCCATGTCTTACTAGCTTCATAGTGTAAAAACCGTTCCTTGGTAGCCCTCAGCGTGGTGGCTCACTGTTACCGAGTGTGTCACTCCGTTATTTCACCCTGTGACGAGGTGCCATCGTTATGCACTTGAACCTAATGACAGGCACCTGGAGCTGAGGAGCTGCAGGGCACCTGGTGCAGGACACACACGCAGAACAGAATTTTCGCTCACGTCTGTCTGACCACAGCACCCAGACTCTCTACACAGCCCCCCAATGGTTCTCTTTTGTTAAATGAGTTTATTGTTAACCAATTTAACATTTAAACGCCCGTGCAGTTTGGACACAGCAACACTCCAGGACACATTTCCCTCACCCCGCTCCTACGCAGAGCAACAGAAAAGCTGGCATCTCTCAGCGGTGCAGTGGTGTCCCTGGAGGTCGGGTCTCTAACCACTATGAGGCCACTCACGTCTCCAGGAGAGCCGACAGCCAGGGTCTGAAAAGTTCCCTAGATGGTGGGGGCTACCTCACATGAGGAGTGCGGCTTGGGCTCTGCACTGGGCTGCCAGGATGCTAAGACCGACGTCTCTGGGCTACATCCGTTCTTCAGGAAAGAGGGAGGATCCCTCCACATCCCACACTCAGTTCTCCACCAAGCCTCGTTTGAATTGAGTGGCACCACCTCCGCTTCACTCCTGAGGCCCTACAGTTGTGCTGCATCATCGGCGCATGTGCCCTGCTGTGTTCTTCTCCGTCCTGTCAGCCTCACAGTCCCCTCAGTGTGCTTCTATCTCAGGATGCTTCTCTGCCTTCCTGAGTGGCCACTCTCCACCCTTACTCAGTTCATCTAAAGTTTAGATAGACTTCTAAACAATTTGAATTTCAGGAAGGTGCTGGGGTGGGGGCAGTCAGCCCAATTTTCACCTCAGCACCCTCAGCAAACAGCATTTTAAAGTTTCGCACCCCATCTTATCTCCCAATTGTAGCTGAACACACAGGGTAAAGTCATATCACTTTACTGTTCTTTGCTCTGTCAGCCAGTGGCTAGGTTCATTTCGCTTCCTTGGGCTGCTCAGAGGCTGGAGACTACTCAGGCCCTCATGGCTAGTAATTCTGTGGAGTCTGATCATTTGTATCCATCCACTTGGACACCGGAATCATCTTTCTCCATTTCTTTGTTTCTTAGCAATCTTGGGAGCACTGGTGAGTTTCTTTTTGGTGTGGCTCTTTGGAATATCCAAATGGCTGTGGGGGTTGGGATGCCTTTATTCTCAGCCACACTGCAGCCTGTTGGCACCCGACCTCTGACCTGTGGTGGTGTTACAGTGTGGCTCCCATCCTGGTTCTGACTCCTTTGCATTCATCTGCATTCCCAAGGGAGGCAGAAAGTGTAAACCGGCCACTAGAATGAGCCTGGGAAGGTCCAGAAGCTTTGAAAGGAGCTGGCTAGCCGGGCACTTGGGAGTGATTCCCTTTCGCTCTTTGGTGTCCTTTCATCTGGCTCCAGTTGGCTTGAGAAGGCCAGCCTGCTCCAACCTCACACGCCTGTGCGGGCAGCATCAGGCAGGGAGGGGCACACAGCTTTTTCACTCTGTTTTTCTCTTGCTCTGGCCATACTCATCACCGCGGCCTTTGCAGTCCCAAGGCTATATTAGAGTTCTCTCTCTCTCTCTCTCATCTATCATTTATATTTTGAGACAAAGTGTTCCTCTGTAGCCCAGGCTGTCCTCAAATTTATCTTCCTATCTCTGGCTCTTGAGTGCTGGAATTGCATACATGAACCACCACACACAGCTAGCATCTTCTTTCTTAAAAAAAAATTATCTAGTTAATTAGTTGTGCAGGTGGGGTGAGAGAGAGACAGAGACACACACACAGAGAGAGAGAGAGAGAGAGAGAGAGAGAGAGAGAGAGAGAGAGAGAGAGAGAGAACACGTGTATAGAGTCATAGGAAAACTTACAGAAGTTGGGTCTGTTTTTCTATCATTTAGGTCTTAGGAATTGAACTCAGGTTGTCAGGCTTGACAGCAAGTGCCTTAGCCCACTGAACCATTTCACCATCCCTAAAGAAAAATGTGTAACTAATGTTCCCTTCAATTGCATTTAGTGTTTATCCCTTGCCCATACACAATATAGAGTGTTCATTTCAGAAAACTAACTGGCAAAAATGTGGGCATGATTCAAGTATCTCTTCCAGAAGAGAAAAATCCATTCTCTCTTCATCCAAATCTCATTATTTAATGATACAAGAGTGAAATGAAAGAATTTAGGATTAGTCATAGCGCCAAGGAAGAATTTGTGTCCCGGTTAGTATTTTGTCAACTTGACGGGAGCTTGGGTTATCCGGGAAGAGGAACCTCGGCGGAGAAAAGCTTCCATCAGATTGCCTGAAGGCAAGTCTGTGGGGCGTCGTGATGTGAGAGAGTCTAGCATGCCCAGGGTGGTGCACTCATGGATGGCATGAGAAGGTGGGCCGAGCAAGCCCTGGGGAGCAAGCTGGTAAGTAACAGTCCTCCATGGTCTTTGGCTCAGTGTCTCCCTCCTGGTCACTGCTCTGCTTGAGTTTCTCTGCCTTGGCTTCCCTCAAGGATGGATGATGGTAGGGCACGTAAACCAAATAAAGCCATTTCTCCCCAAGTTGCTTTTGGTCATGGTGTTTGTCATAGCAACAGAAAACAGACTAAGACAAATTGTAACTAACATTTCTGTAGTGTAGATGCTACTCTAGGCAATTAATATATAACTAAGCCATTTGATCCTTGCAACATCCTACAAGATGGGGTACTGCTACCATCATGTTACAGGGAGGTGATTAAGACCCAGGATATTGTTTGGTGTCATCAAGAGGGGCACTGAACTCTTAGATGGGCTGGCTTTACAATCCGGGTCCTTAGCTACTGGACTATTGCCTCCAATGGCTTACTAGGTTAAAACAAAGGGTGTGGATGAAAAGATGGCGCCAGGGCTCTGCCACACTCATAACAGCATCATCATCACCATTATCAACAGCGAGAGCCATAATGCTGTAGTAGGTAGAATGGTGCCTGTTCCCTAAAATATCCTCTGTATCCAAGCTTTGGGACCTATGAATATGGCCCTATCTGGAGAAAAGCTTGAGATGAGGACACAAACTCAATTAGAAGCGTTCTTCTCATAG
The DNA here is from genome assembly GCA_028658305.1 of Pachyuromys duprasi. Classification (NCBI taxonomy): domain Eukaryota; kingdom Metazoa; phylum Chordata; class Mammalia; order Rodentia; family Muridae; genus Pachyuromys; species Pachyuromys duprasi. Next base: position 16,341,520 of record CM053750.1, on the reverse strand, counting down.
AAACATAGACATTAGAAACATAAGAGACTAGACAGAGGAAGGGGCAATCTGAGGATGGAGGGTCACCAGTGAGAAAATGGTGTCAGACACCTGAAGCCAGAAGAGCAGAGGACAAATTCACGCTTAACTTTTCACATGTGAGGATGGGCCTCCTGAAGACTCATGGGCTCAAGAACTTTGGGAGAATTAAACCTGTGATTTTTAAGCCATCTAGTTTGTGGCATCTTCTACCTCGGCATCAAGAAGCTAATACAGATCTATCTGAACAGTATTTTTCAGTTTTCAAACTGACTTCATTAACTCTCCAAAGAGCTTAATTTGGAGATCTTGATCTACCAGGAAATATCTGGAGGATCATGTCACCAACCTTTCTGGGCTTTCTCTTTTTATCTATAAAATCAGGCAGTGGCCTGCCCTTTGTCACTAGGCAAGGGGTTTTAAGGATCAAATGGAAACCCATGTCCCCCTTGAGTAGAAAATGACTGCATTTTGCATACCATACTTCCTTCAGTTCTTCCCTCCTTCCTTCCTATTTTTCTTGCCCTCTCTCCCTCCCTCTCTCCTTCCTTCCTTCTTTCTTTCCTTCCTTCCTTCCTTCCTTCTTTCTTTTCCTCTCTCTCTGTCTCTCTGTCTCTCTGTCTCTCTGTCTCTCTCTCTCTCACAGAGATCCACCTGGAGTGCTGGAATTAAAGTCATGTACCATCATGCCTGCTTGCACTTTCTACACTACGGTATTCTCTATACTGTACTTTCTCTTCCGAAAACTTGCCTTTGACCTTGAGTTATTTTTCTTACCTATCTTGAGGGGAGCTAAGTCACTGCCTAGCTGAGGGCTTGGGTGCCACAGACAAGCACTCGAGGAGCTGTCTGTTCAGAGTCTGTCAGTGCTGATGGGTAAAGTGTGGCGTGCAGAGAGTGATCGTGGTTGGGTGGAAAGTTATTGACACTGAGCTCTGCCATCACCTCAGCCATGTCCTGAGCTGAGGATTGGGGTTCCAAGGCTGACTCCTTTAAGAACCGTCTGGTCTAGGAGCAGAAAGACAAACAGGTCTGCTTCCTATTAGCCCCTGGTGCAGACACGATCAGAAATCAGGGAACACCCTGAGGCGTACAAGCAGAAGTTTGTTTTCCTACTGCCCTTTCAGTCCTGTGCCTAGGGTAATGAAAACTCTCAAAGGTGGTAATTAGTGCCAGTCAGAGTGAGGCTTTGTGGAGCTGACCCCTATCCATTAGGAAATGGACTGAGGCCAGTGGACCAGCCACTTAACCAGGGCACAAAAAGCTAAAAATTCAATGCCTGGCCAACTCCTGTACAATTAGTGTGCTTCTCCAACCATGCTCCAATGCACAGTGGGAGCCCTTCAAGGATGGGAAAGGGCAGCCCAAGGTTGAATGCCACCTTGAGCCTTGAAGCAGAGATGTAAATGACTTCCTAGAGAAGGTACAGTGGCAGAAAGAATAGAAATGGGGAGAAAAATTCAGTGTGCTTTTGTGGAAAGCTGAAGAAACCCACAAGGGAGAGAATAGCACATATTTAAGCAGAAGGTACCCACACATCTAAATTCCGGATAAAGAGATCTCCCAACCTTTACTGAGTCACAGCACTTGCATTTCACCAAGTTTCTTCTCTCCCATTTCTCTATACCATTTAGTTTCCACAAAAGCTCAGAATTCTGCTGATATTTTCCATCATCAAGAAACAGAACCTTCACTCGGATTCTTATAAGAGCTTCGTAATTGTTCTCCTTCCTTCTGTAGCCCCCTCAGGTCACTCCCTATATTTAACTACAATGAATTTCCCCCTTAATGTTTAAAAGATAAATGCTGAATGTGTTGGGTCCCATGAGTAAGCTCCTCAATGGCTACTATTGTCCTTTAGGTAAAACCTAAAATCCTTAGCTTGACCTATTACTTGCTCTGGTTCCTGCTGCCCTTCCCAAAGGCAGCAGCATTTCCCAGGTCTTCTCTGTATCCATCCTTCTTTTCCAGCTTGGGGTCTTCAAATAAGTCATTTATCTAAACATGTATAAGAATATAAGCATGCGTATTCACACAGACACATTAGTTACTTTTTCTGTTGCTATGATAAGAGAGTTTATTTTGGCTTCTGGTTTCAGAGGAATAAGAATCCATGACGACAAGCAGTAGGCATGACCACAGGAACAGGAAGCTGAAAACACA
>CM053750.1:16325774-16338839 GCA_028658305.1 Pachyuromys duprasi | reverse complement strand
TGACAAACTAGATTTAGAAACCGGGAGTCACTTTGCTTAATAGCTTGAAGGGACAGTCATATCTAGAGAGGCACAAAACAATGATAGGTTTTTCTGGTGCCTGAATGGAAACCTTGCAGGTGTGGGTAACAGAAGCCGTATTCTTTTGGTGATTTGGATGGCCAAATCCGTACTGCATGGCACCTTCTAGTGGGCACATGATGTGTGTCAACTCTTCGGGTCAGTGACAGCTCTTTCCCAAAGGCTAATAAGTGAGCACATGACTTTAGGGCAGAACCTACAAATATTAACATTTTGGTGAACATTGTCTTTGGTTAGGAGTTTTAGGGAGAAGTTTCTATGTGCTGTGGCTATTGAGAATGGATAGCCCTGTAAGGAAAGGTGCCTCCTTATTTAGGGGATTAAAAATGAAACCAAATTTCTTTTCAGGGGCATTTTAAGTTTGGAAAAGGTGTCAGTTTAGAAACACAGATTGAATGTTGTCTTTGAAATTCCTAATTTAGGGAAATAGTTGCTTGAATATTCCATGACATTAAAGAAAAAAATAATCCTGGAACTGAGTATTCTAGAAGTAATCGCCTGCATAGGGCAAAGGCAGGGTCATGAGAAAGAGAGAAGGTAGGGCAGGAGGGAGACCCATCTCTGAGGAATGGGGCCTCAAGATACTCAGACAAACTGCTCTGAAGGAAAAACCTGACAGACCAACTGAAGGAATGAACTCAGTTTCTGGAGGTGTCTGGGCCAAAACAAGTTTCAGGGCTTTGATGATAGAGTGGGGAAATGTATTATGAATTCTAAGATAATGAACATCAAAGCCACACAATTTGCAGGAAAAGTATGTCACTGTCATATTGCAAGTTTTGGAAAATAAATGACAGAATGACCTTTGGCTCACCAGGCTGAAACGATATTTGAATGCCTCAAAAGAAAAGACCAACAACACAAAACCTTATATACCTATGTATAGGAAATTCATCATGATAATATGGAAAAAGTGCATAAATTTAAGTCAAATGAAATAAAATTAAAGCAGGAATAAGTCAGATACTACTCTTAATGGAACAGCTGTAAATAGGAACCTTTATCCATTGCATAGAATTAATAATTAGATAAAAAGTCACATTTATGAAGACTATTTTTCATAGTTAAAAAAAAAGATCCTGCTATCATACCTATCATTTCATCATGTTCACTTTATTCTTGCATAGAAAAGTAGAGTAGAGTGGGCTGTAATCTCATCGCAAGGTTGAGTGAGGCTTGGAGCGTAGTCTGGATGCTGAACCTTGCTGCCAGAATACAGACTGCCTGAGGAGAAGTCTTTCGGATATCAAGTTTACTAACAAATGGATGTCAAAATGGAACTTGAAAGAGCAAGTGCAGAAGAGAGCTAAATTATGCACCTGTCAGGTGTGCTCATGTCTTTTCCAGGCTACCCTTGGGATGGGGCAGATGAACTAAGAGTTGCAAAGAGTCTGAGAGAGGTAGTATATCCATCAGTTGTCTGCCAGATGCCTTCAGGGCATGGTCTTGGGGTATAGGATGGAGGCTTTCCACCTTGGTATGAAGATACACCTTCCAAAGTAGTGGTAGGTACAAAAAAAGGAGAGTAAGGAAATCTTACAAGGGAGCTTCTTTTATATCTCTGGTCTTTGGGATAAGGAGAATATAGGAGCATCAGGCTTCAGGAGAGACTATGGCAGGATTTGGAAGACACGTACAGCCATGATGTTTTCAGACTTCCCACACTGCATCTTTATCCATGAAATGAAGAGTTGAACTTAATGGTTTCCTTCCACTCTAATGCTTTATTGTTTCATGAAGCCTGTTTTAATGTGGCATCTAGAATGATCCTCTGCCCACCCGATGCAATCCCATGCAGAAGGTAAGGGGCCTTTCAGGTCTGGTGTAGGACTGAATTTACCACAGCCATTGACAATGGCCTTTGTGGGCTGCAGCTTCCGGTAGTTACTATGGGCACTGTCCAGAGTCACAAGTGAGGAAGGAACCACGGGGCCAAAGGAGGAACACTGGTGAAGAGTAATTCAGAAATGACACTCTTTTCTTCATTCTCGTTTCATTCCAAAACTGGGCTTCTATTGTAGAAACAAGACCTTTGAGCAATGTTCCATGTATTTATTCTACTTGTATCAAAGAGACTTTCATCTCCCCAGGGCAAATTATTAACACATTCCTCCAAAGACGGGAGGGTGGAGGCCTTGGAGAAGAAAAAAAAATCACCATTATAGTAAAGAGCTGCCCGAGATGAAAACTTAATAGACACTAACATAAAAGCTCCCACTTCTAATAACAGTGATTGGCTGAACACCAAGGTCTTTGTGCCCAGGGGAGCATATCTGGGGCATTTCTTGTCTGGAAGCTGACCCTTCTGTGCCCAGGAATTTTCCACTAGAAAGCTGACGGTGTTGGAGGTGGGGACCTTTGTGGGCATCCACAGCCGATCACCCTCAACCTTAGCAGGAGACTAAATCGTATTGGCTGACTGAACAGTGAATGACTCTAGGTTCCAGGCTGTAAATTTTTGTCTTTCAAGATTATTTAGTTGAGAAGAGGAGGGAGAGAACAGGAGGGCGAGGGGAAGGCAGGGTACCGGGGGAGTGGAAGGTGGGAGCAGGGGAGAGACCAGCCAACCACACTTAGATGTAGTTAAGACTTCGATACAGTCAAGGGAAGTAACAGACGTGACGTAAGCAGAACACCATTTGGCCTTCACTAATGGATCACTCCCTAAGGCCAAGGCTTTCGGGAATTGTTTCCAGACAGATCGTGCAGCTTTCTAAAGCATGTCTGCTTGATTTACAAGGTCCACGAAGTACCCAGGCACCTCCAAGCTACAGCTCAGTGAACTGTATGCAGAAAGGAGCCTGCTGGAAGGTACACAGGGGAGAATTTGTTGGGGCCCCAGGCTCAGACATCATTTGTGTCTGTCCTTTTAATTACCTTTCCAAGTAACACCAACACATTTGGCACCTCAAGACTCAAATTCAGTGACTGTGGCAATCAAGATGAAGGCACAGCCATGAGTATTGTTTGTCATTAGCTTCTGAGAGAAAATAAGAAGGGATTTGAAAAACTTCCTCCAGCAGAACAACTCATAGATTCTTCTGCAGAAACAGCCTAGGACTTGGGCACTCTCTTTTTATCTGACGCTGAGTGCTTGGCTGTGGTCTGAGGGCCCACATTATTCCTACATCAAGAGGACATCACCAGCTTCAAATACAGATTTTTTTAAATGTTGGTTAGTGGTGGCAAGTGTCGTTCTTCTTGACATCTGGCTGCTTCAAAGGCGTTTCCCAGCTATAGCTGGGTGACTGCTGTAATCATTGAAAGTGATGAACTCAGAAACTGACACTCATAGAGAGAACTCCAGGTCAAGCATAGTCTGGAGACATTCGTGGCTGCTTTAAGTTAGGGGGGCGATTGCTTTGGTACCCAGCAGGTACTGATCATCCTGAAATGTGCAGGATGCCCCCAACAAGTAATTACCAATTAAAACATGTGATAGAAACTGGCTGGGTAGTTTCGGTGTGAGGAACCCTGAAAGTAAACAGTCTTTACAAGGAAATGCCCCGAGGCTTGTTGGAAGTTCTCCCCTTGACAGGGATGCCAGAAATATTTCAACCAAAAGGTCTTTGGTTGTGCCCTGGCTAGAAGCCAGTATGCCAGATGGGAGGTTTCTGGTTTCTCCTTATCTCTATTCCTCCTGAAAGCAACATGACCAAAACTGAGAGGAGGCACCTGGACGTCCCCATGGCTGGATCAACCGAACCGACCAGCTCATAGGTCTCTCTACGTCTCACCACAGTTTCTGCTAAACATCTATAAAAAGCCCCAGTCTAATCAATTAATGCCATCCCATCTCCCAGGACTTCTTCCTCTGCTTACTTGCTTCTTTCTTGCTTGCTTCTTTCTTTCTTTCTTTCTTTCTTTCTTTCTTTCTTTCTTTCTTTCTTTCTTTCTTTCTTTCTTTCTTTCTTTCCTTTCTTTCTTTCCTTCCTTCCTCATAGTACCCACCTGTAAAATTCCTTTCTAAACTCACCCTCTGGTTGTCCATGAACTCATCCTTTGAATTTGAGAGACAAGAACCCAGAGGCCACTGACTGTGGAAGTTGGGTGTGACCAGTGTCTGTCACCCTAATTCCTAATCCCCTAATTCCCATCTGATGTGAGGAAGAAATCTTCCTTCAAATTAAAACTTGTCCCATATCACTATCTACCCCTAAGTGTCAGTAGAACTGAAGCTAAGAAACTTAGCTTCACATATTCTTGTGTTGGGGATCTTCTTTACTTACACTGGGTAGTAGTTTGAAAATGAACATCCCCCATAGGAGAGACAGCTAAAACTAGGAACATTTGAGGGGTAGCCTGGAGACCTAATACAGGGTAAGCTTTCTAAAATATCTAAATATACGAAGGTGATCTAAGTCAAATCACCAAATGTGGGGGACAGAGCCCCAACTGGACAACTTTTGTCACCAAATAAAGTTCCTAGTACCAGAAATGGGTTACATCCAAAGGGGTCTCATAAGAATCCCCAAACAACCCAGGCTGTTGCCAAGGCTATGGGTTGCTCTCCACAAACTTATGGCAAGGCCCTATTGCTAGAGATAATGCCTATACAACTCATTGGACATGGGGAAGTGGAGTTCATGCCTACATAGAGCTTCACCCCTAGGAAACAGAGTTCTTGGTGCCAGAAAGTGCTCTCCATGCTACCAAAGGAGATATGCAAACACCAGCCCAGCTACAAAAGCTTCAGTCTACAGTGGTGTCCTGCTTGCAAGATCTGCTAGTGCAATGGTGGCACAAAGCCTGTGGGAGCGACCAATATTTTATTTGATTTTAGGCCTAGTCCATGAGACGGAATCCATACTTGACACTGCTGTGGAAACCGAGAACACGAGACCAGATAAGTCATGGTAGAAAAACAAACGCTATTGTTCTATTAACGGAATGCAGCAATAAAATAATTCCTGACAACATTCTGTGATACCCATAGATCCTCGTTTCACTGACTAATCATCAGAGAAATGCCCTCTTGTAGCAGATGGGAACTGACAGAGACCCACAGTTGGACAATGTACAGAGAGTGCCAGGCTTTGAAACACTTAGTTCTAAATGGGATGTCTTCATCAAACCCCTCCTTTCAGGGCTCAGGGAGCTATTTGTGGAAGATGAGGCAGGGCCAGCGGAGATGGAGGACATCAAGAAAACAGTACAGAACAAGACTGACGCACATGTCATTTCACAGAGACTGGCATCATGCACAGGACCTGTATAAGCTCAAGTCACGCAGGATTCCAGTGCTTCAGGAAACACGCTCTCCCATCCTAACCAAGATGCTATCTCCAACGGACAACCACTTGCAAAGGAAAAATCAGTTTTCCCCAGTGGAGTCTCATGGGGATATTAACCACACTTAAGGATGGGCCCCATGCCCAGCCATAGATGGCCAGCGCAGAACGAACTCAGTGGTGTTTTTGTAGATCTTTCCTTTCATAGTGCTTTGTTTGGGCATTAAAAAAATTTTTTACTGGTGTTTTGTTTGTATATTATGGTTTCTGATTTTGTGGGATTGTGTGTGTTTCTTGTCCTTTTTTTTCATTTTTTTAAAATTTTGGTTTGTTTGTGTGTTTATTTGGTTGGTTTCCAAGGAGAGAAAGAAAGTCTGGAGTTGGATGGGTCAGGAGGTAGGGAGGATCTGAGAGGAGATGAGGGATGGAAAACCATATTCAGAATACATTGTGTAAATTTTCAATTAAAAAAAAAAGAACACTAGATAACCTTATTACCAACTTCCTAACAGAGACTTGTCTGCTTGTCATGTTGGAATCTGCTCAAAATAAATCTCTGTTTCTGTTTATTGTTGTTGTTGTTGTCGTTTTTTTCAGACAGTGTGTCACCACGAAGGCCAAACTGGCCTAGAGCTCACTGTGTAGTCGTCAGTCTGGCCTAGAACTCATTTTGTGGCCCAGGGTGGCCTTCAACTCACAGTCCGTCTGCTTCAGATTCCTGGGTGCTGGGATTCTAGGTGGCATCGTTTCTATTTTGGATTCATCACTGGCTCTACTATCCAGTGTCTTTTTATGTCAAAGTCACAGCTCTCATGTTTCATTCTTCCTTCCAGCTTCAGTTGGGATCAGAAAGGCCTGGAAAGCCCCCAGATTCATGTGCTAAAGATGCAGTCTCCAACTTGAGAGGAAGTGGCACACTTCTTTCTTTCTTTCTTTTTTTCTTTCTTTCTTTCTTTTTTAAATTTACTTTTTAATAAATTATAGTTTATTCACTTTGTATCCCAGCTGTAGCCCCCTCCCAATTCCACTCTCCCTCCCTCTTCTCCCCCTATACCCCTTCCCTAGTCCACAGATAGGGGAGGTCCTCCTCCCCTTCCCTCTGACCCCAGCCTATCAGGTTTCATCAGGATTGGCTGCATTGTCTTCCTCTGTGGCTTGGTAAGGTTGCTCCCCCCACAGGGGGAGGTGATTAAAGAGCCAGCCACTGAGTTCATGTCTGAGACAGTCCCTGTTCCCATTACTAGGGAACCCTCTTGGGTACTGAGCTGCCATGAGCTACATCTGAGCAGGGGTTCTAGGTTATCTCCATGCATGGTCCTTGGTTGGAGTATCAGTCTCAGAAAAGACCCCTGTGCCCAGATTTCTTGGTTCTGTTGCTCTCCTTGTGGAGCTCCTGTCCCCTCTAGGTCTTTCTATCTCCCCCTTCTTTCATAAGATACCCTGCACTCTTCCCAAAGCTTGGCTATGAGTCTCAGCATCTGCTTTCTTTTCTTTCTTTCTTTGTTTCTTCCTTCCTTCCTTCCTTCCTTCCTTCCTTCCTTCCTTCCTTTCTTTCCTTCTTTACTGTTTTCCTCTTGGAAATTTCTGGGACTTTTCCCATTTCTATTCCATTGATAGTATCTCTCCCTACTCTAAACTCCCTTTATTTTCTTTGTTGGGTAGCTCAGATAACAGTTATTTAAGGCAGGAATCATGTTCCATTGACCGAGTTTTAAGTCTCTAGTGCTGGACCTCTTTTATAGTACTCACATATTTGCTAATTTAAGAGTTGACACTTTCTTTCTACTACCTCCAAAAACAGTTACTTTGAGATTATTTTTCATTGAAAGCAGCTCCATTGACATCACATGCACTCCTCAGGATCAGGAAAGAAGTTTTCATATGAGTAGGTATAGACATAAGTTCTTCAACATATATCAGCTAAGCAAAGCACCCACAGCACTGAATGCACGAATTTCATCAATATATGTTACATTGAATTGACTTCAAGTTCAAAGAAGTGATGTTGGCAATTTTCTGAATGGTAATGAAAAATTCTAAACCCTGCATATGGCTTGATTTGCAAATTGATTTCTTCTATGTGGTCTGGTAGGGGGAAAAAATCTTATAACAGGGTGGTTTGATTCAAATAACCCATTTTGGAGATTAGAAGAAATTCAAATGAGGGTACAGCAGAGAGTGATCTCACATTATTATTTTAACAGCTTCCCACACCCTCTGCTCTACCCCTTGGCAGCATATGTAGTTGAAGTGAAAACACAGCATGGTGCAAGATTTCAAGCAATTCTAGTTTCTATTTCTAACTGCACTGCCATAAGGCATGTAAAAAGACACATTTCCTGGCAAGTACTTTTGTCGTCAGCAGAAAGGGAAATAGAAATACAGTGTCAGGGAGACATTCCTTTGGGAAAACCGCACACTGCCTTTAGCTTAGGAAGATCTGCTTAGTTCCATCTCCACTAATATTCCCATTGGGTTAAACACTGGAAACCAAGGGTAGAAACTAGAGAAAATCTAGTAATGTCCAAAAGTAAAAGATGGAGCTGTGCTGTGTGCAAGTATGCATTGCAAGGGCCCCCAGGTGTGACAGGGCCCCATGCAGAGGATATGAGAGTGAAAAATGGTTACTGCAGTTTTTCATAAACTATTTTAATAATCTGAAGGTCAGATCCTGATTTTTTTTTTTTTTTTTTTTTGCTAGCATGACATTTCCCGTCTATTAGGCCACGGTGCTGGGTGGTTTTACGTCAACTTGACACAAGCTAGAGTCACTGGAAAGGAGGGAGCCTCAACTGAGAGAACGCTTTCATAAGATAGGTCTGCACACACGCCTGTCAGGTATTTTCTTAATTAGCGATTGATGGAGGAGGGCCTAGTCTATTGAGTATGATGCCATCCCTGGGCTGGTGGTCCCCGGATCTATAAGAAAGCAGGCTGAGCAAGCCATGGGGAGCAAGCCAATAAGCAGTACCCCTCCATGGCCTCAACATCAGATCCTGCCTCGAGGTTCCTGCCCTGTTTGAGTTCCTGCCCTGGTTTCCTTCAGTGATGGACTACAATGTGGAAGTGTAAGCCAAATAAATCTCTTCTTCTCCAAGTTGTTTTTGATCATGGTGTTTCATCACAGCATAACTCTAAACAAGACAGCCAGTGAATCAGGCCAGTGTTAAGGCTGAACATATTTTTGTCAGTTCCAGCATCTTGCGCTATTCAGTATCTGAAACATAGCTAGTGAGAGCTGATTGTGTCCGTGCTTCTGCTGAAGCTGGGTAGGACCTTAGGTCCTGAGGTCCTAAGGCCTGAAGGAGGCGTGTTTTCACTGCATGCTGACTCTGATAACAACTCTCTTCTAAGACATTTATGTCCAAATCATTATTATTTCTCACACTTTAGCATTCTTACATTTCTATTTTTGGTGACCTCCAGCCAGCATCAAGCTTTCCGTTTTCTACACAACTGACTCTTGGCTTGGGTTGCAGTCCAAAATAGTTGAGGTAGGGGGTGGAGGCTTGCCTCACAGGGGCTAATTTTCAAAGTGTGCAACTCCCTTCTTGTCCCCTCTCTGGCTTGCTTCCCTGATACTTAAACCTCCAGTCCAGCGCACTGTTTTATCATGTGGTCTCCACCAATAAGGGGGCAAAGACAACAATACTGCAGCCTTACAGATTGTCTGCTGTGGTCCAGTTCTCTGCTCATCACTCCCCTTTACAGGCCAATGGCACTCAGAGCCCAGAGCCATCAAGAAGCTGGGCATGGAAGCAGGCCTTTGATTCCAGCCCCTGAAAGGCTGAGGCAGGAGGACCATGAGTTTGAGGCCAGCTTGGACTACCTAGCAAGACTCTAAGAAAAGGGGAGAGGAAAAGGGGGCGGGAGACTTGAGGCTTGCCCTGAAGGATAAGCACACTCCTATCTCATAGGCATCTGAGATGGATTTGCTAGCATTATTCTCAGCTTATCTTCATCTCCAAAGAGCTTGCATTCATGGGACGTGGCTTCAAAGCATGGGTATAATACAACAAGTTCATGTGTATTATTATAAGGATCTAGGAGTCAGACAGCTCCCCAGTAGGCAGATGGGGACAGAATGCTCTAGGTAGATTAACGTACTTTTAATTTAAACATTTAAGCTTCCCTCCCTCACCAAGACAAAGACAAAAAAGCCAAGAGCACAAAACAAAGAGCAGGGGACAAAAGGACGCAGAGTGAGTCTAGAACTCACACTGTTGCCCAAGTAACATGCTTTCAACAGTGTGGCAACACCTTCTCAAGGGTCCATAACATTTCCAAACAGTCCACCAGCCGGTGGTTGAGTGTTCAGGTGTGGGAGCCTGCAGCGCTGGTTCTCATTCAAATCAGTACAGGGTTTGTTTTAGCTTATGGTTTCAGAGGAACTAGTGTCCATCATGGCGAGAAAGGCAAGACAGTAGTCAAAGAAGGCATAGAGGCAGGAGCAAGAGCTGGATGATTGCATTTGATTCCCACACAGGAAGCTGAGAGTGAGCACAGGAAGCAGGCCAAAGGCTATACATCCTCAAAGCCCACCTCCAGCAAGGCTGGAGCTGAGCCCGCCTCCAGTGATGAACTTCCTTTAGCAGGGCTCCACTGTTTAAAGGTTCCATGACCTCCCTCAAACAATACCACAGCTGTGAACCAAGTGTTCAAATACATATGTCTATGAGGGACATTTCTCTTTCAACCCCCCTCCTCCCCCCCATAATCAAGACATTGAGGGACTGGAACAAGAAACACCAAATGACCAGAATAGAGAGTGAAGAAATAAACCTTTACACTTGTAATACAGGTTCAAGGCCATCCATCTATATATCTAGGTTGTTTCTAGTGCTTGCTCATGGCTTATGTGGTTGTTGAGAATCTCTTTTACAAGTGTTATGGGAACATGTTGTCTCATTTCACATGAATAAACATGTGTGGCGTGGCCTTATCATGTGGTGGCATAATATTTTGTTCTTCATTTTGGAATAACCTCAGCACAAAAGTTACCATTTCAGACATTTTAAGCCAGCATTTAGCTCTACCCAAGCATATTAACAATGTTGTGAAACCGATCTCTATACCCTTTGCACATTGCTAGTTTAAAATTCAATACCTGCGAAACAGCTACCCTTCGTCTCCTCTCTCCAGCACTTGGCAAGCAATATTCTACTTTCTGTTCCTATATCAGCTTATTTAGAAAACTCACATAAACAATATTTGGTTTTTGTGATTTGCTTATTTCACTTAGCACAGGGTCCTCAAGGTTTCCCCATACAGTATTTGACAGGACAGGCGTTCGTTTCTTCTCAGAACTAAATGTTTCAAAGGATGTGTGAATTTAATATAATCTGTTTTTTTTAAAAAGATCTATTTAGTTTTAATTTATGTGTACAGATGTATTACTTCCATGTATCTCTGTGCACTGTGTGCATGCAGTGCACACATGGACCAGAAGAGGGAACCAGATAGCCCCTGACGCTGGAATATAGCCGGTTATGAGCTAGCTGTCTTGTGGGGGCTAGGAATTGAATCTATGTCCCCCCAAAATAGCAGCGAGTGCTCTTAGCTGCTGAGCCATCTATCCAGTGCCCTCATTTAAACTTTTATCCATTGATGGAAATGAGGATTGATTCTACCTGTTGGCTGTTGACTCCTGTATTAAGAACATGAGTAATATAGTATATATGTATTTTTTTAAATCTAAGTTCAGTTTTCCCAGAAACTACCAATCTTGTTCCTGAAGTGGTTGTACCCACTTACATTTCCACCAACAGTGTATAGAAGTGTCACTTGTCCATCACCATCTACTGTGTGTTGGTAATTTTTGGCTATTCTAATATTCTTTAATTCTCACTTCCCTAAGTCATTGAAGATGCTGAGCATCTTCTCTTGTCTTTTTTCTTTGACAAGCCAAGGACCTTTTGTGAATCAATAGACTGAGTGAAGACTCTCCAGAGACCAAGCGATCCCGATGAAGCTCGGCTGGACTGTGGTCCTAAGGGCTGAGAGTGGGTATCCTCCTTCTTCAAATTGACCATCATAATGGCCTTCTTTCTAAATGTAGGTTGTGTCGTGTATTCACATCTTTATGCATGCTTGAAGTTGATTTTCATATTTTCCTTTTGAGTTCAAGAATCATCAGTATATTCCTGATTCAAGTCATTTATCAGAGATAAGACATATGACATTATTTCAAATATTTTATTTTGCTCTGTAACTTGTCATTCTAATAGTGTACTGAAGGTTTTGTTTTGAGGCATGATCATTTTAAATGGCACCATTAATGTTACAATGAAGAACGGGAAAGTCATGTTGAAAGACCAGCAGAGAAGAACCAAAGTATTTGTGCTCATTCAGGTAGCTGAACCAACACTAAAAGGCTCAGAGTGGGCAGACACATTTCACCCTCTCCACCACCTGATTCACAAATGCCAGGGGTGGGTATTAGGAGTAGATTGTTTAACACTTTGAGGACGACCATGCAGACAATAGGTAAGAGGTGACATTAGGAATCTTATTGGTCAATTTCAAGGAAAGGTTTTGTTTTCCAAAAATCATCTTGGTCTAGCTAGTTTTGACTATCAACTTGACACAGCCTAGAGTGATGGGGTGGGGTGGGAGAGTTGCCTAGATTAGATTGTCCTGTGGGGGATTATCTTGATTGTGAATGTCTGCCCTCTGTGGGCAGAACCATTCCCTGTGCAGGTTGTCTTGGGCCGTATAAGGAAGCTAACTGAACATGAACTTGCCTATGAGTCAGTTGGCAAGAAGCATCCTCTGAGGTCCCTACTAGTCCTCTCTGGCTGTGAAGGAGCTTCTTGGGGCAGAAGAAATGCGTGTGGAATAATAAGCAGGCTTTTCTTCAGGTTTCTGCTTGACTTCTTGCTCTGATATCCATCAACGGTGGATTGTACCTTGCAAGTTGAAATGAACTCTTTTCCCTTTAAGTTTCTTTTAGTTGTGGTATTTGTTCCCAGGAACAGAATGAAACCAGAATACATCTCAGCCACAGGCTGCTAGACTGCATTGAGACAGTCTTATTAGTGTCATTGATACAGTGACTGCTCAACAAAAGGCTTAGAAAATAAGCAGAAACCTTTACCATAGGCATTGCAGGCTTTTGTAAGTGCCTAGAACCAGGACCCAGATCTTCAAGTCATTTCCGGTGTTAACTGTGTGTGGATTTCAGACGTCATGGAAATGCATCCATGTTTCTGGCTCACTCTGTGTGTCGTTGACCTGGTAGCACATCTGACCCTGGGATATTATTTAGTCTTAAAGAAACAAACTATTAATGTGTGAAAGATATGGTGGGGTTTTTTATGAGAAAAGTCTTTTTATGTAGTTCAGATTGGTCTAAAACTTGCTATGTAGCCCAGGTTAGCTTCAAACTCACAGTCCTTCTATCTCAGCCTCCTGAGTGTTGGGATTGCAAAGAGATGCATGAGAGAAGCTTAAATTCGTATAACTAAGTAAAAGATAACAATCTGAAAAATAAGGCATACTCTTACAGTGATACAATAGTCTAGAAAGGGTTAAACTATGGAGACAGTAAGAAAGACAAATGGTCGACAGTAGCTGGAAGAATGACTGTAACACAGAAGAGTTTTAGAAAATGATCTATGCCCTTAAGCATTCATCAAAATCCATGAAACACACAGAACCTTAACACCAAACTATGGGCCATAAGTGATATTGGTATATCAGTGTAGGTTGACTGATAGACACAAAAATAGAACTATGCTACCAGATTTTTTTT
>CM053750.1:16253822-16325674 GCA_028658305.1 Pachyuromys duprasi | reverse complement strand
TGAGTTTTCGTTCTCACCTCTCACCGCTTCCCTCCCTGGACACCTTTCCCCCTCATGAATATCAAAAGGACGGCATCACAGGCAACATCACACACTGAATCTGATGAAAGTCTAAAAAGTGTCATGCAATTGTTTTTTTTTTAATGAAAGAAATCATATTTCACCGTTGGTAAAATGTAGGGTGTTGGCATCATGCGGACAGTCTCACCACAGTCAAGCATTTTTCATGAGGTTTCTCTCTCAATGACACTCATCAATGAACAAACAAAAGTGAAAGTTAAAATAGCATAATTACAAGGCTTAAAAGAGTGAAGCAAAAACTTAAATATGACAAAGATTTGAACAAGAAAGCAATGAAAAGCCCTTACCAACTCATTAAGGTGATATTCTCTATTTAAATAGAGGGGGAAAGGAAGCAATATGTCTCACACCACAGAATGAGGAAGCCAGGGAACTGTGCCTCCCTGCTCTACAATATGTCTCACACCACAGAATGAGGAAGCCAGGGAACTGTGCCTCCCTGCTCTACTGCCTGGCAGAGTCCAGTGGCAATTTCACAGAGACATCACCTTGTAGGACAGTTTTCAACAGTTGTGATATTAAAGATTGTAATGGTGAGCTTGGACTAAGAATCTCTTCCAGAATCAGTCAACAAGCACAGGAAACAATTCCCAAGTGATTCTCCCAAGACTTTAAGTGAATGAGCTCAAACCCCAATTTGTCAGTTTATCCACAGCATCCTCCTCTCTTGCAAATATTAGATGCCTGGATAAATTACTCCTCCCACACACCTCTGAGGTATAATATTTTACCCTCATGTCTTAGACATTCCCTCTCCCCACATCTCAGTGTTATAACGTACAGAAGCAATGGAAGATGCTAAACAGAACAGGCCACTCTGCTCACCTGACGGCCAGTGTTTTGGGATGTAGTATCTGACAGCATTCTTCCATTGCCCTCCATTTTCCTCCTGCAATGAGTCCCTCCTTTTTCTTCCTTCCTTCCTACTTCTTCCTCCTGGTCCTTTTTTTTCCCTGGTCCTTTCCTCCTAGTCCTCTGCCCCTCCTCCTTCTCCTCTACTTTCCTTTCCTCTCCTCATTGTTTTTCCATTAACTTATGTCCAAATTATTCCAGCCTAAAGGACTTAAAGGCATCTTTTCCCTGTGAAGAAAAGAACAAGAAATACGAAGCATGTTAAGCATGTAGCATAATTCTACAAAAGTCGAAAGAATCATTCAACATCATACAGTTGTTTAAAACACTGTCAGAGAACTAATTTAATCAGACAATTCCTGACTATTTGAGATATGACAGTAGCACAAAATAGAAGTTCAAGTATCACTGAGGCAACCCACTATTGGCTGGTTAGAGTTACTTAGCCACAGGCATCTTGTGCTTATTGGCATTCACCAGCCAGACCTTCAGGAAGCACAGCCTTTTACTGGAAATTAACCAAAGTCTAGGTGGTAAGCCGAATGGCTCTGAGGTTTGGGGATGTTGGTTCCTATTTAAGCTGCAGCAAACAGGGCCATCACCAGCTCAGTGGGTAGTACTGGTTACTGAGTTATCTAAACCCAAGCTTCTTTCTGACCTCAGAAGGCTTCAAATTAATTTTTTTTGTTAACTGTGTGATTTTTTTTTCACTCTGGAACACTGGAGCCTGGTTTGGAAGTCTCTCCATAACTACACTGATCATAAGAGCTCTAAACCAAGAAATCCAGCAAGAAGACTTCTGGGTATCTTTATCCCAGCCTGCCTGGCATTGCATGCATGTGAAGAACTGGAGACTCAGACGTTCTTCTAGAGGGAACTGGATCCAGCCAGGATGCAAGGAAAATTTTCTGATCTTTCTAGACTTGTTTTGTTTTGTTTTGTAAGCAATGCACATGGAATGACTCACGTGCTCCTCTGCACATAACTCAATATTACTATTAATTCCTTAGAAGCATGCTTGTCTGTTTTTAGAGGATTTGATGGGACATGGGAAAGCCCAAAAGATCCTGGAAAAACCTCTATCTTTTTCTTTAAGTTGTAAGTAGTTTAGTTAGCTTAGAAAATTGTGCTTCTGAGGAAAACAGAACATTTACAGAAACGTGCAGGATGGTTCTAGAGAAGACTGGATAGTGAGAGAATCACAGCAGTACACGTTCACCTATTCTCTCCTGTTTGTCTCCAGAAGGCCTACCGTAGTCAGAACCACCACCCCATGTTTGCTGAATGAATGGCGGTGTCCAGGATTAACAGAAAACCTCAGAGGCAGAGTCAACTCCCAGGGCATCTGGAGATTATTATTTGTGAAGAGTTGAGACTACGATGGTTCTAAGCAGGTAGGAAATCTAAGAGATGCTTTGGAGCTAACTTTCTTGGGCTGGACCAACTGATGGATGCCCTCTTTTTCTATCTCTGAGTTCCTCAGCATCCAGCATCCTCAGGACCATTCCATCCTTCCCTGGAAAAGTCTGAACTTAGAGAAGGACTTTTTGACTCACTCTCCCAAGTCTTGGTAACTGAAGTCCCTCATTATAATATACTAGTTTATTTTTCAGTTGATAAAAAGGTTTGATAACAGTCATTGTGTACATCCCCTTTACCCCTCCCCACTTGTGCATGCGTGTGCCTATGTGCCCATGCACATAGCTTTAAGGCTGCTGTCGATGTCTTCCTTGATCACTCACTGGGTTACATGTTTGAGGCAGGCTTCCTCAGTTGAACCCAATGGGCACTGATAGCATCGCCGGCCACTTTGCCCAGAGGATCCTCTACTTCCGCCTTCACTCTGGGATCACAGTCAGACTGCCTCACCCATCCTGCATTTGCATGGGTGCTGGGGATTTGATCTCTGCTTCTCATGCTTAAAACAGCCAGCATTCCCCCCCACCCCCCGCCCCCAATCATGTCCTCAGGTCCTCTGTGTATTGTTCCATAGCGACCAATGATTTTCGCCTAGGTGATATATTCCTAATTGTAGAATTTAAAGACACCAACCAGATCACAAGAGGAGATAACCTTGTAAGACAAAAGATAACTGATAATAAAGTTAGACTATTTGTTTATCTACTTTGCCCACTTTTAAAGGCTGGTGGTTGAGCTTCCACTAACATTCTGGCCTTGCTACATGATAAGAATAGTCTTTATCAGTGAAGCTAGAATATGTCAGTCAGAGCAGTGAGTGGTCTCCCGTGGACCCTCAGATTCCACCGCAGATCTCTCAACAGCTTTCTCGCTCCCCCCCCCCAAAGCTAGACACCCAAAGAGTGGTCGCCATTCCTAAAGAGGTGAAGCTGAACTGTTGGGTTCATCAGAATAAAAACAGTGTCTTTCTGCATTCACAGGACTGGAAGGAATTTTTATTATAACTATTAAGGTCTATAAACTTTGATAACAATGCTTGGGCTGTTATTTTCATATTATTTCCATGAAACCATTACCTTTTGGAAATCAAAAGAGTCTTTTGTACTTTCTAGACTGTGTTTAAGGACACACATTTTCAGAGCTTCCCCTTTCCCAGTCCTTTCCAAATTGCTTGTTTCTAAGCAACTGAATACCCTGTCATTATATGTTTAATTCACTTTAAGATGTGTCCAGAGCTGTTTGTGTTAGACTCAGGCTGGTTCCTTGACTCCTTCGAGCTGGCCCCTCCCAGCAGCCTCCCTTCCATCCATTTCGTCCACTGTGTTGTAGATTTACAAATGACTTCCACACAAACACACTTTCCTCATTTTGTTTTAGGTCCAAAATTCCCAATAGAAAGTAGCCGTGAAGTAACCAGTGTCAGAGGCATATTTGCCTTTCATTATAAACTCAAAAAGTATTCAAGGCTCAGGTTAGGTCAACATGGAGCCCGGGTCAACTGTGGGAGCGTGATGTGGGAAAGTATGAAGGCATAGACAGCTCAGACCAACATCAGCACCTCAGGTACCGGGGCACCTAATGTGCTTTGTTCATAGACTCTGAGACTCAGTGTTTTCCTTCCCTATCACAGTGGGAGTTTCTTTGGCTGTAAAGCACCCTTCTGCTGCTGCAGACAGCTCTGTGAGTGGCTTGTACAGGGCTCATAAACAGTCAACAGAATGATTTCACAGTCCCCTTGGAAGTCCTGGCCAAGCCACATAGCTAGTTTCAGATGAGACTGCGGGGACCTTTTGCTCAGGCAGAGAGCAACATCAGGCTCATAAGACTTTTTATTGACATGTGAGTTTTGCTTTGACCCTCTCAAACCCCACATCTCAGCACAACATGACTCCGAGTTTACATGACTGTGAAGAAGAGAAGAGGGTGGGGGAGGGGCAGGCTTCAGGGGCTGCAGCCTGTTTTAGCAATTTATCTGTATTCTGTGTTATGTTTCTATCAGCATAACATAGTACCTGATGTGATTAACTTATAAACAAGCAAACAGACAGAGGCTCGTTTGTATCAGAGTTTTAGTGATCGGTCCCTTTAGCGATCAGTTGACTATGAGGGCTTTGGTCACATCATGGCAGGATCCTGGGATACAACTAAGTTGCTTACCTGTGATCTGGAAACAAAAGAAGAGCAGAGGATTGCGACTCCATAATCTCTGTTGAGGCCATGAAGCCTCTAACCAGCCCTACTTTTCAAAGGCTCCATCTTCCGTGAGCACCACCCTGTGGGTGACCCTCTAACATATGAGCCTTTGGGACTCTCTTAACACCCAACACCCTAATTATAGCTGAGCAGACCTCATCCTACTCTCCAGGTGCACTTCTATGCTTGACTGAAGGGCACCTCAGGTGTGACACGGTCTTGCGTGAATGCATTTGCTCTGTATGAACATGCTTGCTCTCCCTCCCTATGACTTCCGGCTTAGAGTTTTTCAGGTTAACTTAAATGATTTTCAGTATTTTCGAAACAAGAAAACCTTACAATTAAATCATACGGAGAATTGTTTGGCTGAAAAAAAAAACCAGAAACATAGTTGTATTAAACAAACATGTGGATGTTTGTTGCAAATCTACAAGAATGGGACAGCATTTCCCAAAGCTCCGTGGCCTTGGGAAACTTTTCCTTATTTAGAGGTGCTCTAACAATTTCCTGTCCTGCCAGCAGTCAGACCCCAGTCAGATTTCAGCTTCAAGCTTGCCTCGGCCATTCACACCCACTCCATTACCAGCCAGCACCATGATGGTGCTGACTTGGTTGCCTTCCATCAGCTGTGTTGTGACCAGAGCCAGAGCCAGCTGCCATGTCTTAGACTGCCCCTGGTCCGTGAGAAAAGGTGTGGACATGTGCTTTGTGGAATACAAAGTCACGAACCAATCTTGGAAAAGTTGTTATTAGGCTGTTGAGAGTGTCATCAGGCCAGAGCAGAGTGAGGAGTCATGTGAGAAGGAGGAGCCCTTGACAGGATGTAAAAGCTGCCCTCTGTGACAAGACCCTTGAAGTACTGAGACTGCATTTTTCATCCCCTGGCTTCTCTCTGGGGCTTTAAAAACATCTGTCATTGAGGAATTTTCATAAGCTTTATTTTTATTGTATTTTATTTTATTTTTGAGTGGGAGGTAAAGATCATGGGAGTATCATAGTGTCACCACCATGTTAAAATAGGTTGTTAATTTGAACTGGAATAATATTTTGCTTAGTCTCTATTGCTATAGCAATAACGTTTATGGTTAACAGCACACATTCACTGCTCACAGTTCTTGAAGCTGCATAGTCCGAAGTCAAGGTGCCAGGTAAGCCAGTGTCTGGTGGAGGATTGCTGTATGCATAATAGATGGTATCATATTGCTGGGCCAACACATGGTGGAAGGGGCCAAGAGGCTCCCTTGGCCCCTTTTCTAAGGGTACTGTCCCCCTCACAAGGTAATAGAATTCATGACATAAATACCCCACTTTCTAATACTAGAAACCAGGAAACTGAGACCAGTGTTTTCTTTTTACTTTTTTATTTGTAATTTTAAAAGATAAAATATAATTATACCATTTACTTCCTTTCCTCTCTCCAACCCTTCTCATGTCCAACATCCCTTCAAATTTGTGATGTGACCTGCTTTTTGACATATGAATTTTGGGAAGACATATTTATTCAAACTCTAGTGTTGTTGTTTTTGTTTTAAGTTTGCATACAAGATAATAAATTTAATCACTCTGTTTCCATAATACTATGTTCAAATGTGTCCCCCTCTCCCATAACTTTGTCCCCTTCTTCTTGATCACTTCTTTTCTCTGATGACATTCCTGCTTTCATGCCACATGTATTCTATGATCCTCTTTTCCCCAGGCCTTCCCATAATATATTTTCTTACCCTCCCATGGACGGATGTAGGGACATGTACATACACATTCATGTGCATGCACACATTCATATTCACACAGCCACACACACACACACACACACACACTTGTACAACAAACTTTTAATTCCTGTTCACACATGAGAAAAAAAGCATGGTATTTTTCTGTCTGAGTCTGGCTTATTTCACTTAACATAATTTCCAATCCTATTCATTTTCACACATATTTTATAATTTCAGTTTTCTTTATGTCTCAATAAATTTCCACTGTGTATATGCATCCCATTGTCTTTATTCATTGCCTACTGCTGGACATGGACAACTATCTGGATGGCAGGACTTAAGAGTCCTTTGGATGTTTAACCAGGAACGGTATTAGCTAATGTGGTAATTTGAATGAGATGTCCCCATAAATTTGGAGCATTTGAATACTTGGTCCTCAGTTGGTGTCTGTTTGGGAAAGACTAGGAGGTGTGGACATGCTTGAGAGCTCACTCCACTCGGGAAAAGACTAGCACCATTTTGAATGTGCTGTTTCTGCATCTTGTTTGCAATTTGAGATGTGAGCTCGAGGCTCCTGCTTCAGCCTCCTGTTCCACTGCACCCCCAGTAAACTCCTTCTATAAATTGTCTGGGCCATGGTATTTTATCACGACAATAAAGAAGTGACTAACACAGCCGGGTCATATGATGGTTCTATTTTTGGCTTATTAGGAAACTCTTATGCTGATTCTCACAATGGCTACACCAGTTAACATTCCAGAACTGAATAAATATCCCTCTTCTATCTCCTCTAGCTAGCATTTGTTTTCCTGAGGATAGCCATTCTGACTAGGATGAGAT
Organism: Pachyuromys duprasi; assembly: GCA_028658305.1. NCBI lineage: Eukaryota > Metazoa > Chordata > Mammalia > Rodentia > Muridae > Pachyuromys > Pachyuromys duprasi. The sequence continues at coordinate 16,318,577 of CM053750.1, read as the reverse complement.
GGAATCTCCAAGCATTTTGAATTTGCATTTCCCTAATGGCTAAGTATATCAAAACCTTTCACTAATATTTATTGGCCATCTGTATTTTTTTGAAAATTGTATATTTTCAAAAATATTCCGTTCGTTATAAGCTAAATAAACATATTTTGGCTTGAAAATTTAGACGATAAAAAGCCCAAGCTAAGCTGTCCCCAGCTGTGGTGGGAACAGCAGGAGTGGACGGGTTTGGCCTTGCATTATAACCGCCCCCTCTCATGGTGACTGATGTCATTGGGTGGTACAAGTATTAACCTTTCCTAAGAATGTTGTCCCCATAAGGTATTTGTCTCCCGTTAAACCTCACTTCGGGTCCCCTTCTCTGCTCACAGTGTAACCCTGGGAGCTAAGGTTCCTGTATGAGAAACATTGAGAGACAAACAATATCCGGATTGAAAGATGTAGCTTTGCTCTGGGCTACAACCAGACTGGAGAACTCTGTCACAGACAATGCTTAGAACTGGTACAGACAGTACGTTTCTATTGGAAGTAGATAGTCTTTGCAAATGAGCATGTCTGAAACACCTGGGTCATACAGTGGTGTGTGCCAGGGCAAAGAAATTTATCGTAGTAAAAATCTAGTTCCTTTCTGACTTCTACTTTAGGTAAGAATGCTAAGGATCTTCACTGTTTTAATAAGTAACAAAATAGCAAAAACTAAAGTTTCATATCTTAAAAGGCTGGGCAATTAGTAGGATGCAACAAAGTACCAAGGATCTGAGTCTAAAAGAAATAAGGTCCTTTGGATGGGCAGGCAGCCAAGGCAGCCTCTTCTCCTTAGGTACACACACCTGGTCTCGATACAAGTAGAAATGCAGAGAGAGAGAGAGAGAGAGAGAGAGAGAGAGATCTTTGAGTGATGGAGGGAAGCTGGACACATATTCTAAGGCCCCTATTGGGTAGAAGAATGAGAGTCTGGCATAGGTCTAGGTGCAAGGATTAGTCTCGTAACCCAACAATTCTTTGTGTTACTCCCCCTATCCCATGACCATGAGGTTTGCTGAGAAAAACAGCACTGGAGAATAGTTGGTAAACAGTAGACAAAGCTGAAATAACTGCTCCACAATCCTAGGAAATACAGCTGCATTTTGGTTTCAGCCTACAGTGCATTTCCCTTGTGGGTCATCTTGAAGGCATTGCAGCCTGGCAAATAGATTGTTCCTCCTGACTGGCTCAACAAAAGATTTTAGGGAACAGTGTTGGGAAACATTGAGGATGTTCCAATGAATTATACCCAGAAACTGTGATTTGGGCCACTCACATGGCATAGAAAATCAAGGAAGAGGACACATGGTTCTCCTAGTTTCCCTTGATTGGAAGGCTCACGGCATCACCCCAAGAAGAGTAGAACAGAGAGTTATATTCAGGAACTAGAAGTAGAAAAGCAGTTGCCAGGAACTGGAGGAAATGGGGTGGGTTGGGGGATGGTGGGTATGGTGGTTTTAGTTTGGAGGTGCCAAAAGCTTTGGATGGTGGTGCAGGCTCTATGATAATGTGATCATGGATGGTGACAGGGGTCAGAAGTTAACATTGCTTTTGCTACCTAGTAAACCCCACATTCTTGTCTACAACATCTCCCAGGCTGCTCTCAGGCAGCGTGAATGTAAAGAATCAAGTGTGTCTTGAACGGGACATAAAGAGAGCAAAGCAACAATAATAAAACTAAGCAGCTCAGCCTGCTGTCACACGTTTGGATCAAAAGCCCAAGGACAAAATGGGACCAAAGAATGAGTTTTCTATCAACTTGGGCAACTTAATGAAAACTTGTTTCCAAATGAAAAGTAGGTGACAGTATGCTTGTGTAGCATTTCTGAGAACATAGGTTCAATCCCCAACACAGAACAAACAAACCTAAATATATTGGTATTCAGGTATTTTACACTATAATTTATAATTTAATATAATAAGTTATATATACCATATAATTTCATCTGTAGTTCATCAAGCCCAAGACTTACCAGGCGCTTGCTGGTCTAATTCTACTAGTCAGCCTTCACCATTGGCTGCACAATGGTGAATCACTGCTGCAGAAGACTCCGTCACCTTTCTAATGGTTTAAATGGAAAATTTAAATTATCGTCAGAATGAAAACACCAAGTTTAATTTTTTTAAAGTTCCTGTACTTCGTAGAGCTCCTTTCCCATTGCAGGAATATGTCCAGGATCATTGCTTGAAAAACATTTTTTTTTTTGCAAAAAGTTCTGGGAGCCTCTGAAAGCCAGGGCTTATATGGAGAAAAGTGGAGAAAGGATGAGGATTCTGATCATGGGGAAGGTACAGGGCCAGGGAGGCAGCTCCATAAAGCACTGTACAGGCAAGAACAAGATCCTGAGTGTGATCCCTGAATCTATGGACAGATGCTGGGTGTGGTAGAGAGGACCTGTTACCTCCGTGCTGGGGGTGACAGGAACACAGAGACAGGAGGATTCCTGGGGCTCCTGGCCAGCCTGTCTAGACTAATTGACAGGACTTGGATCCCAGGGAAAGCCTTGTCGCTAAAGGAAGAGGGAGAGAGAAAAGAGAGAGAGAGAAGCAAAACGGCTTTTGAGGAATGACACCTGAGTTGACCTCTGGCTTTACACACATGTATGGGTACACACAAATCCATATCTGCACACATGGAGGCATTCACGCACATGGAAGCAGCAACAAAATGAGTGTATTTCCCACAGTAGGACATAGAATTAGGAAATAAGTATCTGTACATGGAATAATGTTCAGGTAGTATTTTCATTTCAGTAGATGGGAGTTGGCTTGTTGGGCGCATTAGCTCTTTCAGAAACCTATGTCTAGAGAAACTATTCTTCTGTAACAAAACATGGGGTGCATTCGTTTCGGCACCCCCATTCTCCTCGGGCAATTTGATTTGAAACAACTTGTTTTAGAAGTTTAGCCAACAGTGCTCTGAGAACTGACATGGGCAGATCGTGTTTTCCTGAGGGGCTGTCCAGCTGCCAGCCATTTAGTGCCTGCCTGGTACAGGGGCGTGTTTTTTTTTTTCCCTGTCCCCTCTGTGGTTTCTACCATCGAAATGGTCATTTTGTGAAAATGGGAAGGAGCCCTCCTTCTCATAATCTCGGCCCCAGATCTGCTTTTGATTCTGCATGCTTCAGTTTTGCTCCCAGAAGGATAATTTGAAGATTTGAGTAATTGACCCAAGACTCCTAGGACTCTCTCTCGGAAGGGAGTGATTTTGCTGTGGTGGAGTCGGCCGCTGTCAAGCGCTAACTTCTTAATAATGGAGGCTTTCAGACGCTCCGCCATTGGCACAATGATGTACTTCAAGCTAGTGGCTTGGCAGAGTGTAAGCGGACCGCTTCTATTCTTCCCTTACACAAAATAGTCCTCTTGATCTCTGGGTTGGTGCTATTTTTATTTTAGTTTGGTTCTTTCCTGCTTTTTAACTTGGTGAGCAAGGCTTTCTCTTAGATTTTGATCCACTGCTCAATTCTTTGACTTACCCAGCCCACCCCTAAAGACCGGCAAAAAAGACTCCCTTCCCAAGACCAGCAACTAGTATATTTCAGTATATTTAGAATTGTGCCTTTGAGAAGGGCTGAGGACTCAGCTGTGGGAGGGGTGGGGAGCTTGCTTCTCTCATCCCAGTGGACTTCCTGCTATTAACATGGTAATGTCCCTGGCACAGCTCTGGGGGCAATCACACCTGCAATTAAAAGCCAAATTAGGACATATCTTTTCTTGGCAAACGGGGGATCCACAGAAATCCGAGGACAGCTGCAACCCCTCCCTACTTGCCTTTTAATCCCCCCCCCCCCCACACACACACAGCCCTTAGCAAAGAAAGGAACTATGCATTTCTTTTTTGTTTGTTTGTTTGGTTTTTAATCTGATGAATTGGTGCCTTTTAAATGATGCAGCAAATGCTTAGCAAGTACTTGTGTAACAAACGCTGAGACGCACAAGGCCCAGTTTTCCCCAGCACCATGGGTACCATACCTAGGACTGAAGAGGATTATGAAATACAAGATCTAACTATAGGCACATAGACCACCTCCATAACTGTACACACTCAAAAATAACAACCTAAAACCAAAACAAAACCAAAAATGGTTATGCACAGTTAAATGACAACTTCATTAAAGAAAAGATAAGGAAAAAGTGATTTTTCAGCTAAATTTTCTCTCATTTCAAGGATTCCAAAATACCCTTTACTTTTGTTACACTTGTAAACAAAGCTATTCTTTCATTGATGGGTCATTTCGAAAGCATATCTATTCAAATTTTTTAAATACCTCAGACTTTATAGGAAGGGCTTTACGCAACGGAGGCTTCTTAAGCCTGAAAGACACCCAGTTGGAGCTAAGGGATGAGAAGGCAGGCCGCAGCCACTCTGCCATGTTCAGGGCAGACTGAACAGACAAGGCCCCCCACAATGCTGGCCCACCAGGGCTCTTGGCCGCTAAGATGTGAACACTGCCCTCACCTGTGTCTCTGCAGCCTGTTGCCCACAGGCTGTTGTGAAGAAAAACCTTTGTGCTAACAAATCCCTTCTTCTCTGCTTTTCCTGGTCCTTGTTTTCTGGTGTGTCATCCTGGCCATTTCTCTTCTTACTATAACTGGGTTTTTGTTTTTTGTTTTGTTTTGTTTTGTTTTTTTCAACCTGAAAGGACAGCCCCAGCTCAGATGCGGGTATATTAAGTCCACTAGGGCTTTAGCCTTTTATCAGTATAGCTATCCTGTGCTACAAGTATTAGGCTTACAAGATGGCTGAAAGGTTTGGGGTGCTTGCCAACAAGCCTGAGGACCTTGGTTTAAGTTCCAGGACTAAAAAGATGGAAGAAGAGAATTGAATCTACAAGCTCGTCCACAAAATTCAACATGTGGGCATGCATGCACATGCACACATACACACACACACACACACACACACACAGAGAGAGAGAGAGAGAGAGAGAGAGAGAGAGAAAATAAATGTAGCACTACAAAAGGTTATCCTCAATCAAAACAAAAGCATCCGTGAGTCTTCCTATCAGTGATGCAGAGCAGTCTACTCTCAGCGGTATCAAGGGGCCTTTCTAAATGTCTTGATATTTATATACATATTTTTAAGTATTGGTGAGGCTTTTTTGTTTCTGTTGTTTGTTTTTTCAGACAGGATCTCAATATGAAACCTTGGCTGACATAGAACTCACTATGTAGATCAGGCTGTCCTCAAACTCACAGAGCCCTGCCTGCCTCTGCCTCCGGAGTGCTAGGCTTAAAGGTGTGTACCTCTACACCTGGCTAGACACATTTTTACAAAATCATTCCACTTGCCTCGACCCCAAAACAAAATAAAGCAAAACCAAGACAAAATATAATTTTGGTTATCATATTACTTCTCCCAGCTGTGTGCCCTCCAAACTTTGCTAGGTTTGTTTTCCGGGTGGAAGAGGACACAGGAAAACAAGTACAGCAATGGAGACAGACGGAACATTGCCAAATCACACACACCGATTGTTGTGGGTAGCTCCTTCCACCATCAGCAAAATCCAACCATGGTACAGGTTCCAATTTTATTAATGGGGACACTATAAATGACTTATTTAATGCCATATTGGTTATGACGTTCTGGTTTACAGACCAGATTCTGACAAAGACAGTACTGGTATGGTTTCCATTTGCGGTTTAATATCATATATTAAGAAAAATTTTACCATGACATGATCAGGGCTCACATGTATGCACTAGATCATTATGACTTTCTTTTTTTGAGGGTAGGGTGGGGTGCGGACACCTCTGGGTCTGAGATGATGAAGTTAAGTTTATGGGACACACACAAAATCAGCAAACATAAGTGCAACCTAGAGATGAGACCTGAAGGTGGGTGTCATTTTTTTGTCCCCCTACCTCCAATTCAGCCATGCCAGTGATCTGTGATCAATGTCCTAGAGTGTCTTTTATCTGTCTCTATAAATATCCTATATGATTAACACTTTCAGAGTTGTTGTTGTTGTGTGTGGTGTGTGTATGAATTTTTGGAGGCTTAGGTACAGTATCCCAGTCAATATTCATTGTCTGGGTTTGCCTTTTGGCCCAGATCTTAAATAATCGAATCTTTAATAAATACTTAATGGTCTTGGAGACATTAAAAAAAAAGTGTGGGTCTTGCTGTGGGTTAAAGGGCTCAGGAACCCAGGGAAGGCGCCACATTCCGGTCCTGTTAATTAGCCTGTTGCTAACAAGCCCCCTGAGATGCTTTTCCAAGATCACATAGTGATTTGCCAAGCTCAGAGTCTGGGTGAGGGGCTACATGCAGGCTTTATGAACCTCTCAGAAAGAACCCTGCCTTCTTCACATATTCATTCTTCTTATAATTTAGACTTTAAAAAAAAGCCAGAACAACAGAACATAGAAATCAAACCTCTGACATTCAAAGTGAATAGTGGAATGCATTTCTCTTTCCCCACTTGGGTAATTCAACTCACTGTTCTTAGCCTTTAACAAAAACCTTGCTATTATTAGCTGAAAGCATGAGTTTATAATCTTTCTTTTTCTAAGTCCTGTGGATCCAGTCCATGGAATTTATTTTCTCTTCAATACCATCTTTGCCCTGAGGAACTCCTTACTCATTTACACATCTAGACAGTAAATAATATGGCATTAACAGAGAAAATTGGTGGCCTCCAATTCACAGCGCTAGGATATGCTTCTGTGTGTGTGTGTGTCTCTGTCTCTCTCTTTCCAGGACAAGCATTTGGAAACAGAATACTTTAAAAGGAAAAGATCAGAACTTGTTTTTCAAGGAGTGAAGCTGGGCACACTTCACAACAGACACCATTATAGCCTAAAGGTAGGGCCTTACCAACAGTTCAGAGAACAAAAACCCATAATAGACTATACACATATATGCATATATATGTATGTATATAAATTATATATTTATATATAATTATATATATAATTTATATTAAATATTTTTAGGTTCCAGATGGATATCAATTTCCATCATAATATATATATCTACTTCCATTTTAATCATGACTTTAAAAAAAGATTTCAGTGTTGTGCTAAATTAAAAAAAATGGCAGTAGTCGTATTAACTAAGATTAGGGTACATTGATCTGTGGCCTAATTGGCACCATAGCACACATTCTTTCCAGCATTCTGCATGCTGTGGAGAATAGGACAAGATCTAGCTTTATCAAAAGACTTATGTGTCTAGCCCATCCTAAAAAGGACAGACAGCATGAATCCAGGCTCAGTATGATGTCTATATCAAAAGACAGCACTCCTGACTTGTCGTCCTTAATCTTGTGAGCATCTCAGAGGCACAGATGATTGATTTCCCACTATGCCCAGCTTCCCCGGAGACCACGTTTGGAAATACTCCACAGAATCTTTCCCTTTACAGAGGACCAGAAATGCTGATAATATCATACCTAACTTTGGGGAGACATTTCTTTTGTAATAGGCATAGTTCCCAATAATGCTTTATATATATGAACATATCTATTTTTAGCATTATCAAGAAAGGACATGAACAGCCTTAGGTCTACTTACTGCAGAGGAAACTGAGTCACAAAGAAATTAAGCTATTTCCCACAAGAGAGCAATGAACTTGAACACAAAGGAGTCTAATCTTACATGGCATTATCCTGTACACCAATTGAAATTGTCTGGTAACAAAACTAAAAGAAAGAAAGAAAGAAAGAAAGAAAGAAAGAAAGAAAGAAAGAAAGAAAGAAAGAAAGAAAGAAACAAACTAAAATGACACAACCCAAAATTATCATTTTCACATTTAACAATATAAGATCATTAATAAGATATTTTATATTTAAACACTGTTGAACAGAATCTTCACTTTCCATAGAGATAATATTTCCAAAATACCTCAATTTAGTTAGCCATGTTTCAAATGTATTATGGCACACATTAACCCATCTTGAATAATGTCTAGGTTTTGCTGTAAAGATACTCTTTGCCCCACAGTTACACAGCGTTTAAGGTTCAGAATTGTGGTAGACAGGAGATTTAGGCTGCAGTTCCTGGAATAAATGGAAGATCTGGACCCTCACTCCATTTGGAGCCATTTTGTGTGCTGAAGGAGGACTACTGTGGAATGCCTGGGCTCTCAGGATGGCAGAAGCCAGAGTGGATTAAAGCATCTATCAAAGGCCACAAACTCCAAACTCACTTGCCCTGTGTGTCCTCCTCAAGCTCCGTGGCCTCCCTGTGGGGCAAGGTAAGCGGGAGGCTGACCTAACTGGAAGTTCTTTTGAGTATGTGGCTGCACAAAGCATGCCACACTGCTCTGGTCTTTAGTGTCAAGAAGGAAGTAAGGTCGCGATCTGCATTGTGGGATTGTTCTGTGCCAACAGGAGACCATTGTACATAGCCTGAGAGGCCTCATCGTCATCTGCAGGTCAAGAGCTGAGCGCTCACCTGGACCCCGGGCCCGCTGGCACTGTGAATTATTCATATTTTCTCTGCTTGTCTGTTTTCCCCCTTGAGAACAGTCTAGCCTGGGGTGGCTACAGGCTTTTTCTTCCCTCTCCTGCATACTGCTACCTTTTCCTTCAAGACAAAGTCAGTTGTTTCAAAGGCACTGTGAGTTGATTGTCCTACTGCCTGAGATCTCTCTGGAAAAGGAGACAGCTTTAGGGTTTTAGTGCTTTAATGACCAAGTGGATATCAGAAGGCTGGCGGGCAGCTGACAGTGACTGGGAGACCAAGAAACAAATAGGAATAAAGAATGGGAAGTGTGCTAAGAGGGTCCTTCAGACACGGAGAGCAGGGCCCTCCATGGCAGTCAGTCTAGCATGCCCTCCAGGCACACGCCCATTTGAGAGTCGTCAGAAACTACCATTCTGCCCAGTCCCAGCTTCACTCCAGTCTTGATCAGTGAGAAGAGGGCAGTGGAAAGGTCTGAGGATGAGAGGGTGTATAGCGTACAGAAGCAGGACTGTATTTCTGTACGGTGGATCACCATAGATCTTCCTGCAGTCTTCAGGTAAGTCATGCATTTCAGGCTACAATTCCTACTAGCGATGAACTCCCACGTGCCCAAGGACCCAGCAATTCTATGCCTGTATAGACACCGTATGCGCTTTGCCAGAGGCAAGCACTAGAATGCTCATGAACTGCACAGCAGTTTTTAAAGAGTGGAAACAGCCCCTACATCATCCACAGCAGACCTGTTTGGAAAGTATGGAGTCATGTGACACATGATCTGTGTGTCGTGCACATAAATAGTGCAGCATACGAATACACAAACTGCGACAACCACATTGGTTTCCTGAAACATAATGCTGAGCAAAAGAAGCCAGACACCAGAGAACACACACTCTACATAATTTCCTTTACACAAAGCTCAAAACCAGATCAAATTGGTTTTGCCATACGCCAGGCTACTGTACTCTATACTACAAATCGTGATGCTCAACATTTGCAGTGCTGAGCTGAAAGCATAACGGAACATATTTATCCATACCCCATGTAGAACTCTCTGGTTTTCCTAGGCCAGTGGAGCCTATCGGTGACCAGTAAGTGGATTTACAGTAATTAGTGGATTATGTGCTATAATTTGAAAAACACTGCTATTTATGCTGGCTAGGCTTCCAGAGTGGCTCACAGGTTAGCTGATCTCACTAAGCCTTGGTACCCTCTCCAGAAACACAAGGAAGTAAGTGGTGCCACTTGCCAAGACTGTTGGAGAATTGGATGAATTAAGGCACATTAAGCTCTTAGTGTATTGACTAGCCAGAGTGTGTGCCTTACATATGTGCATGTGTGTGTGTGTGTGTGTGTGTGTAAGCATGCATGCTCGTGTGAGAGCATCCACCACACACAAACACAGTCACACATAGACCCACACACTCGTACATATACACTTTGATTAGAAATGTTTTATTTCCAAATATATCCAGGTCTTTCTTCTGGAAAATAAGCCTTCCAAATCCTTGTTCTCAATGTGTGCTGATAGTATGAGCCTGTCTTCCCAAGGGGACCTAGAGGTGACTCACTGCTCTAGGAAAGCCAAGTTCCTTGTTGAAGACCATCTGGGATTTCCACCTCGGGGTGGGCTTCTGTAAGCTGTTCCTGTGTTCCCACACCATGCTCCGCTGGGCTGTTTTCTTGTCTGCTCTGGCCTCTTTGGCAGAGCCCGAATTCACTTGGCCATGTACAGTGAGACTGTACTTGCAGGATCTTTGTTTTTTAAAAAGTCATTTTAGCTCGGGAAATGTTGGCCACTGCTAAGAGCAAGGCCATGGGGTCTGACCAGCCCCCATCACCTCCTCCAACAACAGAGGCTTTATGCTCTCATGCAAAAAGACCAGCTGTCAGCTTAAATTTCCCTAATCCAGCCAGATCCCAACTCAGCCAACCAACAGTCGCTATCTGGGGGAAGCCCATCTGTGAAATACAGCAGTGCCCTTACTGGAATGACATGTCATAAAAATTAGTTTGGGCACTAATCTAAAGAAGCTTTGTGCTGAGTCGAGCAAGGTCCCCGTTGCTGTCCTCCTCTTTGCCAAAGAGCTGGACGAGACTAGCAGAGCAAAGCACGAAAACATGGAAGGTGCCCCACACCTTGTTCAGTCATCACTAACATAGAGTGGTGCTGTCTTTACCATCCCTCTGAATCCTCTCCACCAGGAAGCCCCAGAGGGCCAGGGCAGAAAGGGAGGATGGGTAGAGGGAAGGATGCTGATGTTTTGTGTGCAGCGCTACTTGGAAGCAAAGGCCTCGGCTGTCTTTCAACTGTGGTTAGTTTTAATAACCTATGGTTCGGTTTGCTGTAACTGTTTCCTCTCAGCCTGGGAAGAAGTTTTGCTCCTTAAACACATATTGTGATCTAGTGAGGGAAAGGCAGACTTTAGACTGACATTTGCTTGGATGGCACGGCAATCCACGGCTTGGATCACTTTTCCCTGTGATCCCCCGTCCCCTCCCAGCCTAACTCCTTGCTTTCTTTTTTTGTTGCATCACGTCTGGTGCATTTTTTTTTTAATCTCATGCCTCACTTTCCCTCCCTCCATTTAGCCTCCAAACCAGTGCTTCAAAGGAACTCTGGTGGGTGTCTAAAATCTGGCCTCCAGGAAGCCTGCTTTCTTCCTTGTCTGACCACGGCAGAAATCATTATGAGGCTTGAAACAAGGCCCTGACTTCAAGGATCTGGACCTACCTGCCCACACATAAAGACTGCTACCTCTTCTTAGCCCTATCCCTGCCTGGGAAGATATAGCTCTATAGAGCAGGTACCAGGCAGGCAAACCAACTCCTTCCTGAGCAATCCGGTTCCTCCCGTGCCTCTGTGTCTAAGTTAGCTCTGTTCACAGTGACTATTACTGAGGAGCGGCTATGCAGTCTCCTTGTTCAAGGGTGGTAAGGGTGCATTATGCATTTCATCAAAGGGAGTGTAGGCCAGGCTGTCTGGAAGTGGGCGCCGAGCTGAAGCTCAAAACCTGATTAATAACAAACTAAAAGGTAAATTTCATAGCCACCACCACAGCCTGCTGCCTCCATATTGGGGTTTTGTGCGGTTTGATCTTGTGCAACTCTCGTACAGACTGACGGTCCTGTGCTCGTGCACATACTGGCAACACTACATGGATTCTATGGGGAAAGAGAGAAAGAAAAGGGGCACACGTGAAACTGGGATGAAATATAGTAATGGGAGGGGATGAGGAGGAATTAGAGGAGAGGGAAAGGGCTGAATCAAACATACTATATGCGTGTATTAAACGGTCAAATGTGTGTGTGTGTATAATTGTGCCATGCAATGCCACTTTTGAATTGTATTTCAGATAATCACATAGGTATTTTTCATACCTGCTAATTTTCATATAATTTTTTTGTTTAAAAAGTTTTTGGGGGGAGAAATATGAAAACATTTTAGTTATTAATTCGCTGACCTGTTTGCTTAGTCAGAATCATCAGTACATTCCCAGATACTGTCAATCAAATGTAAACAATCCCTCCAAGTTCAGGGTCCCTCTTTAAGCAACCTCCCATCCTTTTCCACAACGTACCCGATGCTCCTATACTAGTTTGCAGAGTCTCAGGATGAGTGTAACATGGGGCTGAGGGATTGTGGCCATGGGCCATTTCATAGGGCACCGAGATTTCAATTTTAGGAGGGCATAAAATAAGAGGAGGAGCAGCAACAGGATATTCCCAGTGGGTGTGGAGAGACACCTGCTCAAAAAGAACACAGGCTAGTGTGCCTGGCAACTAATTATCTCATTTTAACTATTGTTTCACTGGCTTGATTTATATACATGTTATTTAGCACTTGCTTAAGAAATAAAATTGAGTCAGTGTATCTCTACAGTTTTCCCACTTTTTTTTCATTTGATTTTATTTTAGGTTCCTTGGGAGGGAGACTATATCTTATTTCTAACACAAAGGTACCTGGTGCACTGCCCGTATTGAGAGATCATAAAAGAAATAGCAGATTAGGAGAATTTAAGCTCCGGTGAATACATTTGTGACAATCAGGCCAGAGCCCTGGTATGAACTGAGAAATAAAAAGATGGAGGTAGGCCTGTCTAACCGATCACTTGGGAGGCTGAAGCAAGAGCATTGTGAAAAGTCAAGGCCTTCCTGGGCCACAGAGTGCATTCAAGAACCAAGCCAGGCAACTTGATGAGATGCTGTCTCAAAATAAAATAAGATAAAACAAAATGGTTTGCGATATAACTCAGGGTAGAATTGGTTTACCATGCATGAAGCCTTGAGTTTAATCCCCAATAATAAGGAGAGAGAAGAAGAGGGACAGAGAGAGAGAGAGAGAGAGAGAGAGAGAGAGAGAGAGAGAGAGGCCAGCATGATGTCACACATTTGTACTTATAGCATTGGGGAAACAGAGACAGGGGGAACCCTGGGGCTTGCTGACCAGCCAACTAAATTTCAAATCTACAGGTAAGTTCCAGGCTAATGAGGGAACCTCTATGAAAACAACAAATTAGATGTCATCAGAGCAATGCTACCCGAGGCTGACCTCACCAGCCCCACCAACACACACAATATCAAATCAATAAGTATCCATTTCTCTTGGTTATAACTCAGGGTAAGTGTAACCATACCATCAGAAGTTAAAAGCAACGGATGCAAAATATGCATTATCAATATGCAATATGGGTAAGAGAAGGGATTAGCCTGGGCCCAGCATGGCTTAATCATGTATGTTGGGGGCAGTGGAAGTGATGAGAGATGTGTTGGGAGGTCACAGTGCTGGCAGGCTGAGGCTGAGGCTGGGTTTCTCTGGCACCAACTGACGCTAGTATTGTCATATCAGGAGATCCTGAGAGTGCACAGAGCTGGGAGGGGGGGGCCTCGTTTGGCTTCCTGTTTGATTTTATGTGAATTGATTCGAAGTGTTAATATCTGCATCAAGGTGGCTACAGTGAAGCAAAAGGGTTCTCAGCATAACTTTCCTGTTCATGTCAGCTTTGTCTCAGGTCTCCGAGATGAGAATACAAGACTCAGGCAAGGTGAACAACAACAACAAAGCCACACAGGACTTTGGCTGTAGAACTCTGGAGTTTTCTACAAGTTTCTCTAAGATTCATGAAGAAATTTGTCCTAAAAGCAGAGGAGAAACTGGGAGGGGGCACCCATGAGGGAGGGAGGAGGTAAAGGGGTGTGGAGAGAAATACAAGCCAAGTACATTGATTTACATGTACTAAAACCTATCATTTTGTATTCTTAAAAAAAATCATTAAAAAAGAAAAGAAAATCAGCCAGGTGTGCTGTCCCACACCTTTAATTCCTGTACTTGTTGAGGTAGGAGGATTATTGTGAGTTCCAGGCAAGCCTGAGATACAGAGTGGATCTGTATTTAAAAATGATGTCTTCCAACCAAGGTCTATGCATAGACTGGACCTCGGCCTCCTAGACAGATGTAGCAGCTGGGAGCTCCGGCTTCATGTGGGTCTTCTTGTAAGGGAAGCATGGTGGTGGGGGCTATCACTGACATGGACTCTGTTGCCTGTTTTCTGATCACTCCCGTCCAGCAGGCCACAGGGAAAGAGGGCTAGCTCAGTCCTGATTCGACTTAATGATCTAGGGTGAGTAGGGGGCTCCCCTTATCTAAGGAATAGGGGAAGGGGAGGGGGAAAGTGAAGGGAGGGTAGGACTGGGAGAAGTAGAGGGAGGGGACTATGATGGGATGTAAAATGAGCGAATAAATTAATTAATTAAAACCTAAAAAAAAAGAATGGTGTCTTGAAGAAGAAGAGCAGGAAGAAAAGAAGGAGAAGGAAAAACAACTGGCTATATAAAATTTACAGTGAAAATCACTGTATATTCTACTTCATATTTTAAAAAAGAAATATGACCCAAATTATGAAAGTGAAAACAAAACAAAAAAAAAACTACTGCAAACTGTTTTAACATGCTATCATCTTGAAAAAGAACAACTTCAAATTATTTCTGTTGAAAACAAAATAAGGGGTAGCCTCAATTGTTCTGGATTTATTATCTTGTCAGGCTTCAATCAGTGTGTGTGTGTGTGTGTGTGTGTGTGTGTGTGTGTGTGTGTGAGCAGAGCATGTCTATGTGTGTGTGTACATTCATTGATTCATGTATGTGTGCATATGTGTGCAATCATTCATTCACATGTGTGTGTGTGTGCATTCATGTGTATGCACATATGCTTGCGTGCATGTGTGTGAATCCTCATGGTCTCTCAGAGGCTGGTTCTATTTTTTTGTTGTTCATTTTTTTCATTAATAGGTCTAATAAAACTTTGACAGGCGCTTCCTTTATGGTCAAGTGAACTCAGTTCTTTAGTTTTTGAAAATAGTAGCTTTATAAACTTTAGAATTTTGACTTGGTATGACAGGTATTAGGTAGTGACCTAGCAAAGTGCTGTGTCATATGCCTCTGGTAATAACAAATACCTTAGAATAATTCAGCCAGTGTCTGTAATATCATGCAGTGGATTTTGTGCGTGTCCACCCATGGGTGCATGAAGATAGAGCACCAACAGGAACCAGCATTTTGTAAACCAGTAAGCAAGCCACAAATAGAGTCAGCAACAGGTAACAGAAGTAAACAACTTTCTAATTTGCAAGAAATGTCTGGACAAAGGAGATCACCAACCCATCCACAAAAACCTCAACCCAAAACTTACCCCACCTGCAAGACCTGCAGGGACAAAGATAGAACAGATAGAGCCGAGACTGAGGCCCAACCCTAAGACCCACCCCGCGGAAGAAACCCCTATCGTTATTAAGGATACTCTGCTGTGCTTGCAAACAGGGGTCTACCAGAGTTGTCCTCTGAGAGGCTCCACGCAGCAATTTCAGAACAGACACTGAGACGCACAGCCAAACACTGGGCGAAGCATAGGGAGTCTACTGGAAAAGGGGGGGGGGGAAGGATAAGTGAATCTAGATGTGACAAAAGCTCCACAAGAAGACCAACAGAGCCAACTAACCAGGGGCCAGAGGGTCCAATAGAATTTGAAGCACCAACCAAGCACAATGTATGGTCCGGACCTAGGTCCTCTACATATAAGGAGCTGATGGGTAGTTTAGGCTTCACGTGGGGCCACTAGTTAGGGGAGCAGGTCGGGGGGATGGTGGTATCTCTGACACGGACTATGTTGCCTGCTGCTTCATCACTTCCCCCAGATGGGAGTGCTCTACCAGGCCAGGAAGAAGATGAACTCGGTCCTCATTTGACTAGATGAGCTGGGGTTTGTGGGTAGGAGGCTCCCCTACTCTGAGGAATAGGGAGGGAGGATGTGGAAGGGAGGGTGGGGCTGGGAGGAGAGGAGGGATTTTGCTGCTCTGTTAGCATTGGGGCCATCAATCTTACAAAGTTCTGTTTGTCACAAATTAACATCTCACCTTGAATCTTTATTTTTAAAGATAGAATAGCCCAGGCCAGCCTCAAACTTAGGATCTTCCTGATGAACCTCCAGAGTCCTGGGACTATAAAGGCATGCCAGTGTTTTCTCTGAGTCTTTTTTTATGAGTAATTTATTTATTTTTATATTAATCACAGGTTATATACTTTGATCCCAGCCGTAGCCCCCTCCCTCATTCCCTCCCACTCTCCCCATCCCTCCCTCATCTTCTCCCTGCTCCCCTCCAAGTCCACTGATAGGGGAGGACCTCACTCCCTTCCATCTGACCCTAGCTATGTCTCTTCAGGGCTGGCTGTAATGTCCTCTTCTGGGATCTAGTTAGGCTGCTCCTCCTTCAAGGGGTGGGGGAGGTCGACAAGCCAGCCATTGAGTTCATGACCTAACTAGTCCCTGTTCCCCTTACTAGGGTACCCAGTTGGGTACTGAGCTACTATTGGCCACATCCGAGCAGGGGTTCTAGTTTATACATGGTCCTTGGTTGGAGAAACAGTCTCATAGAAGACCCCTGTGCCCTGATCTATTTGGTCTTTGCGAAGCTCTTATCTTCACCAAATCTTACTAACTCCCCCTTTTTTCATATGATTCCCTGCACTCTGGCGATGGCTTGGTTGTGAGTCTTAATATCCGCTTTGATTCATTGTTAGTAATTTAGATACTAGCAGGAGTCAGCTACTTTCATTTTAAAGAATGTTTTAAAACTTTACCTCGGAGATATCTCATTTTTACAAAATATTCTCTATTATTGATTTTTAAAACTTATTTTTGTTTTTTACTTAAAAACAACAACAACAACAAAACAAACACCTCTCTTTTACCTTGGTACTTCCCTCTGGAAGCCCACAGGAGGGCTAGAGCCACGGGCATGTGAACACCAGCGCACTTTGCTCATTGATGCAGAGCCAGAGCAAGAATAATAAATATCTCCCTTGGTGAATGATTCAAATACAGCCAGATTGTCTTTGGGTTCAGTTTCATCCCTGGGCAGAAAATAAATCATTCCACTGGCAGAGCATGGAAAATGCCCCTTGGAAGAGATTCCATGTGATTTAAGTTCCTTCTCCCCAGAGAACGGCTTTGGCAAAGCTTTCACCACACACAGGTGAGAGGGAGTTTTTACGTACAGACAGCAAACCCAGAAGTCTTTACTGCAAAGAACCATCCCAGAATGCCGGAATCCCGGAACCAAGCACCTCACATTCAACAAAAGAGAGCAAGCGAGAAAACCACGGGTCTCAAGGAGCCCAGCAAACGCTCCCGGCGCGGACGCAATTAACCAGGCGCATCTGTGGGAATCAGAATGCAAGAACACAGATGACATCTCCCAGAAAGCACTGGACTCTCACCGAAGGCTGGGGGCCACTCACACTTCTTGGAAGGAGTGGCAAAGACCGCTGTGTCTTATCAGCGTTTCTTACTGTGGCCAACCATAATGAGGCCCACTGCCCTGAGCGCACTTCAATTACAGGTCAAAATCTAGCAGTGGTCCCTAAAGGTCGCAGCTCTGGCCAGCCGCAGGTGCGTGAGGCACAGGACCACACACTCAGAGAACGCTGACTTTCATATCCAGCCTGAAGATTTTCGGTTTTATATACAGGGAAAGGATCGTGGCTTCGGTTAATTCGGAAGAGTGGGGTGGCGGGGCGTTGATTGAATCACCTCGCTGGGGTTGTGATCTGCTGACCTTCACTATCTTGGCCCAGGCGGGGTGGCTGGGCTGTTTTCGCAGCACCTCCCTCCCTGCAAACTGTAACAGGAGCTTTCATCCCATAAGGCTGGACAAAGTTGATTTCTTTTTGCCCTTGAGGAGAGAGGCCTTTATTAGTCTCTGCTGACTGGAGCGAACTGACCTGCTTAAGGTCTGCTGGGAAAGAGTGCCCAAACTGGAACTTCCACTTTGGAGCTTTTGGAACAAGTCCCAGGCGCTGGCCGCTGAGGCTTGGTTTGGCTGCAGTTAATCCCCTGCACTTCACATGGTGGTTGTTGTTTATCTGTCGAGTCATCCCCCCTACAAGGTGATGGGTTTTGATTTTGCCCTGTGTGAGCCAGATATAACTACAGCTACGGCCTTTTTGTTTGTTTGTTTTTGTGTTTGATCTTGTCAAAGGTGCAGAATGGCTCACATTTGAGCAAAGCTACTGCAGTTATCTGTGGCAGGCTTTAAGATGGGAGAAATCCCACTCCTGTGAGCGGCTCGCTCATGAAAACTCACACAGGACTATGTCTGTGCAAGTGTATAGATGGCTTTTCCTACAGCGAGGAGGGGAACGCAACACTTTTTTTTTTCCCTTTAGTATGAAGCTTTGAGGTTTTCCATCTTTCACATTCACTCGTTAAAATAAAACACAGGAGAATTGTGGACTGGGGATGGAGAGTACAGTCCTTGCCTACAAGGTAGGAAGCCCCGGGTTCTGTCCCTGGTGCTGCAAAAACTGGATGTGGTGGCGAATTTCCATAATCTTCACCCTTGGGAAGTGAGGCTGGAGGGTCAAGTGACTGTCCCCTCCCTCCTCAGGTGGATCCCAGCTGCTCTAGCCTGGCTCTTGGCCTTACCCACAGCAGGAACTGACTGCATTAGATGTTTTACTGGCTGCTGTGCCTTGACAAACCCTCTTCCCAGAATCCTTAGCAACATTTCCTGGCCTCGCTTGTCAAATTGCTAACCAAATCCTTCCTGCCTTGAGGGCTGCTTCAGATTCAGCGGCTGGAGAGCACCTGTGGTGGCGGAACTGTTTATAAACCCACCACACTACCTACAAAATGTTATAGAAGAGCCTTAAAAACACTGGACAAAGTGGGGGGAGGGAAGAATTTGTGCTCTTGTGAAGCTCCCAGATGAAGGCTCTATATATTTCCCAGGAGGAAGAAAAGTTACAGTCTTCAAGGTTACAAGCAAAGTAGAACAGTTCATATGAAACCGTTGATACATGGCCATCTTGATTTTTAAAAATATCAATCTCGTATGATTTAAATCGAATCGGGGGCCATTTTCACTGGGGTTTGAGTTCCTATTTAATAAGGTACCACATTCTTGCCAAGTGGCAGAAGGAGCCACATGTTTGGCAGCGGCTGGGGCTAGGCCCAGCATCCCAGAGGCCTGCAGGAAGGGGGAAATGGGGAATCTTAGGCGCCAAACATAAGTTTCAGAGTAGAATACATTGTTCATCTCATTCCCCAGGGAGCAGAACGTGGTCCCATGGCTCTTGAAATGTCAGCTTTTTTCCAGGCAGCTGGGTCCTGCTGTAATAAAGGGTACTTTCACACCAGATGAGAAGACAGCCTCACTGTCTCCTAAATCTGACAATTTGCAAGTTCTTACCAATAAGGAAGCACATGACCAGGAGGAAAAAGGGCGTTCCCAGTGAGCACAGGGTCCAATAGTTACTGTGATTCACTTCTTAGGCTCAAAGGGAGGGACTGGGATCCTTCGTGGGTTTTATTCTGTTTTATACGCTTGTGTTTTCCCTCAGGACAGGAATTGCCTGCACCCACAGTTTTTTGTTTGTTTGTTTTTGTTTTAAGATTTATTTATTGTATATGAGTGTTCTATCTGCATTTACACCTGCCAGAAGAGGGAATCAGTTCACATGATAGATGGTTGTGAGCCACCATGTGGTTGCTGGGAGTTGAGCTCATGACCTTTGGAAGAGCAGACAGTGCTCTTAACCGCTGAGCCATCTCTCCAGCCCCGCACCCACAGTTTTATTCCCTGATGAGTCACCGAGCATCACTGACACTGTGGAGGCTCTTGTTCTCATTTCAAACGTATTCCAGGATGTTCTTAGGAGTCACTGCATTTCCTTTCCCTGGCCAGTTGTCATCTGACAGTATTTCTTTTAATTATGGTGTGTGTGTGTGTGTGTGTATACAGATACCTTCACCATGCATCCTTGTGATGAGACCAGAGGCTGATGCTGCTTATTCCGTGTCTTCCTCTATCAACTCTCCTTAGTCTTTGAGACATGGTCTCCACTGAACTTGGGATTCACTGCTTTCGGTACATCAGTTCCTACCAAGTTCCCAAGATCCACCTGTCTCTGTGCCCACCATAGTTCCAGACATGTGCCACGGTGCCTATATTTTTGTGGGCACTAGCATTCTGAACTCAGGTTCTCATCCTTGCCGAAATTATAATTGTACATTTTATTGTAATGACTTGACCAACAATGAGTTAATGTGGAGAATACATGAAGGCACTCTTCAACTAGAAAAAGTCAGAAAATTCAAGATGAAAACAAGTTGTTTTGTTTAAGGCAAGTCACAAGAGAGAAAATCCAATTGGCTCTCCTGTGTAGAAAAGCATGGAAACACAAAGAATCTAGAGAAATTTATGGCAAACATATATTGCTTTATTTCCATTGAATTTCTTCTTCTTTTTCCTCTCTCTCTCTCTCTCTCTCTCTCTGCACTCCATTCATTTATCTGTCTTAAACTAGTTCCATTTTTAACTTTTATTTATTATTACTGTTATTACAAGTGTAGGAGACACACAAGGGGGGAGGTTGTGAGGCATACCAGGTTGCTTACACATCCCTGCCTTGGAGCACTTGTGTAGGCCGGAAGACAGCTGAGGGGTGGACCCTCTCCTTCCAAGCTGGATTCTAGAGACAGAACTCTGGTCCTCACGGCTTTGCAAGTGCTTTTAGACACGGAGCCATTTTGTTAACCCAAGTATCATAGTTTTAGGTGTACATAGTATAATCACACACATGCCTGTCTATGCATACACATATGCAAATATAACTAGTCTTGCCCTGGAAAATGCAGTATTTGAAAGGAAAGTGAAAATGAGAAGTAAATGAAGTTTCCCAGAATTGATTCTTGACCCCAATGATGTTCCTTGTGCCAGTCAGTACCATCCACCTAAAAAAAACAAAAAACAAAAAACAAAAACAAATCATTGTATTTTTAGTCTCTAATTATTCTTTTTCTTGGTAGCCTTGGCTGTCTGGGACTTACTTTGTAGACCAGGCTGGCCTCAAACTTCATAGTGATCTGCCTGCCTCTGCCTCCCTGTGTGCTGGCATTAAAGGCATGCACCACCATGCCTGGTTTAATTATTCTTTTTCTTTGTCCACATACTCAAAGTTGTTTCATTAAAAAAAATTCAGGAAACCTTACAAAACCACAGTTAATGGAGCAAATACAACAATCCAAATCTGTTAGAAAACTGCTATAAGGAAAGACTAAGTTTGCACCCTGTTTCATTTGGATCCTTAGTTTACCAACATCTTGAGCCACCCCCAATTTTTTATTTGTCCCATCTTCCTCCTGGCTGTCAAAAGTCATTCAACCTTTTGGTTTCCTCGCTGTGGTACTTAGAAGAGGACTCAAAGGTTGTGTGGCTTCCTGAAGAAACAGGGACGGGACGGGACTCACAGAATCAGTCTCTTGTCCGTGCTCTGCCACAGACAGCCCCTGACCTTCACTGTGGCACATGTCCCCACTTTATCAGCCTCAGCGGCCAGAGGGAAGGTTCTGCTCAAGGGTCTCAAGGTCTCAAGGTTCTCTCCAGTGCCAGCACGCTCAAATTCTGTATATTTCTCCCTGCTCTAGGGCATTCATCACTTACTGGCTCCCCCTGAAGACATTGTGACTGATGTGCATAAAGGGCTAGCTGTTAGTGCCCTGATAAGTCATTCCAGAGGGCTGATTAACCTCCTCCTGTCTCAGAATAAAGACTCTACTGTCGCCACATGACTTTATTACTCCAAGAATCCTTCTCTCATGTGAATGAGAAGAGACCGCAAATGCACCTCACAGCCTAGCAGTAATATGCCCCAAACTACATCCTCCAGCAGAGATCAAAAAGTAAGTCACAGAATCAAAGAAACAAAATGCTGTCACCCAATTGTCCTCTAGTTCTTCAGTCTTCAACTATCATCTTAATAAATTCAATCAATCAATCAATCGATCGATCAATCAGTGGACTCCAATGGTCCACTTGGAGTCTGTTATCACACAAAGTTATCTCTGGTGACATCACCTGCATTTTCACCTGACATCATCACCCTAGCTCCTGCCCTGGCTCTTTAGTGACCCCAGCTGTTCCTCTGTCTGTCCTCATTGGAGATTCTGGCTTTCCTTGGGGTGATCTCAGATCCTCAGAGGTAATGCAATTTTACTGATGGCTGGGGCCCACAAGAGGAAAAGTATTGCCCAGTACAGAAAACAAAGGGACGCTAGCCTATTGGTTTTTATTGTTTTTTTTTTTCCCCCATGGTAACTCTTTACCTCTCTTTCCCTGGCGTTACATCTGATTGACTCCATCCCGGAAGAGAACCCTTCCTGTCACTCAGACCTCTGCTTCGTTCAATATGGCTCCTTTTATGCTGTTTGGTTTGGTTTGGTTTCTACACAAAGTCTTATTCAGTAGACTTTAGTAGACAGTAGGCTGTCCTGGAACCCAGGGCTAACACTGAATTCAGAGCAATCCTCCTGTCTCAGCCTTCCATGTGCCAAGGAAACAGGCTTGAGTCACCACGCCCAGCACGAAGCAGCTACCGGTGTTCCTGTCTCTGCTGCTCTCTGCACTCCATTTCGTTCTTCTCTTTCCTCACTAGTGCCCTGGCTATAGGTGGTCCCTAGGCAAGCTCTCTGCCTCCTCCTACACAAGACCTTTGCAAGCCTTGCTCACACAACCTTCCACACCCTCTTCCTCTGCTGCCTATCCACATGGGCTTCATCTGGACATAATGCGGACTTCCTTTACTTCTCACCCCAGTTATCATTTCATGTTAGAAGCCACTTTGGTTTTTCATGTTTCGGGAAGGTTCTTTTGCTACATGTATGGACAGAGCCGTGTTACACACACACATAGACACACACACACCCTTTTTATATCGTTATTTTTTACTTTTTTTTTCTCAGAAAGCTATTTTAAAACATCAGATCTTTTTCAATGATTTCAAAGTTCTTGGTGGAATGTTGTGCAGGCAATTCGACTGGCCTTCCCTTAGGGGCCTTTAGGGGACTGACAATGTCCTATGTCACCACCTGCCTCCTTTGAAATCACCTAAGCCAGGTGCTTCAGATATAACCCATCTGCCACTTCCACCTGCTCTCTCTCTGCTTTGGTTTCTCTCTCCTTCCCTCCTCTCTGACTTCTCTCTCCTGGGGGTCCCCACCATCTCTCTCTCTCCACCTCCATCCAATAAGTACATAGTAGTACATGCCTGTAAACCCGGAAGGAAGCCCAAGGCTTTCCTTGGGCCTAGAGTGAGTCTGAGGCCAGCCTGGACGACACAGGATCCTCTCTCCAAACAACAGGGATGTTTCTGAGGTAGGAGCACCTCTCGGGTGTCAGAATTCCACAACTGGAGAGTTCATTCTTTGCCTTAAGCTTTTGTCTCTTGAGATTTTCCAAGATGATCCCCAAAGCAGCAACAGTGGTTTTTAAATTTTTGTTTCTTTCTTTTCTTCCCCACCTCTCCATTATTTAAAAAGAGAATCAGGGATCTGAAGAAAGGTGTGTGAAAGAGGAAAGGGCTTGGGGTGGGGGGCATGATCTATCCAAGGTATTCTTAAGGGGAAGATTTTATTGTAGATGTGAATGAAAGAACAGCCAGAGGCATCTGCAAGACTCCAGAACAGGAAGAGAAAGAAACAGGCTGAATGTTGTTGAACTTGGTGGGGGCAGGGGGCAAGAGAGGAAACGTTATCATACAGGAGTCCTACTAGCCTGCTTTCTAGATTGCCTAGCAAACTCTGACGTCATCACTGCCTCCGCCAGGTGCCAGATATAAAGGACCTATTAGCCTTTTTTTCTCTTCTCTCACTTCTCTCATTTACCCTTCTTTCTCTCTCTCTCTCCTCTCATGCTCTCCTACTGTCTCTCTGTCTCTCTCTCTGCCCTCATGGCTCACTCAGACTCTAACTCTGTTCTCTCGGATAAACCTCTTTGTATCAGACCTGTTGGGTGGTGTGCAATTCCTTATATATTATAACAGGAAGACAAAGAGAGGACCTAGACAGAGTAGCTGAAAAAGCAGTTGTAGAGGAATTTTAATTCAGAACATGGCTGCTCTGGCAAGAGATCCCATCCAAAGACCTTCTAGATCTGATCCAGCTGACATACAGAAATGCCTCTAATCTCAGGAGGCAGAGGCATGCAGATCTCTGAGTTCTAGTTAGTTCTGTTCAGGCAGTTAGGCAGAGTCTGTGAGTTGAGAGGCAGTTTAGGGGAGTTGAGTTTGTGGCAGTTCAGTTCTTGGAATTCAGATGCAATTTTACGGGGAGAATTTTACAGACAGAGGTTGAAGAGAGAACAGGCCAGAGAAGGAGACACCAGAAGATTAGAACAGACTGCTAAAGTTAGTTTGAGGCCAAGCAGAGCGATTCAGTGAGAAACTGAGAAAAGCCAGATTGAATCAGTCAGTTTAGATTTGAGCCAGAACAGCTGAGTTGAACCAGCCAGCCAGAGTTCAGAAAGAAAAAGAAAGGGAGGAGAAAGGATAGGATTGGGAGGGAATGAGGGAGGGGGCTATGGCTGGGGTACAAAGTAAATAACCTGTGATTAATATTTAAAATTAAAATTAAAAAAAAAAGAACAAGAAAGGGTGAACTTATTCAGCAGTAAGTCTCAAAGGCTGAAAACATTCTAAGCCTAGATTAGATTGTACAGAGGCTAGGAGCTTCCAGGACTAGGCCTGGGTTAGCAGACAGAGGCAGTAAGCCTCTGAGACAACAATTGAAACAGGGCAGGGCTACAGGGAGAACTGAGTGGCTAGGGAGGGAAGCTTCTAAGCTGGAGGAAGCTTGGGTGGTGAGAAGAGCCGAAAAGGGCCTGGGTGCAAGCACGGACTCTAAATGTTTAACTGCGAGGGCCCGGAGGGAGGCCAGCATGTGCTTTGGTGTGCTAGCAGTCACCACAGGCACCCACCTGTCCCTTCTGCCAGTCATAAGGAAAAATGACTCCTTTTGGTAGAAGGGAAATGGCTTTCCAAGTTCCCAAGAAATGTTGGCTTTTGTCTAACTGCCTGGATTTGTGGAAAAAAAAAGAGTTTTCTTTGGATATAACAGGGAGATGGTTCTAATAAGGACTTTGGAGACACACGGATCAGTCACATTTTTAACTCAAGATCAACTCTGAGCTGGTGGAAGGAAACCATGTGTTTTATCCAACCATTCCATCTTCAGTTTGCCTCTCCCTCTCTATCTCTCCTTCCTTTTTTTCTTTTTTCTTTTTTTAAAGATGTAGCCAATTGTAACACATGCTTTTTTTTTTTAAGATTTATTTATTTTATGTATGTGAGTGTTCTATCTGCATTTACATCTGCCAGAAGAGGGAATCAGTTCACATTATAGATGGTTGTGAGCCACCATGTGGTTGCTGGGAATTGAACTCATGACCTTTTGAAGAGCAGACAGTGCTCTTAACTGCTGAGCCATCTCTCCAGCGCCCCTTTTTTTCTTTTTTTTTCCCCAAAAAAAGTTTATGAAAAATTGAGACACTATCCCAGAGGATATGGGAGTGTAGGGATCCAACTGGCTTCTCCAATATGGAAATCAAATAGTTGTAGGTCAAGAGAGGTCTCACCCTGATATTTATAGCTCTCTTGAATAGCCCGGAAGGGAAGCAAGGTCATAAGAAAAGTCCTCTGCATTCCAATCCCTAAAGTAGAAATGCTAATTATGAAAAAAGGTAAGCAAAGATTATTCAAGGAAGAAGGATGGTGGAGAGAGCTTTCCCGGCGGCCAGAAGATGCAGGTTAGCGTCTCTAAGTGGCAAAACTTCCACCACCTGACTCCTCCTTTTTGTCTGCACCTTAACTTTCTAACATCTCCTTGTTTCTCACAGAATCAGGCTGGTACTCTGGCTGCTTCCTAGGACTTCCGGTTTACAAAGTTTCAGTCTACAAGTCTGTTTCCTAAGTCATCATTGCAGTCCAGCTGAAACACAGAAGAGCCATAATTCGACATTTATGGATGAGACTGGCATTGAGAACTATCCATGCAAAAGCAAAATTTCACTTATCATTTCAGTAATGGCTTTGCCTAGTGAAGACACTCTGACCTTGGATCATCCTTTTCCTTGTTAAAGCATCATCAGAGTTCCCATCACTTCCGGTTAGCAACATGGATAGAGGGGGCATAGCCCTGAGCCCCTGTTGACAGTGCCTTGGGGAGGCTACTGAAAAGTGTGGTGTTGTAAATGGGGTTCTTAGAATGTGTGTTCAGGAAATCTCACAGAAGGGGAAACCCATGGTTCCTGAAAAGGAGAAAGAGATGGCATTGTCAGGAGCCAGTGGCTAGGGTGAGGAGTGGAACAAGAAATGTAGACAGAGTTAGCTAAGATGTCTCCCAGCTGGGAGAATGACCAGCAAAGTGGGGCTCAAGTTGAGACAGCTCACAGCTGGCTAAAGGCAAAGAAGGAACAGAAGACCAGGGTGCTCAGACCAGACAGCAAGAAGCGTATAGAGGGTCTGTCACAACAAGACCCCAGCACAGTAGGGGGACACATCAGAGGTCAGTGTTAGGACTACCATTGGGGATCGGTGGGAAATAAAGCGGTATACAAAAACACAGCCCGAAAAAAGAAAAACATTTCTAATTCAGTTACTAGTGAGAAGGGATCTGATTTTTCTCAGTTGGCGGCTGCTCTGCCTATTTATGAACCAAAATGTCAAGATTTTTTTTTGGATGCGAAGGTAAGGTTTTAAAATAAATATTAATAGAACCCACTAATGATTTCATTGCTCCAAAACACTGTGGGGAGATGGGAGTGAGGGCAATCTGAAGACAGGCTGACTATGTGCTAACACTTTTTTTTTTTTAAACTAAGAACACACTAAAATCTGAGAAAAACACAAGAACCGTGGTTTGGCCAAGAAAGAAACTATTCCAACCAGGTGCTGAGCCATTTCTTGGTGCTCCTGGATTCCCTCCTCCCAGTGGGCATGCTAGGAAAGTGTGCATTCTGCTGCAGTGCCTCGGGGATTTACCTGTCTGAAAGCGTGCCTGGGGGCAGCAGGCGAGAGGAAGAATGGGGTGTTGAAAGAGCAAAGTCTCCAACTCAACCCCTTCCTTAACAGTCACCGAGAGAGCTGCATCTGTGCTGAGGTAAAACCTCACCACCCCAAGGGCTGGGGCCAAGAGCCGTTCTCTCCACACTGGGGAAGTTTTCATTACCTAGGAGTTTTTCAGGTTTCTTTCGATGTGGGGTTCCAAGCGAGTGGGCTTTCTCCAATTTGGAAGTGGTTTTAGTGGTTTCAGGGAGCAAGGGTTGTGGTGGTGAAGAACTGAGGGGAAGGTCGGAACTTTCCCTTTTCCTCACCCACTTCTTCCCAGTCTAGGGGGTTGGTGAGAGGCAGGTAATCCAAGACAAAACTGAGAAGGCAGCTAGTTTGAAAGCAGGTTCCTTCTAGACTCCAAGAAAAATGGTCTGATCTTTCTGAGCCTTCCTTCCTCACCTATAAAGTGGTAAGTTCCTTTCAGCCCTTTGATTCTGTGGTCACAGGGCACTTCCTAAGGCTCCTAACAAGAGGGAGCAGGTCTCATTTGTCAGGTCCAAAGGAAACTCCATCTCCCCAAATCCTGGTGGTTAGACAAAAGCCAACATTCCTCAGGAACTTGGGAAACCGGTTCTCTTCTGCCGAAGGAGCCATTTCCGTTATTACTGGCAGAAGGGAAGAATGGCTATCCAGGTTACTTATTATCATAGCAAAGCACAGGCTACCCTGCAGGCTCCCTCGCTATCACAAGCACCTGTTACACACTTCGGACTCCATTCTAGAGCCCAAGCTCTTTTCAACCTCCCCTCTCCGCAGCACCCAAATTTCTAAGCTCAAGGGCTTTCTCTTCCTAGCTTCTCATTCTCCCTAATACTCTGCTCTTCTGCTTTGCTCTTCCTCTTTTGCCTGCTCTCCATTGTCGTCCTCACCAGCTCTTTCCCCCTCTCTATCCTCTTCCCCTCTTTCTGTCCTGCTCCTATTCTTCTCAGGGCCAGATTGAGCCTGCTGGCCAGGTTCAGTCCACTACTCATTCTCTCTGCTCTGGACTCTTTCAGATGCCTCCGGCTGTTCTCTTCCTCATATCTACAATAAAACACCTTCCCTTAACCAAAACTATGGAGTATTCACATCCTCAGTTTATACAGTGTCCACTGAGTCCGAGCACAAGCGCTTTAGGTAGAAACATTTTCAGACAGTGGGCCTAGATGAGGCTGTGAAGGATTTGAAGAGCAGTGCTAGATGGTGAAATGTCAAGAATAACCCACATGTTGCCCTTTGTACACTAAGTCTCACCCTGTACATGGTCTGCGCCCAATCAGCCATCCCAGGAAGCAGTCAAGGCACCTCGCATAGCACTCAGGCTCCTTTAGCATCATGAAAGACGCCTCTGTTTCTCTCAGCCTTGATCTGACATGTGATTTTCCCAAAATCCCATGAACATTTTCCACCTCCTCTCGAGGCCCTGACGCTGTTATAACAAGGCTACCCTTTCCTAACTCATTCCCTGGGTATCTCTGAAAGCCAGGAAAGCACTTAAAACCAGGGTCTGAAAGGGCAACTGTCACTCTGCCGTCATGCTAAGACCTCAACCCCACTTAATTTAGATTAAAATAGGGCCATCGTTTCCATCAATCATCAGGCTGAATGAAAAGGAGCCTCCATTCTCTCTCTAATTGCTCGGGAAACATTATAGGTGAGTGGATTATAGCATAAACCCAGGCACACACCCCTGCCTCACCCATCCTTTTTTTACTTAAGCCTTGTAAACTTACCATCTGCTCAAACAAGGCCCTGGGACCAGACCCACATTGTTGCAGGGTAGGTAAGCTGCTTGTCTTTCCTCGGGCCCACATGCTCCCTGAATATGATTCCGAGGGAAGGGTCTGAGCGAGTCACACAGACACAGATGTTCCTGTATCCAAAGGTTACATGTGTGTGATCTTGGGAGTGGCAGAAAAATAGTTTTCTTTTGATCATTTCTGAAAATCACTAAGACATGGCTATGTTTTCTGTTTGCCTGTAGCAGCCAGCATGGAAACCCACCATTTAGTCGTGGCTGGATGCTGGGATGTCTTTGTGAAAACTGATAAAAGCCACCAGTAGTTAGAATGCTTGCCCATCGTCAAGAGGCCATCTACAATGAACAGGATTTCCAAGAGGGAAGGGAAGAGAACAAGGTGTCTTTGAGCCTCCCAGAAAAGGAGGACCATGGGCACAGCTGGGGCTAAATGAATGGTAACGCTGGATGGAACTGAAATACTTCACTCTCTACTATCTCAAATTATGACTGCTTACATCTCAAAAATTAAAGTCCCTTCTTATTTGTCTTTTCTAATAATTCATTATCAAATCCAATTGTCTTCCTGTAAAATAATAGTGAATTGGCAAAGACCTCATTCCCTGACTGAGCCCTAGGTCTTGAAAGAACATGCATAGAGGAGGGCCTCAGAAGTGGGAAGAGCTGGAATAGCCCCCATTCTTTGACGCTCACAGGGACAAATATCACAGGTGGTCCCATGAAACCTAGCTCAGGAAAGCAAACAAAAGGCTGTACCCCATAATTCTTCTATGGACTGCATCATTTAGGTCAGCATCACCCATCCAGAGATGGTCGTAAAACCTCAGTAATTCTGATCTTACTACTTAGAAATCAAGAGACACCCAAGCAGGGGTGTCCTCTTCTTCCCAACTTACCAGAGCCCGAATTGATATAATTGAAATGTTTCTATGCAGTCTTAATAGAAAATACAAAGTGGCTGACATGGCAGTAAAATGGTGTCCATTTTCTACATTGTGATAGGTAGAACTGAGAGATAAAGCCAGAGTCAGAAACAGTCAGCTGCAAGGTTCAACAAGAGGCCCAGTGTTACCTCACTGGCTGTTCAACTTTGGCTGTAGCCTGGATCTCCTCATTGGTCTCCTCCAAAGAAACTTTCTCTGTATGCTAACATAGTCTTTTAAGGGAGGAGAAGAAGTTGTTTTTCTAAATGCTGCTATGAAAACGAAGCAGGATAGAACTACATATATTCAAAAATAAATACAGTCAGTATCCTACTACCACATTCTTGACCTTTCACCCAAGGTAACTGCAACCCATCCGCCAACATCTCTTATCTCTCAAGACATGAAGGAGATTAGTATGTGCTGAAATATTTTCAGGGGCTTATAAGGTCCCAAATGCAAGATATATGAATTTTACTTTATAGTACATTACACAAAAAATAAAAAAATTAAAAAAAGAAGTGTGGTAGTTTGAATAAAAATGGTCCCCATAGGCCCATAGGGAGTGGCACTATTAGAAGGCGTGGCCTTGCTGGAGGAAGTGTGCCTCGATGTAGCTGCTGCCTGCGCATCCAGATGAAGAACTCTTAGCTGCCTCTCTAACACCGTGTCTGCCTGCATGCCACCATGGTCCCCACCATGACGATAATGGGCTAAACCTCAGAAGTGTAAGCCAGCCCCAGTTCAATGTTTCCCTTATAAGAGTTGCCATGGTCATAGTATCTCCTCACAGCAATAGAAACCCTAACTAAGACAAAACAATTCCGTAAAATTGTTTATATTGTCTTGAGTCTAGACTTCCTATCCCGACACTACAAATACCGAGAACTAAAGGACAAATTATAACAATGATCCTCCTAAATGCACAGTACAACTTTCAAGACGTACAGGGAAACTCCCAATTGTCTGATGGACGAAGAGAACGAAAAGCCAGGCCAAGGCCCTCTGGGTTTTTGTGGTTCATTGGCTGTATGGTGGGGTTGGGATGAGGAGATGAGGATGAAGAGTTTGGGGTCAAAGTAACCATGGAGCTTGAGCACTAATGCCTCTAAGGAAGCAGCAAGGGCAAAGGGCTTAGTTATGGCTCATGTAAATGGAACCTGAGACATTTCTGCCAGCTTGGCACTCCAAGGCGCTGTACTGTGTTGGAAACAATAAAGCGTGAGAAAAAGCCCAGTCCAGGACTTTTGTCTCTACCTATTGGAGTTCTCACTAGAGACTAAAAAGTTCCCTAAAATTTTGTACTTACAGGCTTCCCTGCCATGAGTTTCAGGTTGACGACCTTATGCATCTGAAGTCTTAAAAGCCTGAGCTGAGAAATCCTATTAAAGGCTTTTCTTGGGACTATGATGCACCTCCCAGAAGAGAAAACATTTCAACCTATAAGTCTGTGTAAGACCCACAAATAAAGTTCCGTTAAAGACAAACACAGTCTAAAATTACAAGCATTCCTTAAAGAAATAAAATTACACATAAAAGCAAGATTAGGACCAATAACTTAAACTTCTGGTTACTAATTTGGCTATTATTAATGATTTAATGGCTAAGGATATAAAAGATAAATTC
This sequence comes from Pachyuromys duprasi, assembly GCA_028658305.1. Lineage (NCBI taxonomy): Eukaryota > Metazoa > Chordata > Mammalia > Rodentia > Muridae > Pachyuromys > Pachyuromys duprasi. The sequence goes on along the minus strand of CM053750.1, from coordinate 16,287,422 downwards.
AAACCACAGTAAAAAAAATCAAAGAGAACAGAATAGAAAGATGAAATCAGATTCACATCTCACTTCATATATGAAATAAATCCAGACATAGTAGGATCTAAATGTGAGAGGAAAAATTTTAAACTTTATAAAAAAATATAGAAGAATATGGTTATCACATAGGTAGGGAACATTTTTTTTGTATGGACACACAAAAAAATCATAAAATGAAAAGGAAAAGACAGATATACTTGAGTTTTCTTAAAATTGTGTAAAAAAAGATACCACAAACAAAGATAAAAGAAAAAATACATTTTAGGAAAAGATGCTTGCACACTGTACAAAAGCAAATCTTATAAACTCACACACACACACAAAAGCAGCAACTCAAATTGAGAGTTGAATAACACCTTGCAGAAGATGCAAGGCCATTGCTTGATAAACATAAGAAGAACGCGTCAGTTCTAAGTCATGCGAGGGTTGTAACCAGGAACAAAGCTGGCAGATCTGTGAGGAAGCAGACAGTATTGATACATTATGGGTTGGGAAGATCTGTGAGCCAGCCAAAGCACTGATGCAGTGTGGGTTTGGAGCATATGTTGGAACCACTATGTAGAAAAACATTTGACAACATCAGCAAAGCTCAAGATGGGCATGCCATCTCTCACATGTTCACAGGGAGACAAGCCTGTGAGCATGGATAATTCCCCCCCCCCCCGCCCGCCTGTTTATCGTAGTCAAACCTGGGATGATGCCAAAGTCCACTAAAGAATCATGGATTCATGTAACACAAGACAGTGGGGTGTATGCAGGCATAAGATCATGCACAGAAATGCCACACATATACTTTAAAATAAGGATTATCTTAGAAAAGTAAAAAGAATGTGGATGTAGTTTGGGTTGTCTTTGAATCACTGCATTTCTTACAAGACTATTCAGAACAAGTTGAACAATGTGTTGAGGCAGCATTTTGTCCTTTCAATAGGAGTGCTTAGGTGTCTGTTAGATTATTAAAAACAGTGTAGGGAAATGTCGTATCTAAGCAGCAATTGATCTAAATAAAGCCTTAGTAAACACATCTCTGGGCCTTCAACATCATTAGAACAGGATCATGACAGTAGTTACTTCCAGTAAGCGCTGTGGCAGATTCACAGAAAACATTGCTCTAGGGTACAAGCTTGGCCGCATTCTGTCTAACAATGACTGAGGAGGTACTTGGAGATCCAGACTACTGGAACTTTGTGATGAATTCTGCTCTTGGTTGTTTTATAAGACCTTCCAAGTACCACCATCCTGATGTAAAGTAGGAAGAACACATCATAATAACCAATAACCCATAACGCAGCTTGCACTCTGAAGATTTTAGCACATTATATGCTTTGATCCTGACTGCAACCCCATGTGAGCCAGGTATTACCCTGTCTTATAGATGAAAAACAGACAGTTTCACCTGTGGTTTGAACGGGTTTCCCTAAAGCGCATGTTGGACGTGTAACTCCCAGTGAGGTAGAGTTGCTGGGGAGGGAAGAGGAGGAAGCTTGCTCAGGAAGGTTCTACATTCATAGATGGCTTAGGGGCAACTACTGAAGAGCTTGAGTCCGAGACTGAGCATTCTATCTACCTGTCTGTCTGCCTGCCTGTCTGTCTGTCTGTCTGTCTGTCTGTCTTCTACCTATCTATTATCTATCTATCATCTATGTATTTATGTATCTAGCTTCTACTTATCTATTATCTATCTATTTTTTATCTGTCTATCTAGCTATCTATCTTCTACCTATTATCTATTATTTATCTATCTGTCTTTCTATCATCTATCTCTCTATCTATATATCTATCTCTCTTCTATATACCTACCTATTTCCCTTTCTCCCCTCTCTCTGTCTCTCCCTCCCTCCCTGCTTCCCACCCTCCCTCCTTCCTCTCCTCCCTGTAGGGCGTGTTCTCCTCTTTTCTGCCACCTACCACTGGATGGCACCGACAAAAGGCCCTCACCAGATATGGACTTCTTGACCTTGGGCTTCCCAGGTTTTAGAGCTGTAGGGAGCACATCTCTTTTCTTTCCAAGTTGCCCAATCCCAGCTCTTTTTTTCTGTTCCATTTCCTCTTATGCCATAATGAGCTAGAACCCGAGGCCTCACACGTGCGAGACAGACACTGCCACTAGGCTACGTCCGCAGCCTGTTCACCACTATTCTGTTAGAGCAGCCCAACAACCAACCAAACAAAAACCAGGCACAGAACCCAATGTTAGGTTTGGCTGGTAGCTGAGTAGAAAATGGCCGGGTCAGAACAATCACTCTGAGATTCTCCATAAAACACACCTCTCCAAAGTTCTCTGACCGCCAGTCTGTTCTGTTGCAGTTACTAATGGACAATTCACTCCACAAACAAGACGTTCTCTGATACCATGCTCAGGATACCTGGTCTATATGTCCTGGAAATGCAGGTTGCTGGGTGATTACCACGTTCTCTGAGATGTTGCAGTTAGGTACCACCAAGGCAGGAGATGTCATCACTTCGGGGTCCTCCGCGTCCCAAACAGTTACACATAAGAGTGCAGTGAATATTGATTGAAAAGGAGGGTGTTGAATTATTTTTCTTTCCTTTTTTTTTTTGGAAACCTTTCTTCAAAAGAGCCCAGTGTCACACCGATAAAAGCAGAGACACTCTGGTTGCAGCTTTTGAGTGTCGGTGGGCTGCCGCAGCAGCTGCCTGCAGACTGAAGCCCACTCATGGAATTCGTATTCCTGGAGCCGAGAGGACAGAACCTGATATCCAGGGAGGCCCAGGAAATGAGCCAGGGTTTCCGATTCTCAGTCCCGGAGTTTGCTCCTTTGTCGTCAAGACGATGTGGTCTGGCCCTGATTCCGCTCTCGGGGGTGAGAGTACATTTCTAGGAAAAAGACAGCTGCTTGGTGATTAGACAGTTGTGTAAGCTACTCTGGGACACCCTAACTCATGCGCAGTGAGCTGAATGATGACTTTCTGCTTCATAAACTGAGGACTTAGCAAGTGCATTGCTAGCTTCCATGTCCCGTGGAGTGCCGCTGAACAGAGAGAAGGCTTATCTGTTGCTTTAGAAATGTAACCAGGATGGCTCTATTGCTAGTTTAAAGATTATTAATTTGACGGTAGAAGTGGATATTGACATTTCTTTTGACATCCTTTGACCTTTCTGCCCATGTTTCAAGAGCCCACTGCACCTCATATATAACTAGAATAATAATAATAAAAAAAAGTATGTCCCTTAGTAGAGCATTTGCCATGCAGGAAGGCTTGGGTTTACTCCCTAGCACTAAATCTATAACCCCCTTCTGATGGCCTGCACCAGCACTCCAGAGAAATGCAGAAAGATCGTAAACTCAAGGGCATTCATGTCTACCTAATGAGTTCAAGAGCAACCTGGGATACTTAAGACTGAGCCTCCAAAATAGCACCAGGCTATTAGAGCTCCATTCCCATGGTGGAGGGCTTGTCTGGCAAGCACGGAGTGCTGAGTTTGGACCCCAGCATGTGGAAAGGAAGGGGTGTGGCAGCCAGCTGGGTGTACTGACAGACGCCTGCCATTCTAGTACTTGGGAAACCGAGGAGGGTCATCATTTTGAGGCCAGCATGGGCTATAGAGAAAGACCCCATCACAAACAGACAAATAGAAGTTACAGCAAACAGTCAGCCAGGGGGAAACCTGTGCTAGAATGTGTCTGGGTAGGTGAACACGGCGGGGACGCCCATCCAATTATCCCTCTGGAGGTGCACTCCCTGTTCTTTCAGGAGCATATTAATCATTTTTACGCTGTCCTGACTCCTAATCACAGGCGTAGCCAGTGTTGTCAAAACAGTGCCTGCCTGCATCTGTTTTTTGTGACTGGCCTGGTTTCCAGGGAGTGTTTGTGAGAGAATGGGGAACAAGTGATTGACAGTCTATGTTGACATTTTGCGGCTGTTTGGAAATGGGAACAATCTCAGTCTGATGTTGTAATTCCTCCTTTTATGGGCAAAAGCTGGTGCCTCAGCATGAATGGGCATTATCAAAAGCTCTGCAACGCACCCCAGACACTCCACATCCTTCCAGCACGCCCACTGTTCGACAAGAGACAGACAAGGACCTTCTCCATCTCCATTTCTAAGTCCCCATCCCTAATGAACTTGAGTGAAACAGCAGACCTATAACATCCTCATATGATTTTCCTTTCTTCTTGTTTCAACCACAGTCTTCGTCATAACTTACTGTAATACTTTTAATTGCACAAGCAATAGATTCCCATCGATAGTTAAAACAGTACAGATAGGAAAAACTCTACCTACTCCTCAATCTTATAATCCTCTCTTTTGAATAATCTCATCATCCATCAAACATGTATCATTCCAGAATGTATGCACTTTCCTTAAGTATTTACACTCATAAGTGTGCATGTGTGTGTAATTGTTTATGTGTGTGTGAAATATATAAATTTATATTCATTTATATTTTCACATACAGAAAAACTTGTGTTTGTTGGTAAAGAGTGTTGTTTGATAAACAAATTATATCAAATTGTGCACAGTACTGCAACTAGCTTATCTCATTTAGCAATTATGCTAAACATGTTTTCACATGAAGAAGTCCTGATTGAGCTCATTTGCTTCAGGAGAGACACAATTTTTCATGAAATGGATGCATCTATTCTCTAGACACAAAACTTTAAGTTATTTTTGTTTTTTTTCCCACTATTACAGCTATTATAAATCTCACCGTCTGAGTCTTTTTTTAAATCCATGGGCTCACTGCACGTGTGCCCACAGGACTCATGTGCCCAGCATAGATATAAATTCAGCCAAATGCAAAGTCACGAACTTGAAACATGAAGATTCTTCTTGGGCTTTCTTTTTGTAACGGTTCTCCAGCCTGAACTTGGCAGCTGACAATGTCTGCTGTAATGTCAAAAGGCTGGACACCCCTACAAGGTTACAATTGCTCCTCTGAAGAACAGTGAGGACTAGTGCTTAACCAGAATACTCCCTACTAACAGACAACAGGAAGTCAGGAAATCCAAGACCCAGATGCTGATGGATTCAGTTCCTGGTGAGGGACTCCTCCTGGTTTGCATATGGTTATTCTCTTACTGTGTCCTCAAATCCTTGGGGGGAGGGGTTGAGAGAGAGTAACATGATACAGATCATGGGACTGAGCCACACATATGAGACTCAAACTTTCAATATATAGCATTTCACCTCTGGCATCTACCCACCCCACTCATGTCCTTCCTACATGGAGAAGATCCATTCATCCCACTGATTCAAAAGTCTTAACTCATTCTAAACACTAATTCTATAGCCAACTGCCTTTAAATATTATCTTAATTAGATGTGATTACGATTCAAGATTCAAGGTGTCATTAACTCAGAACAGACGTCTCCAGCTGTGAGATAATGAAACCAGATGTTATATGCTTTCAAAATACAATTATTAGGAAGGCAATAAGATAAGGAATCTCATTTTAAAGTGCAGAAATTAGAAGGAAGAGATCTGTGATAAGTCCCAAGTAGTTCCACACCCTGACAAGGGAATGACCATTGGAACTAAGTGTTAAGTATCCTGAATTAATTCTGAATGAGGTCTGATGTGCTGTCTTCCACAGCACACCCCACCCCATTCTGCTACTTTCTTAGGTGGAGTCATTTGCACAGCTTCTGGTCAGCTGCTTTCTGACGTGCTGAAACCAAGGTCCCCATCTAACAGAAAAGGCCCCAAGGCAGTGCTGAAGCACTTTGAACCATTCTTAAATGAGAGAGCACCTTTGCCTCCGATCTGGGCGTATCTGAGAATCCCTTGCTCACGGTGTCCCATTCTGATCTGGGGTTGTATTATTAACCACAACTAGGGAGAGAAGCTAGAGAAGCAAATAGGCATGCTGCTGTCCTGAGCACAGCTGGGAAGAAGGTGATGCATCCAGAGGTTAGTGATGTACCGTCTCCAGGAAAACTACAGAGGAAACATACCATCCTCTCCTGTCATCACTCCTGCGTACCTCATTCCATTGCTTCTGAGGTGTCCTGCCCCAGCTTCTGGAGGGTAACAGCCTCCCAAGGCTCCAGGGATGCAGCAGAGGCAGTAGTGTTTACCTCTTTGAAGCTTACAGAAGGGCCAATGCCAACAGTGTTCAAGTCATAGTCACACACAGCCTTGTTAGGCAAATGGCACCTCGAACTTGACCACCATGGGCTGGCACTCCCCAGCTGTGGGTTTTAGGATTACTCAGCATGTAGTCCATTGCCTGTAGATGGATCTGACCATGAAGAAAACATTTCCACGGTGTCCTTGGGCTCCGTGGGCTGTACCCTGATGCCACACTGGGAACCCAGAGCTCTTCTCTGCCCTGCCGGCTACTTAAGATGTCTGCATGGCATCTTCCTGAAAAAGTTGGCTTCATCCTGGATGAACTTGGAGGGACCCCCATGGTGCTGTCTTCCAGCATGGCACATATGGCCTCTGGAATAGAAATTATCCAGAGGGGGAGGGGAGCAAGGGGACCGTGGATGCTGAGCCTGAGGCCAGATGGCATGATGAAATTCCCTTCAGTTATTCCAGCTCAGACCAGCTCATATTTGACAGTTTGCCTTCATTCGTTCATGGATTCATGAGGACATCTTTCTGTAGCTCTAACATTTACCACTCTGCCTAGTGCACAGCGGTTGCTAAATAAATGTTCACTGAATGAATGAATATGTAATTTCCTGAAAGAAAAATTACACATAGATTTGAGAGTAAAGCGCGAGGGAGACTAAGTATCCATAAAGTTACAAAATACTCCCCTGTGTCCTTTACAGCAAAATCAAGAGATTTTGCCCAACTTCAAACAGAAACCACAAAGGCAGATCTTCTTTTCTGATTTTCTTATCCTAAACTCTTTAACTTCGTGAGCCCATTGTTATTCCTAGAAAGACAAAAAAAAAGGTAATTTTGTCCATACAATTTTAAAAATTATCGAATAATTGAACAGAACCAGCTGTGCTGGTATGGATTTGTAATCTCAGCTGCTTGGGAGGCTGAGGTGGGAGGACTGTGGGTTTAGAACTAAAATGAGTGACAGCGTGGGACTCTGCTTCACAACAAACATACAAAGATGCTGTCTCTAATAATGGTTAATCTTCATTGTCAGCCACCTACGAGAAGAACCAGCATGTCTGTGAGGGCTTCTCTAGACTGTTTTAACTGTGGTGGGACACTCCTTCCTCAGTGTGGATTATTCCATAGTGCAGAGCACCGGCTGAATGAAGAGAGCCGAACACTAGCATTCGTTCATCTCTCCCCTTCCTGACTGCAGATGGATACAATATGACCAGCTGACTTTGTGCTGCTGTCACCGTTACTTCTCCGTCCTGACCAACAAACATGTTACACTGTTCCCAGTGAGGAAAAACAACCTAACGAACAAACAAACAAAACCAAACAAAACCTTCCTCAAGTTGTGTTCCTCCTACAAAAGTGAGAAAAGTAACTAATATAGTATCTAATATCTTTCATTATTTGATTGAAAGTACTCGCTGTCTTCTCAGACCTGATACTCAAGGAGGAGTCCTAGCTCTTTCCTAAAAGAATGCATTTCCACCTCCCACAAGTTGGAGAATTTCCAGGCCCAGCAATGGTGGAAGGCAATCTTTCCTTGCCTGCTGTGTGGGCCAGTGGAGTTCTGTCTAGACAATTCCCACACAACTGAGTGATTGAATTGTACCCGGAGAGAATGGATCCTTAACCTGAACCCTAATACATTATCTAGTTTACAATTCAGGCTTTTTCTGGGAGGGAGGGAAGAGAGGGGAGAGAGGAAGAGAGAAGGAGGGAAGGAGAAGGGGAGGGGGGGGGAATTATAATCTTCCTCAATCACCCAGCGTTGGGGAATTCAGTGTGCTAAAAAAAAAAAAAAGAGAGTGTGTCCCAAGTGCCGCCATGTCAGGTTCCCATGTGTCTGCAGTTTCTGCCTTTGTCACTTTTCTGCTGTAAAAAAAAAGGTGCGTGTGCAGTTGCCTGCCGCCCAGGACTGTCTCGGTGACGGATGCCGTGGCTTGGCCGTCTCTTACAGTAGGGGCTTTTCATTACAAGATAGCTCGTTGTGCTCCCATGTGGGATGCAAGTTGGCACGAGCACAGACAGTCCATACAGCTACCCACAACTTGATCTACTAGTTGTGAACGGAAACTTTGGAACCCGTTCCTCCAGCTGCACAATGGTACTGTTTATGACCCTATTCTCAGGGGGAAGCGCTTGCTCTGTGAATAATACCAGGCACTTCTGTAAGCCTCCTCACTTTCAGGGAGCTTTACGGGTGTCAGCAAATTCACACAACACCCTGGTAAGGTAGCGAGGCACTGTTACATTTCCTTTGCAGCGAGAGAAACCAGATCACAGCATCAGATTTTCCCAAGACCACATGGACGATAAATGGCACAGCATCTGTTTCCAGATAGACCGGCACTGTTCTGCATGGTGAGCACTTACTCACAAAGAGCTCTGGTAGGGCTTTCTCCTTGACCTCACAGCTGCAGGTTACTATGAAACCTTCAACACACGTGTTAGGGTTGCCTTGTCTCTGAGTTGGTCTAGTTGGGACAAGGTAGGGCCACCCGGTACGTATAGCTACTTTTACAGTCCATAATCACAGGACCATGGTGGGGTGAGGGCTGGGCGGGAAGAAAGCTAAGTGACCATTAAACTCCGTGAGGAAAAATGTCTTTCCTACAATGTGGAATTGGTTTATTGATTTCATTTGCAGCTTGGGCATGGAGAAAAGCTTTGTCTATCAGCTCTAGTACAGTGCTAACATTTGGTAGCAGGTTGAATTGCAGTGCCCCAAAAGATATTCCCAAGCCCTGGCTCCCAAGTACTTCACTGTGAAGGTGAAAATAGCTAACAGATCTTTGCAGGTGTGATGAAGAGTCTACAGATGAGATTACCCTGGCTTTAGGGAAAGCTTCTGTCCAATGGCAGATGCCCTTTTAGGACAATGGCAATGGGAGTTTCAAGACACAGAGACAAGGAGGGGAAGAATGTACGAGAGGAGAGTCATAAGCTGGAACCACTCAGTTACAAACCAAGGAACTCCAACAGATGCCAGAATCCAGGTAGAGGTACACTCTCCCTGCAGCTTTCAGAAGGATCCAGCTCTACTAACGCCTTGATCTCAGACTGCTGGCCTCTAACTCTGTAAGACTGCATCTCTCTCTCTGTCTCTCTCTCTCTCCCTGTGTACGTGTGTGTGTTGAGGCTAGAGGTTGACATTTGGGGTCCTTGTCTCTCACTTTCTACCTTCTTTTTTTGAGTTAGGGTCTTTCACTGAACCCGGCACTCATCAGTTGTATAAACTGGCTGTCCCGGAAGCTCCAGAGATCTGCTTATCTCTCCTCTGCCTCTCAGTGCAGGTGCCAGGACGTTATGTGAGTCCTGGAGACTAGAACTCAGGTCTTCATGCTTGAGGAGCAGCCACTTTACCAACTGATAAAGTTGGGCCTCTTATTTCAAATAATTGTGTTAATAATAAGTGTGTTTGTTTGTTTATTTATTTATATTTATTGTGCAGGAATGGAGGACAGAAGATAACTTCTGTATTGATTCTCTCCTTCTGCCATGCCATGTGGGTCCTGGGGATTCAACTCAGTTTGTCAGGCTTAGCTGCAAGTGATTTTACCTACCCAGTTCACTGTTCTCTTGCCCATGAGTGCATCTAAATGTTTTATAAAAATTATCTGTCTTGCCATTTCAACCTAAGCCAGCTATGGATATGAGACTCAACTCCAAAAATGTCCTCTTTGAAAGCCCACTAGTGCATATTCTGTCCAGCGGAAATGCTTTGTTGTTCTTTGTTTATATAATGAGAGCCATGGACGCTTTTGGTTTTCAAAGTGTGAAGTTCTGTGCTAATGCGAAAGTGCATTGCTATCGCTCCTGGAGGCTTGGTTAACCTCTGTTTCTATTCCACTTTGCAGAAATTCATGCTGATATGAACCCTTAGGAACTTTCCTTCTCTGGTTAGAAGACCAATCCTGTAAGGCAGTAGAGTAGTCAAAAGGAAGGAGAAGAGGCCATGAAAAGATTCACAGGATCCAGGGGCAGCTGCAGAGTCCCACTGTGGAACTTGGGTGCTTTTCACATCCACTACTAGCTGTCAGAAACAGGCCTGCATTCTGCCTCCACACAGACCCTGGACCACCATGTTGTCCATAGCACAGCTCTACGTTAGGATGTCCACTTCCCAAATCAATGGCTTTTCACCTCACCCCATGGAAACATAACGCATTGTAAGCTTTTGTGTTTCTCATGCAATGAATTCAATGTGACTGTCTCTGATACCAATAGGTCAACTTTATCATTTAACGTTTGTAGGTCTTTGATAACTAATATGAAAACCTCCAATCCAGTAAGCCTGGTTACAGTCTACAACACTCAGCCTTTCCCAGGGCAGGAAAGGACTTGTATAGGGTGTGCGTTTTTCCTTTTCTGTTTTTGAGATGGGTTCTTGCCAGGTAGCACAGGTGTGTGGCTGTTCTTGAACTTGCCATCCTCCTGCTTCAACCACCAGAGTTCTTAGATTTCAGGCATGTACTACCATGCCAGTTTGGATGTCCATTTTGATATAAAGGTGTCAACTGCTGGAACTTTCTAGAGAAACAGAGGTCGCCGCTTTGCAGGGCTAATCTCTGAACTACCTTCCTTCAAATCCTTGTCTTTGCATTGTTTCAAATCCAAGGTCTGAGGAGATTTGTTTTATTCTCCGGAGTGTGAGAACACGTGAGACTTAGATGTCCCCAGCTTAACTCAACAAGGGAAGAACATGGCAACCCCATGGACCGCCGCAGACAAAGCCATTCCCCAGGCCCGGCACCTCAGCACAGCTCCGGCTGCCTGTGAATGATTTGGTTGCCTTATTTACAGTGACGTCATCCAGTCCAACGCGAGCTGAAATGGCCCTTCAGAAGCCATTACTGTGGCCATGGCTGTGCTGACAGGACTGATCTGAAGAAAAGGCACAAGGGAGAGATGGCGTCAGTATCTTCTCTCCAGTTCAACAGGACCCAGTAAAGAAGGGGCAGCCATGTTTTAGTCCCCCACTCCCAATCTTAAGGGCATATGTGGGATTTTCAGAGTTCAATATTTAGTACTGGACTCACTTTTCAGTTATTTTATCAGTTAGACTGCATAAAAGCTGAAGGAGCCACGTGCATTGAAATCTGCAAAGCCTTCCCCAACCCCAAAATGGACAATAACTTTCAGTTTACTCCTGGTGAGGAGAAATATTTCAATGAAGCAGTCCACATACTTAGAATAATCAAAGGTAAGAGGCTGCTGCCAGCATCTTCAGTGCCTGGCCCAGTGTGGGGGTCTGTGCCTTGGCAGAGGGTCATTGGGAGATGGGAGCCCCTTGGAAAGGCAAGCGTCACTTGTAAATGATCTCCAGATGCTCCGGCTCCTATAGTTCCCACAGCATTCAGATTGTCACAGTGGCTCAATTGCTGACCACCTAAGGTTGTCTTGGTCTAAGCTGGGGGTGATTTTGAGGCCTCAGACGACAAAAGGAAGGCAAAAAGGCACCGTCTGGGACTGCGCTGAGGGAATTGCTATCGCTCCTGGAGGCTTGGTTAACCTCTGTTTCTATTCCACTTTGCAGTTCACTAAGCCCCTTCCTCAGAATCCCAGAAAGACCTCCTCCCTTTGCTGGAAAGCGTTCTCTAGCCAAAGTGAATATTTAATTGACTTTTTCAGAGCAGTGATTTTCAACCTTCCTAATGCTATGACCCTTTAATATAGTTCTTCATGTTTCAGTGACCTCAACCATAAAATTATTTTCATTGCTACTTTGTAACTGTAAATTAGATTTCAGGCATGTACTACCATGCCAGTTTGGATGTCCATTTTGATATAAAGATGGCAACTGCTGGAACTTTCTGGAGAAAGTTATGTTATGAATTAAAATCTAATTAAATATCTGATATATAGGATATATGATATACAATCCCTGTGAAAAGGGGGTCATGACCCACAGGTTGAGAGCTACTGTTTTAGAGCATTGTATATATATTACATATTATTTGTAGATAGAGCATACATTCATTATTAGAGTCCTACTCATATCTCTCAAGCATTTCATTTTATCAAGAGGTGATGTGTCATCGGTACTGTATTTATCCATTTTTCTCTCTCCTCCTTTCTCTCTTCAGTTCACAGCTTCTTCCATTCATTTATTTGTCTGTACTTAAGATTTATGGAGATGTCATTACATGGAAGGCATGAGACTTAGGTGCCAATCCCAAACCAAAACACATTCCCGAAAGATGGAAGCTGCAAAATGAAATAAAACTCAAGTTCTTCTCCATAAGAACTTTCTAGAACCTCTCAAATTCTAGCCTTTGATGGTGTGTATATGCAAAGGGGGGGAAATCCCCGCCATCTTTGTTAGCGTGTGTGTGTGTGTGTGTGTGTGTGTGTGAACTGTATTCAAGAAAAGCAAGGGAATAAAGGTTTATTTTGACTCACATTTTTAGAAGTTTTCAGTCTATGGTTACCTGGTCTCATGAACAGGAGCATGTGCCAGGCTATGGCTGTCCAGATGATGGCCAACCAGGAAACAGAAGAATCAAACAAAACAGACCAGAGATAACTACAGTCGAGAACCCCCCCTGCTGTGACCTGTGTCCTCTAGCCCTCTAGGTAGGCCCCACATTCTCCAGCATTCCTAAACGTTCCAAACACCAGCGAGAAAACAAGCATTCAGACCATATTTTCATTTTCCTTTCTACCACAATGTGTCTGTGGGGAAAGGTTATCTGCCCAAGGTTGTGTGTTTGTGTGTGTGTGTGTGTTGGTAGTAGGGGCTCTCTTTGACTATTGACATCATTGAATTGCTGTAATTAGTTGACCCTGGAACTTCCCATAGTAGGACCTTTTTTTCATATTAAGCTTTCTCTCTCTCTCTTTTTTGGTTATTGTTAATCGAATTTTCCTTCATTGTTATTACCAGAGAATTTTAAATTCCCCCCTTTATATCCTCTCTTGGTTAGTTTTTTGTCAACTGGACACAAACTAGAGTCATTTAAGAAGAGGGGGGCCTCAGCTGAGAAAATATCCTACCAATTGGCCTGTGATTGACGGTTGATGTGGAAGTGCCCAATCTACTGTGAGTGGAGGCACCCTGGGGTAGGTGGTCCTGGGTGGTGTAAGAGAGTGGGCTGAGGAAGTGTGGAGAGCAAGCCGGTAAGCAGCACTCCTCCAGGGCTTGGTCCAGGTTCCTGCTCTGGCTCAGTGCCAGTTTTGACTTGCTGTAGTGTGTCTGAGGCCTGTGGAAGCCTCTCCTCCTCAGTCAACCCTGCTTTTCGAGCATGCTGTTTTATCGCAGCAATAGAAACCTTAAGACGGATTTCCAGTCCCATTCATCAGCTCACGAACAGCTTTATTCTAGTGTAAGTGAAAACAACAGGGTGAGCAAGCTTTGAGTCTTGGTGTGTGTGTGTGTGTGTGTGTGTTGGGAGGGGAAGGGAAAGAAGAATAGAGAAAAAACATGTTTTATTTTTAAAGTTAGGGTCCGAGAAAGCAGGCAGGTTTGGCAATGAAGGTCAGAAAGCAGCTGCATGGAAGAAGAGGCATGGTAACTTCAGAGAATGAGGGACAAAGCCAAGAGTGTCCGGGAAAGCACACTGAGGCTTTTGACTAATACCTGAAAGAGCAAGAGACACACAGAAATAAGGAAAAGTTATTCAGAAAATTGGCAACAGTTATGGCTACAACTCTGTAAGTGGGGTGATGTTTCTTAGAAGTCTAAGACTGTTATCTCATTAACGAAACGGTTCACAACCTATGGGTTGCAACCCCTTTGGGGCTCAAACAGCCCTTTTACAGGGGCACCTAAGACCATTGAAAAGCACAGGTAGACACGTTACAGGATTCATAACAAATCCAGAAGCAAAATCACAGTTACAAAGTAACAACACAAATAATTTTATAGTTTGGGGTCACCACAACATGAGAAACTGTATTAAAGGTTGGCAGTATTGAGAAGGTTGAGAACCACTGCTTTAAAGGATATTTATTTATTTATTTATTTATTTATTTATTTATTTATTTATTTATTTTTGCTTGTTTATTTGGAAATCTCTCATTATGCATTCTGATCACTCTCCCCTCCCAGTCTTCCCATGCATACACACACACACACAAACCAAACAAACAGAAAAAGCAAGTCCATATTGTGTTGTCTGTATGCTCACTGGACCATGATTAAATTCTTAGTGGTCATCTCCCCTTCCCCCCAGGAGGGGTGGGTCAGCTCTTCTGCTCCCCTGCTAACACCAGTGCCCCTATGCATCAGCTGGCCAGGGGCAATCTTTGGAGCAGATCACCCATGTCAGAGGCATCCCATTCTTTTGCCCAGAAGGCCCAATCAGGGGCAAAGCTGGTGCTTATCCCTCTAGTGTTACCAGGAAAACAGTGGGTGGGATCTAAGGCCATGAGGAAGAGGTGCATTCTCAATGGCCTTCAAGTCACTGAATACCTGTCTGGCTACCTAACATCCCCCCCAATACCCTCCCCCCCAATGTCTTTTAGGAGATGGGCTGAAATTGAGGAATAGGAACAATCCACTTCCACCATGAAAATCTAGCCATCCAGTTCCTAAGCTGTTGACCAGTAGGTACTGGAGGTTTGGTCATACCCTCACATATAACCTCTAGGCAGGGGTACTGATTTGGAGGAAGAGTGATAATGAGAAGCCAGACCTCCCTCTTGGCATTCCTGGCCTCTGGCCAGGCCAGAACCACAGACATTTTTTGGCTTCTGGCCAAGGACAAGAATTTTTCGATGTCCCTGCCCTGAACTGTCTAACCAGTTTCTATCTCTTGCTCTCATCAATTCTAACTAAGTGCAATATCAAAGCATTGCACGCATCAGATGAATTACACTATAACTCAGAAGTTGCCTAATTGTAAGCCCATGAGTAGCTGCCCATTTTGTAAATAGCATTTTAGTTTTGTTGGAACACAGGGTTTCTCATTGCTTTACGTTGTCCGTGGCTGCTTTTGGAAGACAGTGACGAGGATGAGTAAATGTGATGAAAACAAAATGGCATACAAGCCTAAATCTACATTATGGGGCCCCGTAAGAAAATATTTGCACACACGTGTTCCTCCTGAATACAACCATTGTCTTTACTGTTGGGTATCACTTTCCTAGCTTCTCCCAATGGCACTCTTTTAAGTGAGTTTTCACACCTGTCACATGTATTCCTGCATTGTGTTATACACAAAGAAACAGCATCTCCAAGTACCGTCTGCAGTGGTTAAACACGTGAGACAGTGTTGTCCACATGTAAATAACTACAGGTAATTATAATACCTAACTCAGAACTGAAGCCTAATCCAGAGGAGGAACAAGAAAAAAAAAAAAAGCTTTACTTTTCCCATTTTAGGATCCTATCAGCCAAACCAAACTTCCTCTCTGGCTAAAATATGTTGGTGGAACTCACATGGCAGTGAATATTATTACAGCTGAAGGAGAAAGAAGCCTGAACTGAGTTCCAGGGGTCAGTGTGAAGGCCCCAGAGCCTGGTGTTGGTGTTGTGTGGATAACTATTGTTCTCTAAATAATGCAGGACTCTGTTGGTCTTGTAAACAGAGCCAATTGTACATTTAATTGATGTTTTGACTCGTAGCCACATTCTCTCCTTCTCGTAAAGAAGCAGAGCACCTCCTCCAAGCCCTTGTTTTTAGAAAGCTCCCCAGGAGAGCTGGGCAGTCCCTTCCTTCCTTTATACTCTCTGGGTGGCAGCACTCCTGAAGTTACATCCTGGCTTCCTAACCTCAGGTAGTTGAGCACTGACTGACCAAACTAACCTTGTGAACTTTGTGGGCATCTCAGGATTCAGCTGCCCAGGAAACACTCCCATCAGCTTCTTTAGAGCTGGTTCAGGAGTCTTCCTTTGAGTGCAAGAGGAGTAAGATGGCCATGTCTCTTTAAGTTTTCCTGGGGTCTCCCAGATCACCCCAGGGTCAAAACCCAACCCAAGCAGTGAGGGTGCACACCGAGTGGGACAATCTGTGTGGGTGAGCTGTCTTTCTGCTTCTGTCAGGAGACTTCTCGTGGGAGGAGCAGGCTTCTTGGACACCGTCCAGAGTAAACAGACCCTGGAGGCAATGCTCCTCAAATGCCCAGGCTCCAGAGGGGCTCTTGGTACCCATACAATGCCAAGCGCAACAAAAACACCACCACTGAACCCTCAGGAAAACAACCAGAAAACCATTGGCTGCAGTGTGCCAGCCTGGGAGTCTGGGCAATTAGAGAACAGAAAGCTTCAACTTCATGAATATTCAACGTGAGTCAATAAAAGTGCATTTGGAAAGTTCCCATCTAGAACTCCCAACTCACTCCACGGTCACCTTCTTTCCAAGCATCTGATGTGAGAGCCTCCCTTTTCCTTTCCCAAGAATGTTGGAAGTGGGCTAGGTTTTCCACATCGACCTGTGAAACAATGATTTTTCCACCCTGGAATTTTCACTAAGGCAGATACTAACTTCTCTGAGAAAGAACTGGTTTTCGAGAAGGTTTTCAACTCCAAATGTTTAAGGTAGCTATAATAATTCAGCATTAATGGAAGTGAGCAAGTGTTTTGATTCAAGAAGTGAGGAAAGGAATAATTGTAATTTGAATGACTTCCCTCGTCCCCCTTTCAATTGAGAAGGGTTTAATGCATGTTGTCTGCTCTTTTACTTGAATTTCGAGACACTTAAAAAGTGAGCAGGGGTAAGTACTGCTTATCACAGCAAGCGACGCTTACAGCGACCAAATGGCTGGTTAGGGTACATGGTTGTCTTGTTGACCATGTTAATGATGATCATTAGTCTGTTCACCAAATATTTCGAAAGCATAGAAACTTAGAAAAATTTAGAAACCCTCTTGTTGTCTCAGAACTAGAAAGCTGAGCCTCAATCAACCAAGGCAAAGGGTCTGACAGAAAGCTGCATGTGGTGGCAGTTGGGTCTTCACCCAGCACAAGTATGCTAGGCCAGCTGTCTGGACTTAGATCTCACTTCCTTGTCCATGAAATCAGATAATATCTACTGGCAGGCCTTTGTGAGAGGAAAGCCCAAGGGAGAGAGCTCCTAACCACCCAGGGACTTTCAATTGTCTACATTCTTCTTTGTTGGTGGGAATATAGACAACTTTGAGGGGAAGAAAGAGATTTGGAGGAAGACGAATGAAAATTAGTTCCTAACATATCCCCTTTAGAACTCAAGTCCATCCGTATACAGTTACATTCCTCTCTTCTTTATTGCCGTAGATGGATGGGAGGCTGCTGTGTTTTCTTCAGCAACAGGATTGGTTTTTAGGGGAGTGCCAAGGTCAAATCTGCAGCTCGCAGGTATAGACCTTCAAAGACTTAATTTAAAATGACCAGCCTTCCAGGCTGCCACACATGCTACATATGGCAGTGAAACTGTAGGGCCTTTTTGTCTTCCTTGTCCCTTCATACATGAGGCCCTATTTTCATTCTATGGATTTGTAGGAAATCATTATTTGTGTGAAAAAATATTAAGCATGCCAGGCGACCCTGCCACTTTAATGGGCAAGTGAATATAAGACAGCAATTAGTGACTCCAGTAAAACTAGCCTGCTGACTTCTTGAAATGTTCTAACCATGTAGGACATCCAGAAATGGAGAGAGAAGTAGAAGGGCCTGAGGCCTCTGACCGTTGTTGGATGTTCCATATGGCCATTCTCTCATGTTATAAACAGTGACTAAGCAACTGCTGTGCCCAGGCCTTGTTTTCAATGCAAGGATACTGCAACAAGGGACAAGGATGGAGTCTCCACCATGAGAAGCGTGTGGATGAGCTCCTTCATGAGTTCAGCCACAGTCCCTCAGGCTTCTCACCTATCCTCCAAGAACTCCGCGTGCTAAGTACTGTTATTTCTTCAGAAAAGAGTGTAGGGTCTTGGATGGACCAGTCATCTTAACCAGGAACAGTTATGCCTTGGGGGTCAGGTTGGGAACCCATTTTCCAAAGCCTCCGCATGTCTATGCCCTATTTCATGGGCCCGAGTCTCCAGAGAGGCAGTCTTTGGCAGTATTCACTTTGTTATATGGAACTACAAAAGGGACTATATGCAGAAACCTCGCAAAACAATCCTAATGGTCACTGGCGGAAACCACCATTGTTTTACAACTGTTAGAAATTCCTATTGGAGAAGTAAGCACTTCTGAAGACTACGAATACATAGAAACACACACAAAAAAAGAAAGAACAAATATCTAGCTTTGCAACATTAGCTTGTTGCAACTTAAAGTAGAAATAATGGTGAAAACTGAGGTGTTTCATTCCTTGGTAATGAAATAGTTTGAGCACTGTGGTCTGTGTTCTCTTAATGTGGGCATTGGTGTATGCCGTGTGTAGCCACAGAGGTAACAGTGATGGGCTCTGTGACAAGCAGTCTTTCTTCCAACAGTAAAATGAGCTAATTCAAGACAAGTTAAGGTATTTAAATGCAGGTTTATTGGGAGAAGCTGTCCGTGGGCTCACCAGACCCAAGGAATGGGGCCAGGGAAGCTGCCATGGAGGGGGAGATAAAAAAGTGGGGGAAGAGGAAGTGTAGGTGCAGAGAGAGAGAAAGCAGAGAATTCCAGAGTCCAAATGCGTGTTATATAGTGAAGCCCAGCCCCTGGGCTGGAAAGTTCAGGGCAGAGGGCAGGGCTATGCCAGCCACACCCTGTTCAGTTAGGGACTGAGGGATGCTGGGAGAACCTGGAAGCCAGGTCCTGTTTGGTTAAAAAAGGAATCTCAGCTGCTTGTCCTGAGTCTGAAGCCCAAGACTCTGAGATGCGAAGTGTGTTGTAGCCACTGGTCCTGGAGATGATAGGCATTCCACACGGGGAAGGAAGCCTAGGCAGTCTGGAGGTGGATTGAAGGGAAGCTTAGGCCAGATCTTTATTTCTGGAGAAATGAAGGCAGAGCATAATGGTAAGTTTAGGAGTAGCCACATTGAATGGTTGCCACAGGCTCTACGTGCTACATGTGGTCCCTGGCTTCCTAGTACCTTGGCCTTGGGATAACTCAGGCATGGAAATATTGTCTGCTGGAGTATATGGGTCAGAGGTGGCCCGGCTCCGAACTGGGTTTCTTTATCAAAGACATGTTCTTGCTTCTGTACTCTGCTCTCACTAAGAATTGGCTGGGACTGGGCATTAGCAGGGGTGATGGAACCTTGCCTAGTATACAAGAGGTTTTGGACTGGTCCCCAGCTTGACAAACACACAAACACATTTTAAAATCGGAAAATTGTTTTCCCTGACCTCAAAAGGTTTTGAGGATGTCAAAACATCACAGCATATAGAAAAAAAAAATCAGACAAGCACTTCCATTTTGTCAAACAACACAATACAGAATAGGAATCTCTATGCTGATAAATCATCAAACTCTTGTCTGGATCTTTGTACACTTCTAGGGTTTTAATCTTCAACATCCTGGATTACCACTAAGGGTTCCATTCATGTGGTGATGGAAAGCAGGTGTCTGGGGTCACTCCCATCAGACCATCCCTTCCCATTATTCTCCTCATCTATGACAGTTCTTTTGCATGCTTAGGGGAAGCTGAGAATGGTCTGGCGTCAACAGTCTGTGGTTGTAAACTCTGCTTAAATTTGATTGGAATTTCACTTCCTGTGTTTGCATTTCTTCTCTTCACTTTAAGTCTGGTGGGCAGTTCTCTCCACCAATGATCCAGAGTGTAGAATGTCCCAGGAGCTACAATGGAACACAAGGAGGCTCAAAATGATACCCTGTGTGTGGTTTCATTGTCAGATACAAGGTGACCTGCCACTAAGAGGCTCTGCCATGTGTTTGGTCACCAACTCACGTACACAGTGATTTATGTACTGAAGAGCTAGCTGGCAGTCTCAAGTTCATGTTTCTTATAAGTAACGTGCAGTTCCAACCCCACACTGCTTGACATTCTAACTGTGTTGCTTCTGTTTAATAACTCAACTGTCATGACTGAAATTGGTGCATGCTGAAAGCCAGCCAAGGAAGGGCTTTCTGCTTCTTGGCACATAATCCTGTGAGACTACAAAAGTGAAATGATAGTGCAACCTAAAGAAGGCAACGCTGGAGTGCATATTTAAAGACGGCAATGCAGATTTATTTTGCCAAGTTGTTTTTTTCCCTCCTGTGAAATTGCAGGGTGTGGCAACAGAACACTATTGTTAATTGCTCATTGAAAATCCAACCCACACATCTCTCCTCACCCAATGGCCCTGCTCTTATAGGATAATTCCACCCAGTTCACAGAGCAGTAGTGAAGATATTTCCTGTCTTCCTGAAAAATGCTTCCATCCGCTTGCTGCTTGGGGAGGAAGTGGAAGGAGAATGCTTATCCACACAACAGGATACAGAGCTCTGTGCCTAGGCCCTACTTTTTATCTCTGATTTTATGAGCAGTCGGAACCCAGGCACAAGCCTAAGCACTATACCATATGTGCAGTCCCCATAGGGAACCAGAACAAGTCTGAAAGAAGTTAGGCAGTGTAGCAAGCCTCACACACACAACAGGGATTCTTTTTATAACATCCCACGTCTTTGTAGCTTGGCTTTCTTGACTCTGTGTGTATGTGTGTGTGTGTGTTTACACACACACAGGGGCTAGTTATAAAAGGCACAAACATCTGCATTTGATCCATCCCTTGCATGTGTTTGTGAAGGTGGAAGAAGGCTTTGAGAAGAAGTGATGCATGGAAAAAGAAGAATGAGGGGATTCAAGAGCATTCAGAGAGCACGCTAATGTCATTACAATCAAAGAAACGAACAGCAAGGGCCACAGTATCTTAGCTCAGACTTACCGGAACCTGAAGCTAAAATACACCCGGAGTGGGCATGATGATCCCAGAATATCAGGAAAGTCAGAGAAACGCACCATGGAAGATGAAGAAGCAGTGCAGGATATGCCGATGACCAAGACTCAGGGTGACATCGAGAGCCCGGGCATTTTAGACACTCCTGTGGGGTGATACAGAACGCATCTCTGAGAGTCTCACCCGGGAGACAAGGGGGGTGAGGGATTTGTCTATCAAATCTCTTTCTGATTAAGGGCTACTTGATGTCTATTAATTTGTGACCAGGCCTGCACACAGAATGTCCCCTAGGAGGCCAGACTCCCATAAGAGCAGATTTCTTCCATATAAAGCCACCAGGAATCTACAGAATTGCGGGAGAGTAAGGAGCATGGCCAGAGCAAGCTGCTGCTACTGTGTTCCAGCTTTGGTCTAGGCGCTGCTTAAGTACTTGTAGAAGAGCTTTGCTTCTCAGGTAACTAAAGTGTATTGGTTGGGAGAAAGCACCGCATGCTCAGCAGTATAAAATACTGACCCAACACTCTCACCAAAGACACTATTCTTAGAGTCTCATATCAGTGGTGCAATCTGTATATTGATGAGGACACTGGATAATGCTGGAGTGTCTGTTACCACTTCCGACCCCAAACACAGCCGAGAACACGTGGGCAGCCCAGCTCTGTATCTGCTTTGAGAGCTCAGACAGGAGGCGCTGAGTCAGCACCTCTGGACTCCAGCCTGCCCTGGCTAAGGGGCGAGCTTCCTCTCCGCCTTCTGGAATTGGCTTTCCTGGTGAAGAGAGCTCCTACAAGAAGCAACACGACTGAATCCTCCTGTGGCAACTCCGCGTGTCACTGCTTGATTTGGAGCCTGCCTCATCCGACCAGTCGCAATGTCTCAGCGCCCAGAGCTGTCAGCAAACGACCCACTCCCTGTTCGTGCTGGCTTGTGTCCCTGCGCCTCACTGGAGGTGCCAGCGAAAGCTGTTTTCCGGCTTCCTCTGAGAGCACCTTGAGGTGTCCTTAAAATTCTGTTTCCAGCAATGAGGAAAGAAAGCAGAGGACATAACTAAACAAAACAGCCATGGGATAGTTTAGAGGAACTTTTGAAGAAGTCGCCTGTTATCCAAGTACAATATTGTTCTTACATTTATGGGTACACAGAGGATTTCAGAAAATCTTACTGTCGTTTACAGCTCCTTTGTGAACAGAGGTTAAGCTGAGTCCAGACTGGAGGAACAAAGCAAGACAGAGTAGAACTATATATCACTTTAATACATTTGAAAAATAATAGCACAAGAATCATATTTGAGTAGCTATTGCCAGCATACAGCTTCCTTGCTGTGTGTGTGAGTGTGTGAGTGAGTGTGAGTGTATGTATGTGTGAGTATGTGTGTGTAGGGGATCTGGGACCATATGAAGCTAAGATGTTGGTAGAACTAGATTACATGAACTAAACACCTAAATCAGCTCTTGTAGAATGACCAGCTTCCAAACAGAAGTGAAAACCATTGAGAACACAACGTGTCCCCACGCAAGGAAGCAAACACTCAAAGAGGAGCCCACAGAGGATAGAGCCCACTCTTCAGCCCTCCACACTTCCCCTGGCTTGGAATGCTTGCTTCATCCTAAAGCGCTACAGCCATTTTAGAAAGAAACTGCAAGGACTTTCAACCTTTTGGTCTTTGACACCTGTTTCCCAGGGCTATGCTTCCAGCTACCTGCCTTACCCAGGCCTGACCCGTAGGACCTGGCCACCTGCCTTGGCTCTGATGTGGATTAGTCAGAAGGGAAAGTGTGGAGGGAGTCAGGAGGAGAGTGGGTGAGCAGTTTTGCAAATGGGGAACTCAAGGAACAATGACAGAAGAACCCCAACCCCGCCTCTCTTCCCTTCCCCAGCCCAAGAATAACATCCTGGCACCAGCATCGCCACCTCCCACACGCTGACACAATCTCCTTTGTCTTGTATTGAACCTTCGGAAGGACAAAACCCAAATTCTGTTTTCTTCTCCCACTTGAGTCCAGCGGATTTAAGGATTGCTTCTGAAAACCACCCAGGGCCTTAGCCGGTGACCCCAAATCAAAGACTCTCATGGGGTGGCTCTACAGGAAAGGAACTTTGATGGAACTAAAGTTAGAACATTCCTCAGAGTTGAAACAGGCAGAGTCCCTTGTCAGAGTGATGTACAGAAAGCCAGAACTGATTGGCCACTAGGCCCTCCTACTTGGAGAGGCTTGTGCTGGTTGGGTGAGGGAAACGCAGCTGTATGCCCAGTCTTTGATGTACATTTATATAGCATTAACGGTGTCTACCCAGCCTTCGCTCCAACAGCATTTCTTTATATGTGTGCATAAATGTGTGTGTGTATGTGTGTGTTTGTGTGTGTGCGCCCACGCATGAGTGTATATGTATGTGTCCAGGGGTTTTGTATGTATATGAGCTAGGTCAAAATCAGGTATTGTCCCCAGTCATTCTCTAGGTTAATTTTTGAGCCAGCATCTCTCACTAAACTTGGAGCTCATTGGTTGGGTTAAACTGGCTGGGCAGCAAGTCCCAGGGACCCTTCTGTCTCTGCTTTCTCAGACATGGGACTACAGATAGCACCATGGACGGAGTCTTAGGTGGGTACTGGGATCTGAACTTACCTATTTGGTGCTGCAAGTACTTTACCAGCAAGCCAGTTTCCCAGCCACCCAGCAGCATTTCTTCTATATGAAAATGCAGTTATGTTCTTACATTTTTAATTGCACGGGCGTTTCACCCTCATGCATGTCTGTGTAGCTCATGTGTGTCTGGTGCCTTTGGAAGGCAGAAGAGGGCATCAGTTTCCCCAGGAATTGGAATTACAGGTGGTTTGTGAGCTGCCCTATGGGTTCTAGGAATCAAACTAGGTCCTCTGAAAGAGCAGCAGTTTGCTTAACCGCTGAGTCTTCTATCTCTTCAGCTCCCTAAGAACATTTCCTAAAGTAACATTTTGTCATTGAGTCAGTAGTTATTACAAATCCCAAGGAAGCACTTCTTCAGGAAGTGCTTGAAATGGTGCACCTAGTTTATAATTTTAAAATGCAACACATGGCTATAATAGAGCCCTTAAAAAGACTCAGAGGGAAGAGGAGGAGAAGGAAGAGGAGAAGGAGGAGAAGATGGAAATTGACATATTGTACATTAGTGTTAGTTTTGTCTACTTTTTGATTGATTGGAATACCTTCCCACAGAACTGTTTTTTGGGGGGGGGGACTGTAATCATATAGTGCCACACACTTAAGTCAGCCGAGCCTCAGACATTACTTTTCCAGTGCTATTCAGCCCAGGGAGTCCTCGAAGGGATGGTGACAGGAATGGAATGTCTCGAAGATCTAAAATGAACACTAAATGTTATGCTAAAATAGAGCTATTCAAAATCGAAATTTGGTTAAATGGCTCCAGAAAGAGGAAGAGCCAAGAAAGCACCAAAAACGTCCTGGGTAGTTACCACACGCTGTCCTGAGTGCTTGATAGGAAGCTTTTGCAAGCGGAATCATAATCTCAGGCCCCAAGGGCTCTCATCTCTCCCACTTCACAAACGGGAGCTAGGTACCCAGTTTGATGTGCAGACCAGCTTACGGTGATTGAGTGATGTTGAGTGAGAGGCGGGGAATGAGCAGAAAGGCTGAATCCATGCTGGTCTTCTCTGGACCAGCATGCCACGTGGCTTCTCAGTGCCTAAGATACAAGCGCAGTTCTTAAGACATGTTTTCAAATGTATTCATCCACTAATAGATATTTAACAATAGCATGCATGTCAAAACTGCACCCTAGGAGATGAACAGACAGTTGAAAATAGACAAGATTCCTGCCCCTGACATTTACATTTTAGCCTAGATGGAATGCAAGTACAATAGGATCGTGGAAATAAACAGAATTAATATAAGCTCCAGTATGTGCTAACATAGAAACGGAGGTCTGTGACAGCAAATAAGAGAGGGAGACGCTTGGAGCCTGAATTCACACGGGAGCTTGGCAAAGGATTGCATGCAGGTAGTTTATTTTGTAAGTTGATCCAAAAGACAACAGTCAGAAAAAGGCAAACAAATAAAGAAGAAATGCTAACACTAGGAATCATTTAAGGCTTAGTAGGTCACTTAAGAACAATGCTGTGGGCCATGGGGACATTTTTGCTTAGACACCAAGAAGCTTTACACCTCAAGAAATGCCCCACCAGCAAAGGATAAATGGGCATCAATCCATTAGTTCCTGATGGCCCACAGGTTCATTTCCCATTCTCAGGGCTTTCGGGCACAGCTCCCTGGAGCATCAGAGGAACTCTGGATCAGGGACTGCGACAATGAGGCCAGGTGACCTCATGTGACATCTGGACAAGGTTGTTGTTTCTGCAATGGCTAGAGAAAGGTGTCAGGCTCAGAGGGTGGCGAGAGCATAAAAGGTGACCAATCTGGAGGTCTGCTTTAGGTCGGTGGACAAGAGAAAGTGGTGGCATCTAGACTGAGTCCTGAGGAAGGTAAGGTGCACAGAGTGACAAAAGCAGAAGAGCACATGGAAAGGTGCCAAGAAGGAACCAAAGAACTAGAATCTCGACAGAACGGAAAAAGCATGGAAGTGGTGAAGAAGCGAGGTGTGAGGGGCAGTGCCAGAGTGTGCAGAACCGTGGGCAACATGGTGGGGTTAGATTTCCATAGTACCTTACTGACAAGTCATAAAACGTGTGCCCTCCAGGCTTTGGCCAGGAGGCGTAAAAACTGCAGGGATACAAGAGTGGTCAGTATACGTGTGAGGGGTTTTTCTGCACAGGAAAGGATAACGGATTGACAAAAGCAACGGTCAATGGTCTTTACTAGGACAGGAGCCAGGGCTTCCCTCCAAGTCAAGGCAAGGCGTATTGTTAATTCTGGGCTGCTGAGCTCAGGCCTCCAGCCTGCAGTGTGGAGTTAACAAATGGAAGTCCAGCCTGTGTCACAGGCCTGGATCCCAGAGCAAGGAAGAAAGCAGGAGCAAGGGCAGCAGGGGCAGTACGTGGGGGAACTGCTGAGAACCTGCTGTGTTAACATTAATCATTGCTTAATAATAATAATAATAATAATAATAATAATAATAATTTTCAAATCTTGAGACTGTGGAATAAGAACCCTAAAAGGGCTAGGTAGCAGTGGCACACACTTTTAATTCTAGCATCAGGAGGCAGAGGCAGGAGGATCTCCGTGAGTTCAAGGCTAGCCTGGTCTACAGAGTTAGTTGCGGGACAGCTAGAGTTACACAAAGAAACCCTGTCTCGAAAACCAAAAACCAAACAAAGTAAGGGCTTTAATAGGAGCTCTGAGCTTCTCCCCTCAAGTTCCATTCCATCTTCCCCCAGGAAGGCTTTCACCTTGATTTCGGTTCCATCTGCTGTGCTGGTCCCAAAGAAAGTCTCACTGTTCCTCCCACTGAGCCCCAGCCCACATTAAACTTTCACTTGCACATCTCAGTGACATTAAATATATTCACATTGTTGGTCAGTATCCCTGGTTTTGCTTCTAATGAGATTGAAACTCTATCAGTTGAATAACAATTCTTAAAAACAAACAGAAAATCATTATTCTATCTCCTACCCTGGTGATCACAATTCTTCTTGTTGCTGCAAATCTGAGCACCCTAAGAACCTTTTAACGGTGGGGATATCAGTATTAGTCTCTTTGTGACTGGCTTATTCCGCTAAATGCAATGTCCTCAAATTTCATCCACATTATAGCATGACTCAGACTTTCCTTCCCCCACCCAAGGTTGAAAAATAATAATTACAACAATTATCCCATTCAGTGTGCATAGCACATTTTGTCTATTTATCCATCAGTGTCCATTGAATTACTGCGTTACTTGAATAATGTGAAGGCAGATATAGTATGGAGCATAACAATGCACAATATTGTGTGTGTGTGTGTGCGCGCAGTGGTGTGTGTGTGTGTGTGTGCGCATGCCTGTGTGTGCACATCAGGTTATCATGCTCCTCCTCCTACCAGACTCTGAAAAGGCACAAAACTAATAATTGACACAGGGCCCTTAATTTTACCATTTATTTTCTTTAGTCTCACAGGATAAATTCTTCTGTGATAAACTCTTAAATTGAGATTCTATTCAAATAATAGCTTTAGAGTTCAAATAACTATAAAAAATGCAATATATTGTTCCAGCATCAGAGCTTAATGTTGAACTAGTGGGTTGTTCATTCTGTTAATTATTTGTGAGTATTTATTTAGCCTTATTTCTACAGAGGTTAGAGTCCGGAAAGACAGTACAGAGTGAGGGCACCAGAAGAACATGGCCCACAGACTGCAATTAAGCAGGACTCATAGGGGCTCACAGAGACTGAAGCAGCACTCACAGAATCTGCTTGGGTCTCTGCTGGGTCCGGGGTCCTCTGCATATGACATGTTTGTTGGTATGGTGTTCCTGTGGGACCCCTAACAGTGGAAGTGAGGGTGTCTCTTACTCTTTTGTCTGGTCTTGGGACTCTTTTCCTCCTACTGGCTTGCCTCACCCAGCCTTGATGGGAGGGTCTGTACCTAGTCTTATCATACCTTGTTATGCCATGTTCAGTGGCTGTTCCTGGGGGCCTGCTCTTCTCTGAAGGGAAATGAGGAGGAGTGGATCTGGGGGAGAGAGGAACTAGGGTGGGGTGGAGGAATGAGAGGAACAGGGAGAGGAGAACTGTGGTCAGGATGTATTGAAAACAAAACAAGGCAACACTACCTTCTTCATTCTTCAGGAATAATGCAGAGAGGATGGCAGCTGGCACTTTCAGACTGTATTCTGGACACGTCCACTTTCATCAGTGTCTAGAATGAAGTTAACAAATGATCTACAATCTCAGTGTCCTATGGCCAGGTAAGTTTGATGAGCACTGGGGTAAAGAGTTCATTTCTATAAGACATAACTTGATTAAAGACTAAGAGCAGGGACTAGAATGTGGTAAAAGAATATCTTTTTTTTAAAAAAAATCCATTTGCAAGGAGGTTGGGAGATAATTAAGTATTTAATCAAAATTCAAAACGACTGCATGTAAGTTTATAACAAAGTTGCTGCAAATTGGAATTTTCTCTGCCTATAACTTTTAAGACTTTTGTTCATTCTTAGGAACATCAGATATACTGTACAATGCCCGTGTGTGTCATGGTGGGGGACTTATAGCCCCTTACAGTGCCAAAAGTTGACCAGCTCTCAGTATGCCTTTTTCCATTATCAACCATAAGCCTAGGCTCTCAAGAAACAGTGTGTCTCTGGGGCTCCCAACTATAGACCTTTTTAGACAGATTTTAGTTTTTCTGGAAACTCCTCTGTCTCTACTGCTGGCACCTGGTCTCAGGAAGGGTACTGAGACCATGCCATAAGGACCAGCACCCGGAGGAAGAGGGAGAGATGAAGGGCATTGTGAGGAGCTCCCACATACCAGCACTACGGCAGTAATGTGTAGAAGAGCTCTAGCCTCTTCTTGCTGGCGGCTGGAAAGCCATCTCTCCATGAGCTTCATGCCTAGTCTGTGGGATGGTCACAGTGTAAGGAAGACTTCAACTCTACTCTCTCGGGGAGTCTAGCTGGGTCCAAGTATTGAACTGACACACACAGACTAAGGCAACCACGGCATATCAATTCAGTATGTTTTGTATGATGCAAGGGCACATACAAGGACCTGACACTAAGAAATGCAGTATCTGTGTACTTTCATGTGAGGCCTACTAGAAAGAAGCTAGCTGGGCAAAATAACTCCATTATTTTTGGAAACTAAAGGAAGATAAGAACTATTTTAACAAGGTCTGTTTGTACAGAATTTTCTTGGCTCTAAGTCCCCATCAAAGAATGTTTCTTTTCTTCTTTTTTTTAATCCTGGTACAGGGAGGGTATCTTTCACATGAGAGTCTTATCTCTTGTTTGCTGGAAGCAAAGCTGGATGGAGTGATTAGAAGGGCCCTTGCTGCATCTGCTGTTTCTCAAGCGTCTTTTGTTCAAGGTAATGTTTATGTTGAAGTGGGAGATTTGGGGTTCATATTCTGCCAGGCTTTGACAGTTTGGACTCCTGACTACCTCACAATGCTGATCTCACTGCAGGCACTGAGCGAAAAACTCATCTTTTCTGGCTCATTTCCCAGCCAGCAAAGTGGCTCAGCCAGCCACCAATAGTCCCGATTGGTCCTTAGTTAAACTTCCAATATATTTGAATCTCAAGTTCATGTACATATTCTTTTTAATCTCCCATGGGCCTGATAAACTCCCAGATAGAGATGGCCTTGTGGCTTATTTGCCTATACCACAAAATACTAAGGATATTCATTGACTTACAACGAATTAATAAAGAACAAAAACAGAACATAATTTCCTTGGTGACTTGTAGTACCAGGACAGGCAGTGGAAAGACGTTGTCTTTTTTGAACAGTCACAGAAATGGGGTTTTTGTTTATATTTCCCTTGATTCTCCTCTTTTCAAATCTGACTCAGCAGACCTAAAGTTTCTATTCTCCAGCCCCATAGGATAAACACGAGAATCAGTGTTTGCACATCTTATCCCAGTGACAATAATAAAATAAGGCATGGTGGTGTGCACCTGTTACCCCACCGCTCAGAAAGCTAATGCAGGAGGATTGCTGTGAATTCCAGGCCAGCCCTGGCTGCATAGGAAGACTGTTATCTCAATATCAATGAGGATGATAATGTAGCATTCAGATTGCCTTCTAGAAGCCCAGCTAAGGTTCTTCCTCTGTGACTGAAACTTTTGCACCTGAGAGTCCCAGAGTGCTTCCCTGATTGTCTTTTCATTCTCTTTGTTTTCCTCCTGTCTCGCCTTCATTGCACAACTTTGCCACACATTCAGGTCAAGGTCAGATCAAGGGACTATCTTGGCTGAAGGAACTAAATTTAGCCACAAACAGCCTCTCCCCTGTGAAAACACTGAGTGTGCAGCCAAGGAATCTGACTTTAGATTCTTGCATGGAAAGAAAAAGAAGTCTCCTTTAAAAAAAAAAGCCAGCTGATGTGCCCTGCTTGTCCCTCAGCTGACTTTGCTGAAGGCTCTAAACAGGGACAAACATTTGAGGGGGCATCAGAATACCTGAATTCTGTTTCTAGCATGCCCCAGGCACAGCTCCTGTCATTGTGCTGGTTGGACATCACTTTCCTCATACCTCAGTGTTTGCAGGGTTCCAAGACCTCCAAGCGATCTCTAGCTCTCAGGGCCACCATCCTGGAGGAGCTTTAGGAAATGGTGGGCCTGAAAAGCTGGCTTCCTTGTGACATGAAAAGACGAAACCTGGTCACTAAGAAGCACAGCAGAGATGTAGGGTCTTCCATGAGGAGAATTTGATACCCATCTTAGGTGTGTAGGGATGGGCTTGTTCTCTCCATTTTAATGAATTTTTAAAAGGCAGAAAATGTTTGAAAGTCAAGCAAAGCCAAAGTTTAGTCAAAGAAAAAGGGCCCAGTGTGAGAGTAGGTTGGGGAGGATGAGTGGGTAGAAGTGTGGGTGCTGCTAGAGATAAACTCAAATGGAAGACACACACACACACACACACACGGCAGACAAACAGCCCTATGGGTGAGGATGGGAGCTTTGGACAAGGAGTAAGGAAGCCCAAAGTATTTACTTCATCATCATCATCAAAACAAAAAAAACAAAACAAAACACATACCTAGGTTCTGGGCAGCATCTAAAGGAGACAGGAAAATAGAAAAAGTCAGGACTCAGGAAGTTGGGCAGACCCAACCAACATCATGGTTGTCATGGGATTGAGCTAGGAGGTGGGAATTCTGAAAACAAAAGTACAGTATCTTACTAAAGAAATAACTGTTCCACCCACCTCTTTCAGCAAGGCTTAAGGTGAGCTCACATTCCTGAGGGTGGTCCATTGGCCAGGTGGTTGACAAGCTCAGCTAGATTAATTCATTTATGTTCCGGGTAGGTTGGAATGTTGGGTCTCTACCATGGCTAGATTTTAACCTCTTGACCAGAAGGAAGTAGTCTACTTGTTTTCCTGTTGCTGTACCTAAAGGCATGTGATGCCCTTAGAGCAGTGGTCCTCAACCTGTGGGTCACGACTCCCATGGGGGTCTACATATCAGATATGTATGATCATGATTCATCACAGTAGCAAAATTACAGTTATGAAGTAACAACAAAATAACTTTATAGTTTGGGGTCACTACAACATGAGGAACTGTATTGAAGGGTCACAACCTTAGGATGGTTGAGAATCGCTGCCTTAGAGTCTCCCCCATGAGATCCATGGCAAACTGCTCTGCTATACCCTATTGCCCAAACCCCTGTGGGCAATGGTTTATCGGCATCCTCTGGAAGTCATCTGGGGTGCCTGGCACCTGTATTGTTGAAGCAAACAACACTAATGCAACCAGTAAGGGAGAGCAAACCTTTCCCCTTCCTCAAGTGTGCGTGGAAAGGAAGGCCAACAGTGAAAGCGTGGCGGCTGGAAGCTGCGTGGTTTTGAGAAGATGAGCTGGACTATCCCCACACTGTCCTCCATGTTCTCCATGGCCTTGAACAATTGACTTTCAGTTTCTACACAATGGGCTTTCTAAGGAGACTCAATAAACTGTATTGCAAGTCTCAGCTGAGAAAATATGTGTCCAAACATCTTAGTTGTCTCTTGTTGTCTATTAATGACAGAATGAGGTTCATGAAGAATGATACTGGGTTCCTAGGAAATTCATGAGTGACGAGCAAACAAAATCCGTTAGCTTTCTGTGCTTAAACACAGCTGTTGGGGGTTTTGTTCTACATTTCACTGTGCTCTTTACTGGTGTATAGCCCAGTTCTCTGAACTGCCTCCAGGGCAGAAAATTATCCTTTTATTGTTGTATCCCAATGTCACTTCTTCTGTCTGCCGTGGACACTCTGCTGAGTGAATGAAAATTGAAATTATAAATAAGCAAAAGAAAATTGTAGAGCAGAGGTTGTCTGTTTCTTTTAAGCAAGGACGAGCATTTCTTACACAAACTATGTCTAGAAAAATAGCACCTTTCCTGTTTAATTTGAACCATCCCACTTTTCCTGACCTGTCTCTTGGGAATGCCACGTAACATATTCATTTCCCAAGAGTTCCATAGGCATATGTTCAGCATGGGCTCTAAGAAAATGCTATAGCCGAGTGGCCTACACAACAGACATTTTCTTCTTATGTCTGAAGGATGGAAACCCAAGATTTGGGCACAAGACAGTTTGGGTCCTGGTGTAGGTCCCCGGCCTTGCTTGTCAGTAACTGTCTTAGCTACGTGTGGGTTCACGTGGTAAGAAAGAAGGGTTCTGGTATATGGAGACTGATCCCATCATTGGGCCCCACCTTTGTGACCTCATTGAAATAGAATTACCTTCTAAAGAGCTCATTTCCAAACTTCATCACTTGGGGGAGGGGGGTAAGCCCTCGATCTATGAATTTTGGAGACATGCGGAAGTATAGAAAGGACTGGATGAATTAAACAACACAGCCAGTGGGTATGACGTGTTTTTTTCCAAGTCCCCGTGCTGTCCATTGTTTTAGGGAAGTGATTCTCAGCATGTGGGTTGCGACCCCTTTGGCAAACCTTTATCTCTAAAAAAAATATTTGTGTTACAGTTCATAACAACAGTAAAATTACAGTTATGAAGTAGCCAGGGGAATAATTTTATGGTTAGGTGCCACCACAACATGAGGAAGTGTTAGAGAGGTGCAGCTTTAGGAGGGCTGGGAACCTCGGGAGCGGGGCTTTCTAGGGTGACTTGCTTTGGTCTACACAGCTGGAAGCTAGCGCTAGCTCTCTGTGGGTCCAGGGTCCAGGTTTCCTAAAAGAAGAGTGGGAACAGAGGGCATGAGGCAAGGCTGGTCTAGATGTATTTTCTGGGTCTGGCAGGGAACCAGTGCAGTCCCTGAAGTTGGCCTGCCTCTTGGGAGCCTTGTTAGCCAGCAGACTATTCTTAAACCACTGCAACAACCAACTTAAAAGACATCACGTCAACGGCTTATGGAATAACTGATGGCCACTGCCCCTAGGAGGAACTATTCAAATAATTCTTAGGGTTGACTCAGATGAATTTGAGCTCCCACTGACTGTCCTGGCCACATAATTTGTGGTGCACAACGCAGCGTGAGGATACAGTGTCCTTTTGGAAACAGACAAACAAAAACAAACCTTAAGCTTTTCAAGGTCTTAGCTAAGGAAAACTCAGGTGTGGGTCCCCTTCCGAGGGCACCGTCTGCCCACCCATGGTGCCTAGCAATGGCTAGCAAACAAGGGCAGCACTGGAAACCCCAGTCCCTTCTGGGTCATGCAGCTGCTTCAGCTGGAACACAAAACAAAACAGACATTATCAGCACCACTGGGTTTCCCCCAAATTGCCACAGTCTGTGGTAATCTTCGTTGAATGAGCAATTTCGACTAGTGTTTTCTTTTTTTCAGGTTTTGTCCATAAACCAAGTTAGTTCAAATGCCTACAGAAGCCTGCACTGCGGCAAATCTGATGGTCTGCACACTTGATCCAGCTGTCTACAGATGTCTGCGATGGGAAGCGAGCAGGTAGAAACACCATGCCCCAGAGCCAAAGAAGCTAGACTCACAACCCCGGGCAAGCCACTTAGGAGGCAGGTACACCACCTTAGGTCCCTGCCGCCTGTGACTAGTAAATTGCTTTCTAAACATTCCCTGGAAAACTGCAAAAACTGGCAATGGCCATGAAGAGCCGAGAAGACGCTGAGATGGCTGGCAGCAGGGGCAGAGTCTCCCTCTCCCTCCCTCCCTCTCTCCGTCCCTCACTGTCACCCTCCCCCCCCCC